>CAMGYJ010000004.1:7050196-7650196 GCA_946122785.1 Linum tenue | reverse complement strand
TCGTTCGAACGTAGTTTGGAGAGGTGTGAACCGTAGTCACAGTCGTCTTGATTAGAAGTCAGTGGCGCATCAATTCGATCAAATCAACATCGTCGTTTGGCACGCCGGCGGTGGTATTCGGTCAGAAGATAGTGGTGCATCCGTTCAATCGGCACCGCAAGAGTTTCCACCGTGAAATATCAAATCAACATCGCCGGGAACGAATTCGGCACCGGCGGTGGCATTTGGTTTTTCCGGGAAACAATTTGGCACACCTGGTGGGACACGTGTGTTTGAAGTGAAATATGGCTCTGCGGCATGGAAAACACAACGTTGATCTTCCACAAGAATCTGGGAAGGTGGAGCATGTGGTCGGCATTGAAGTTGATCGAGCAGAGGAGGCAGATAGACATATCGGTTGGATGAAGGAGTGGCCACAATCCATGTCGAGCATCGATGGGCATGTTGCACTCCTGTCTCTTCGTCGATCTGTAGAGGAGTATTACCGGCAGGTAAATCTCTATTTTATCTCTTTAAATAAGCCTTGTGATTCTCTTGGAAGACATATGGATAAATTTTTTGAGATGATAGATGAACATGTATCCGGTATTGCCAATAAGGATTCACTTAAACTTGTGGCTAAAACAGTGGCGTTAGGGGCTAGCAAATCTTATGTTGGTTCTCCTGTGAATACTATTGTTTTGAAGGACAGGAAAGTTAGAGCGGTCTTGCGAAAGCCGCAACAAAGAACAAAATTTAAACGTGTTCATAATAAGTTTCAGAAAATTAGGAAGAACAAGTGTGATATCTTGAAAGATGACAAATTTTACCACATTCTTCAATCTAAGCCGCTAGGGGGGCATGACATCCCAGCTCGTGGTAGATTGAAGAAGAAACAACATCGTGGGTGGCAAAGAAGTTTGCCACACCCACCCTGCTCTAGGAAAAATCAGACAATGGTTTCCTCAAATACTCTTCGGTGTGGGGATGGTAACCACGTAGAAAAATCTAATGCCAACAAAGTTGGCGTGACTCAACAGGATCGTTCACGTAAATCATCCCCGAAGTTGTCATTGAGTGGACTGGGGGGCAAGTTCGGTCAAGCACGTCAGGGAGTTGCAACACCAGTGCTTATGAGGAACAAGTCTGCCATGAGTGGCGGATTGGGGGGCAAGTACCATGGCCAACAAACTCCAGTCTCACGTAAGAGTTCAAAAGATGCAGAGTTGTTGTGTGATAGGTGCAAAGATCATGGTCGTGGTAAACAAAATACCAACACACGTGTTGATGGAGCTCGTAAGTCTCGGTGCTCAAAATCCCCACAACATTGTAAGAGGGTACAACTGACCAAACCGGACCAGTCTGAGCAGGCAATGCGGCATGGTCGACTTGGCAAGACGAAGATGCCAAAAAATGTCAATGTCTTGCCGAGAGCAAAGAACACTAGTGATTTTTCATGCTATCGACCGAAAGTGATGGCTGAGGTGAAGCCAAATCGAGCTCGTGGGATTTCGAACAAAGATGTTCGAGCTAGACGAGTTGAAAAGTTGAATTCCAACACCGACTTCAAACATTCTCAGTTGTGTGTGAAGCCACCTGTGACGAGTCAGGGTGTTCACGGAGGGCTTGTTTGGTTTGATCCGTGGAGTTGGCAGTGGGTGTGTACTTTTGGCAGGATGGTTTATGCCAAAGCCAACCCTGTTTTGTTTGGCTACTATTAAAATAAATATTGTGGCCAATTTAGACCACGTGATATATATATATATTAAAAGGTAAAAAAAATAATAATTAAATAGTTGTTCGCGGAGGTGTAAGGTCGAGCAGCGTTGATGGAGTTCTAAATTGCTCTGACCGCAATACAGCGTTGGTGTCAAATTTTGACCCATACAACATTGTTGTTTACCGCGGCTTTGCAAGTTCAGGCCGCCAGCAACTGGGCAGGGCCGTAGCGTTGACCTAAATATATCACAGGTCAAGCATCACTGTCACCTACTGCAGTAATGTTTAAGAAAAAAAAAGCAGGAAGAGCGGCCGAGCAACTTTGTGAAGCTTACCGCAACATTGCGGAAAAAGAAAAAAAAATTGCTTCTATGTGGCCGAGTAAATCTCTGTTTAGAACAAACAGCGCTGCAGAGCTGTTCTGTTCATGCACGACTTCTAAGGCAGAGTTGTGCGGCTGCAAGATTGAAAAAGAAAAAAATTGTGCATGCAGCGCTGTTGCTAGCAGCTCTGATATAAAAAAAAAAAGAGGGTGCTCAGCGCTGCCTACGTTGCTAGCAGCCATGAGAATGAAAAAAAAATTCTCTCTGCCGCTGTTTCCAAGCAGCTCTAGCGGAAAATAAATAAAAAAATTAAATTAAATAAAAAGAGGGCCGCTAACAGCCCTGGTAAAAAAAAAGGGAATCAGTGCTGCCGCAAACAGCTCTGGCGGAAATAAAATAAAAAAAAAACAAAATAGGAGGGCGGCCAAAACAGCGCTGCGAGAGAAAAGAAAAAAAAGGGAATCAGCGCTGCGGCCAAACAGCTCTGGCGGGGCAGAAAAAAAAATTTATTAATAATAAATTAAAAAAAAGGGCCGCCTAACAGCCCTGATATTTAAAAAAAAAATTTAATTAATAGAGGCAGCGCTGATGGAGAGTTCTAATATAAAAAAAAAATGCAGTGCTGGTGAAAAAAAAAACTTATAAAAAAACAAAAGATCAAGACATTGCTGCCGTGGGTGCAGCCTTGCAGTAGAATTGCATGCCACTTTCACTGGCTCTTGCCAAAATCACCTTTGGCAAAACGTGATTTGTGGATTTTCTTGGTAAAGTTGATTTAATTTTAGGTGGTATAAGTTGTGACAACAATTTGGTTCATAATTCTTATAAACCAAATTGTGGGGGGCATTTGTTGACACCTAAAATTAATTCGGCCGGAATTAAATGCCGTATTAATTAGTCTCGGCATTTAAGTCGATATCGCGGGTAAAAACGGTGTCGTAGGGAGTCGAGCGGTGTCGCGGGAAACAAAAAACGGTACCGCAAGTAAGCCCAGCGGTACCGCAACATTGGAAACGACACCGCTTGCCGAAAATAAAAAAGGGTCGTGCGTTTAATGGGGTTGGAGGAGGAGTTTTGATTATTTGATTATTATTTTTTATTCCTTGGGAGAAGCGGCACCGCGGGGAGTTAAAACGGTACCGCAAGGAAGCTCAGCGGTACCGCGGTACTGGAAACGATACCGAAAATCAAAAGGGGGCCGCGCGGTTAGTAGGGTATTGGAAAAGGAGTATTGTTTATAATTAATTATTGTTATTTTTATTCCTTGTTGGATGGGGAGAAGCGGTACCGCGGAGAGCTAAAACGGTGCCGCGGAATTAAAAACAGTACCGCAAGGAAGCTCAGCGGTACCGCGACACAGAAAACGACACCGCCGGAAAATAAGAACGTGCGTTTTGGTATTGGTGTTGGAAAAGGATTTTATTATTATTATTATTATTATTATTATTATTATTATTGTTATTCCTTGTGGGAAGGGGAGAAGCGGTACCGCATGGAGACAAGCGGCACCGCGGAGAGTTAAAACAGTACCGCGGATTTAAAAACGGTGCCGCGAGAGCCTGGTAAGCGGTACCGATTAATTAAAAATCATATCGGGCAAGTGACCAAAATTCACCCGGCCCAATGCGAGCGCCGACTGCGGCGGTTCCATGGATTAATATTTTTTGGCTATATCGGCGGTGTCGTTTAATTCAAAACGGTACCGCGAGTAAGCTCAACGATACCGCGGATTAGCAAACGACAGTGTTTAAATAAAAAAACAATGTCGCAAAAGAAAAAAACAAACGGAGCTGGTTGGGAAAGAAAATGACACCGCAAGGCTGGAAGCGGAGTCGTTTAATATTAAAACGGTGTCGCGGGTAGAATCAAGCGGAGCTGTTTGGGAAAGGAAACGACATCGCGGGATCATGAAACAATTCACGTAAAGTTCACGCGAAGCAGTTTGAGGAGCGAAAAGGTTGAGACACGCGGGATTTCACAACGGAGCAGTTGAGGAAGCGGTTCCACCGAGCGTGAAGACTACGAAGCAGTTTTTCGAATAAAAGCAGTGGAGCAAGGAGAGAGAAGGGACAACCAAATCAACACAGAAACACATCTGTCAAACTTTACCTTTTTTCTCTGTAACTCCTTTGCGGAGCTCTCCTTCCAGGAAGGATCTCCATAGTTGTAGTCTTAGTCGTAGTCGCGGAGCTCTCCACAGGAATCTCCATAGGAGTAGCGGTAGCGTAGATTCCTCAAAACTCAAACACCCTCGTTCGAACGTAGTTTGGAGAGGTGTGAACCGTAGTCACAGTCGTCTTGATTAGAAGTCAGTGGCGCATCAATTCGATCAAATCAACATCGTCGTTTGGCACGCCGGCGGTGGTATTTGGTCAGAAGATAGTGGTGCATCCGTTCAATCGGCACCGCAAGAGTTTCCACCGTGAAATATCAAATCAACATCGCCGGGAACGAATTCGGCACCGGCGGTGGCATTTGGTTTTTCCGGGAAACATACTCAAAGTCTATAATTTTAGTCCCCTCGCTAAATTTTTGGCTCTGCTACCGATAACAATGATCTAGTCTGATCTGAAACTCGACAAAATCAAGATAATTTTGGTACGATTTTAATATAATTTTAGTTGTTATTTTAAGATCCAATAGTTTTATGATATAACAGACTAGACGCCGATTGTGTTCCGCTCTCAGTATCAATTCAAACTGACATAATCCGGTACATATCAAACCATTGCATAATTTATAAAAATGATCGCTAGCTACTTGTATCTAGAAACTAATAACTATAGGATCAATGGACTGTTGACCCAGCAGGAGCATCCACCTTGTCCTGACGCCTACAAATAAAGATATTGTAACCGGACTCAGCGGCGGATCCAGGACACAGCGTAGCACTGGGCCGCATTTCATTAGAAAATTAGATATCTTTAAAAAATCACAGTTTTTTTTACAATATCAATTGTACACGTCAATCTTTTAAATTTTAATACAGTGAATTCATCAATAATAGAGTTTACATCCACATCAATAGCATACTCTCTTTAAGATAAAATAGTTAACCAATTGGAGAGAAATTCATCGTTCATTTTGTTTCGCAAATGTCAATACAATCGACTAATCAATTCCTATTTTCAACAGCTGCTCAAGAATAAACCTCATATTTCTTTAAATCTTTTACGTTTTAGAATTTTAGGTTTCATTGTTTGCTTTTCTTTATATGAGAATTATTGGAGCTAGAATTTTCAGGCTAAATTTAGAGTTGTGATTTGAATATGTTCATCTTACCCATTTTCCTAATTACACACAATTTTATTATAAAATAATACTGGACCAAATAGTTAAATCGATAAACTCATAAGGACTATACTAGTTCCGGATCCAAGGGAGGGCTGGGCCGGGGCCCGGGGTGGCCACCCCTGGATCCGCCACTGACCGGACTGATGCTTTCACGCGGCCATCACGGCCATCGTTTTCGTCTACCCACACCTATAATATATACCGAAAGCGAAACGACAATGGTAGATTCCAAACCAGAAGAGAAAAGAAAGGAAACGACTGATATGATGAGATATTGGTGACTGAAAAGAAGAAAGGAGGAGGACATGGAAGGAATGGAGTTGCGTGTGGAAGGGTAAGTTTTATGACGGCAGGGTTAGACGAACTGACGAAGGAAGGAAGGATAAGGTGGGAATTAGCATGGTAGGTGGTCGTTAGGAATCGCAACGGGTAGAGTTCCGGAGCTGTTATCTCGATATTCATACTTGTTCCGTGGTAGATTGGGTACACGTTGGGTAATTTATCATGGGGTCGCGGGTCGGACAAGTCTATCCAATAACAACGAGTATTTAATTTATATAAAAAAAATATTCGTTATTTTTATTAAAAGACCAGGAAACAGACCATATTTATGATAAAATATAGTTAAATTGTTGGAGAAATTGAGATTTTCACTTATTTACAACTTTATTATAGCTAAAATTTGAGATAATAAAAGGAAAATCATAAGTAATTTGACAAAGATTACATGTAATTTAGACAATAACAGGTCAAGATCGAATAGGGCGGAGTCAGAACAGGTCGGGTTGATGAGAGGTACCAATGCCCGCCCCGCCTACTGGGCGGGTCAAACCCGCTTCAAAACAGATCAAACAAATCGAATAAAACGGGTCAGGTTGGATGTGGCTGATACGGGAGCTCGATCGATCGGTAGTGGAGAATGGAGATCCTTTTTTGGAAGAGGGCCCTTCAGGCGCCCCCATGAGTTTTTGGAAGGGAGCAGTCTTCGTTCATAGCCTTGTGTTTTTTGATGGCGATGGCCGTACTTATTCTCTCTGTTTCTTTCTAATTTCTTTCTTCGAAGGGCCATCTGATAGCAAGGTTTCATTCACCACCTCATATATATACAGTACAAAGAAACTGGATAGATTATCATATGCTTTGAGTGTTTGGAAGGCGAAGGAAGTTGTTGATATGTGAGCTATGAGAGTGATTGGTGTTACTATACAAGTCATCGCGATAATTCGGTAATTCCTGAGCTTGTGTCTCGGTTAATATGTTTTTCTTTTATAATTATGGACTTGGTATTAATTTAGAGGCATTTTAGTGTGCTTTATAGTATTGGTGTTATAAAACGTTTACAGCCATTAGATCATGTTCAAAATATATCAGCCATTAGATCTTATTTAGATTATTAATATATTGTTTTATTTGTTTATGGTCAACCGGTACAACCGGTTGTACGTGAAAAAAGTTTTCGAAACCCATTCTCTTATCCTTCTCCTCTCCGAGCAGATCTGAGACCCTCTTCTCACCGCCGACTTCCAGAGAACATCCTCCGCCGCCGCCTTCGGTACTCAGTTTCCCTTCGTCTGTTGCTCCGCTGCGGTGCTGCCTGTATCTTCTTCTAGGTAAGTTTTTTTTAATGCGGTCTCTGTTATTGAAACTCGTTTTCGGCACCGGCGAGGAGGTTGGCCGACTACGGTCCTTCTCCAGCCAGCACCAGCTATCCTCCTTTCTGTTGTTACTCATTGATGTCGTTTCTTTTGTTAGAAATCATGAATGAGAATTGATTGATTGAGAAAGGGGAGTCGATTGTATAGAGTTTTGTAAACCCTAATTGAAAATTTGCGTTGGTATCTATTTTATAGGTAGAGACCTTTTTTTACTGGAAAATCGTGAAGCACTTCATATGCGAGCTGTGATGGATCTGGAAACGGAGAACAGAATAGCTGCAATGCTTCTCAGAGAAGCTGCAGAATTGAGGCGGCAAGCTGAGAAAGAAGACGTCCGTGCTTATCTTGAGAAACCTACTGTTAGGGCTCGGCCGAACTCACGATTCCTTACTGCAACTGTTCTTGGAGTACAGCAAGGTCAGTACAACTGCATTCTGATGATTCTATTGCAAAAGTTGGTGGAAGCACGAATATAGAAACTAATGCAGTCGGGAAATAATTCGGTTGTGCTTGGAGAATGCTTCGGATTCTATGGTGGGTTGCTTGCCCAGGTCGGAAGCGAGGGCGCTGCATACCGGGTGTTTTATGAGGTATTCTGATAGAGATTTTCTCAACAGTGAGGTTGCAGGAACTGGCAGTTCTGGAGGTGAGAGTTACTTTTTTTGGGTTTGTTCCTTTCTTTGGACAAAATGAGCACTTGTGTAGTTTCTCTGTTCTGTGAAATTATGGATACCCGAATGGAAAGAATTCATGTTGCTGTCTTTTCTTTTCCATTTTGCAGCAGTTCCGGTGATTGTGATAGTGGTTTCAGTTGTAAGCTGTATTCTGGTGTTGATTGTTGGTGGAGCTATTGGGGGTTATATATGGAAGCACAGACACATAGAGAAGAAACGAAGAGGTACAAATATTAACAATGGGTTTTCTCTTTGATTTAACAAGTTATTTTTTATGTGCGGATATGAATGCTTCAGGATTTATGATTTGCCTTGTTGCTTTAGGTTCTGAGGATGTGCAGAAAATGGTGAAGACCCTGAATGACAGCAGTTTGAATTTCAAGTACTCCACTCTTGAAAAGGCCACAGGATGTTTTGATGAAGCCAACAAGCTTGGACAGGGAGGGTTTGGCTCAGTTTACAAGGTGATATGGCATTTCATCCCTCTCTCTCTCGGCAAGCCTAATATGATTTTTTAGTAGGGTTTTTAGGTACCAGATCTTAATCATGTCAAAAACTCTGCAGGGAGTTTTGGCTGATGGAAGAGAGATAGCTGTGAAGAGGCCGGAAGTTCGGTGGCCGGAATTCCAGCTTCAGATTGTGAACTTGGGAGTCGAAGCGAGGTTGCAGAATGTCTCGGGTTTCTGGTTCTTGGGCATTGGACTCTACAGATATCGACGATTACTGCTTGATTTCGGTCAATCGGGAGCTATGGTGGAAGCAAAATTAATACTCGTCGAAGTTCAGAGGACCTTCGAAGAGCTGCACCTCGAATATAAGCCCTACCCTGGTGCTATTGCTACTTGTATGGCTTTATCATTGAGGTTTTGAGGTCTATCTGAATCTTGTCTTCCATTATCATTTGATACAGCTGCTCATCGTTGTCTTTTCCGGGCCAATTTTGTTTTGTGTATGATTGGCAGTGAACAAGTTGGCAACAAATGGTGCGAAAATGGTGATCATTCATAAGCAACTCCTCACGTCGTGCGTCAGTTACTATGGACAAGATGAAGGCACTGGGATTAAGACACATCTCTCTTTGGCCTTTGCTGGAGTCATCACTAGTGGAGAGTTGACATATCAACACCTGCAAAGGTTGGCCATAAGTTACGTTTCGATCCCTTTGGTTGTCAAAGCAATTGGTTTGGAATATGAATCACGATCAATGCGACTTGATGATTTGTAATTGAGCTCTTGAATTTTCGTTATTTGGCTTCTATTACAATGTATTAATTGTTTCCAACCCATGTCCCATTACGTATCTTGTCGACTAGATCCGTCTTTGATGGTCGACTCTGCCGCTTTCTGCTTTGATTGACTATTGAACAGCTTTAGTGCTTAAACAAGTATATATATTGCATTCTGTTTGAGCTATTGTTTTGTAGTTTTCAAACACAGTATGTTATGTTTCTTACACCATTATAATAAGTACAGGGTTAGTTCTACAGGTGAATGTATCTCACGGCCAATTCTGGAAATCTCATGGCCGTGAGATCGCCCCGTGGATGCAAAAATACAGGTCTCAGTTTTTCAGGGATTTTCACGGATTGGATGCAACAATATCACGCTCGTGAAAGAAGTCGTGTTTTTGGATTTGAAATTCTGGAAATATCACAGCCGTGAGAGAAGCCGTGGATGTAAAAATGCAGTTCTCAGTTTCCCATGGATTTTCACGGGTTGGGTTCGACAATATCACGGCCGTGAGATGAGCCGTGTTTATGGATTTGAAATGTTGGATTTCTCACGGGCGTGAGATTCACCCGTGCAATTTTCACATTGCTCGTTCAGACCCAGGGTGCCTCACGGCTTGTAATTAAACTCTCACGGGCGTGAGAATAAGCTGTGATATGGAAACCACTCCGATTTTCTCAGGGGATAGTTCAACAGGTGAAAGTCTCCTACTGGAAATCTGACACCTCATACTGGTAATCTCACGACCGTAAAATGCTCAAGTGAGATGTAAAAAGTAGTGCTTCATTCCTCAGGTAAATCTCACTGTCGTGAGATGTCCCGTGAGATGCAAAGAGCAGATCTCACTATACCAGGAAATTTCACGGCTACTACTTGACATTGTCACGCAGGTCAAAATCTCACGTGAAATTGAAACACACAACTGCCACTCAAACGTTTTCACAGCTCATTCAGGTAAAATAACGGTTGTGGAATTAAGATGTACCTACACTTTCTAGAGTTGTACCTTTACACTAAACTTAAAGTTGTACCTACACTTTTCTAAAAATCTTCTATGGTACAATTCACAATTGTACCTATACACTATGGTACAACTTAATGTTGTACCTACACTTTCTAACAAATCCCTTTATGGTACAACTAAAAATTGTACATATACTAATGGTACAACCTTAAGTTGTACCTACACTTTCTCAAAATTCTTTTATGGTACAACCCAAACTTGTACCTATACCATGGTACAACTTTAATTTGTACCTACACTTTCTAAAAATCCTTCTATGGTACAACCCAAACTTGTACCTATACCATGGTACAACTTTAAGTTGTACCTACACTTTCTAATAAATCCCTTTATGGTACAACTCAAAATTGTACCTATACTAATGGTACAACTAAAAGTTGTACCTACACTTTCTCCAAATCCTTCTATGGTACAACCCAAACTTGTACTTATACCATGGTATAACTTTAAGTTGTACCTACACTTTCTAACAAATCCCTTTATGGTACAACTAAAAATTGTACCTATACTAATGGTACAACCTTAAGTTGTACCTACACTTTCTCAAAATTCTTTTATGTTACAACCCAAACTTGTACCTATACCATGGTACAACTTTAAGTTGTACCTACACTTTCTAACAAATCCTTTTATGGTACAACTCAAAATTGTACCTATACTAATGGTACAACTTTAAATTGTACCTACACTTTCTAATAAATCTCTTTATGGTACAACTCAAATTGTACCTATACTAATGGTACAACCTTAAGTTGTACCTACACTTTCTCAAAATCCTTCTATGGTACAACCCAAACTTGTACCTATACCATGGTACAACTTTAAGTTGTACCTACACTTTCTAACAAATCCATTTATGGTACAACTAAAAATTGTACCTATACTAATGGTACAACCTTAAGTTGTACCTACACTTTCTCAAAATTCTTTTATGGTACAACCCAAACTTGTAACTATACCATGGTACAACTTTAAGTTGTACCTACACTTTCTAACAAATCCCTTTATGGTACAACTCAAAATTGTACCTATACTAATGGTACAACTTAAAGTTGTACCTACACTTTGTGAAACAAATTCTTCAATGGTACAGCTGAAACTTGTACCTATACGATATGGTACAACTCTAATTTGTACCTACACTTATATACATTGATTCATTATTTACAAGATTGCCATTAATGATGTGGGACCAGTCATTTAGTGGGTTTACCTCCTCAACAGGTCACCTTTTTTTTTGTTTTTTTATAGCATGGGTGCTATAGAGCATACTAGAAGGGCTCATTAATTTAGGGTGTTTTGATACAATTAGTAGTTATAGGTGTCCTAGTTTTGATACAATTTAGACTAATAATTCGGTAATTTTTGGGCTTGTGTATCATTAACATAATTTTCTTTTATAATTATGTATTTCATATTAATTTAGGGTGTTTTTTTATATAATTAGTAGTTATAGGTGTTTTAGTTGAATTAGGAGATGTTTCGTATTTAATTCATGTTTCTTGTAAGAGAAGAGAGGCAAAAGGCTAGGGTGAGAAGAAAACGAATTTAGTTGGTTAACTTTATAAATGTGTGGTTTGTTTATGAGTAATAATACGAGAAGATTATTTCTTGCTTTGTTATTCAATTATACTACTTTTGTAGTATTTGGTATAGTTCTTTCCATTAAGAGGATCCTCTGCTCGAGAGCGTTGAGAATGTATCCAAAGTCCGCAGGCCAAAGATTATGTCTCGTACTAGCTGATATTAGAGTCTGGTTCTCTGACATTGAAACATCCCTCCTCTTTGAATTTGGAAAAAGACATTTCTACCCCGGGGTATAGTTAAAAAAATCTCAAATAACACAAGTTTAAATAAAAATACCAAACTCAAATATCTCAATATCTCAAACCGTAGCCCTAAACATGTGGGCAAAACTCAAATTGTCCAAAGGAAATGAATCTCCAGTCTTTAACTCTTAACCATAACGTCTTAATAACTTAAAAAGTTCTTCGAAGCTTACTCTGATCCCTGGCTCGACATCTCTCAACGATGATAGTGTTGAACTCCTCTAGCTTGCTGATCACGGACTGGCTGGTTAGGTTTACCTCCTCTACAATCTGGTGAGTGAATTGGGGTCAGTCTACGCCTTACTTAAACTTGAAACGCCTATAGTTATTCCCCGGAAGCTCACAACAAACTCGAGAAAGTGATTTCTACTCTCGTCTTTCAAAACTTTAACTCTTGAAAAATGTATTATTTCGTCATTTAGCTTACTTTGGGGCCCCTACCTCGTCTTAGCTGGCGCCACTACTAGCCTTACTTACTTTCTTAAACATGACTACCCTCACAATGGGGTGCCCCTCAAATGGGTTTGAGCACCGCGGAACAAATCACCATCCGGTGTCAAACTACGGCGTGACTACCGCGGAACGTATCACCATCCGGTAGCACACCTAAACCTGGGCAATGGAGACCGCGGAACTTATCACCGTCCGGCTCCACGCCTGACCAACTACCGCGGAACTTATCACCATCCGGTAGTGATCAACTACCGCGGAACTTATCACCGTCCGGTAGGGATCCATCTAGCTAGTGGCTAGCTAAGCGAGGTTAACTTATTCTTACTCGTGACTTTCTCTTGTTCTTATCGTCATAACTTATTAAGCGGTTAAACGTCGTATGAACATAAACTTAAATGCTTAAATGTAGATATTGAAACGCTCAAACAATAATTCAAGTCGAAGCATGCATAATCAACACAATCACAAATCAAGCAGTGCACATAAACTTCACGTAAGACAAATACTTAAAACATGTAAGGCGTAGAATTTACCCCCTTTACACTCACCTTATATCCGTCGAAACCAACTCTGAATCTGCTCTAAAATTTCCAAACTTGCTCCAATTAAATTCTCCTCGTTCTCACGATTCCACAGGCGCTGACGATTTCTCGTTCGGACGTCAATTGATCGAGTTATGACCAAATTAAACATTGTGTCAGTTTAAAAGTACTAGGTACCAAAACTGAAATTTTCGAGTCAACACCGTTGACCACGACCTCTCTGGAAAAAATTACACATTTAATCCTCTAACTTCTCGAATTGCCAAGACTGATACCTGAACTGTCCGATTTGCGTCCCAAACTTTCGAGGCTCGTATCTCCCTCGTCCGACGTCGAAACTCAATTCCGTCAAGACCGCGATGCTCCTGGGATCGTCCTCTACGTGATGGTACCAAGGTTTCGAAGCTTGGTTGAATTCGATTACGCCGGGTCGTCGACGTACTTTCCGGCTAGCTCACTGTACCTTGTCGTCGATCATGGGCCACGATTCGAGGGTTAGCTTAACGTCTGATTTGACCTATGAGGGGCTGAGCTTGAAGTCCTTACCTTGAGGATTATGATTTCGTCGACCCAGGAACGGAGGATCGATCGCCGTCGGGAAGCTATGGTGCGACGAGATAGAGAGCGGTGGCGTGCGCTGTTGCTGTCGACGGAGAGAACTGGCGCCGAGAGTAAGAGAGGTCGGGTGGGTGCTGGGTTTATTTTTACGTTTCTTTCCTTCTTTCTTGACTTCCGCTGCCGCTGCGTATAAGAGAAGGGGAAGTGGGAATTGATGGATTTTGTTACTGGGCACGTTAGGGAGAGAGAGAGAGGAAGAGTCAGAGAGAGAGTGATGGCGTGTAACGGTTTTAGGGTCTTAATAATTTTTTTTTTTTTCTTTTCTCCTTCTGCTAGGGAAAACGCAGCTGATGGTGGTGGTCATTAATAGAATGATGATAATAATAATAACATTACTTATTAATGTTATTATTATTATTTCTAATTTACAATTTTCATGCTTTGTACGTAATCGTCGATCTAACTGTTCGGTCGAACCTAAACCCAAATGTCGGGGTGTGACATTTCCTCCACCCTTATGAAAATTTCGTCCCCGAAATTTGAACTATAAGCTATGAACGCTGTAGGATCAGGACCGTGAACAACATCTTGTACGATGATATGCTGCGTTTGAAGAAACTGCGTAAGTTGGGATACAACATTTTCCCTCCCCCTTAAGAAAAAATTTCGACCTCGAAATTTTGGACCGAAGTTATTTATTAGCTATGGTGGAACTAAACTGGATCGCTGAGACGATTATTAAATACCGAGTACCGAGAACTGAAAGCGGGATTACAAAGTAAACGTTCCACTAGCGATCTAAGCTAAAAGTAGATACTTCCATCTCATAGTCTTCCATTCACCCCTCATGATCACTTCAATTAGTTCGTTCATCCGCTCCATCGTCTCCACGACCATCCTCTACCCTTCCTATGGCAAAGACTCTAGGTTGGCCACCAGCTCTTGACATTTGACCCTGGTCGTGACTAGTATGGTGGGTGTTGCCGTCATTGAGACGTCTTCCATTGTTGTTGTAGGATCGATTGGGTTGGTTCCTATACTGTTGTCCGGTCTGGGTTCTTCCTCCTCCGCCCCGGACTGATTGTTCAGACTGGGCTCTCTCTTGCCCTCCCTTCCTAGGGCAATCTCTAGCAAAATGTCCTGGCTCACTACAGTAAAAGCAAACTCCCAAGTGCAACTTGCACTCCCCCGAGTGGTTCTTCCCACACTGGTTGCATGGGTCTCTGAGAAGGTAAGTCGGCCCTGACCGGGTTGAGCCGGCCTGGCTTTGGGTGGCCTCATAGTAGCTCTGGGCCGTTCTCCTCCTTGCCTGACTCAGCTGTCGTGGCCCCTCAGACAGGCTGGCAGCCTTTCTCTTAGCCCCCTCTCGTTGCATCTCCTCCTCAAGCAGGGCAGTATCAGCTCTTTCCAACCGAAGAGCTGCCTGATAAATCTCTTCCCTGTTGTTCCAGTTCAGTAAACTTAGCTGGCGCCGAAACGCAGGCTTCAGGCTCTCCAGGTAGTGGGTGCGTTGAGCTGCTACATCTTGAAATTGAGGCCCTCCATAGGTAAGTAGCTTGTCAAACCTGGCCGTGTAATCAACCACACTCTCTTCTTCTTCGCCGCCCCACCTTTGCCTTATCAGCAAGAATTCCCTCTGCTTCCTGATCCGGTAGGCCTCCGGTATGAAGTGGGCTTTGAAAAGCTGCACGAAATCTGGCCAAGTGATGGCCGGTGGATCCTCTTGACTAGCTGGCTGGTTAGTCCACCAGTTGTATGCAGCGTCCTGCAGCAAGGACACTGTCAGCAGTACCCTGTCCTCGTCATCAGCTCTCATCTCGACTAGCGTACGAGTGACCTTGGCCAGCCATTGCTCTACTTCCATGGGGTCCGTTGAACGCTCCCCTTTAAAATCTTCCACCTTTCTCTTCCGGAAACCTACATAGTCTGGTGGACGTCTCTGTGGTGGGGGCACCGGTGGTGTGGGGTTCTGGCCAACACTTGCACTGTAGACGCATAGGGTCTCATTAGAGCTCAGTTATTTCTTCCTTAATATAGTCTAGAGTAGACTGGAGATTCTAAATTTCTTAAAAGAAATCCTTGACTTGTTTGGCCAAACTTTGACTTGAAATCTTTAAAAACAAAACCTTTCAAAACTGAGGCCGACATTCCAGTATTTCTTGGAAACCAAGAAACAGAGGAAAACCAGGCTCTGATACCAAAATGAAACATCCCTCCTCTTTGAATTTGGAAAAAGACATTTCTACCCCGGGGTATAGTTAAAAAAATCTCAAATAACACAAGTTTAAATAAAAATACCAAACTCAAATATCTCAATATCTCAAACCGTAGCCCTAAACATGTGGGCAAAACTCAAATTGTCCAAAGGAAATGAATCTCCAGTCTTTAACTCTTAACCATAACGTCTTAATAACTTAAAAAGTTCTTCGAAGCTTACTCTGATCCCTGGCTCGACATCTCTCAACGACGATAGTGTTGAACTCCTCTAGCTTGCTGATCACGGACTGGCTGGTTAGTTTACCTCCTCTACAATCTGGTGAGTGAATTGGGGTCAGTCTACGCCTTACTTAAACTTGAAACGCCTATAGTTATTCCCCGGAAGCTCACAACAAACTCGAGAAAGTGATTTCTACTCTCGTCTTTCAAAACTTTAACTCTTGAAAAATGTATTATTTCGTCATTTAGCTTACTTTGGGGCCCCTACCTCGTCTTAGCTGGCGCCACTACTAGCCTTACTTACTTTCTTAAACATGACTACCCTCACAATGGGGTGCCCCTCAAATGGGTTTGAGCACCGCGGAACAAATCACCATCCGGTGTCAAACTACGGCGTGACTACCGCGGAACGTATCACCATCCGGTAGCACACCTAAACCTGGGCAATGGAGACCGCGGAACTTATCACCGTCCGGCTCCACGCCTGACCAACTACCGCGGAACTTATCACCATCCGGTAGTGATCAACTACCGCGGAACTTATCACCGTCCGGTAGGGATCCATCTAGCTAGTGGCTAGCTAAGCGAGGTTAACTTATTCTTACTCGTGACTTTCTCTTGTTCTTATCGTCATAACTTATTAAGCGGTTAAACGTCGTATGAACATAAACTTAAATGCTTAAATGTAGATATTGAAACGCTCAAACAATAATTCAAGTCGAAGCATGCATAATCAACACAATCACAAATCAAGCAGTGCACATAAACTTCACGTAAGACAAATACTTAAAACATGTAAGGCGTAGAATTTACCCCCTTTACACTCACCTTATATCCGTCGAAACCAACTCTGAATCTGCTCTAAAATTTCCAAACTTGCTCCAATTAAATTCTCCTCGTTCTCACGATTCCACAGGCGCTGACGATTTCTCGTTCGGACGTCAATTGATCGAGTTATGACCAAATTAAACATTGTGTCAGTTTAAAAGTACTAGGTACCAAAACTGAAATTTTCGAGTCAACACCGTTGACCACGACCTCTCTGGAAAAAATTACACATTTAATCCTCTAACTTCTCGAATTGCCAAGACTGATACCTGAACTGTCCGATTTGCGTCCCAAACTTTCGAGGCTCGTATCTCCCTCGTCCGACGTCGAAACTCAATTCCGTCAAGACCGCGATGCTCCTGGGATCGTCCTCTACGTGATGGTACCAAGGTTTCGAAGCTTGGTTGAATTCGATTACGCCGGGTCGTCGACGTACTTTCCGGCTAGCTCACTGTACCTTGTCGTCGATCATGGGCCACGATTCGAGGGTTAGCTTAACGTCTGATTTGACCTATGAGGGGCTGAGCTTGAAGTCCTTACCTTGAGGATTATGATTTCGTCGACCCAGGAACGGAGGATCGATCGCCGTCGGGAAGCTATGGTGCGACGAGATAGAGAGCGGTGGCGTGCGCTGTTGCTGTCGACGGAGAGAACTGGCGCCGAGAGTAAGAGAGGTCGGGTGGGTGCTGGGTTTATTTTTACGTTTCTTTCCTTCTTTCTTGACTTCCGCTGCCGCTGCGTATAAGAGAAGGGGAAGTGGGAATTGATGGATTTTGTTACTGGGCACGTTAGGGAGAGAGAGAGAGGAAGAGTCAGAGAGAGAGTGATGGCGTGTAACGGTTTTAGGGTCTTAATAATTTTTTTTTTTTTTTCTTTTCTCCTTCTGCTAGGGAAAACGCAGCTGATGGTGGTGGTCATTAATAGAATGATGATAATAATAATAACATTACTTATTAATGTTATTATTATTATTTCTAATTTACAATTTTCATGCTTTGTACGTAATCGTCGATCTAACTGTTCGGTCGAACCTAAACCCAAATGTCGGGGTGTGACAGACATCCCATTAAGAATGTCGTTTTTTAATTTGTCGCTATGTAGAATTGATATGTGGAGAGGTATTGCACTGACCGCATCGACTCCATGAGGTTGCAAACTGTCGAGTTGGAGACTATTGATGCTCCATACACGCCGCGTCGACTGCCATTGATTTCATCAACAGAGCTACCGCACAAGCTGTCATTGTCGTGATTGGTGTTACGAGACAAGTTATCATGATAATTCGACAATTTCTGGGCTTGTGTATCAGTTAATATATTTTCTTTTATAATTATGTGTATCGTATTAATTTAGGGTGTTTTTTATATAATTAGTAGTTCTTATAGATGTCCTAGTTGGATGAGTAGGAGACGTGTTGGTTGTTTAGTATTTAATTAATGTTTCTTGTAAGAGAAGAGTGGGAATTCTAGTAGGAAAAGGATAAGGAGAGATGCAAAAGGGTAGGGTGAGAAGAAAACAAATTTGGTTGTGTAACTTTATAAATATGTGTTTTCTTTATGATTAAAAATATGAGAAAATTGGAACTCAATTTATGTTTCATGCTTTGTTATTCAATTACTAGTTTCGTAATGGTCGTTTGGAAGTTGAGATTTCAAAATATGTATTTATCCAATACATGTAATGTCAAGATTAAGTCATTTTTTGGTTACATTTTATATAGAATACATGTATTATCTTTTTCATGGGCCCACATACAATCACTCAAAAGTAATGATTATCAATCTCTACTAAAAGGTGAGATTGTTGATAAGGGATTATATACCCAACTGTTCTTTATAACAAAAACACAATATAAACCTCCAAACAAGGTATTGTCCAAAATCATACATTTAATCAATGCATCAAATTACAATACTCAAATTGATTAAATAGATAAATTTGGAGAATCTCAACCTCCAAATGATTCTCGCCATTAAGGGGATCCTCTACTCGAGAGAGTCGAGCACGTATCCAAATTACGGAGACCAAAGATTCAGTCTTGTAACAATTGGTATTAGAATCTGGTTCTCTGACAGCGTCGGGGAGTGAAATGGGAGCGGATATGGTGACAACACCATATTTGTTGTTATTGTAACAACACTAGTCTCCAACCAATAGGAAGCTAGGATTGTGATGACTTTTTATTAGCTTAGTTGACCTAGCGTAAAATCAAAACAGGGGTATAATTGTCATTATGAAAAATATTTTTAAAAATAAAAAAAATACTTTTTTATTTTCTGTCCAAAATTATGGTCGCTGGAAACTGGTCGCCGGTCACCGGAATATGCTTTTTTGTCGCCGGAATATGCTATTTTGGCATCGGAATATGATCACCGTCGCCAGAATATTCTCACTGTGGTCGGAATATGCTTACCAGCGTCGGAATCTAGTCATCGGGGCCGGAATATGCCTATCGGCGCCGGAATCTACTCACTGACGGTCATCGGAGTTTGGTCAATGGTCTTCGTTGACCGGTCAATGGCCAACGACCACCGGATGTTATGGTCTGCATTGTGAGATTTATGGTTTGGTTTCTCATATTTTTGTATGCCTTTTGTGGTTTGCTTTATCGTGTTTATGGTTTGCATTAAGAAGTTTCTGGTTTGCTTTATCGTGTTTGTGGTTTGCATTGAGAAGTTTCTGGTTTGCTTTCAAAAAATTTGTGGTTTGCATTGAGGGGTTTCTGGTTTGTTTTAATATATTTGTGGTCCGCATTAGGACGTTTATGGTTTGCTTTTTTGTGGTTTGATTTACTGTGTTTGTGGTTTGCATTAGGAGGTTTCTGGTGTGCTTCGCAAATGTTGTGGTTTGCTTTGTGAGGTTTGTGGTTTGTTTTAGGAGATTTGTGATATGCATTCGGAGGTTTTTGGTTTGCATTAAGAAGTTTCTGGTGTGCTTTCAAAACTTTTGTGGTTTGCTTTGCGAGGTTTCTGGTTTGTTTTAATATATTTGTGGTCTGCATTAGGACATTTTTTGTTTGCATTAGGAGGTTTCTGGTGTGTTTTCGCAAATGTTGTGGTTTGCTTTGTTAGGTTTGTGGTTTGTTTAGGAGATTTGTGGTATGCATTAGGAGGTTTCTTGTTTGCTTTATTGTGTTTCTGGTTTGCATTCAGAAGTTTATGATGTGTTTTCGAAAATCGTTGTGTTGTTTACATTTCTCAGCAAGCTCTTCTCTTCTGGTGTGCTTTCAAAAATTTTGTGGTTTGCTTTGTGAGGTTTCTGGTTTGTTTTAATAGATTTTTTATCTGCATTTGGATGTTTCTGGTTTGTTTTATTGTTTATTTTAGGGTTAATATTTTCGTATGACCTGAACTTTGACCAAAATAAACATCCTGGCCAATCTTTTCGATCTATAACATCTTGGCCCGAACTATACACCAAAATAAACAATTTGGCCAAACCCGATGTTTGACCGTTAACTTGGATGGTCAAACGCGTTGACTAACGGTCAACTCGCCAAGTCAGAAGATCTGATAAATATTTAATTTTTTTCGTTTTTTATTTTTGGTTTAACTAAGGTATTAGATGATTTTTTTTAAATTTATAATAATTTAAAATTAGGTAATGTGTGCAAATTGTGAATTATTTTAAATATTTTATGTTGACTTGGCAGTGACATGGCCCGTTGACTAACGGTCAACGCGTTTGACCGTCCAAGTTAATGGTCAAAAGTCGGATCTGGCCAAATTGTTTATTTTGGTGTATAGTTCGGGCCAAAATGTTATAGATCAAAAAGATTGGTCAGGATGTTTATTTTGGTCAAAGTTCAGGCCATACGAAAATATTAACCCTTTATTTTATCATATTTGTGGTTTATATTAGGAAGTTTTTTATGTGCTTAAGAGATACTTGTGATCTGCATAACAATAACTCCTAACTACATACCATAAACATAATAATACATACCAAAATACTAAAATACATTCAAAGAACCATCAAAACCATATAAAATCCTCAAAATTCATATCTACATTAACAAAAAGTATATATAATTGCAGTTTCATATTGCTGATTCCTCATACAATATTTCAATATATATTGATCTATACTACTGCTTAGTCATGGAGCTGTTTAGCAGACTGAGTTCTTTGCTTCTTGTTCTCAAACTTGGCAACTTTCTCGAAGGATTGCTCGATCTTGGAGATTGCCTTTTCCAGGGCTTTCTTCTTGTGAACGTTCTTTGATCTCTTCATCGGCCTTCCCTTATGCATTCTGCTCCAGACGAACAGCACAACCATGGACAAATGTGAGCTAAATACAGAAAATGCTTTCGATCTGCTTTACTCATTCAGTCTCCGTCGATGCTGATTTCAGGATCGTATCCATACCTGATGATGAGCAGCTCATTTTTATTTATTTCTTCTTCCCACTGACGGGCTAAATTCAGGGAAGGAGTAGATCCGCTAAATTATTGAGCAAATAGCCTTAGCCAGAGGTAGATGACAACTGACTGACCTGGACTCATGTACAGAACCCCCTCCGGTCGGTGACGGTGACGGTCGACATCGGGAGGGAGACTAGCTCGAATCTGGAACAACACACATCGAAGCCGTTGGAGAAGAATCGGCCTTGGGATGAGGTGAAGAGGATCGAGCCCCTAGTAGCCTGGGATTTGGCTTGGCAGAGGGATGAGAGGACAGTGGCGATTACGGCCGGGCTGAGATGGTGGTAGTCGTTGTTGCCGGACCGAACGATGACGAACTCGTGGTGCCGCCGCTGCAATTGTTGGGAAGAATAGAGAGATCTGGCGTAGCAGATTTGTTAGAGGAAGCGGAGATTGGGGATCATGATTTAATTTGTTGCTTTTTGGATTTTAATTCAACTTTTAATTTTATCAATTTACCCTTATACCCTTGTTGTTATACTAACAATATAAGGACTATTGTTATGCTATCTGGTCCCGAGTGAAATAGAACATGAACAGTAAGCTCCCAAGCAGTGGGAGGAGACAGACTGTGACCGCGTGCTTGTTGAAGAATGAGTCGGCGACTCATAGACAATGACACACGTTAAGAATGTCGTAATTGAAAATTTGTCACTATGTAGGACCGATGTGTTGATAGGTATAGCACTGACTGCACAGACTCCATGAGGTCGCCAACTACCGAGTTGGAGACCGATGCTGCTACTTATCCATCAAAGTGTCAATCGTCACCACAACTATCGCACAAGCTGTCGACATCGCACCACCAATCGTAGTAGCGACCTCAACTATCATAGCAGAGGAGAGGGGAGATCGTGATCTCTGCCGCACAACCGATATCACCCACCATCAGCTGAGGAGCTAATCGCAGCTTAAATTCCACCAACAACATACCAGAAACTACTACTAGATGTGGCAATTGGATCGGATTCGTGGATTCGTGGATTGAATTGGTGGATCCATGGATCAAATGGATTGGATCCAATGGATTGGTGGATTCATGGATTGGATCAAATGGATTGGTGGATTGATCCATGAATCCAAATGACATCCAAGGATTGGACCAAAATGTAAAATTTGAAAAGTTTTGGTACTAAAATGTCATAATGAAAAATTTTAGGTACCAAAATGTAATTTTCCAATGATATTTTTCGTATAAAAATATAAATTTTAGGTACCAAAATGTAAAATACAAAAAATATATGTACCAAATCGTAATTTGCCATTTGGATCCATTGATTGATCCATGAATCTACCAATCCAATTGGATTTGGATCAAATGGATTGGATTTAAATGGATTGGATTAGGTGGATAATTTGGTGGATGGATTGGATTGGATTCATAGATTTGGATCCTAATTGCCACCTCTAACTACTACCACCATTGCTCCACTGCCAACCGCCGCCAAGAATTCCTCGTATGTAATCGAAGTTTTCGAAGAGGATTTGATTTTTAACATCAGCATTATGGTCAACTTGAAGAGAATTTGGCTGGTGATTATGATGAGAAGCTACCAGGTGGTCATGATAGATTGTGATTCACTTTCATTATGAAATGCAAGTTTTATGGAACTGATTTATCTATTTGTAGTGGCGAATTAATAATGTCACTCTTCCCAATTTCGATTATCTATTTGTAGTTGCGAATTAATAAATTCAATTTCCCTTAGCATAATGCGGGCTTCGGGTATGTTTTTTTACCATAGTCATCCTCAAAGGAGAGCAATATAGATACGACAATATATAAAACCTAATATGACCAGACTAAAATATTAAAATAAGAAAAACACGATGATCTACAAGTGTCTAACCATCGCTCCAAAAACTTATTTTACCACGATCTAGGCGGTTCTTGTTTAAGTCTCTGGTAACCCTATTTAAACTAGGAAAAGTTATATCTAGGTTCAACTTCTTTTTTACAACTAGGTTCTGAATTTCTGATTATATTAGACGAGATAAGTGTGCAACTCTCGAGTCTTTGCCCCACCGATACACGCCGCCGTTCTCCAGTCCTCGTCGCCTTCCCTTTCAGAGCGTCTGCCAATCGAACCCCCCTGTACCGACGGTCAATCCAAGCTATGAACAACGACAATGCTGACGACCCTGAATCTGGAGAGGTGCGAGTTCGGCGCAGAGGGCCTTATTCTCCCTGCCAGCATTCCGCTGCTGACAAATTTGGCCATCACAAATTGTCGCCCGAAACAAGAGGCGGCAACGAGGAGGACCAAGGTGTACGGGACCGCACTTGCTTACCCTGAAGCTGAACAGCGGGATGGGAGGCTGCAAGATTGAAGTATTCGCACCGAAACTCGAATCCTTCACTCTGCTTCAGGACGTGACATCCGAAGGGTTCTTGAATACGACCTTTCCTGCTCTGGATCGTGCGGACGTTGCATTGACCGAGGGTCGTTACTGTACCAAGCCTAGGCATGTCAAATGGGTCTTAGGGTATGAGTTTTACCCAAACCCAATTGAATTTGGGTCAAATCAGGTTTTGGGTTTTTCTGTTTTGGAGCAAACTCATACCCATTCAATTAAATTGGGTCCAAGATAGGCCCAGAAAATTAATTAAAAAAACAAAAAAATCTCTACAGAACCCAAACGGGTCTCTTCATCTTCGACATAATACCCTTAACGAGAGCTATTGATTCTCCACCATTGTAACCCGCCGCCGCCGCCCGCCTGCATCCGATTCTCGATCAGTGACCATCAGCCCCGAAGACGCCGCCGGCCTGCAATCCCGATTCACTACAAGAAAAATGAGCTATAGTGACTAAATATTGAGACATATATTATATTTGTCTCTTAAAATGTAGTTTATATGACTGATATACTAATTGTCTCTATAAAGATAATTATATGTTTCTAAAAGTTCTTTATATACGACAAATGCATAATTTGGAACCTTGGAAACTGGCGGGCTCTTGGATACGGGCTCTAGGAACCTTATTGAACCTTATGGAACCTTATTGAAGCCTTATTATGTTAGTGATCAAATAACTCGTTCGGGCTCTTGGAAACTGGCGGGCTCTTGAAAACTTTGAAGAATTAAAAACTGAAAAAAGCAGCGGGAAAGACTTAAGGAAAACTTTCAAACTCAATCACCAAAAAAACCCTAATAACTCCCGGCGGAGTCACGTCCCTCTGTCCATCTATTTTAATCACGATAACAAGAGTCTCAAAGGAGGTAAACCAGAGAAGTGAAGAAGCCGCATCTTGTGGCTTAGCCGACTGAAATCCGAAGCCGCAGCAAAACAGGTATCGTTATTGATTGTCACACTCCAAGTAGTAAACTCATCAAAGCTAGTCTTTGATTCTAATCGGTTTAAATTTTTATAACAGATTATGACTCGTTCGAGATCTCATTCGATTCAAAGGGGGGTTCATGATTCTAATCAAAATCATGATAGTGTTATTCCGGGTAGGCTTATCTTGCTCTCGTCTATATTATCATCAATGGCGTTGTCAATCTAATGAAACCTCCCTTTCATATGTTTTGCTTTACTGGGTTAGTTGTCGAATTCAATTACAGGCTTGATCTTTATTTGGTTTGGTTGCTTCGTGACCTGTCAACCATATATTATTGTTACTCTAATAATTGAGCAAGGGGCATTCTAATAAAACAAGAAGATGAATAAAGGTCATCACATTTATGAATCATGAAGTCACAGCTTCTTTTTACGAGTAAACTGAAGATTTGCTTATATTTAGATTATACTTTTATCACAGCATCATCACAGGTTAAAAGAAAAAGAGGTACAACTAGGTGCAAGGAGATTTGGGCTTTATCGAAGGGAGAAAAGGTTCATGTTCGGATCAATAGATATGGCCAACCAGTTGGTAGCAAAGCTAAGAAATTGGGCTACTTTTTGGGTACTTTAGCCAGAAACGGAGCCTATGCACCTCTCAGATATGCCGATTGGAGGAACATGCTCGCTCATTACAAAACTGAAATGTGGGATTTAGTACAGGTATGCGTATCCAGTCACTTATTAGATAATATCTTTAATTTCATTAGTTAGTCTAAACTGATTGTTGTTAATTTATATATAGGAAAAATTTGACATTGATCCATTAGTGGAACCATGGATAATGAGTTCCTTGGACAGCAAGTGGAGGAATTTCAAGAATAAAGTAAAAAATAGGTGGTTCGGGAAGAAAGAACGTGATGGAAGAGTACTCAATGATGATTGGACATGGCTCTTGGAATTTTGGAGTAGTAACAAAGCTGTGGTATGGCTCATATAATTAATTAGATCCTCAGTTTGTTTTAATTAGTACGATTTTGGGTTTTTATCAATATAACATAGTATACTTGTTTACAATTATAGAGAAGGGAAATTGTGGCTAAGGAAAACAGGAGCAAAGTGAAATCAGCACACACTTTGGGTACGAAAAGTTATGCTTGCAAGAGAGACGAAATGGTAATATAACTCACAATTTCTTTAGTGAATTGTACAAACAACTATATACTTTGAACTTAAATGCATTTTAAGTTATCATTTTTCATTTATGGATAACATTACAGGCAGAGTCTACACCTGATAAGGTAGAGCCAACTCCAGCTAAGGTTTATGTTGTTGCTCATGTGCGTAAGAACGGGACTCCATTGAATGCTCAAGTGGCCCAAGTTATTGTAAGTATTATATAATTGAGTACATATATGCATAATCAATAATTTTAACACTGCACTTTTTATTAATCATGACATTAGTAGACAATGACTTTCAAAATGTACATATGCTTCTAGGAAAAAATAAATGAGCCGTCTTGTCATGATAATCCTGGATCGCATGATAGATTGTCACAAGCACTCGGTGAAGACAAGTATAATCCTTCAAGAACATATGGATTAGGGGCATCTTTGGGAGTGAAGAATTCTCGTGTATCAATAATCAAGAAAGCATTAGAGGCACAAAGAAATGCTGAAGAGAAAGCAGAAAAGGTACAAGAGGAATTGCATGAGGTTAGAGAAGGACAGCAAAGAATCATGAGCTTGCTACAAAAACTTCATCCAAGTATGAGTATCAATGAAATGTTGGACTCAACAAACCAGGTAATTTTCTATTCTTAATCAAGCAAACTGCAATATTTTGAGATGGTTTTCATTTTGATAATCATATTCTTCTGAGTTATAGGAGCATCTAACTGGGTCACAAAGTAATGGAGATGGTATGAGTCCTGCTAGATATGAGGAAGAAGAGAACTTAGAGAGTGGTTCTTTCCTTCAATTGCTGCAACATACACCTATATCGAGATTGGAAAGTCAATCGAATGATGTAAATATCAATTTATTTATTTTCAATTGATAATGATTACTTTATAACTAGTTTAATTTACAATGTATATGTTTTGTTTCTGATTATATTAGGTTACACCAAATGATATTCTCAATACTTATCTGCCTCATCATCAAGGCTTATCTTCTAAAACAGGCACAACAGTTGCGAGAAACAACTCTTCACAAATGGTATGACGTCTTTCTATCATTTGTTAACTTATACTTTTTGCTCAAGGACATTGCTTCTACCTAACTATGTTCTATTCATTCTAATTTACATTCCTTCATATGATAATAATTATGGTCATGCAAAGTTAAGGGCTTTTATTAAACAAGTATAGATAGACAAACAGTGGAGTCAACCAAGCTTTTGATTATACCACTAACTTGTTTCTTTTCTTCAGACTAATTTGTTTTGTTTGATTTTTATCCTTCTTGTTTGCTTTGGGACTAATGTATATTATTATCTTCATAAATTATCATGCAGGTACAAAATAGGAACTTCTCATTTTTGGATTATGCATTGGATTCTTCTCAAAATGTTGATTCCTCTAGTCAACAAAGAACTGAGCAAGTTTCTTCAGCTGCTGCAATTGGTCACGAGTCTCAGGTAAAACATAATTGATGAGAATCATGTTAGTTACAACTTTTTCAGTGTTATTTCGATTGCATTTAAAATCTCAAAATTTTGAAATGTAGGAACTAGAATTTGTTATGATAAAGAGTTTGCTAAGTCCCGGCGTTGATGTAGCATATGCTAATATCCTAACTAAAGATCCAAAGGGCCGTGTGGCCGGGCAAGAGTTGGGTCGTGGTTTTTATGAAGTATTCGTTCAAGTCGGGATTCATAGTGATGAACCTTTAGTACGACCGTATGGGAGCTATCAAACGATTGGAGATGTGATTGGAAGGAGTATTGCTTGGCCATCTTCCTTAGTAAGTTAACTGTATTTGCTAATCTGTTAGTAAAGTGTTGTATGAGAAATAAATCATTAATTTTCCTTACTTTTCTTGCAACAGGTCACATCAACATCAAGAAATGGTCAAACAGTTTGAAGACTTTAGAACGATTTAGTTATGGCACGAGAATTAGTTTTAATAAGAGCATTAGTCTTTTGAAAGTTATTTTTTGTTGCTGGAATGACTTTACAGTACTAGCATATGAATTTTATTTTTGTTTCTTCCTACGAATTTGTTGGTATAAGGCTTATACAATTTCAATATTATGAAATTTAATTTCATGAATGATATTGTTTTAGTTTTTTAATTTTCATATTTAATTATTCTATATTGTTTTTTGTTTAGATTCGGATTCAATAAATTGAAAAGAAAATTCGAAAATAAATTTATTTTTATACAAATGTACTCATTAGAGACTAATACTAAGATATATAAAATATTATTAGAAATACATGTAATGCTCACACGAGACTCATCTCTCAAACAATTTATTTACACATATAAACAGTATTAGAGACAAAAGAATATGTCACCCAAGGGTTATTTAAACGCATATGTTAGTCTCAAAAGCTTCATTTAAGAATCAAATTTTTTTGTCTCCAAAAGTAACATTAGAAACAGATAATTTTGTCTTACAAAATGTAGTTCACGACAGATATAAATGTTTCCATAAGCCAATTATAGAAACAAAAATATTTATCTCCAATAGTCATTTTAGAGACATATATTTGTGTCTTTAAAACGATATACAAAGACAGAATAACAGTAATCTAAAAGAGATAATAGAGACTAAAATAATTGTAGCAATATCTCTACTCAGCTACATATGCTATGTGCATCTATATTGGTCTCTATAGGGCTATAGCAACAGCAATACTTGAGACAAATGCATAATTTGTATCTAAAGAGATATAGAATCAAATAAGTATATTGTAGAGACAAATTTCCTTTGTTTCTATAGACGATTTTTCTTGTAGTGATTCTCGATCAGCGACCATCGGCCCCGACGCCGGCAGCTTCTCCTTTTCCCCACCATCGGACCCCGAGGCTGTGGAAGAAACCCACTTCTCGCTCTTCTTGTGCTGGTCTCGATCTCCAGGTTTGCCCCATCTTCTTCTCTTCTAGATCTTGCCCCCTCTCTGTTTGCTCGGTTCTTCTTTTCCCCTGTATCTCGCGCTCTAACATTTCGTTCATCTGGGTTTGGTTTACTTGTCTCATCTTTGGGTTTGGGTTTTTTTTTTGTATATTGGTTCTGGGTTTGCGTCGGTTCAGTCGGTTGACGGCGGGGTTGTGTCGGCAATTGAATCTGGGTCGGCGACGGCGAGAGGAAGCTTCGCGGCACAATCTGGGTCGGTGTCGACAATTGAATCTGGGCAAAATGAGGTGGAGCAGAATTTCGGAACAGAATTAACCTTCCCTGCTGCCTGTTGTGGAATCCCTGCCGTCGCTGTCATCCTTGGTTGCTGCAAGGTGGAACAGAATTTCGGAAGGCTGCGGAGTTGTGGTGGTGGTGGAGGCGGCGGTTGGCATTGGGGGATCGGTGAATGGGAGGTTAGGGATGACGCTTGGGCAGGCATAGTTGGCGAGAGCGAGCTGGGAGACGCAGAGAGGACGGAAAGGTGAAGGTCGAGGCAGAGGAGGGACGGTAGCTGTTGTGAAATGGGTAAGGGGAGGGGAATTCAAGCACCTCTTGCATGTCTCTCTGTATCTGTTTCTTGTACACAGGACCAATTTTCGTAATATGTTATTTGTGCACAATAGTCCTGGATAGAGCTCAATTGGTTGAATTCAACGTAATGATGCACTCTCTTTGATGTTCCTGATCTTCTCTTGATTTTGAGTTCCACGATTCTGCAGCTAGCCACGTTAAGGTTTCTGCAACATCTCCTGTTCCCCATGTCGTTCTTAGTCAGTTCAAGGCCTGCATTGTGCTGCTGGGGAACTACTACGTTTTCGGATCGAATCCCAGAGTAATCAGCATCTTCGGTGCATTGATTGCAATCGGTGGCATTTCTGGTTTCACTCATCTTAATCAAACAGTGTCTCAAAAATCACAATCGAAAGACAAATCCAGGTTGGGCAAAGAGAACGGAGGAGTCGAAAGGAATGATGCATATGGGGAGGAATTTGTGTAACTAATTGACAGCACTAAATCTTTCTTCAGCTACTCGTGACTAATTGTATCCAGGGAAAGCCCACTTTGCATAAATTATCGGGTTAACCAAAATCTAATAAGCAGGACTTTCAACTAACCAAAATCTAACTTATACCCAAATGGACCTATTTGGGGCGGCCCAAATATACAGGTCAATTCTGGACCCAATCTAAACCCAACCCAACCCAAAAAAATAAAATGAAATTTGGGTCCAAACCCAATACCCATATGGGTCAAGGTATTTGGGTCAAAAAACCCAATAGGCCTACCCATTGACAAGTCTAACCAAGTCGCGGGTATATCACTATTTGAACTCCCTGTTCCAAGTTTTGTGTAGTGTTAAGTCTTTGAAGCTGGATCGCACTGTCTTCCAGGTAATGCTTTTTTAAGTTTTATAACGCGATTTTGGACTACATTGCTTATATGTTTGAACTCCTTATTCCAAGTTTGTCTGTGTGTTTTTTGTCTCTCCAGATACTGAACAATAGGTGTGAGTTTCTGGAACAACAGCCGTCAACCCATTTTAAAAGGTTGGAGTCTTTGATTTTGCCTTCCAACAGTCGACTCATGGACTACTTTGTAAAAGCATCTTCTTGCGAAAAACTAAATATCTGTAGTGGGAAAGGATAATGTTTAGTGATTTCAGGTTGTTTCTTTACTAGCTGGATATAGGGCTGTTAGTCGGTGCGGTTTCGGTTTAACCGAACCGCACCGTCGGTTAGCCGAAACCGAAAACAAGCTATATCCCCCAACCGAAGCCGACACCGAAGAGTGGATCGGTTAACCGCCAACCGCAACCGTCGGTTTCGGTTTGATGGGGCGGTTAGCCGAAACCGCCCAGAGTCTTTTTTTCTAAAAATTTGCTGCCTTTTTTCTGGGAATTTTTGGGTTGTCTCTCTCCTTCTCTCTGGAAATTTCCTAATCCAACTCTCGTATCTCTCTTTCTCTCTCAAAATCTTCTCCAATCTTTGAGATTTCCCTCTTTGACTCTGCTGCTCCTAGCGGCTAGCCTCTTCCCCTCTCACTTTGCAGCGACGGTGAGCTGGCAATCGGCTCCGACGAAGGGCGCCGGCGAGGTAGATGGGAGGCGACGACGACGAGGAAGAATGCAGGGCGGCGATGATGGAACATGCAAGGCGATGCAGGGGACGACGATGACGACGGCGATCGAAGATCGACTGCTGCTACTGCCAATAGGCCTTGGATCTGGAGGATGAAGAAGGGGTGGAGACTGAGACCGCTTCGATTCTTTCGGCTTTGCAGTTCGTTAACCTCCGCGAATGAAGAAGGACGGGATGGCGACGAAGACCGATGATCGATCTCCACTGCTGCAGCGACCCCTACTCCTTCTTGGCCTTCTTTTGCTGGATCTCGATGGGGGACGACAACGATTGAGGATGAAAAGGGCAACAAAGATTCTTCTTCTAGAGAGCCATGGAGGGGTTGGGACTTGGGTTGGGAGGGAGATTAGGGGGAAAAGGAGTGGCGGAGCGGTTATGCGGTGCACCGATTTTATCTCGGTTAGCCACCGACGGTTTTCGGTGAATAGAAATCACCAAAACAGAACACCGCCACCGACACCGAAGACAAGCAGTCGGTTTTCGGTTCGGTTAATAACCGCTCGGTTCGGGTCGGTTTTCGGTTTAGCCGAGAAACCGCCAACCGATTATCACCCCTAGCTGGATACATGCCTAGCTTACGAATGAGATATATTTATACAATGTTTTCTCTTATTTAGGTAGCTTACTGGTAGGGCTGGGCATGCGGGCGGATCATCCGCGGGTTTGGGCCGACCCACCCGCATTTGACCCGAATTTGGTTAAGTGGGTGGGTCTGTGGGTGGGTGACGGGTTGCGCTGGGAGCCATCCGTCGGGTGGTGGGTGGGTTGTGGGTGAGTGTGCGGGTGACCCGCTCAACCCAACAGCAAAAAGATCAAAGTCGTTGGCGCTAGAGAGGGGAGAGTGGAGACGTTAGATATAAACTCGGACTGCTCCTGGAGTTTGAACCTCAAAGCCAACCTTCCAAATAGAGATCCCCTCTTCTCCCTTTACTTTTTCCTCTAATTCTTGTGCTTAGATCACCACTCTTTCCTTTGTGGAATTATTTTCATTAGTTCCTTGCACCTAATAATCGTCTCAATCTGTAGAAAACTCTTTCATAATAGAATTTCTATCCAAGTTAAGAACTAATTCGACATTTTTCGCCCTATTTCAACTTCTTGTTTCCCTCGATGATTCTCTTCACCTATTATCATGTCAAGTTGACTCCTTTATATTATATACATTGTGATGTGGGTGAACCCACAAACCCACCCGCATCATCCACCATCCGCCCGACCCAACCCGAGACTAAATGTGGGTGGGTGGTGGGTTAAAAATTATCAATCCGTTTAAGCGCGGGTGGGTGTATTTTATGGTCAAAATCCACCCGACCCACCCAATGCCCACCCCTACTTACTGGAACTACTATGTCATTGCTTGTCTTTCTCCTCATATATTAAAAGAAAATACTTTGTATGATATATACTTTATAAGTTTTGTGAGAGGCGAGTTTTGTACTATATATGGTATACTTTCTAATTTTGATTTGATTATGAAGTTTCTGCTCTACTTTATAGATTTTGTGGTGATTAATCTATGTTTCTAGTCTTTCTTTAGGGCAATGTCTATTTTTTACCCAAACCTTTTTTAGATTCTTTTATTTTAATCAAATCTATAGAAATTCTATTTATTATCCAAACGTATTATAATTTATCAAAGTCTGGGCATTCATTCTGTTACCGTTACTTATTTTGTCCACGTGAGAGGTGAGATTTTGTTTTGTTTTTTGATAATCTTTTTAGTAAAAATAGTAAATGATGGTATTCTGCCGCCACGTAGGAAGTCAACTCATTATGGTCATACTTAGTCAGCATTACTAACAGAAAAGTTGACGGAGAGTTAACGTTTGGATAAATTTTAGGAATTCAATAGGTTTGGTTAAAATAAAGAAATCTGAAAAAGGTTTGGGTAAAAAATAGACATTGCCCCTTTCTTTATAAAAGGAAATGAGTACTCAAATGATATTTAAGCCCACTTATTAAAAGTAACAAGACTAAGCTCGTTTGCTTGTTGGATTTGAAAATGAAGGTTTTGACTTTTAAAAACTTTTGTATTTATGATGGATTTGTTGCATCATGGATTTGGAAGAGTACATTGTTTGTTTAGTTGATTTTTTATCATGGATTTGTGATGGATTTGTCTCACATTTTTTCCTTCTATTGTCAAATCCCAAATGAAATGTGAGATTTACAAATCCGTGGGGTCCACGAATTTGGATCTAAAAAAGGGGTCCAAATCCGTGGACCCCACGGATTTGTGTTCCTCAACAAACAAAGGATTTGTGTCAACTCCATGATGCTTGGGATTTGGGTTCCAAATCCATCACCCAAATCCCACAAGCAAACGACCCCTAAGAAAGTTAAAGTGATTTAGGCTTGGGAAAGATAATAATAGGCTTAAACTTTTGATCCTAATATGCTCAACACCATCTCCCAAAACTAATTACAAAGGTTGATGTATGTCCAATAAAAAGACGAAACAAGAATTTAAATTATTCGGAGCACATGTAAAGAAAATTACACGAAACCATTATCTAAATATCTCTCAACATGTTGAGTTACTAAAACGAATTATATTTCAATATAATATCAAAACATTACATCGAGATGTCTTGTATTCACATCATGACGATCCTCAATAATAATGGCTGATTTACAACGCTAGACCAGTGCTTAACTGTTAAACCCATGGATTCAATTGTTGTTTGAGATGCTTTATAACAAATTGGTTTCCTGGCTTTCAGTTTGACCCAGTAGTGTTACGATTGGAGTCTTTATGAATCATCCAACCAAAAATTATCCCCCCGCCTAATCATTGCACATTCAGAACTTCACCTTCTCCTTCAGGTAGCTCACAATCTCTTGCTGCAAAATCAAAGAAGACACTCCTGTTTTCAGTAGAGTATCTGCAACACACAAAGTAAAGGACACGGGAAATGTTGCTTTGTCTACAAAGCCAGTATGACAAAGAGCTGTGCAAGAATGGCTAGCCCGACTTACAATGAAACAGAGGATGAGGCAGCCAGCTGCACCAGGAAACAGAGCATACCAGTAATTCAAGCTATGGAGTTTCACCCCATCGATGAAGAGAAGGGGCAAGCTAGCCGCTAAATTACCAAGAGGAATTCACCATGAGATTAATTACGCACACCATCAAGCTTCAAAATAGTGATGATAACGATGACAGTACCAGGTGGATGGGTGGATCTGGTGTAGATCATGAAAGCAATGGAGGCAGCCAGCGCACTACTCCTCGCTAGCCATCCCGGGCCGAGGAACGTGTACGCCAGAACCCCGATTGCGGCGCAGCCGATTTGGGCCATGAACATGTTGTACTTCTGCAAGTTTTGTTAAGACGATGATGATGATGAGTCACATCTTCACAAAGGGAAGGAAGCAGCAGTAATCAAATCAGCAGACTGAGATTTAAGGATATACCCTGGCGGCGGGAGATGAAGGAGCGGTAAAGAGGACGGCGCAGACGGCGCCAAATGGAGCAATGGTGATTGTTACCCCTTTGGGCGCGATCATTTGATCCACCTTCCCTAGTATCGCCATTGCCGCAAATGCCCCTGCAGCAAAAGGTGTTTCAGAGGGTCAAATGTGGATTTCTAACCTCGAACCTCTTTTTTATGGGAATCTAAATCCCCTTAACCCAGTTAGCAAACGTTTTAGAAACCCTATCGTACGGGCCAATCGTTTCAATTGAAATTTGTTTGGGGTTAAGAAGGGTACCTGCAGAAGGCCAAAAGATGTCGCTGAGGGGAACAGAAGGGGATTTGTCGTCGGGCTTCCAAGCGTCCCACCAGGCCACATTTCCGGCCGCTGCAGACACCGCCAGCGCGAGAGGACTACTCCTTCTCCGCCGCCCATTACTGCAGCTCCCGCTCTGCAAGTTCAAGGATGGCGTCCTGTAGTGGGTTTTCCCGGGGAACAGAGCCAGAGGCTGTAACTTTGGCGAACTTGGCGGCGTCGAGTGATGCAGCAAAAAGTAGCTATTGTTATATTGGAGGGTTGGATGGGTGGCCATTTTGGGGGGCAAGTAAGATAATGGGATTTTCCCTCCCTTTCCAATCAGAGTAGAACTCGTCGTCGGATCATTGGTTGCGGAGTTGATGGATAATACAGCCAATTTCAACCCCTTGGGATTGGAGTATTTTTAAGCGCGGAAATTGGGAAAGGTAGGAGGCAGAAAGGAAAGGAAAGGAAAGGTGCGTAGCTTTGGCTTTTGGGGAGGTGGAAAGGGTGCCGGTTGGTCTTTTGGCAGGGGTGGTGATCTGGTGATGATAAGATGCCTGCGACTCTGCCGCCTCCCCCGCTATTCACTTGTCCACATGTCTATTGCCTCTTAGATATCCTTAAAAAACATTGCTCAGCGCAAATGAGCCGAACTGTCAGTGGGTGGCTCAGCATTCGATTCGGAAAAAAACTCGTCCGTAATTCGATTCGTTATTAATGAATCGAGTTTGAGTTTAACCTTTTGCAGCACGGCAAGCTCGCGAGCTAACTTCATTTGGTGGTTTGTTGAGCTCAACTCGTGAGCTGGCTCGTTTAGAGCTAATGAGATGCCTCGATCCTCAAGATTCTGGCTAGAGAGCCGCCAACTCGATTACCGAGTTATGAGCGAATCGACCTATATGAGTTAAATTTTGATAACTTATAGGATTGTTAAATTATATATCTCACCCTATATGAAGTCTAACACGTATATTACGTAAGCAAATATGTCTTCTATAATTTTAAAAAGAAATTATTTATCATAAATTACTTCGATAATATGAAATAACATTAATTTTCACTAATTAAAATTTATTAACTAAATGATTTGATATCACAAAGTATAACATGAGATTAGTTAATATTGGACACTTAACTATTATTATTATTTTTCATGTTGACATTAATCACATGTATCATGTATGACATACAAAATGAATATTATCAAATACGAGTCAAGATTTTATTAAGCAAGCTAGCTCGAACTCGACTCGGCTCGGCTCATTTGCAGCCCTACCGACAGTGTAGTTGGCGGCGGCGGGTTGATTCTTCAACTAAATCAAAAACTTGGGTGATAGACCATTGATTGCACATGTTTTTACCCCTATTCTTGAGCCGTTTGAGATGTTGATTCACGTGTTTTAAGCCGATTTCATGCTAGGTTGTGTGTTTATGTCATATTTCAGGACTTGGCGTTGGCATCAAGGCGAAGAAATGAAGTTTCGGGTCGAAGGGAGCACGTTTGAGTTGAAGTGTGCTGGAGGAGCAAAATACCCGGTCATGAGCAAAAATACCCGGCCGTGTATTAATCTGCGCAGACCGGGGAAAACCTCTTTTGGGCGTTTGAGAAGCAGAAGGGGGCCCGGGCATTGAGCATAAATCCCCGGTAGGGTATTCTTGACCTTGACCGGGGATTAACCCCCTGTCCTCGACGGTGCGTTTCAACAATCCACGGTCGCCACCTAAAATACCCGACCGGATATTCTGACCGGGGATCGCGATTGACAGCTTCTTAAGGCAAAAGAAGGGCAAAGTTGAAGGGTCCCGAGTGTTAGAGAGAAAAAGCGTATACCTAGAGAGAGAAAGTGACGAACCTGATTCTTCAAGCGCCTTAGATCGATCTTAATCACCATTGGAGCCCGGCTTGAGCTTGGAGAAGTGCTGATTGATTGCCAGAAGCAGAATCTCATCCTTCACAGTATGGTTTCCGCGTCTGAGCTAGATTTTCCGTCTCTCTCTATGGAGTAACTTTCTCATTCACCTAGGTATGAAGAACTCTAGATTTGTATGTTAGGTCTGATTGTATGAACCCAAGTACGAATTCATTGATTTGATTATATTCAATTGAGGTCTGATTTGTTGAATGGCATGAATCCTGATCAAATTCTGGTTGTTTCTGCTTTAACATAGAAAGAGAATATCTGCCTAGGTTGATAGAGCACCCTTGATTGAAGGTAGTGAATTGACGACTTTATTCTGTACCGGATTTACTCCGGTAGAGGAGGTTTGGTTCGTTAGGGTCTCAATCTGCTTACTCCGGTGGAGGTTAGTCGCCCGCTGGGGACTCAGATTGAGAGGGTCTGGGGACCTTTAGTCGAGACTGCAGACTGTTTAAGAACCTCGCGCAATATAACTATCATTGAACTTGAACTTGGTAAATTACAAACCGGCTTAACTGCAGTCTAGGGGGAACCATATCCGGGTGACCTCTCTCAACTTGAAAACAACCTTTAATTGCTTTGCTTGTTTGCTTGTTTGGTTCTTCACTACACTTTCACTGCTAAATAATAAAAACTCACGGAGTAGTCATCATACTTAGGACCCGGGTTGACATTAAAACCCGAACCCGCTATACTACGCTTTAGGAGGTCGTTACACTTGGTCATTTTCTAGAGTGACGGTAGAAGCGAGTCATTGGGAACAGGGAAAATGCGTCGGAGATCAAATTTTTGGCGAAATGGATGAGATTTCTGAAATTGAGTATGGAAATCCTCTGGAAGACACAAAGGCGATGCCTACCATTGTAATCAACGCCTCCCCACGGTTTGTGTCGTCTGATTCACCCCGCTCTCGAAATCAAATCCCAGCGCATCATTCCCTTCTCCCCATCGCCGGAATTAAGTCCCGCTGTCGTCTGTCCAAGAGCGAATCAACAACGGTGTCTTCAATGTACATGAAAAGTCTGAAAAGCCTGTCGATGGTGGGCATCAACGACGGTCGGCGGCTGATAGTGGGAATCAGTGGCCGATAGGCGACGACAGACAATGGCGACTTGGTGATGGAGCGTGGATTAAATTTTTCTTTAATGGGTTTGTTAGAATAAATACCGGTTAAAAATAAATATAGGAGAAGGATAAAAATGTAAGTTTAATGTTTAAATTAGGGCGATTTAGTGAAAGTAGGGCGACATTTAGCAACTCCCTTTTCCTAATTACACACAATTTTATTATAAAATTATGCTGAGCCGAATGGCTAAAATGGATAAACGTACAAGGGCTATATTAATTCCGGATCCAGAGGAGGGCTGGGCCGTGGCCCGGGGTGGCCACCCCCTGGATCCACCACTGAGCAGAACACAGACCAATGCATTGCAGCTGCTAGTAGTAGAAACCATCTTAGAAGATTCATCTTCGGAGCTGAAATCCCTCCGCTTCCTAGCATTTCCGGCGGCGGCGCCACTATGGTCCGTCATCGAGGATTCCTCAGCGGACCCATATGGGTGTCCAATTCCAAACCCAATTGCAGAGGCTAAATTGCCCACTCGGAGGCCCAACCCAGCAGCACCGGCTTCCACATTGATCCCCTGAAATGGCCAAATCTCCGCCAAGCTGTAAGAAGAAGTGTTAGTGAATGGTATATGATCCACGATTGAATCTCTCCCAACAACTCGAGTTATTGGGATTAACTGGTTCTCCTTGTTGTAAGAACCGGGCCGGACCGGTGAACCGGACCGGAAGAACCGCCAACCGACACTAATAGCGGGTCGGCTCATGTAGTCACACGGCTAATACTGGGCCGTGCGGTTTTGGACGTTCTGTAACTAAACCGGGGGAACCGGCCGGTCTAAGTGGTCCTGCGGTCCGCTATTCCAAGAATAAAAAATTTGAAAACAGAGATAGGAAACTTGAATGTCGCCGACCCAAAACTAACTTTCAAGTTACAACCGTAAATCCTAATAGAATACTTAGGTATATACTTTCTCTTCTTGTTTCTGTACCCTAGCGCTTGCTCCTTTTTTCCCCTCTCTAGCTACAGCCGTCAGCCGGCCAACCCTCTGCTCGTCCAGCCTGCTAACCCTCTGCTCGCTCCACAAACAGGTATTATTTGATTTATGTCCCTCTGATCAATCACTTGTGCAGTTGTAGTTACTCCAAGCTATCTCGCTTTTTTTTTTCTGGCACAGATGTACTGTTGCTTCTCACGTGGGGTGCAAATATGGAGATGCTTGTCATTATCTCTCTTTCTTTTATAAAACTATATATTAATGTTGTACACTTGTTGTGATACTTCTCTGCATTGGGTTTTTTGTGTGTATAAAAGATGAGGCTTTTCTTTTATAGAAATAGAAGCAATTGTCGTTAGGGTTGCTACTTGCTATGCGGATCGAGCACTGACTCTTGTCTTCTTCCTCTATGAACGGGGACTGTACCTTTGTATAATAATTCATTAATTTGTAAGAGACTTAGAGTTTTTTTTATGATGGATAATAGGGATTTTGATTGTTTATGATTGATGGGAATTTAAGTTTTGAGTTAGTCAATTATATGTGTTTTTCTATTTTATATGTGTGAACGGTTTTATAAACGGTTCACCAACGGTTTTATAACGGTTAACCATTGAACCGTGAACCACTAACCTTTCCGGTTCAGCTTCCGGTCCGGTTCTGAAAACAGAGCTGGTTCTTGACATTGTATCAGAGCCTTATGTGACCGAAAGGTCTTGTGTTCGAATCCCGGTGACCCCGTTTGTGAAGCACATGGTATCGTGTATTCAGACCTGTGCAAACGAAAGCCTTATCCACTATTGAATCTCTCCCAACAACTCGAGTTATTGGGATCCGGGTGGGTATAGCGGAGGTGGGGATCCGAATGGTGGGAGGATTTGCAGAGGAAAAGAAAGAAAGCACGAAAAGGGAAAGAAAAGGAAACTTGTGTTGTTTGCTTGTTTTGGGCTCAAGGAAGAGAGAGAGGGTAGTGAAGTGGAAGCTTTGATGGGTTATTTAAGAGGTTCTGATTTCACTGAGGGCAGAAGGAGGTGGAAAAAATCCCAGAATACTCAAGTTATTAAAAAAAAATTCCCTAAATACAGTACTTATAAACTTATTTCCCAAAGTGCAGCAGTTTCAACATCACTGTTGTAGACAAAGACAGTGATTCTAATCACCGCTTTAGTTTAAAACATTGAAGGTACGGGGAAGGTATCACCGCCTTCGACGAAAGCGGGGAACATATCACCGCTTTTAGCAACAACGGGGAAGGTATCACCGCTGCTATAAAAAACGCTGATTGCCTCACCGCTGTTGTGCAAAATGGTGATATTTGACCACGTTTTAGAGCCCTGGTAGGTGGAAAATTAGGTCACAGCGACCTAGCTATCATTGTTTTGGACAAAAGCGGTGATGTGTTCACCGCAATTGTTTGCTGCAGTGATTAGCTGACATTTTTTCCCTATAAAATCCGACCCCCACGTCCCTCCTGCTGCCTTACAGCAAAGTAGTACAAAAATTAGTATTTTTTTTATCGTTTTCTCAACTGGTTTGGAGTTGGTTTGCTGCTCAAGAAACTCATCGTGATTCAGTATGTTATAATTATATATTGTTTACATGTTGATGTATTAGTAATTATTTGTCTGTATTTAGTGAATTGCGGTTATTGGCAAATATGTTATGAGTATTTAGATTAATTATGAAATGATAGATGTTAGTTAGTTAGTTATGAATTTAGATGAATTTGTTTAGTTTTCTCATGATAGATCAATTAGTTGCATTTTATTATGGGTTTGGATGATATTGTTTTTGTATCCATAATGTACTAATTATATACTATACTTAATTATTATAAATTGCAAACATGGGTAAATTTAAGAAGTTTCGGCTTATTATTTGGTGGAATGGTCGGGTGACTAACTCGAACATTGGGATCGACTATGAAAATGACGAATCCAGTATGCTAAAAATTGAGTCGAGATTCTCATGGCAAGAACTCTATGACATTTGTGCAGAAAGGACTTGTACGCGCGGGCAAGGTGTTACACCCCGACATTTGGGTCGAGGTTCGACCAAACGGGTGTATCAACGGTTACGTAGGAAGGGTTATAACCGGTAACAAAGAATAATAATAATAATAATAATAATAACCATAACTATTATTATTATTATTATCATCATAAATCACCCGCCAATTCCCCATCAGCAACAACAACATATATATTTATCAAAGGTGATAATCATCTTTCCCCACTCACTCTCACCAGCGGCAGGAAAGAGTAAGAGAGGAAGAAAAAAAAAGAAAAAAAAAGAAAAAAAAATATAATAATGGACTGGCGGCCCAGTTGTAGACAAAATAGAGAGGGGAAAAATGGGCTTAAGCCCAAATTGGTTACGGTGAAGGAGAGTGGGCCGAGGCCCAACCTGGTTGTTTAAAAAAAAAAAAGAGAACAAGGGCTTAAGCCCAGCTCTTGTGGTCGCAAGCAAAGGGGAGGAGGGGGCAGGCCAAGCCCAAGCGAAGAATGGAGGAGGTTGTTCCTCTGTGGGGTTCGATCAACAGCAGAACGAAGAGGGGAAGGCAGAGCGACGGCGGAACGGCTGCGGGGAACACGTTGGGGAATCGAGGGTAACATATTAGGTGATTACGTTCGGTTTAATGAGGAGATAGGTGAGTTGGTTTTGTCTCTCCCCAACAAAAAGGAAGGTAAGACAGATTAGAGAGGAGGAAGAGCAAAGTGAAAGAGGCTCTCTCTGTTTTGTGGAGCAAAAGCAGAGGACGACTCATAGAAGAAGAGGAGAGTCTGGTGCATTCCACGACGAGAACGTTGGCGCAACAATGGAGGGGTCGGCGCCAGCTGAAAGAGAAGGCAGAAGGATCCGAACCCGAGTGGTGGCCCGTGGACGCAAGAGGGGGCTCGGGAACTCAACGACGACGGCCGCACCGGGGACAACCGGCGAGCTCGTCTGCACGCAGACAGGAGTTAGCGCTGGCAGAGGGGAAGACGAGGTGATGGCGACCTTGAGGTCGCGAGGTTATCCTCCCAGACGACGAGGAGTCTCGGCAATCCGTCATTTCCCTCCGAACTGCGGCCGGAGAAGGGAAGTCGGAGGTGGGTTGGACGGCGGCGGGGGACTCTCGGAGATGGCGACCGTTGACGAGGCGTTGCCCGAAGAAGACGAGCCAGAGGAGGGGCCGGAAGAGGAGCCGGAGCCGGAGCCGGAGGAGGAGCCGGAGCCGGAGCCGGAGGAGGAACTCGATGGTGGCCGGGATTTGGAGGTCGACGGCGACGATGGAGAGGTGAGGCGGTTCTCCCGTTTTGTTGGAGTTGGATGGCATTCTTTTTAAAATTAGATGAATAGTAGAGGGCAATTAGGTCTTTTAGAGACAAGGGTAATTTGGGAATTTTGAGGAAGTTTTGGCGTCAAGTAGTAATTTACCATGTCAGTGATGAATTCATAATTGGTAAATATTTGGGTACCAGATTGAAAAAGGCCATTTGGACTAAAATGTTTAAATCAGGAAGTGGAAATTGGCCTGGAGGATTGAATGGTGCAATTCTGGAAATTTGGGGCCGAATTGTAAAGCCTGGGAATTTCGAGTACCATTTGGTAATTTGCCATTTTGGGGCAGAAAGGTAATTTTCCATAATTTACGGGGAATCTTAGGAAAGATTAAATGGAGGAAATTGGGATTGGAATTAACCAAATTGAAGGTCGTTTGGTTAGTTACGCTAAGAGATAAGTGAGTTAAGTTTTGCCTAAATATCTGATAGGAGGAAATGCAAAAGGAAGCGAAGCACGAGGAGTTGGAGCGTGGAGTTTCGGAGGATGACGTAGGTCAACCGTCAATTAAGAAGAGTCATCTTTTTGAGGTGAGTGTAAAGGGGGTAAAATCTCTGTCGAGGTCTTTTAGTTTATGCCTTTTTAATTCGGTTATGTTATTTAATTTTCAAGTAAGCGCGATTATGTGTGTGAGGCATCCCACCGCCTACTTAAGGTGGAGGCGCGCGTTGTGCTATGTATGTATGTGTTTGTGATGTATGGCAATGGTAATTGAACCCCCGGGCGGTTGGGCCACTACTGGACGCGGTAGATGGTCGGGTCACTACTGGACGGCGATACGTAACGCAGTAGTTGACCGGGCATGGACTGGACGGCGATACGTAACGCAGTACCATTGCCTTGAGGATTGGGACACCGGACGGCGATACGTAACGCGGTGAATCCTAATAATAAGTATATAAATTAAGATAGAAGTACAGAACTTCTATAAGCTGTCAGAGACTAAAATATTAAGGATGAAAGCGAGAACGACTTTCATGTAAGAGGAAGTAATTTCTAATAATGTGTTAGTAGGGTTTGCTTAGGCAAAGACCTTAGGAAGTAACGACGAGACTGACCCCTTCTCACTCACCAGGTTGAGGATGGGTTAGCGGAGGTGGATCCCGAGAAGAAGTAAGATGAGGCAAGCGGTCGTGCCGGTACCGATGATGAGTTGTCGAGGAGCTGGGTGAAGAGTTTAGTTAAAGTTTGATAGTTATTTCATGTTTATGGTTATGAGTATATGTACTGGATGCTGGTTATGCTGGTAACGATGACCATCTTGAGCCGAGCTATCCATTCGCCTCCAGTGACGATGAAAGTGAGGAAGATTTGAGATCAGTCAGTGAGGAGGAAGATACGGACGATATCGACGATATCGATGACAGAGAGGTGGCGTTCCGTCAGGCACCAACCCCTTACTACACAGAGGTTCCCGATCAATTTTTATATGGTCAGAACGATGCCCCTGACTTTCGGCCCATGCTTGTGTATAATACGACTGCTAAGTTGGAAGTGGGTATGGCGTTCTCTTCGGAAGCCGATGTGCAAGATGCTTTTAGCGAAGAAGCCATGCGGCGTAACTTCGAATGGAAGGTAAAATATTCTGACACCAAACAACTGCATGTCATTTGTAAGAATGCTGGAGAGGGTTGTATGTGGCAACTTCGGGCTGCATATATGAAGAGAAAGGGCGTCTGGGTCATGCGGACAGTAGAGAACAACCACAGATGCTCTTCAACCATACTTTCACAGGATCACCGGCAACTTAAAGCAAAAAAAGTGGCAAGAACCATTAAGCATCTAATCGAGGCACAACCTGATATCAAGATAAAAGCTATCATGGCCGAGGTGAAGGATCGACATTCCTACACCATAAGGTATAAGAAGGCGTGGCATGGGAAGCAGAAGGCCATGACTGAGGTCTACGGTGATTGGGAAGACTCGTATGCTTTACTCCCTAGACTAATGTCCGCAATGGAGGAGTCCAACCATGGGACGGTTTTCGTGCTGTGGTACAACAACGTACAAACTAAAGATCAAGTTCGATACAAAACGAGTTGATGTTTCATCGTCTTTCCCGGACATTCAAGCCATGCATTGACGGGTTTCCCTTTTGTATGCCAGTGATTCAGGTATATTACGGACTCAAAATATTGTACTAGTTCATTACTTTACTAATTTCAATTTTTACTAAATCATTATTCATTTTAACAGGTTGATGGAACTTTCCTTACTGGGAAGTATAAATGAACTCTTCTTATTGCCACTGGGGTTGATGGAAATTTAAGTATTTTTCCCTTAGCATTTGCATTAGTTGAAGGGGAGAACAACTTAAGTTGGGCATGGTTCTTTGACCAGCTACACGCCCACGTCACACAAAGAATGGGTATTACAATTATATCGGATCGACATGCCGGGATTAAATACGCTGTCGGTGGTTTTCCCGACGAATGGGGATGGACATGGCGCTGGTGTATTCATCACTTCCTAGCCAATTTCCAACACAAATTTGGCAAGAAGAAAGACATAAGAGATCAATTGTGGAGTGCAGGTAGTAATGTAATTCAGTGCTTGTTCATGGTTTATTGTTCAAATGAAATTTCTTATGGCTTAATTATTTATTCTCCGGTCTTGTAGCAGTTGCACATAAACCAAAAAAGTACGAGCAGAAGATGAAGACGATCCGTCAAATGCACCGGGCGGGAGCAATATGGGCAGAAGGTCAAGATCTGCACATGTGGACATTTCACATGGACAACGGGGCTAGATTCGGAATTGCAACTACCAACCATGGCGAGAGCATAAATGGAGTCTACTAGGGCATTAAGGCAATGCCTGTATCTGTCCTAGTGGAGATGACATACTGGAAGGTAAACGAGTGGTTTGTGAAGAGACGGGAGCTCGCTATAGGGAGGGAGCGTGCTGGTCATTCAATAGCACATCATATATTTGATGGCATGCAGAAGATCGAAGAGAAATCAAGTAAGCACAGAGTTGTTCTGTTCAACCGCAATGAAGGTATTTTTGCTGTGCAAACAGGTATTTGGGGTGGAGGAAGACGTGGGCATAATTGTCAATCTGTTACTCTACACGTAGAAACTCGCACCGGAGAGTGTACATGCCAAAAGTATCAAAACATAAGAGTACCTTGTTCACATGCAATGACAGTAGCTAAGTCGATAACCCTCAGCGCTTACAGTTTGGTTAGTCCTTACTACACGGAACAGGCGATCAGGAACTCCTACTCGTCAAGTTTCAGCCCCCTGCCGGATGAAGCTTATTGGCCTGTAGACAATGGGAAGTTGATTATCCCACCGTTGCACTTAAAGCGCACCAAATGTCGTCCTAGGACCGAAAGGATTCACAATGAAATGGATCAATCACAACGTGCCCGCCGGGGTCCAAAGCGTTGCTCAAAGTGCAGACAACCGGGTCATGACAAGAGGCGTTGCCCATATCCACCTCTAGATCAAGATTGGGGGCCAATTCCGAACCAACCTTGAGGCTGCTGTTGTTCACTTCCTTGTCATTTTCGTTGTTGTGATGTTTAAGTTGGACTTCTTGTTTTAATCTTGTTGAGGGATTGTAATGAAGGGCGTCTGTTGTTTATTTTGGTACAACATGGGGGGTAAAACAACACAATCCCAAACTAAATTAAGACGACATAGATAGTTCATGGAAAACAACACAATCCCAAACCAAATTAAGACGACATAGATAGTTCATGGAAAACAACACAAGACCAAACTAAATTAGGACGACATAGATAGTTCACTGGTTGTCTTCATTGTTGAGAAAGCTGAACGGAACTGAACAGAACAATAAAATGACACACAAATTTACGTGGTTTCCCTGATAACGGGACTAGTCCACGGGAGAGTTAGAACTCTCCGAGCTGAAATATTATTAGGTTTTTCTTAGTCTCTCTTGTCTTACAACGTTGTGGAAGCACACTATTTCTACATTCCCCTAGGGCATTCTACATACACCATCCCAAGAGGAGAGGGAGACCCTAGTTCGGCCAGATGGGCTCCGAACAATGGGCCGAACCCAACACACCCGCTAACAGCCTCCCCCAAATTGATGACTACTACGTAGCATCAATTTGTTAGATAGAAACCAATGACGAGACCGCGTAGACGCCTTAGTGAACAAGTCAGCTAACTGATCCTCGGAAACAAAATGGTGCAGGCGAACCACCTCATCACGAACAAGGTCTCTGATGTAGTGCACATGAATTTCGATATGTTTGGTCATATCATGAAGAACCGGGTTTGCTGCAATCTGGATGGCACTCGTGTTATCCACATATAGAGCCATGGGCGATCGACAGTGGATCCCCAAATCATCCAACAACCGCTGTAGCCACACCAGTTCAGGCCCAACATCTGACATAGCCCTATACTCATCCTCGGTGGAGGACTTCGATACCTTATCTTGCTTCTTGCAGCGCCAATTAACAAACGCATCCCCAAACCGAATACACCACCCAGTCGTCGAGCGACGAGTATCAACACACCCCACAAAGTCCGAATCAGAATAGGCCTGAAGAGATAACTCACCAGTCAACGGAAGGAGAATACCAACATCCCTGGTACCCTGCAGGTAACGCAGGATACGATGAACAACAGATAAATGATCGGCTCGGGGATCAGCCATAAACTGACTAACTACTTGCACAGCATAAGAAATATTAGGTCGGGTAGACGTAAGATAGATTAAACTGCCCACCAAATGCCGGTACTGAGACGGATTCAAAACCGGCGGTCCAGAATCCTTAGCCAACTTCAGATTGGCTTCCATAGGTGTAGAAACCGCGACACAGTCCGCAAACTGAGCCGAGGTAAGCAACTCCGAGATATACTTCTTTTGTGCCAGCAAAATACCACGAGGAGATCTAGTAATTTCAAGTCCCAAAAAGAAAGACAACGGCCCAAGCTCCTTGAGAGTAAAGGATGTATGAAGACCTTGCTTGAGACGCTGAATCCCCTGCACATCATCATCTGTAATGATCATATCATCAACATATAACAGTAAAACAATAAGCCCAGAACCAGACCGATGAGTGAACAATGACGGATCATTAAGGCTCTGTTGAAAACCAAACCCCAGAATCATGGACTGGAACTTCTCAAACCAAGCTCGAGGAGCTTGTCTGAGACCATATAGAGATCGTCGTAGCAAGCAAACTTGATCCGGACGACCAACTTTATACCAAGGCGGACGACGCATATAGACCACCTCTTTCAAGTCTTCATGTAAGAACGCATTCGAGACATCCAACTGAAATAATGGCCAATCCCGAACCGCAGCAACCGCAAGTAGAGTACGAACAGTCTGCATTTTGGCAACCAGAGCAAAAGTTTCATCATAATCCAAACCATATTCCTGACCACAACCTTGAGCCACTACTCGAGCTTTAGCTCGCTCAAGACTACCATCGGCCTTGAGCTTCAGTGCATACACCCATCGAGACCCGAGAACTGAAATGTGAGGCGGAGGCCGATCAACAACCTCCCAGGCCCCCTTTACATGTAACACATCAATTTCCACATCCATTGCCCCATGCCACAAAGGATCACCTTTTGCCTGTTTATAACAAGTAGGAACAGCAATAGCATCAACATGATAAGTAACAAAATCATGATACCCAACCGGAAGCTGACCCTTTGTGTCACGAAGGGAGCGGCGAGGACCAGGGTCCTCCGGGGACGAAGACAACGTAACGGAGCCGGGAGTTGACAATGCCGTGGACGAAGAACCTGGGGACGAGTCGGGGGGAGGCGAGTTGGGGGGGAAGTATATCAGCTCCATCATCATCGAGCTCATCGGGAAATCAAGGAAGAGACACCGATGTATCATCAGGTACGGACTCAACAAGATAGTACATAAGACGCTCAAAGAAAACCACATCACAAGACACCCTCAGGCACTGAGCTCCAGGATCAAAACATAGATAGCCTTTATGTATATCACTATAACCGAGGAAAACACACTTAACTGTTTTGGATGTCAGCTTAGTACGCTCCTTGCGAGGCAAAAGAACAAAGCACGTGCAACCAAAGACACGAAGCCGTGAGTAATCTGGGTGCTTATGAAACAACATAAAGTGAGGACTAGACTGACCAAGTACCGGTGTAATCTGGTAGTTAATCAGCCTAACTGCAGTAGCAACTGCCTCGGGCCAAAACGCCGGGGCACATGAGAAGCAAGGAGCAATGCTCTAGTCAATTCCACGACATAACGATTCTTTCTTTCGACCAAACCATTCTGTTGAGAGACACCCGGACAGGATTTTTGTGTCAAAATACCCTGTTCTCGAAACAAAGCAGCCAAAGGGTGAGAGCTAAACTCCCCACCGGGATCAGAACGAACCACGCGCACCGTACAACCAAACTGTGTCTGAATCATCTTAAGAAACTCAGTAGCAATTGATAACAGCTCTGACTTAAGACGTAAAAAATAAACCCAAGTGAAACGAGTAGCATGATCGAAAAAAAGAGCAAAATATCTGTACCCATGACGAGATAGATCAGGTGACGGACCCCAGAGATCCGTGTGTACGACATGAAACGGCTCAGTGATCACAGTGTGACTAGACGGAAATGAACTACAAGTAGATTTGGCCTCCACACAACTCGTACAAACAAAATCACCAATGGAGCTATCAACCTTTTTATTCCCAAATAGCTTCTGTTTAAACATAGCAACCAATCTACTTGAATGAGGATGGCCTAAACGAGAGTTCCAAAGATCCATATCCGAACATTTAACACTCGAAAAAGCAGACACTAATGGTTCCCTAGACACCGAATCCTGCCGCGCAGGAGTAAAAGTCCGACAAGGTTGATCCGACAGCTCCTCCAAATGAAAACTCCGTCCATGTTTACTTCCCTGGCCAATCTGCCTCCCCGTCATCAGATCCTGAACAATACAACCAGAAGGTTCGAACACAACACGACAATTTTGCTCAGTCAATTGTCCAACAGAAACCAAGTTAGGAACAAGCTTCGGGACATGCAAGGTATGGGGTAGAGATAATTTAGAGTCCACAAAATGACCAATATTAGCAATAGGTAACCGAGAACCATTGGCAACTTGGATTGACTTGTCCATAATCGGTCGAACACGGTCAAGATGATCCATAGTATTAGTCATATGATTAAAGCACGCCGAATTCAAAAGCCATGGTTTAGAGACATTACCCGATCCTTGGAAAGTAGCAAAAGCAGACGAGATAGCCGTAGGAAGAGATCTCTGGAGGGCAGCATTAATCAAACGCTCTACGTCGGCAGACATGAGACCAGCATGGGCAGCAGGTGGCGGCGGAGCACCATGACTCGAGTTTGCCTCAGCAACAACAGGAGGCGGGAGCTGCGTAGCATACGCACCCGCAGCAGGTGACAAACTCGGGCCAGCACCAACAGTGCCCTGAGCACGCGATTTTAGACGGCGGCACTCGGAGATGATGTGGCCTCCCTTCTTACAGAAAACACAGAAGTTCCGAACCTTACAATACTTCTGAACATAACCCACCTCTTGACAATGATGACAGGTGAGTTCGGAGACAGGCACTCGACGTTGAAATTGCGGCTTGCCCACAGCAAAAACGTCATCATCACCAGCCCGCCCTTCTTGGCGACGAGGAGTTGCCGCCGCAAAAGCCGGATCACCAACTCCAGGCAGCGCATCGAGCTGTGATTGTGTTCGGAGTCTCGTATCTTCCCTAACCAACGTACCCAGTACACCATCCATCCTAAGATCCTCCCGATTCAGCAACGTGGCCCGAACAGTCTCAAATTCCGGACGCAGCCGCATCAAGAATTGGAGAAGTCGAGCTTGAGAACGCTCAGCCCGAACGTCATCCGTGACCGGGGTGGAACGAAGCGAAGCCTGAAGCAGATCCTGATCTGTCCACAGAAGCTGCGCCGCCTGGAAATATGACGTGACATCCAGCTCTCCTTGTTCCAGACGCGCGAGTGCAGTTTGGATGTGGAACTGCCGCGCGACACTCGTAACCGCATACGTAGACGCCAAGTGCTGCCACATCTCGGAAACGATGGTAAACAAACGCAGGGCGAGAGCGATGTTGGGATTTTTTTGAACCCAGCGGTCCACCTCTTGAACCGTCACCGGCGGAGTCACAGGCCGCGGCGAATCACTAGTCAACAGCAAGAGCAGCCCTCGCCCTTCAACAAACACCTTGAACTGAAACTCCCATAGCGCATAATTCTTCGAATTGAGCCGAACAGAAAGCCGATCAGAATCAAATGCAGAAAGCTCTGATACCATGTTGAGAAAGCTGAACGGAACTTAACAGAACAATAAAACGACACACAGATTTACGTGGTTTCCCCGATAACGGGACTAGTCCATGGGAGAGTTAGAACTCTCCGAGCTGAAATATTATTAGGTTTTTCTTAGTCTCTTTTTTCTTACAACGTTGTGGAAGCACACTATTTATACATTCCCCTAGGTCATTCTACATACACCATCCCAAGAGGAGAGGGAGACCCTAGTTCGGCCAGATGGGCTACTAACAATGGGCCAAACCCAACACACCCGCTAACATTCATTTCCCTCCACTTCCCCTTCTCTTCCTCTTCCTCCACGACCTCCTCGACCCCTTCTTCCGCCTTCTCTACCTCCTCCTTTTTCACGAGCCCGCTGGACAACTGCTCGTGGATTCCTCTTAACCCGACCACCCACCGGAGTGTAGACAGGTGGTGGGGGTGGAGGTGGCTGAGATGAACCAGAAGCGTGGTAGAAAGTCGATGATGTATGTTGTTGTTGCGGGGTTTGATATTGAGGAGTTTGTTGCTGATGGTGGAAGTGAGGGGTGCCTTGGGTGAACATGTCATGTTCCTGAGTCGGGGCATACCTTGACGACCCTCCGGTGCCCTCAGTACTAGTTGCCCACTCACAATGTGGCCATGGTTCAGGAAGTTGAGTTTGTTGAGACGGACGAAGCTCTTCAATGTTTTCTATCACCCTTCTTCTGCTCCTCCGTGGGGGCTCTTGTGGGGGCACGATCCTCTCCTCAGCACGGAATGAAGTTCGGGCCGGAGCAGACATTGGACGGTATAATACGACATCCCTCCTTTGCTCTCGGGTACAAGAGAGCAGGTTGTTGAAAAGCCTGCGCAAAAAAGATGTATTCCGCTCATCCATGGTGGGTGCACTATCGACAGTGTGCTTGGCATGTTCCAAACCGTCAACCTAATAAATTGTTGTACAAAATTAACTAACATTAAATCTAATAATGATCCTCAAATCTAATAATGTTAATTAACATTCTAGCTAATATAGGCATGTAATCATACTACAAAAAATTAAGACAAAGAGGCCAAAATGGAATTCACTTACCACTGCGCCCCAAACAGCACCTTGCTTTGACACCCATCTTAGCGTGAATTTCCGATACCACCGCATGTAGCCATCGTTATACCCCATTGGCCTCGTCTCCGGCACCCCTCGGACCACCCACTGATTTCTATTCTCCCATATGTTGATGTAGAATTCATGCTTGCGGACCCAATCCTTTTTGGTGTAGCGTAGGTCAATGGCGTGGAGCTCCCTGAACCATTGAGGTGGGGATGCTGGAATTGGTTGCTCCAATCGATATTGCCTCAAAGATCGATCGGGCAGGTGCCATTCCACCATGTGCCAGCAGATTAAGGGCACCTTGCACAACCATGTCTCTTGATCCTCGGGATGTCTAAGACGATGCAACTCAACCACTTCATTTGGATATGGATCCCATACCGCCTTCAATCATTATAGTTCATGGAATTAGTACAAATTATATCCACTCCACCTAAAAAATTGAAAACGATGAAATTTTATATTTTTACCTGGTTCCACCAAGGCTTATCAAATTCAGCACGATAAAACAGTAAAGAGTGCTCAGGCTGGTGGTCGTTTGTATTTGCTCCGATCCACCTAATTAAGCAAAAGTACGTATATAAGCAATTTTTAAAGCATAGATGTTTACTTGTTAAGTATGATTGTGTGGAAGCATTGAACTAAAATTCCTTACTTGGCAATAATCTAAATTAGCTAAATACGATTTGGTTAGAATAAATCTAAATTCGCTTACTTGGAAGATATCTAAATTCACTAAAATACTATAATTGCAGACTTAAAATGTCACTAAATTCGCTTACTTGGAAGATATCTAAGTTCACTAAAATACTATAATTGCAGACTTAAAATGTCACTAAATTCGCTTACTTGGAATAGATCTAAATTCACTAAAATACTACCATTGCATATCTAATATAAATTCAACTTAAATTGAACTTACTTGAAACCATATGGGGGATTTGCTACAAATCGTAGCTCATCATCTGGCAACCAGAATTCCCGAGGGTCTCGAGGTGCAAAAAACGGAAGATGCTCCCATGCCCAGAGTTGGAATATGAACATCGCACCACCAGCTTGTTTCGCTCCCAACCTCGAGCAAGTACACAACTCTCGGTAGATTCCAGCCAAGACGGCCGACCCCCAACTTTTTTTCCCGATCTCGTCCCAGTCACCGAGGAGCATCGATACCCACATGCCTTGTATCCACCGGCTTGACTTGTCGGGGAACAGAAACCCACCAACCAAGCCAATTAGGTAGACACGTGCATACCGCTCCACCTGATCTTCAGGAGAGTCCGGGCCTATATTAACCTCCAACTGGATGTGGTCAACAAGCAACGGGATCGACTTGCCCCGCATTCAGTGGTGGATGCCCAGCCCCTTCGACAGGTGTGGTGGTCGGCATGTTGAACCCCAAACGTTGTTGAATCAATGGCCCCCAACCATCTTCCGATTTTCTCGAGTTGTCGATGATGGCATCTCCGGTGACCGGGAGCTTGGTGAGGATGGCAACATCTTTGGGGGTGATCGTCATTTCACCCTCGGGAAAGTGGAAGGTACGCAGCTCGGGGCGCCATCGCTCTGCCATTGCCGTCAGCAGATCGTTGTCAATATCAAGCCTCATAAAGTGCCTCAGCATGTGCAATCCCGTCCTCTCTAGATAGGGCTCCAGTCGAGCATGCCAACGGGGCAATCGACATGTCCCTCGATGACTGATGGGAATAAGTGATCCCTACAAAACAAAAAACACAATCTTGTCAGTCAATAGAAAGCAAAATAAAAACTTTAAAACTATTGAAATAATTTTAGTGTGTCTACCGGATTATTGTTCCAAATTGCACGGGAGCGATGTTGATCTTGCCCGGTTAAATACCTTCGATCCCTTGGGCCAGGATCGATATACAATCGAGGGTCGTATATCTCAGCACCCATTTATAAAAAAATATGAAATCAAATCAATTTATATTTTAGCACCCATGTAAAAAAAATCACAAAAGAGTAGAATAAATTTACGTACTCTCAAAGCCTCTTCGTCCATTTTTGCCGAAAAGCTAGCGAGAGTATCGACAAAACAAAAACTCTAGTAATTCTTTCTGATGCGGAAGATCGGACTTAGCCGCAACCACAGAGCATACTTAGAACGAAACTAGAGTGAAGTAATGGAGGGAGAAAGAAGTGTAAAATGGTGGTGTGGTTTGGAATGAGAGGGGGGAGTGGTATTTATAGGGGGAAGGGGGCGCTGGAAATTTGCAGGAACCAATCACCGCTTTCGTCGAAAGCAGTGATATCACAGCGTTGGAGGAAGGCAGTGATGGCTTGGATCGCTGACGTGGCGACCTGTGAGGCGTCGAATCGTGGAGAAAAACCACAATCCGCGCCTCACCGCATCGAACGGCAGCGGTGAAGGGCGCGGACGACAAGGATCGGTGACGTGGCGGGGCGGGATATCACCGCTTTTCTCTTTGGCGGTGAAGTGCCCGCGCGCGACCACATCAGCGATCCGCGTCCACTTCACCGTTTTCCCCATCAACGGTGATAGTGGCTTCACCGTTTTGCTAATCAACGGTCACACAATCACCGCCTTTTACAAGCGCGGGGATTGCCTCACCGTTTTTGTCTAAAACGGTGATAGCATCACTGTTTTAGTTTAAATCGGTGATGTTATCACCGTTTTGGACAAAAACGGTGATTGTAATCACTGTCTTACTCTTCAACTGTGATGTTGAAACTGTTGTATTTTGGGAAATAAGTTTATAAGTACTGTATTTGGGGAAATTTTTTTAATAACTAGAGTATTCTGGGATTTTTTCTGAAGGAGGCTGGCAGAGAGACGAGGTGGGTGGTGGTCAGCACTCAGCATACTAGTAGAAGTAGCAGAATGATCCCTTTTTCTTCCACTCTATTATTACCCTTGCGAAGTGGGGAACTTGGTGCCCATTGCGCTCACTGCGGCGCACGCTATTTCCATATTAAATTTTGGGGGATAATTTATAGTTGCTTTGTTTATGTGGGATCTAGTGATAGGTAAATCGGGTCACAAGTCGATCAGGTGATGCACCAATCAATTTACAAGTCGAAAAAGTTATGAATTGTTATATAATATTTTTGTCAGTTTAGATGGCAAGCAGGTTGGATGAGATTAATCGGTTAGGGTTAAATTGGATGGTTTTAGACAGGGTTTTGACCTGCAGCTAGTCCCTATGCTCCAGTATTTTTGACCGAACAAACTCATTGATTACAATCTTTACCACACGAACCACTCGACAATTTGTTCATAATAAATGCGCGTTAATCATCCGTCAGTTGTATTCGTGACAGAGAAATAACAATATGCAAATACTATTATAGAAATGTTGATACACATAATTACACATTGGACGGATCAATGGACTGGAAAGAGAAAAACCAAACTCCAGTATGAATCAACACTCATTGTTTGCTCAAAGACCAAATTCGAACGGTAAACATGAAACAATCATACTTATAAAAAATTTGTAATCCCTATGCACCAATCAATTTACAAGTCGGAAGAGTTATGAATTGTTATATAATATTTTTGTCAGGTTAGATGGCAAGCAGGTTGGATGAGATTAATCGGTTAGGGTTAAATTGGATGGTTTTAGACGGGGTTTTGACCTACAACTAGTCCCTATGCTCCAGTATTTTTGACCGAACAAACTCATTGATTACAATCTTTACCGCATAAATGCGCGTTAATCATCCATCTGTTATATTCTCGACAGAGAAATAACAATATGAAAATACTATTATACCAATGTTGATACACATAATTACACAGTGGACGTATCAGTGGACTGGAAAGAGAAAAACCAAACTGCAGTATGAGTCAACACTCATTGTTTGCTCAAAGACCAAATTCGAACTTCGGTAAACATGAAACAATCATACTTATAAAAAATTCGCAATCCTTTCTAACGACACTAGCAAAATTCAATTTCACATGAGTTATTTGGTTGTGGTATTTCATAAATTGGTTGTGGTATTTCATAAATAGAGGAAGAAAAAGTGTTAGCAAGATGAGTTATTTCCATGAACTCAAAACTAAATTGTCACATTTTGTTGTTTTATTGTAAAATAAATTGTTTCATCCAAAATAACTCATCCAGATAAGCGCTAAAGCTTAGCAACATATTTTTTACACAAGGCATAGCTGCCCCTAGGGGTGTTAATCGGTTGGTGGTTTTTCGCTTAAACCGAAGTCCGAACCGAAAATCGCGGTTATTCACCGAACCGATAACCGAAAATAGTGATTCGGTGTAGGCTTCGGTTGGCTGTTTTGGGGATTTTTGCTAACTGGCAACCGACGGTTGCACACCGATAAAATCTCGGTGCACCGCCAAACCTCTCGAGACTCTCCCCATCTACTCTCACCATCGCCACTCTGCCTCTCCGTGGACTCCAAACCTCTCCTTCTTCACTCGTCGCTCTCTCTCCTTCCTTCCTTGTCCAGTTCCATCTTCAATCGCCCCGCCCGATCTTGACGTCCCTTCTCCAAAGCCCTTCAATCACCATCTCCCTCTCCCTCTCCTCTCGGCTCGCCCCTCTTCACCCTTTCCCAAATTGGGAATCCCAATCGCCAGCCACCACCATCCTCAATCTCTCCCTCTCCTCTCGGCTCGCCTTATCTACCCTTTCCCAATCCGCAGCCACCAGCCCACCACCATCCTCAATCTCCGCTCTCTACCGACGTTCCTCGGCAGCCACCACCATCCTCAATCGTCACTCGCCGTCGACTTCTCCGCCTCAATCTCCCCCGCCTGACTTCGCCCACTCCTTCCTTGTTGAAAGAGGTCGCCGGCTCGCTGCTGCGGAAGGAGTCAGCGTAAGTATATCCACCCACCTCGTTGCCGTCTTCGCTTCCCATTGCATGTTCCTCGATGGTCGCCGCCTTGCTTTCCTCATCCTCGTCGGTCAACAGCGAGATCCCGACCCACCATGCCTTCTCCAATCGTCGTCGCCCTGCCGCTGCCACTGTCCTTCCTCCCTCTCTAGTCTCCCCTCCTCTCGACGCTTTCTCCCTTCATCTACCTCGATTTGCGGGAGACCCAACTTGGGAGTTTCCGCCTCTGATGCCTCTCTTCTTCCCCCGCTGCCGCTGCTTCAAAATTGGTGTGGGTCGGTCTCGGCAAACCGCAACCAAAAGTCAAAACCGACGGTGGCGGCTGACGGTTAACCGAGAACCCCTTCGGTGTCGGCTTCAGTTGACAGTGTTGAGTGATTCTCGGTCTCGGTTAACCGATGGTGCGGTTCGGTTAAAACCGAAACCGCACCGCTATCACCCCTAGCTGCCCGGGGGTGGGCATGCCATAATTTTACAAGTTCATGTCATGACCTGAATATTAAATTATCTACGAATCCAAGAGAGAAAAATAATGATGATTAAGGGGTCGTGTTTAGTAATTAATATTTCCACTTAAATTCAATAATAATGGGATCACAAGTCCTGTGGACATATTAAGCAGAAATTGCTACCTCCCGAGCGGCTTGAGTTCAAGTCCTTAAGCCTCATTTTTTAAAGAAAATCTTAAAGCCTTCCTATTGGTTGATAGTGGATTAGGTAGTTAAAAAGGGTTAGTAGTTAATAGGTAGTTAAGGGTAAATGAGGTTATGCAAATATAATTAATATAATTAATTAATGATTCTCTTTCTCTCTCCTCCCATGATTTTCTCCATAATTCTCTCTCTGCATTATAATTAAAAAGAAATATAAAATTAATTTTATTTAATATTTAATAAAATCCGAATTTAATAGTTTTCTTTTTCTAAAATGGAAATTGAAATTTAAAATATATGCCTTCCTCACATCTTGGCAACTTCCGATTAGTATTAAGTATTAACATTTTGTAATGACATTATCAATATTTATAAATTGAATAATCATTAGGGCTTTTCGTTGCATGGGTTTGAGATTTTTCGTTGTTAGGTATTCATTTGTGTTATTATTAATGTTGTTCGACATGTTTTTTAATAATTTTATATGACATTATTAACTTTTTATGTTATGTTTTGTTTGTAACATTAGCAAAAGTGAAATTGTGTTTTCAATTTGTTGGTACTTGAAGTTTATTTACTATTACATCGTATTATCAATTTGGTTCGCAATGATTTATAATCATTTGAAGTGCTATTATCAATGTTTGTTTTTTCAAGCACAATACAACCATTAGCAAAAATTTATTTCATTTGTAAGATTGCTTATGTTTAGTGATTTGAATTATTAATATGTTTTCGTTTATGTTTGAAACTTTGTCAAATGTCATTATCAAGAAGCATACTTGTTAGGTATTCGTTTGTTTATGACATTAGCAAAAGTGAATTTACGTTTAATGATATAATTATGATTATTAATCTTTCAGTCTAAATTAGTAACGTAGTTGGTGTCATTATTAATAGGTGTGTATAAGCATTATCAATGTTTGAAAAATAAGATATTAATAATAACTAATAAGGTACTTCAAAATCATTAGTTGCTATCATTATCAAAGTTTTTGGATGCATAATCCATTAAACACATGTTACTTATTAATGCGTTTTTAGTGCTATTTGACATTAAACATTACATCTAAATATTATTAATATTTTTTATTACAAAAATCTATTTCCTTATCAGTGACTTGATCATTCAATATTAATGGTTTTTAATATCTTTATTAAAATTTTGATGTCATTTATAATGTTGAAGTCAGACATTTTTACATTGATGTTTTGTGTTTATTTTCAACGAAATACTTGTCGTTATCAATGATTTATTGGATTGTTATTAAAAGTTGGGTGTTGAGGTGTGAATGTTGGTTTGCTTGAGCTAATATTTTTTTTGGACAATGTATGTTTGACTGAATCACACAGGTGCACTATGTCACAAGTACCCAAGATGTTGAAAATCAGTATTGTGTTTTACGATTATTGAGAATGATAATGTAAAGCAATATTAATTGATCATAAAACGTTAATAATGTCATTACAAATCATTGGAAGAGGCATGACTAGATAGTTTTTTTTTTTTGCAATAAAGGAGGCCGAGGCCAAGCAAGAAGGGGGGGGGGGGGATTACAAGGTAACAGGCGCCCTCACATGGCGCTCAAAAGACACACCCATGACATCATCTCTAAGAATCTGAACAAGCTCCCTCGGCGGATTAGAGAGTTCATGCGTACCGTAGGGATAGACGAGACTGTGCTTCGAGAGCCAGTCCGCGACTCTATTCCCTTCTCGATACGTATGAACTATCCTAATCAACCAACTCTGAGCCAACTTCCTCCTGATAGCATCAAGAAGCGAGCCATAAGGATGCACAGGGTCCCGCCGGTTGTTTATCAGCTGGATAGCCAACTGAGAGTCGGACTCAACTACCAGGCTGTCGCATCCAATTCTCCACGCCAGGTCTAAACCATGATAGAACGCCCATAGTTCTGCTAATGCTGCAGTCGCTTCTCCAATCTTAGCCACAAAACCAGCAATCCACCGCCCTTGTTCATCCCCGATCACCCCACCAGCACCTGCCGTCCCTGGATTCCCGGCTGAAGCTCCATCAATATTCAGTTTACGCCATCCCGAGTTCGGGGGTTGCTAGCTGATCTGCTCTGTGATCTTATCTCCCTGCAAGATTGGCCGCCCTGGCTTTATATGAGGCGCCTCCCAAGCCTTGTGCCAAAGGATGGACCTGTGCTGAATCGAGTGAGCCAAGGTCGGAGCTGTGAAGGCTTTGTCAATCCCCTTGAAACACGTCGTGCACCTGTTCTTCCAGATCAGCCAGATAGCAATGCTGAAGAACTCATTCCAAGCCAGCCCTGATTCCATCTTGTCCTCATTGCTGAAGTTGCCACGAAGCCAGTCCTCTTGCCCCTTGTGGAAGAACTCCGTCTGTCTGTCAACCGGAACCCACCGAGACCAACAAAAACGAGCTGGCGAGCAGTCCCGCAAAGCATGCAACACCGTCTCGGGAATGTCATCGCATCTGGCGCACATCGGGGAGTCACTGCATTTCCTGCAAAAACGCAACACATTGGTAGCTATCCGACCAAGGGAAACCAACCAGGCAAAAACTCTGACCCGTTCTGGTGTTGGAAGCTTCCAGATGTCCTTCCAGATCTGGTCATTCTGCTCTAAACGCTCGGGCTGACTCAATTGATAAGCCGTCTTCGTAGTGAAACGACCATCAGCCGACGCTTTCCAAAAGATTCGGTCCGCCTTCGGAGATAGAGGATCAACCATCACAGCCGTGACCTTCTGGAGGATATCCGTCGAGAGCCATTGGGAGAGGTGAGTGATGTCCCATCGGCCCTCCACATCAATGTAGGAGGCCACCGTTCGCGATCGCTCCTCCTCGGGGACTGGTTGATTAGCAGCTTCAATGAGCGGTTCCTGCAAAATCCAATTATCTAACCAAAATTTAGTGCTTTTCCCATTGTGAATGTTCCAAGCACACCCTTTTTTCAGAAGGTTAGAAGCTTTATTAATGCTCGACCAAGCAAAAGAACTTCCCTGACAAGGCCGGAGTATGTTCAGGTCTTTCCTCTTCCCTCCATACTTCGCCCTCATGACTTGAGTCCAGAGAGTATCTTTCTCTTGCAGAATACGCCATCCTCCTTTAGCTAAAAGAGCGAGGTTAGCCTGCCGAAGCGTCCGGAGTCCTCCTCCGCCTTGTGTCCTCGGTTCAGCTAGCCTCTCCCAGGCCACCAAGTGCATCTTCCCCTGGTTCTTGTCCTTGCCCCAAATGAAATCCCTGTTAATCCTGTCAATAGTGTTGCAAACATTTACAGGGATCATCTCAGTTTGCATAGTATACGTAGGGATAGCCAAGGATACAGAGCGAGCTACAGTCAGCCTCGCAGCTAAAGATAGTCGCTTCGCCTTCCAGGGTGCCAGCTTCCTTTGAATCTTCAGTATCAATTCCTGATATCTGCTCCGAGTGACCCTGACATGGATGGTTTGAATCCCCAAGTACCGCCCCAGCGCCTTAGTCAAAGGGATAGCCGCCTTGTCACTCAATCTCTGTGCGCGCTGAGGGCAGATATTGGGTGAGACATACATCATAGACTTGGAGTAGTTCACTTTCTGCCCTGAGCTCTCACAAAATTCATCAAGACACTGGCGAACGATCCTGACTTGCGCCCCATCCGCACCTGCAAAAAGAATCAAATCATCGGCAAAAAAAAGGTGGGTGAGAACCAGACCGCCCTGCGCTATGCTTAGGGGCTTCCACAGCTTAGCGCGGACAGCCTCATCTATTCTATGAGAAAGGCGCTCCATACAAAGGACAAAAAGATAAGGAGAGAGAGGATCTCCCTGTCTAACTCCCCTCGTGGGGGTGATGGGTTGGGTCAGCTCGCCATCCCAGAGAATCCTCATGCGGTTCTGCTCAACACAATACATGATGCACCGAATCCAAGAGCTAGGAAGGCCAACTTCGATCAGAGTATCCCTCAGGAAGTCCCACCGGAGCCTGTCATACGCCTTCTCCAAGTCAATCTTGATCACCATACCACCCTTTTTTCCTCTTTTTTCCTCAGGGAATGCAGCACTTCCTGAACAACGAAGATATTGTCTGCGGTTTGCCGCCCCGGAATGAAACTGCTTTGGCGAGGAGAGACAAGCTTCTTCATGACCAAGTTCAGCCTGCTTGTCATCGCCTTGGTGATGGCCTTCAAGCTCACATTATTCAAGGAAATGGGTCGGAGTTGATGAACAAATTCAGGCTTCTCCACTTTAGGGATGAGGACCACAGTGGACTCCGAGATGGCAGCAGGCAAGCTCCCATTCTCAAAGAAGGATAAAGCCATGTCCATGAGAGCCTTTCCAACCGTCCGCCACTCCTGCTGATAGAAAATTGCTTGAAAGCCATCCGGACCTGGAGCCTGCATAGGTTTCATATAAAAAATGGCCTGGTGAATATCCATGATCGAAAAGGGGCGGAATAAACACATCCACTCCTCCTGGCTCAGCCGAGGGAAGGCCCCCTTTGGCATGATATCAGTGTAGATAGACGCCTCCTGCAGATAAAGGTTAGAGAAGAACTCAAAAACAAGTTGAGCCAATTCCTGTTTATCCTGCACCCACTCCCCATTCTCCTTTTTCAGACACTCTATCCTGTTTAAACGGCGCCGAATGTTGGCGATTTGATGAAAGTAGGCTGTGTTTCTTTCTCCAAACTTCACCCAGCTTTCTCGTGCCCTTTGGAACCAGTAAAGCTCCTCCTGCTCGAGGGTTCTGTCTAACTCTGCTTCGAGCTTTGTATGAAGTTTGGCCTGACCGGGGTGGAAAGCGATGGCCAGCTTTCTCTCAATCCCTTCTATTCTCGCCACCAACCGCTTCTTGCGTTGAAAGACGCTGCCGAAGACCTGCTTACTCCAAGATTTCAAGTTATCTGAAAGATCCTGCAAAGCCGTAGGGAAATTAACACTCTGCCCATTCCACTTATCAATTAGGAAATTATGGAAATCAGGATGAGTAAGCCAAGCCGCTTCAAATCTGAAGCGTCTTGGAGAAGAGTGAGAAACTCCCTGAACCGGCACCGTCGTCAGAATCGGATTATGGTCTGAGCTCAGCCTCGCCAAGTGCACCACCGTAGTGTTCGGGAACGACTTATTCCACTCGATGTTATAGAGACTCCTATCCAACCTACTGGCTTTAAAAGTCTGCAGCTGATCACCCCTGCACCAGGTATGCTTCGGCCCTGAATACCCAAGATCAACCAACTCCGCCTCATTAAGCCAATCGTTGAACCTCCTACAGCGCCGCAGAACTCTCGGGGTTGCTTGACCTGTGGTCTCCATGGGTGATAGGATAGCGTTGAAATCACCGGATAGAAGCCAGGGGCAATCCACAGCTTTACTCTGCTCTATAAGATGGTTCCAGAGGAGTTTCTGCAGCTGCTGCCGGGGAGAGGCGTACACTGCAGTCAACTTCCAGCGGCGGCTATTCCCCTTCGAGACCGAGAGAGTTAAATGCTGGAAGCCCGTAGAGTCCGCCGAAATGTCGAAATGCTTGGCGTTCCAGAAGAACCAAATCCCGCCACTTCTACCATTGGCCTCGACTCGGATGACATCCGGGTACCCCAGCCTTTCACAAACTCTATTAGCATTCTCTCCATTGATCTGCGGTTCAATGAGAATAACGAAGTCAGATCTGTGGAGTTGAAGAGCAAGCTTCAAAGATCGAGAGAAAGCATTGCTACCAGCTCCCCCAACATTCCAGGAAAAGATTTTACAATCAGAATTAAGATTGACAGACATTGACAAACAAAAAGACAGAAAAGACGAGAAGAAAGCAAAAGCTTACGCAAAGGAAGGAAGTCACCGGGAATTAGTGACCAGGGGCGGCCAAGTTGTTCGACAGCGCGCCAGGCTCTGCTGCCATCTTCCCCGCCTCTTCTTTGCTCATCAATTCGATCCCAGCCGCCGTCTTCGGCTTTGCCGTCTCTGCCCATTCTTTAATTTGTTTCAAAGTTAACGAAACTCTCTTCTCCTTGTTCCGGCCCTTTTTCTCTTTCACCGGTGACCAAATTTGCAGTGGCTTGAGGGGATTATGGCGCATCGAAGTACCCTTTTTCGGAGTCGCCGTCTTCTTTCCTCCTCCCCCGCGACCTTCTTTCTTTGGCTTTGTCCTGGAGACCGCCGATGGTGTCTCTGGGTCGACCAACCGAGGAGCTGCTGGCTCGTACGGCTGGGCTTCCACTATGCGTATTTGGGTACCATTTTTTCCTTCAAAGGTTTGGGACGCAGGCCCGGTAGGAGAGCCCAAAACCATTCCCTTCCCATCAGGCCCATCCGACGCTACTGCAGTCGACTGTGGGCTCAAACTTATTGCGGTAGGATTAATGGCCTTGGTGGGGGCATGGCTAGCTCCGCTAGAAGAGGCTTCCCCTGTTTTGGGCTTAGGGCCCAACACACCTTTCTCGGCCAACCCTACAGGCTCCACCGCTTTCCCCTTTCCTTTCGCGTTACCTCTGCCCTTCCCCTCAGCTTTCGCCGCTTCTTTGTCCCCTGCTTGTTGCCTCTGTTTTCGCTCAGAGAGCCCTGATTTTTGCGATAAAACTTTCCCCAAACTTTCGACCTCTTTCCTTTCCTCACCTTTCTCCAGTCCGTTGGGGATAGCCACGCCCTGATCTGTCTTACCATTTGTGAGAGTATCTTTCTGATTCCGCCATGATTTGCGCGAAACAATCATCCACGGTCCGAAGCCAGCATTGGCCTCCGGCAAAGCCTCGCCGGCCACTACCACCGCCGACGTCATGGAGTCAATTTCCGCTCCGCTGTTTACCCCCCGACCAGTTGAATGGCAAGACACGTTCGTATGCCCCACTTTCCCACACTCAAAACAGACAACCGGGAGGTTTTCATATTCAACCTTCTGCCACCGGCCGTCTAACCTGATCCTCGGGACCAGCGGCTTTGAGAGGTCAACCTCGACGGCCATTCGTGCAAATTTTTCCCGCTGCTGGTGCTGAGTATGGTAGTCGAGTTTAATTGATCTTCCTAGGAGATTTCCCATAGTAAAGAGAAGCTCTTTGTGGTAGAAGTGCACCGGCAGACCAGGGAACTGTACCCAGACCACCATTGTTATAGGTAGACTGTCCGTGACCGGAAATCCAGACGTCCATTGCTGAACCAGAAGGTAGTGGTCAAAAATGGTCCATGGGCCCTCCGTGAGCGCCTTGAAGTAGTCTTCATCATTCCCGAGCTTGACCAAAAAACATTCCTCGTCCAAAGCAAAGATTTCCAGAGCACTAGAAGGGCGCCAGAGAGCGCGGAGCCTGTTGCATAGAGTTGTATAGCCAATGGTTCTTCCTAGAAGCCGAATGACAAGTGTTCTCTGCCAAGGCTTGCTGAGTTGGGACTTGAATTTCTCCGAGATCCTTAGCTCCGGTTCACCTTGAAAGGATCCAGTGATCAAATCATGTTCCCCCACAGGAACCCATTGGACCGCAGAGGGTTTAGGCGGGTTCCTTCCCCCTGTTAGCACTCCAGCATAAGAGACCGGTTGGGAGGATTGAAGTCTGTTGTCAGGGGACACCGAGTTCTCAGCTCCAGTTGAGGCAGGCGACTTGCTTGGATTCATATCCCTAGCTGTCTCCCCCTTTGACGTCAGAGCCTCCTCCGTTGGGTTAGCAGCAGTCTGTCCCTCGTCCACAAGCATATCAGCAGCCGCTTCATACCCAGGGGGTTTGACGATCACTTCCATCGCCTCAGGCAAAAGCAGAGGACCGGTACCTGAGCCTAGATCATCCGGCGGCCGTCCCAGTGGGGCCGAGCCAGTCTCCGGAGCTACTTGCACAGAGTTATTCATACAGAGCATTTCTCAAGCCGTATAGGTATGACTAGATAGTTATAAACATGATGTGAAAATGTGAATCATTAGTACTAAAGATGTTGTAAATCAATGATATTGTTATTTAAACTGTTAATGACCATGTTACATAACTTTAATGATTCATTCATAGGCGTTGATGACGAAACTATAAAACAGTAACAATTGATCCGAAATTGTTAATAATGTAATTGTACGGGGTTGCTTGACCTGTGGTCTCCATGGGTGATAGGATAGCGTTGAAATCACCGGATAGAAGCCAGGGGCAATCCACAGCTTTACTCTGCTCTATAAGATGGTTCCAGAGGAGTTTCTGCAGCTGCTGCCGGGGAGAGGCGTACACTGCAGTCAACTTCCAGCGGCGGCTATTCCCCTTTGAGACCGAGAACACAATTTCTGAATACCAATTTTTTATAGGTGATTTCAATTATTTAAACCTTTTATCTTATAGGGTAATTGACCATATGTATTATTCATATTTACTTAGTTTAATATGAAATAACCGCAGTATAAGACAAATCATGAAAGTCGGGCTGGAGTTTTCATGGACGCATTAATGTGGTCAATGTGCATTAGCAAGTTAAGTACCACAAGATAGGTTTAATTTTTTTGTTGAGTGAATAAGATTATCCTTCGACTAAATTTATGTTGGTTGATAAATAATTTTTTCATTGCATAAAATGTGGATGAAAAATGTTATTTTCTTACTAATTTTGTTATTGTATTGTGCATAATATTTTAAGTTTTAGATATTGCTATATATGTATGGTTTCTCAAGCAAAAGAAAGTAATATTAGCTAAAGGTTATGATCATGTGTTTTCTATTTATGCTACACTTTTGCAGACAATATCATTTTTTGCTATGTCAATTTCCTTTTCAACTTTAGGCAACTAAGTGACTACATCATTAAACAGGCAAGTCATAAATGGTTATTCACGAGTGTTATAACTTATAACCAAGATTGTTAAGTCTCTACCGGACGACTGGTTGGACTAGGTTCGACCAAAGTCGGGCTCCAAAATGGGCTCTTCAAACCAGGGGTTTGATCGCGGAGAGGGAGAAGAAGAAAGAGAGGGAGGGGGAGAAAGGGAAGAGGATTGTAGGTGGATTTTGGGATATGTATGTTTTTTTATGGAATTTGAGTTTTTAATAAATATAAGTTAGTATATTTCATTTCAGTCACTAAATTTCTACCTTATGTGTAAGTTTACTTAGAAAAGGTGTAATGGCTCAAACAGGTTGGACCCAAATCAAACCATTAAACTTCAAACCACTTGTTTGACTGGCTCAACGACTTAAACCGGTTTGACAAACTTGGTTATAACCATTAAGATTACAATGTCCGTCATTTATGAAAAGTAGAAGAATTACAAAATTGGAAAAATAATTTGGATGGCACCTTAATGTCATACGAAATTCAGCATTTCAAATAATTTAAAAAGTTTAGATACACATCAAACAATATTCCGGCCAACGGGTCGGACAACAAACTAGTGTTTGTAGATGGCAATGGATTGGGCTGATCGAATTTCTTTAAATCCAAATGTAACCCAACTGACAGTTGGTATTCGTTGATGTATGGATATGTATGACACACGTATATATAACTACGAATAATATCATTTGAAAACTCACACTTTTATATTAAGGAAATACTCTCTACATCTATATACCATAAGGACTAATAACATTAAAAAAAAATTATCAGTACCTCATACTTATTGTTCATATCCAATAATGAATGATGTGAGCTTAAAAATTCGTGATACGAAACATGCACATACCATTAACATTCTTAACTCTTAAGGTCTTATACCCTCTTGGCTAGTTAAAAATACATGTCATGTCAGGGTGTCATTTTGCATTGTGTTTAATGCCGAAAAATGCTTGCATTTTTTGAAAGTGATCATGAACCTTTCAATGTATTTCTGACACCACACTATACCTTTCAATTATGCCTGTTGAACCGCGTATTGGTGATAAGATGACAACTTCATCCCAAATACTATTTCACTAGTACACTTTCTTGAACCTTAGCCTCCCCTATTCAACCCCTCTCATGTTACAGACATAATTTCACCCAAAACACACTCGCCGTGGATCATCAATTAATTACGAAAGACTATTTTATAACGAGGAATTATTAGGTACTCTTGGTATATACTCCCTCCCTACTATAATAATATTTTCTATCACTCCTCAATGGCCACTCAATTATATCATCAATGATTATGGAAGACACATACCCAATTTGCTACCAAATCATCCACCACCTAGATTTGGATTGGAATGCCATAAGAGGCAAAATTTCAGACGAAACTTCAGCCAACGCATAAGCTATGAACTTATGACCCAGAAGACGACTTAATTAATTAAGCTCTTAATTGAGTTTATGTGTTAATCATTTAGGACCTTTAAACACATTTTAAGGTTTGAACTATGAACTACCTACCATTCAAATTGCTAGTAGTTGTCAGAGGGCTAGCTGTCGATTGGAAACTAATCTCACTTTGCCTAACCTTTCTTCTTAATAATATTCATCGAGAGTTGTTTTGTTGAAAATGGGTTGTAAATTGAACACAGATTTTTTTCTTCAAAACAGTGACTTGAAGAACACACTCGCAGAAAAAGTCAAGTAATTGCCGGCTGGACAATTTGCCTAACATGCCCATAAAAGAACACTAACCCAAGGGGAAGTGCAATTTATCACAGGAAAGCTTCCTTTGTGGGTTTCCTAATTGAGATGGGAAATGGGAACAAAATTCATGTGGGTGTGTTTAGTAAAGGTTTGGTGAATGTTACACTTCCATGTCTTAATGACTCTTCTAATCTTTCTTTATATGGGTTTTCTCTTCTTTTGGTGAGAGAGAGTCTCCTTACTCTTTGGAGGGAGGGGATTATAAAGGCAAAAGGGAAACGAGATTATCTAGTTTGGGTTTTTGAAACGTACTCAAAATTATAGGTGTCAAAACATAGCCCGACCCGATTAACCCGCACGATCAATCCGACCCGCAACCCGAATTGACTAAAAGTCAACAACCCGTAACCCGCCCGACCCGCAAACCGATTGACCCGCAACCCAACTAACTCGCAACCCGACTGACCCGCAACCCGATTAACCCGAACCCGATTGACCCGCAACCCGACTAACCCGAACCCGATTGACCCGAACCTTACTAACCCGTAACCCGACCGACTCAACCCGAATTTCATCTAATCCACTTGAACAATTATAAAAATATACAATACATAGTTTTTCAAAATAAAGTTTTTCATTCTAAATTTAAGTAAAATTATTTTTTCGTTTCGTATAGGAAATTTAAAAAATATGAAACTCACTTGATATTACGTATTTTAAGAATATTACAAAAATTGAAACATGAAGGTCACTTGAGATCATGACAATATTAATTTAATATATAAATTAAAATTTTGATTAATTTAACTATTCAATAAAATTATCAATTAAATATAAATAAAGTAAAGTAATGTATTTGGTAATTTGATATTTTTAAATGAAGAGGGAAATTTTGGTGTATTCAAGTTTTTGGGAAGAGAAAGAAGATGGAAATTTGGTTCTTTGAATTTTTTAGAAAAGAAACAAGTGGGAATTTTGGTGGTTTTGATATGTGGGAAGAGAAAGAAGTGGGAAAGTTTGATTATTTTGATTATGAAAGAGAAATGAGGGAAACTTTTGAGTTTTCAACCTATTTGTAGAAGGAAAGAAGAGGGTAATTTGGTTCTTTCAATTTGATGGAAGAGAAAGAGGAGGGAAAATTGAGTTTTCTAATGTATGGAAGTAGAAAGAAGGAGGGAAATTTTAGTATTTTTGTGAAAAGAAAGAAGGAAACAAATTTGGTGTTTTCAATATTTTGGTTTTTCATAATTTTAGCTTTTAAAATATGAATCTTTAACTTTTATATGGAGGGCATGACTAGTTAAAATTATTCTTATATGCTTTGAAGGCTAATATATATGTATGTAATTGTTTATGGGCTAATAAATAAATTAACCATTAGTTACAACAATTTATACTAAACTTGATAAGTAATCTTTGACGGTTCGTTGTTTAGGATATAGAGTATATGGTTAGGGTATAGGGTATAAGGTACATATGGCTTAGGGTGTATATGGTTAGGGTATAAGATATTGATGGTTTTGACGGTTCCAAGTTTTTTTATTAACATATGTTCACTTGAAGTCATTTGAAGTCTTTAACGGCAGGAAATCCCTTTTTAATTTATGTTTATGGTACGTGGTTAGGATACAAGGTATGTGGTGTAAAGTATAGGATATATGGTTAGGGTATAACAATTAGCAAATATCACTTTTTATCTATGTTTTGAAAATCAAAGTATACTGGTAAAATCACAACTCAAAGACATATGGTTTGGGTATAGGGTATAGGTTATGTGGTTAGTGTATAATGTATTGATGGTTTAGGGTATACAATCAAAGACATATACTAACTTAATATTGTTGATTGAGGTAAGGCTAAGTGTATAGGATATATGCTATTTAGTAAGTTATGATTGAAGTCACAATAATTTTACTAAATTTGATAGCTAATCTTTAATGGTTCAATTTTTATGATAATTCGAACAATTTTACAAATAACTTGTTTGGCAACAGTTTACTGAAGTTATTTGGGCAATGAGTTATTTCGAAATAACTCTTTTTATCACTATGCTTTTGCCAAATACCACACGACAATTACCAGATTTCCATGGTTATATTAAACGAGATACTTTAATCCAATTACTACTGAATTAATACTAAAATATCAAATAAACAGTTAATGGTGTCTTTTGGTTGCAAATATTGATATCACCATTACTATTAGCTATAATACTTTACCAATTATGATTAATTACATAACAAGTTTGCAAGTCATACAAATTGATCTAACATTTTGACTAGTTTTTTCAAAAAAAAAAAAGTATATATATACGAGGTAGAAATAAATTGGTTAAAAAGTTGAGAAAATATTTTAAATTAGTGTAATAAAATGTGTAAGTTGGTAATGAGTAATGAGTTAAGTTACTTGATGCGCTGGCCCGAACAACCCGAAACCCGATCCGCCCGCAACCCGCCCGACCCAAAACCCGATGAACCCGCAACTCGATTTGGCCGCAACCCGATTGAACCCGAACCCGACTAACCCGCAACCCATTTGAACCCAAACCCGTTGAACCCGCAACCCGACTAACCCGCAACCCGTTTGAACCCAGCCCGAACTCGCTCGAACCCGCCCAATTGACACCTATACTCAAAATCAGGGGTTTAGGTACCAAAATATCTTTCCATTGTTATGTGTCATTGGCAAGTTCCCCCCCCCCCCCCCCCATTCTTCCTTTCTTGACTGTCCAAATCTTATCCTTTTGCCCTTTCTTATCATCTCTTTGTGATCTATGTGCACATGAATGCCTAATTAGTGTCTTTTGCCTTCCAAGAGCATACCGCCAGGCCGCAAATTAGGACGAGGATTCACTAGAGATCTTCTTCATATGAAGATAGACGGATGATGATGATCAATTACATTTATTCCTGATATGTAAAAAAAAAAATACTCTTAGATGATGCTAACTTAGATCGGGTAAATAGTGACTATCCATTATTTTACTACAATTGGGAGTCATTTGGATTTGGTGATAGTTTGGTTGGGATTGTTACAATACATTAGGGTTTTTTTCTCCTGCACAAAACTATACATGCATTGTTTGCTTGATGTGACACAAATTATCACTCAAAGCGAGTGATAATTAAATCTCAAGTTTGGATGAGATTGTTTGGTTGAAACAGTTGGATTTTTTGTGTTCCAACTAAGTCCCTACCTTTTTATGTGTGTTGCTTTTTTATATTAAAAACAAAGGATAAAAGTGACATTTCACCCAAAAAACAATATAACTTATTTAAATACTCCAATAACTACTATACAAAGCAAACGATGTAAACTAAAACACACCAATTTTCTTATATATATATATATATATATATATATATAAACTCCCCATATATGGTGCCTTCTACGGTACCCCGGGTGAAATCCAGGGTACCGCATACCTTAAGTATGAAAACACTATCTAGGCCTCGAATTAGCAGGATTTTTGGGCATGATACTATACCCTAACCCTTAATGAGTGAACCATAGGTCCTAATTATCTAAATTATAAACTATAAACCCTAAGATGGTGCATTGATTTTTTGCCTATATTTGGACGAATCATAACCGTCGATTATTGTTTCTAATTAAATTGATCTTGGGGTATAAGATTTAGAGAATTGAGACCTAGATGTTGATCTTTAAGGGTTAGAGTATAGTATCATGTCCGAAAGATTAGTCAATTCAAGTTCTAGATAGCATTTTCTTACTCAAGGTATGCGGTACCCCGGATTTCACCCTGGGTACCGTAGAACTCCCCATATATAATATATATAATACATGTATATTAATACATACCCAATCGAGTTTTTTTTATAACATACCCGATCGAGTTTCAGATATTCCTAAATATCCACGGTTAATAGTTTCTTTATCTTCTCAACTATTGTGTTATTAGTTATAAGTATATTAACAATTATTCACTCTATCAATAACCGAGCTGGATCTAGTGTATCTTAAGAGATTTGCCTTTTTTATTGATTAATACAGATTGGATTAGAAGTAAAAAAATTATAAAAAAAATCAGTAAGACTAAGAGAAATACAAAAAGAACACTAGTTTATAAGGGATTTGCCTTTTTTATTGATTAATACAGATTGGATTAGAAGTAAAAAATTATAAATAAAAAATCACCAAGACTAAGAGAAATACAAAAAGACCACTAGTTTATAAGATGTTGCAGATATGGTGGGAATACCGAATATGTTAAAATAAAAAGTGACAATTTATACAAAATATTGTATATACATATATATTCGGACGTGTTCAGATTGGATGGTGAAAAATTCATACCTAGTTATTAATTGTGATATTATGATTTAAATTTTAACCATACTATCAATTATTTTATTTTATTCAAATTTCACCTCGTGTTGGATTCCGACGGGTATCCGTAATTGATGGGTATTATTGCATCTTGTGCCTTGTAGACGTAGGGGTCGTTTGGAGAACAAGATTTGGATCATGGATTTATTAAATTCATAGATTTAGCAACATGTTATGTTTTTTGCTACCTTTTGTATCGTGGATTGTAGGTACAGAGATTTTAAATTTCTAAAATCTAGAGATATCAAATCTCTCACAATTAGAGAGATTCTAGTTCTTGATTTTTGAGGTTTTCTCTCTTCTACTATATCTCTTCTTTTTTTTCTATTTATCCCACTAAATACTCTTATCAATAAATTCTCAATATTTTTCGAGCCAATCTAATTATTTTGGTTAAGGATAAACATGTCATTTAATAAAAATATAGAATTTCTTTTTTCATTATATGTTAACAATTGTAGTTACCAAACGATGAAAATTTTCAAATCTTTTTTCAACAATCTAGAGAGTTAAAATCTTTGAATTGTCTAGAATCTATAGATTTAGACTTCGAGTCTCCAAACGAGCCCATGATGCATTTGGTCATGTGAATCTGTTGGGCTTTAGACAGCAACATATAAATCATCAAAGCCCACTCAATTTACCAAAACCTGGATCGGCCCAAGATAAGGTAAAATCGAGACGAGAGCCTCCAAAATCTGAACACATAGGGGTCTTGATCGGGCTAAGATCAGGTGACTAAGGGGGTCCCTTAGTCATATGACTAAGCTAATCTCAGTCATTGAAACTCATTAAAATCTAATGGTTCAGATTTATCTAGTTTAATGAAGGGCAATGTGGTAATTACTTAATTTATTTATTTAACAATTAAAATAAATAAAAATAAAAAGAGCGTTGCCCATTCGCCCTCTCTGATCGCGGCCGCGGTCCTGGGAATTTCTCCCAGCGGTGAGATTTTGTACCTGCAGCCGATCCTGAAAATTTTCCCCGACAATGGGATTATTTTGTGTCCCAAGTACCATTTCTATCCCCAACAGCAGAGAGAGAGATATATATATAGAGAGAGAGAGAGAGAGAGAGAGAGAGAGAGAGAGAGATTTTCTACCTGACCGTAGGTGTTTCAGGTGGAAAAACGGGTGGATGGGTTGCGCCTGAATTCTATGAAGGTGACGATTGTTGCTACGGTCCACACCTTTTCAAACACTGTTCGAACGAGGGTGTTTGGTGTATGGGGAATCTACGTTACCTTACACTACTCCTATGGAGATTCCTCGAGAGCTGCGCGACTACAACTATGAGTATTGCTATGGAGGATCCTTCGTGGAGGAGAGCTCCGCAAACTACATAGAAAAAGGAAAAAAGGGACAATTGAGACAAGTTGTCTTTGTGTTGAGTTTTGATTGTCCGCCTGCTCTAGAAGGTTGCTCCCAGTTTTGTTGCGCAGAGTCCTCCAACTTCTCTCTCTCTCCTCCTCCTGAAAATAGCTCCGCTGAGCCTCTACGCAAGTCAGTTGTCGCCAAGAAGTCTCTGGACACTTTGGATGGTCACCATCCCATTAGTCCCTTGGATGTTGTCCATGATTTATGGGATGGTACCATCCATAATAGGATTTGGATGGTATCCATGATGTTGGACACTACCATCCATAATAGAATTTGGATGGTATCCATGAGCTTGGACGCTACCATCCATAATAGAATTTGGATGGTATCCATTATGATGGATGGATGGAAACAGTGACCATAGTTGGTACTGTCGCCATGTTGGACAGATACCTTAGGGCAAACTACTTAAAGTGTCCCAATTATACATAAATACTACATGTGATAATTAATAAATTTATTTTGGTGTAAACAGGAGGAGACTTTCCAGCGACCAACGACGACGGAGAAGGATTTCCCGACGACACTGCTGGATTTGTAATGTTTGTTGACCAATTTTGTAATGTTTGTATCGATTCGGTTTGTATTTTTTATCATTCTTGTTTGTTATTTTTAGTGACAATTTGTTTGTACGGTTAGTAAGCTTTGTACTGTTTGTCGGTTTATTTTGTAATGTTTGTACGCTTTGTTATTTTGTAATGTTTGTCGGTTTCTTTTGTAATGTTTGTAAGCTTTGTTATTTTTGTACACCATGTTTATCATTTTTGTCAACCATGTTTGTAATGTTTGTTATGTCTAAAAAACAACGTGGTTGACTTTTGGATGGAGCTCCTCTAAATAGGGATGGAGCCTCCAAAGTCAACCCGGGTTTTTTCCCCAGTTTGTATGGATTGTCGGTCTAGTTTGTCTACCATGTTCGTAATGTTTTTATATCTAAAAAACAACCGGGTTAACTTTGGTACGAAGCCCTCTATATAGGGATGGAGCCTCCAAATTCAACCCGATTGTTTTTTCTTTTTTGTATAGTTTGTATTGTTTGTCGGTCTAGTTTATATTGTTTGTACAGTTCATACGTTTGTTATGTTTGTAAATCTGTTTCTATCTTTTTTCGTTGTAGTTTGTACTGTTCGTATGGTTTGTACTGATTGTAAGTCCGGTTTGTATACTTCGTAATTTTCCATAATACTCAAAATACCCTGTCATTAATTAAATATCCCTTCCCACTTTTTAACCGTCAGATTACTGTGTCCAGATCTAAGGATTGGGAGGGGCTTAGTCAAGTGACTAAGCACCCCCCATTAGTCACAGGATCCAGACTCGTCTTGTTCCTTTTCCTTCCGTCAGTCCAGTCCCAAGATCCAAGTATTTTTTTTTTGCCATACCCAAGAGCCCAAGTATTAAGATGTACAGAAGTTGAAATTTCCGAACTGAATGTAAAATTCATTCGCTCTAACAAGTGGTTTGAGATTAACGGTCAAATTAGACTTTTATCTGTTCACTTTGTAAAATATTATGGCTAAACGTTGTCCCAACATTACTATTATTGAAAACAAACATCATTATTAACTCAAAAAGTAAAATTACTTAATCGTCCTCTTTAAAACAAATCAAAAATCGAAAATTAACACATTCTACATAACTCCTACATTTCTTCCTTAGTACGGATGACAATTCAAACTCATTCTAACAAATATTTATCGCTCTAACTTGGGATGGGACAGATAAAATATGATCGTGCTTGAACAGGGCGGATCATGACCTCGCAGACAAAACAAAACAAATATGAATAATGTTGATAAGATGTCCTGTCCCGCCCCACTCTCAAACCTTGAGGAAAACATATAATTATTACAGCAAATCACCCACCTCTTACCGACCATTGCGATAACAAATCATTTCCTTTCGTGAACTTTATTTCTACATTATAAACCACAACTTGTTAGGTGATTTTAACCTTTTCTTAACACAAGATAAAAGCCATCTGCAAAAGACATGAGTTTATGTTGTAATTTGAAGTATCTATTTTATGGGATGGTTGAAGACGGGGCAGGGTGGATTTGAACCTGCCTGAGCGGGGCAAAGCATGAGGCAAAAATTTCTGATCTGCCACGGAGCGTGGGTCAGAACTCAGAACGTTCTAGAGATAGAAGACGATGTTGAAAGAGGCGGGATGCCGAACAAGAGTTTCGATTGGGTGAGTGAGACTCCCTCTAAGAAGAGTATTGATCGGGCAAGAGTAGCTGGCGGTTGTATTTATGGGAGAGAGGACGATTTTTGTTTTTTTTTTTACGAAACGATCACTTGCATTAACAAGAAAACCAAGTTACATATGACCTAGCTCCAAGCGGAGCCAAGTATGAAAATCAAACACATTACAACTCGTAGGAAACAAAGAAAGGGCTTTCTGAACTACCATATGGGCTACCCAATTGTTCTCCCTACCCACAAACATGATCCGGAACCCTGGCAATGCCGAAAGGAGATGACGAATTTTCTCAAATATGGCCCCCCCAGAAGCATCAGCAATACCCCCTGCGTTGACCTTATCAATAACCACTTTCGCATCCCCTTCCAGCAAGGCCGTCTCCAAGCCAAGGCGCTGGCACCACCTGATGGCATCCCGAAGCGTAGATAACTCCGCCAACATTGGAATCTGGAGACCGCTATATGTCACCCCATGCACTGCCAACACCATACCTGCCGCATCACACAGAACCATTCCACCGACTGCATGGGACCCCTCACGGACTGCACCATCAAAGGAGCAGATAACGCCACCTAACGAACTCTCCTGGCCAGCCGGTACACCCACATTCTGCGGCAGAACCTGTGAAGCACCACCCCGTCCTTCTCTTTGCGGAACCTGTAACCACTCATTCACCTGAAAAAGGAACTCCTGTCGAAGAATAGATGGAAGGGTCTGAATCCCCTCAAATGCTACCGAGTTCCGACCCTTCCAAATTCTCCACAAACAGCAAACCAACCGCACAACACGGGAAGGCGAAGCATCGCGATCCAGGAATCGCCGGAAAAAAAAATATATTAAAACACTCAATGGGCAGTGTATCCAACTCAGCAGCCAGCCCCGCAACTTCCCACAATCCACGCGCCACCGGGCAATGCAAGAAGAGATGTTTAGTCGACTCCTCAATCGCCCAACAAACCAGGCATCGAGCAAGAACTAACACCTTCTCCCGCAGAGCCTCCATAGTTGGCAAGATTCTTTGCAGGATTTCCCACACAATGAACTTGAGCTTGGGCTGGATTGGTAACCCCCACACTCTTATCCATAGTCCCTGATCCATCGTGCTACACTCCGCTTTTCCAACCCATGCATTTCGGGATAGCCTCTCCGCCAGTCTATACTCGGACTTAACCGTATAAATCCCAGAGGGATCCTCCCTCCAAACAAGCCTATCCGGCATGGCTTCCCTTGGAAGAGGGATCTGCAAAATAGCGCCGACCGTTGCCGGAGTGAAAGCTACATCTAACAATGCCGGCACCACTCCCCGGTATCCGGATCCATCAAGTCCGCCACCATCTCATTACCCTCCACCGGAGCATCCTCCCGCAAGACAGGGGGAGAAGGATGCATAGCCGGAATCCATCCCTCGGACATTATCGGAATGAGGTCACAGGATCCCACCTGCCAGGCCATCCCCTGCCGAAGTAACCAACATCCAAAGAGCACGCCCTGCCAGCCCCAGAGGACGATTTTTGTTCCCCCCCCCCCCCCCAATTGTTTAATTATGTTTTCTATTGTATATTTGTATTTGCCCATTTGTAAATATATCTATTTTTTAATTTGCCATGATATTTTCTAAGCCTTCATTCATTCATTAGTAAAAAAAGGTAAATTGCAAGTAGAGGTGTGCAACGGGACGGTCAGTCTTGATCGGACCAAACTCATGAGGACTGCGGTCCATTAGTGAAATACATCTTAGGATCAAGGACCGGGCCATCATTACATTCGGTCCATTTGGTCTGGTTCGGTCCAGTCCAAATATTAGCTTGATTCATCATTTCTTCAGTAATTATAAATTTCATGTGGACCAAGGACCAGACCGCATTATAGGGGTGTCAATCGGTCGGTTTCGGTTTAACCGAAAACCGATTTTTCGGTTATCGGTTAAACCGAGCCGTCCTTTATGCATGCCGACCACCGACCGCGTGGGAATCCACGGTTAGCCGAGCACCGACCAACCGGTTTTCGGTTTTGGCGCGGTTATCCGCAATTAACCGAGTTCATTGAGAAGGAAAAAAAAAAAAAAAACCAACCCCACGCCCCACCCACGTTCTCTTCTGACTTCTCTGCTCTCCTCCCACTTTACCAACCAATAAAAAATTAAAAAGAAAGAAAATGAAGAACCACCACACATCCCTTATCTTCTTCTTCTTCTTCTCTCCTCCCTTTTTCTCCAAAAATAATAAACACAAAATCAAACTTCTCCTCTCCCCTCTATGTCACTGCTACGGTGCTACCCTCCAAACCCCTTCTTCTTCCTCTCTGCTCTCTCTATCTCTATGAAGGACAACGAGGAGCAACAGCGGCAGCGATCGGCGGGAAGAGTTAGGCCGGAGATGGGCGGAGGCGACGACGGTGGTGAAGTGGAAGAGCGGAGGCGACGAAGGTGTAGATGACGGAAGCCGAGGTGGGACGAGCGCGGCGGCGGAAGAGGACGAGCAACGACCGACGATCTGGTCTCGGAAGAGGAGGGCTTTCTGGAGAGGAGAGGCGCGACGCGTGGTGAATGGAAGGGAAGGGAAGGTTTTTGATTTTGGGAATTAGGGTTTTTCTATAAGATTGGGAAAAGGAGGAGTCAGAATGGAAGGGTGTGAAGTGCAGGGTTTCTGGGTTTTAGAGAGAGGCGGCGGAGGTCTAATGTTGTGTGGGGATTAGGGTTTTTGAGGTGTGGCCTGGTTGGTTGGGATGGAGGTCGGTTAGCTCCGGTTAGTCGGGTAACCGCGGTTAACTCCCTCCGGTTACTCGGCTAACCGCAGTCAATCCCTCCCCCTCCGACCACCGACCGACCCTTATTTTCCATCGGTTTTCGGTTAGCCGCTAACCGGCGATTTCGGTTGAACCGACCGGTTAGCCGCTAACCGACAACCGAACTGCCACCCCTACCGCATTATACTCGGTTTGTGTTGATGTGACTTGAATCGGACTATCAGCCGCTACGACTGGTAACCAGGGGTCTCGCTGCCCGGTCAGCGAGTGGGGTTCAGGGGCAACGCCCCGGTGGGGTGCAGGGGCAACTCCCCCGGCCCACGGTGTATGGGCTCAATGTTATTTGGGTTCGGGTTCTGGGTCTGGTCTGTAACCGTTTCCTTTGCCATATTGGATTAGGTTTAGACCCACCTGGAGAATTACTATAAATACTTCTCATACTCCTCTGTAATCTGTAATCTTCTCAATATAGTGAAATTGACTCTCTCTCGCCCGTGGACGTAGCTAACACACATCGTGTTAGTGAACCACGTAAATCGTGTGTCGTGTTTTTTGATTCTCGCTTTCGTATTCTTGCTTTGTCGATTCCAGCGATTTCCCGATCCATAACAGCGCGTTTTTTAACAAGTGGGACTAGAGTCGCGACTGGAAATCAGGCTAGGATTTTTGATTCAGAAGAATGACGTCGGTGAACATGAAGATCGAAAAGTTCACGGGGAAGAACAGCTTCGCTATATGGCAGATCAAGATGCAGACTTTATTAAAACAGCAAGGGCTGTGGGGGCCGCTGACTGCGAAACAGAAGAAGGCAGCGATCGATGACGATGAGTGGAATACCCTGGAGGAGAAGGCCCACTCGACCATCATGCTATTGTTGCCTGATGACGTCATCATTGAAGTCGCTGCTGAGAAGACTGTCGCGGGCTTGTGGTTAAAGTTGGAGAGCCTGTATATGACGAAGTCCTTAACCAACAAGCTGCATCTCAAGCAACGATTGTTCAGCTTGAGGATGCAAGAAGGTACGCCTTTGAGGGAACATCTCGAATAGCTTAACTCTATTTTGCTGGATCTGCGTAATATAGATGTTCAAGTTGATGACGAGGACGTTGCCTAATCCTACTGGTTTCTTTGCCGAGTTCATATGAGAATTTCGTTGATTCTTTTATTGCCGATAAAGAAAGCGTGTCGTTGGAGGATGTAAGGTCTGCTCTTCATACGAGAGAGATCAGGCATAAGGCATCCGGATCTGGTACAAGTGGTGAGGCGTCAGGTTTGGCTGTTACAAATGGAAAGGGAAAGAAGAAATCTGGTAAAGGGAATTCGAACAAGAATTCCAAGGGTCCCGGTCCACAGCAGGTGATGCTTGTCACAACTGTAAGGAAGTGGGGCATTGGAAGTACAACTGTCCCAAGAGAAGCAGGCAACAGAAGAAACAAGGTTCAGTTGCCGTGGCAGAAGTGGACAACAGTTCTGAAGACGATCTCGCCTTGGCTGTAGATGAGAAGGCACATCGTGGTGATGTGTGGTTTCTGGATACTGCAGCCTCATACCATATGTCTCCGAACAGGGATTGTTTCACAACTTACGAGCAGATAGATGGTGGTAACGTGGTCATGGCTAATGGAGTTGTCTGCAAGGTTGTTGGAATCGGGTCCATAAAGGTTCGGACACATGATGGTTCGTTCTGTACCGTGAATGATGTCAGGCATGTTCCACGAATGACAAAGAACCTAATCTCCTTGAGTCTACTCGACAGCAAGGGTTTCAGCTTCAAAGGAAAAGGTGGAGTTGTGTATGTCTGCAAGGGTTCGAGGAAGGTACTGAAGGGCGTGAAGCGTGGGACCTTGTATGCATTACAAGGGTCTGTGTTGTCTGGTTCTGCTGCAGTTGCATCATCTCAGGTTCATCAGGAAGATTTGACCACTCTCTGGCACATGAGACTGGGGCATATGAGTGAACGGGGGATGCAAGTTTTATCGAAGAGGGATCTTCTTTGCGGGCACAAGGTGCAGAATTTGGAATTCTGTGAGCATTGTGTGTTTGGGAAGCTACATCGCAGCAAGTTTCCCAAGAAGGGTATCCACCGGACAAAGGGGATACTGGATTACCTCCACTCCGACTGTTGGGGTCCTTCACGAGTTGAATCCATTGGAGGCAGCAGGTATTTTCTGTCTATTATTGATGATTATTCGAGATTTACTTGGATTTTCATGATGAAGCAGAAAAGTGAGGCTTTCACGAAGTTCAAGCAGTGGAAGACATTGGTGGAGAATCAGACCGGGAAGAAGATCAAGAAGCTGCGAACGGACAATGGTCCGGAGTTCTGTAATTCTGAGTTCAATGAATTCTGCAAGGATGAAGGGATTGCCCGTCATCGGACCGTGAGCGATACACCCCAGCAGAATGGCGTTGCAGAAAGGATGAACCAGACATTGTTGGAGAGAGCACGGTGCATGCTCTCTAATGCTGGACTAGAGAGAAGATTCTGGGCAGAAGCAGTGGACATGGCATGCTTCCTGATCAACCGTGGACCTCACACAGGTATCGAGTTGAAGACTCCTTATGAGGTGTGGTATGGTAAGCCTGCTGATTACTCTTCACTGAAAGTTTTTGGGTGTCCTGTTTATTATCATGTGGATGAGGGTAAACTGAACCCAAGGGCGAAGAAGGGTGTATTTATGGGTTACGGAGATGGAGTTAAGGGATTTCGAGTCTGGTCACCTTCTGAGCATCGAGTTATACTCAGTAGAAATGTGATATTTGATGAGAAGTCTATGTTTAACCCCATGTTGAAGGTTACTGTTGTTGAAGGTAGCAGGAATGTTGATAAGCAGGTGGAGCTGCAAACTCTCAATGAGAGTGAGTTTGAGCACCAAGGTGGAGAAGATCAACATGATGTGGATGTCTCTGCAGAGCCAGAAACTTCAGAGTCCAGTGCACGAGCTCAACAGTCTATTGCTTCCGGTAGACCAAAGAGAGCGACTGCAGGAGTACCTCCACAGAAGTATGGCTTCGAGGACATGGTGGCGTATTCATTTCAGGTTGCTGAAGACGTGGATGCAGGAGAGCCACAGTCCTATAGAGAAGCGGTTTCGAGTGGTGAAGCTGATCAGTGGCTTGCCGCAATGGGAGATGAGATGGAATCCCATGACAGGAATTAGACTTGGGAGCTAGTCAAACGACCACATGGAAGGAAGATTGTTACAAACAATTGGATCAACAAGAAGAAGGAAGGAATCACTTCTAAGGAGAGCATGAAATTTAAAGCTCGGGTGGTTGCACGAGGCTTCTCGCAGAGGGAAGGAGTTGACTACAATGAAATTTTCTCACCAGTGGTCAGACATACTTCGATCAGAGTGCTACTAGCAAATAGCAATAGTGGCACATTATGACTTGGAGCTCGAGAAGCTAGACGTGAAGACAGCTTTCCTGCATGGAGAGTTGGAAGAATAAATTTACATGACTCGGCCAGAAGGATTCGAGGTTCCGGGACTAGAAGACTATGTTTGTAAGCTGAAAAAGTCCTTGTATGGACTTAAGCAATCTCCGAGACAGTGGTACAAGAGATTTGACAGTTACATGCTTGAGCTGGCTACAATAGAAGTCCATATGATTGTTGTGTATATCACAACAAGGTGGAGGATGGTTCGATGATCTATATATTTATGTATGTGGATGATATGCTCATAGCTGCGAGGTCAAAGCCTGATATCCAGAAGTTAAAGGGGCTTTTCAGTGCTGAGTTTGAGATGAAGGATTTGAGAGCTGCTCAGAAGATCTTGGGTATGGAGATTTACAGGGACAGGTCGAAGAAGAAGCTTTTCTTGTCACAGAAGAGCTACATCCAGAAGATACTGTCGAGGTTTGGCATGTCTTAAGCAAAGCCCTTAAATACTCCTAGTGCTTCAAATGTTCATCTATCCTCAGCTTATGCACCGCAGTCAGAGGCAGAGAAGGAGTACATGTCGAGAGTCCCATATGCTAGTGTAGTAGGTAGCTTGATGTACGCTATGGTATGCACTAGACCTGATCTTGCACATGCTGTTAGTGTTGTCAGCAGGTTTATGATACAACCTGGGAATGAGCATTGGCAGGCTGTGAAGAGGATCTTCCGGTACCTTAAGGGTACACCTGATGTGGGGATTAGCTTCAGAAGTGATACAGAGTGCTTGGTGTCTGGGTACTCTGACTCGGACTATGATGGAGATGTTGACACGAGGAGATCGATGACCGGTTATGTATTCACTCTTGGGAGTTCTGTAGTGAGCTGGAAGACAACTTTGCAGTCGGCGGTGACATGTCTACTACTGAGGCAGAGTATATGGCGTTGACAGAAGCTGCTAAGGAGGGAATATGGTTGAAGGGACTGGTTGGTGATCTGGAACTACATCATGATCAGGCAGTGGTGTATTGCGATAGTTTGAGTGCAATATGCTTGGCCAAGGATCAAGTCCACCATGAGAGGAGTAAGCACATAGACGTGAGGTATCATTTTTTGAGGACAGAGAAGAGGATTAAGGTGAAGAAGATTGGCACCGCGGATAATCCTGCTGATATGTTCACGAAGCCGGTTCCACATGGCAAGTTCCAACACTGCTTGGACTTGCTGAATGTCTTGAGTGGGTGACTCGCCCTACGGGGCATTGATGGCTGGAGAGAGAGAGAGAAGGAGCAGAGTACATCAGAGATTTCAGAGGGAGAGGATTCAAGTCAAGGTGTGCTCAATGTTATTTGGGTTCGGGTTCTGGGCCTTGTTTGTAACCGTTTCCTTTGCCATATTGGATTAGGTTTAAACCCACATGGAGAAGTACTATAAATACTTCTCATACTCCTCTGTAATCTGTAATCTCCTCGATATAGTGAACGTAGGTAGCTTGTTTGTAACCGTTTCCTTTGCCATATTGGATTAGGTTTAGACCCACATGGAGAAGTACTATAAATACTTCTCATACTCCTCTGTAATTTGTAATTTCCGTTTGTAACCGTTTCCGGCGATTTCTCGATCCGTAACAGCGCGTTTATAACAATTTAAATTTGCGATGTTAACGTAACCACTACGTACAAGTGGAACGACTGAAGCCGCAAAGAAACACACATTCTTTTATTGAAGCAGATCGAAGAACACCACCAAGTACAAAGCAACAACACAAGACCAACACCGCAACTTCAACCGAAACAAAAGGCTCCCTGCTACTAATCAATCATCATGGCGAGTCTCCACATGATGATCTAGCCCCTCCCGGGTCTGATACGAGCGACCGCAGAAGTCACACGAGTATGGGAGGTTGAGGTCTGTGTGCTCCTGAGCTTGATGAAGAATCACGTGAGCCTCACTTTCTTCAGCTCGCCCGCACAGGTTGCACCACGGCCCGACGTCGTATGCACCCTGGTGATGAACCTGATGCTCGTGTTGATCCCTCAGCGCACGAGCATCCAGGCACCACTGCTCGTACGGGTTCCAGTGGAGTCCAGATGCCCCATTCACACATACGGCACCCGATTCTCGTACCCATTTTTCAGACAAGAGAGAGTTGGGGATGAATGCATTGTGTTTGGTCATGGCCTTTTATAGGTGACACGCTAAAACACAACACCTAACAATGGCCAAGTGTAACCAATGAAAGGGACTGCAGTATAGGCAAGTTTAATTATCAACCCGGGGTCTAGATCTACTACTTACTCCGTGATTCTCTATTATCTAGCAAACTAAGTCGAGTGATTGTTGTTTAAAGCAAAAGCAGTAAGAAAGCAGGAAATGGTTCGGTTTTCAAAAGCAGTTAAGAGTCACTCGGGATTGAGTCCCCCTAGCCCCTTAGTTAGGTTCAATTGCAATTCCCTGGGTTGATTTACTGTTGATTAGACTGCGGAAGATCCGACAGTAGCTTGGAATCTCTTAAGCTGACCAAGCCCTCTCAATCTAACTACCCGGCAGACGACTAGTCTTCACCGGGATAGAAAGCTGAGGCTATAAACACAGAACTCCACTACTGGCGTTAAGAACACCAGTACAAAGCAGTAAACTGGCTAACTCTCGTATAGCCAATCTCCTACTATCGAATGAAGAGGCTCTAACAACCCAATCAGATTCTATCTATCTCAGGTTGAAGCAGAAATTGAAACAAGTTGATCAGGCTCAAATCAATTCATGAAACATGCGTCATTCGATTAAAATCAAACAGTAATATCATCCCAAGTCATTACAATCAAATCCCTAACACAAGGAACTAGGGTTCTTCATACCCAAGTGAGAGAAGGGTTCTACTCCATAGAGAGAGAAGAGAAAACAAGAATCGGATTAGTCATACTCATAACGATGAGGATAATCTGCTCCGGGACGATGATGTTCACTCCTATGACGATCTCCAGGCTCGATTCGAGGAAATCCAGCTCTTAGACGGCTTCTAGGATGAGTTCTTCGCACTTTCTCTCTCTAGGGCTCTGTTTTTGCTCTGAAAACACGATTCTCCCATTTTTGGCTCGGATTAGGCACTAAAACCGGGTTTCCCCAGGTGCACGGGCAGGTGCACGGCCGTGCACCACCCCATTCTGGCCGTGCAACTCTCAAAACGCGCCGTTTCATTTATTCAAGCTCAGCCTCCTTGCACGGCCAGGCGCACGGCCGTGCAAGCCTGGAATGTGCCCGTGCAAGCTCTCGCACCAACCCGCACGGCCAAAAGGCCCTAGTGCACGGCCGTGCAGCCTCCTGGTCTGCCCGTGCACTCCTCCAAAAGCTCGCCCTTCGTCCGTTCTTCGTCCAATCGACCCCAGACTCGCTCCTAAGCCTTCATTCACGTACTAGGACCTGAAATAACACAACCAAGCACAACCTAGCGTGAAATCGGCCTAAAACACGAGAATCAACACCTCAAACGGTGTAAGTATGAGGGTAAAAACATGTGTAAATGACGGTCTATCAAACTCCCCCACACTTAACCGTTTGCTTGTCCCCAAGCAAACCAAGTCAGACACTAGGTAAGCTTACATATTTCAATCAACCAACATTGGGGACAAGTCATAAAGGCACAAAACACGTGAATCGCACTGGTTTTCAAACATCAATACATGCACAACCTCAACAACAACCTGGACAACCACCACAAAGGACATTCGAGTGCAGCAAATCGAGTAAAGGAAGAGTCTCCCTCCTGTTCACTGGCCAACCTAGACTTGATTCAACCACTTACTCAAAACAGTCAACTCATGCATCCAACTCAAAACATCAGAATAGAGACCGAGCAATCTAGGTCCTTACCGGGGTACAAGAGCATATAGAAAATGAAAATGAATCACTCACTCTCGACCAGTGGGGTCAGGACAATTCGATGCGAAAGATGCGCATACTATTTCTCTCAATCCTATCATCTCTTCACCATGATGGCAGCCTCTAAATGCTAGAGTTCACATATGGGGTGTCACCACTAACTAATCAGGAGGTCTTAGACACAGGTTCAAATGACTGGCTAGGGTCTTGGACATGGGGAAAAAGCCTTTTTAGGTGGTGGAAGTGTTCAAAGCAAAAGGTTCCACATTTTCCAAACACACAAACACAGTCAACAACCCGGTATTTTCTTTCTGCTATCCTGCATTACTCAATATCTTAAGAGCACAAGAGCGAAGGAGGTATAAACATCAGCATTTCCAAGCCAGACTGCTAAGAAACACTACTTACTGGGCATTATTCAGACTTTTGGTAGTGGCTCTCTTTTGCTTTCAATTTTTCTTTGTTTTTCTTTTATTTTTCTTTTCATTTCTTAAGAGAGCCACCACTTCTGCACAATTTCAAACACATGCCCAACTTTAAGCACTGCCTCCAACACTCACATAGACTTTAGCAGAAACAGCAGAGAATATGTAAAAACCACTCTGTGGAACCTTCTAAAAGATGCAACAAGGGTGATTTTTCATTACAGACCAAAAGAAAGGATAACACACGGCTCAAAGGGGCTGACTAGGGGATATGACACATCAGGACAGTCAGTTTTGGGCGTGGGCTAATCCTATGCCCCCATCATCTTAGCTAGTGACAACGTGAATGCTACACATCATGGAAGAGGGATCTATCGCACAAGAAAGAAACGAGCAGGCTCAAATCTCACATGGCTACCTATATGCTCTATCTCACATTCTGATACCCTGAACTAGATGCATAAACGACTGTCAAGAACAAGTAATCAGATCAAGTCAGATCAAGTCACAGTTGGCAAGCAAACAGTTGAAAAACTGAACCCCTACATCGCTCTACTACACATCTCAGTCCTCATCATAGGTTGTCCTAGTCGCAAACAAGTTGTCATGCATTAATCCGAAAACCAATCAATTCATCCATCAAAACACAGTGCCAATATGATCAAACAGCAGTACTTGGAGCCCTCAAATCGTAAGATTCGGACAGTGGACTAGGCTCCAAGCACCATCTAAAATATTCCAACCGATACAGAACATCCCCCCACACTTAAGCACGACATTGCCCTCAATGGAGTAGAGGGAAAGATAAGGGGAACGATGTTACCGGGTAAGAACACTGCTGGGGGACTGGAAGTGGACCAGTCAGCGAGAAGCGAACGGGGAAGTGGGCAATACTGCACAAATCGAACATCAGAAACACTAGCACACTGGTGTTAGGGATAAGTGTTAGCCCAGACGGCTACATCAAAACACAAATGAAAAACCAAAAACAAAAAACAACCGACACTAAGTCCAAGCTCCGCACACATGGAGCAAACACTCAAAAGTCTAAAAAAAAAAAAAAACAAAAACAAACACACTGAGACGGGCAACGAGTACAGCCTACTCGTCGCCAAGATCGGTGAAGTCGATGTCATCCATGAATGCATCATCACCAGCAGCGCCAGCCGCGCAGTCATGTGGAGGGGAGTCGTCCCAGGGAGTCCTCCAGACCGGTGGATCGCCCGGAACCAGCTGAAGCAGGTGCTGCTGAACCTCCTGCATGCGCCGGGAACGGCGCTTCTCCCGCTCGATATGGGCGAGAGTCACGCCCTGCTGAGCCTGGATCGCGTCCAGCCTGTGGCGGTACTCGGCCTGATCTGCCGCGTACTGCTGCTGGAACTGCATCTGCTGATCAAGGAGCAGCTGGTTCTGTATCCGCAGCTGCTCGAACTGCTGGGTGAAGTAGTCCTGGCCCTGGAAAGTGGAGCTGCCACCCCCAAAATGGAAGTCAGTCGGTGGGGGATCATCAGCAGCAGCCGCAGCAGCATCCGCAGCAGCATCCACAGCAGCCTCCACCTCATCGATGTCCACCGCATCGTCAGCCTCCTCCTCGGGCTCCTCGGGCTCCGGAAATCCCTCGACCCACTGAACACCGTTCCTCTCCCGCAACAACAGCATCTTCCCGATCGTCGCAGCGCCAAAGATTTGGGTCTCCCCCTCCTTGGTGCACCCCTGCAGTGAGAGGCCGAAGAAGGTGACCAGGCGGGTGATGAGGGGGGCGCAGTGGAGGCTCTTCAGCTCCTTGGCCGTCTTCGCAAATGTCCTGGCCACCACCGAACCCAGGTGGAGAGGGTGGTAGCACTCTCGGATCGAGTCGAGGAAGTACAGGGGCCTCTTCGTGATGTGGCCGGAGCTATCATATGTAGGAGTGTAAGACTTCCCCAGCAGGTGGTGGAGAAGTCGGTACTCGATCCGCAGGGTCGATGCCTTCGTCCTCCCAGACTTGAACGGAAGCGTCTGGCCAGGCTGAGCCAGGCTGGTGTACAGCCTCTTGAAGTCCACCTCCGGCTCTTTAAGCTCGGTGACGTACTCCCGACGGTCGTCGAGGTCGAGGTCGAGAGCCTCAGCCAGCTCGTGATAGCTCAAGGATCGGGGGACCCCACCCAGCCTGAATTGAACGGCTGTACTATCATGGTACCTGGTCGTGGAGTTGTGCTTGAAAGTGGTGTAGAACTCCCACACCGGCTCGTTGTAGCACGTCTCGCAGATCTGGAGCAGACGGCGCCATGCAGGGTTGGCGAGCACGGCGGAAATCTGGTCGTAGCAGTGCAATTGCCGAAACTCCCGTTTGGAAAAGCAATGGTGGGCGCCAAACGGGGTTTCCACGACCTGCTTGAAGCGCGCTGCGGTGGGACCCCTCCTGAGATCCCGGATGAACGGGTGCTGGAAATTAGGTTGTGTCATCGCCCTGCAAAACAACAACCCAAAGTGGAACCAAAAGAGCCAAAGAAAAGGTCAAGTCCACCCCCACACTTAAGAACAGGAAGCAGCCGAACCATGGTGTCATCCATAGTTCGGGGGTCAAAAACTCGATAAATCAAGCATAAACCGGGTGGGGGTGCACATTCACAATAAAGTAGGCAACTCAAGGTTCACATTTATAGCAAATACACCCACAAACGACATCATTAAGGGCCCCAACCGGTGGCCACAACCTGGCATGGAAAACAGGCATTTCATCGAACACCTTGTGTGCAATATTAAGTTAAACATGAAATTGGCCAAATTCTTGCACACAAGGGCTCAAACAAGCAAATGGGACTTTGCCCAACATAATTCAATCACATCCCATGCATTCCCCTCAATCAATTTCACATAAATCGCATGATTCAACAAAGTTCTCTAACATACACCCTACACACTCAATTCTCCAAAATTAACAAAGTTAGGGGCAAAATCAAACCTGGAGACTCAAGTAGAGGTGTAGGGGATGATGAGGGGAAGACAATGGAATCGACGAAATGCCTAAAATCTGGCCGGAAATGCTCGTCGGAGCCTCGCCGGATTCTCGCCGGAAATCGCCTCCGGCGACAAAAATGTCGCCCAAACTCGCTCAAACTCGGGGGATAGGCCGCCTTGGGTGTGGAAAGAATGGGTTTTGTGTTGGTTTGGTGAAAAACGGACCCAAAGTGGCCGGAAAAATCAAAATAGGGAGGTTTGGCGCGGTTTTCCGGCGAGGGGGAGAGGTTTCCGGCGAGAAAAATTGAGATTCTTACCCAAATGGCCGTGCACGGCCATTTATAGAGCCCGTGCCTCGGCTGCACGGGCAGAGGCGCACGGCCGTGCACCTTGGCATTTTGCCCGTGCAGGCCGACACGGGGTGGACGAGGGAGTTGCACGGCCGTGCGCTATGCACATTTGGCCGTGCAACTTGGTGCGAGAGCTCGCACGGCCTGGCCGAGGATGTGCACGGCCGTGCACAATGCACCTTTGGCCGTGCAACTTGCGACGAGAGCGCGCACGGCCAGGCCAGCCAAGGCGCACGGCCGTGCAAGCTGATTTTCTGGCCGTGCACCTTGCTGGGGTCCCGAAATCAACCTGTTTTCACTCAAACACGACACGGAACTCCAAATCAACGTCTCAAGACTCAAAAACACACAAAATCAAAGGAAAAAGAGTAAGAAAATGCAAACCTCGGTGGGGTTGCCTACCCACAAGCGCTTCTTTACCGTCTTTTAGCTGGACGCCAGTATGGATGCTCAGGGAAGTGTAGGATCAGGTGCCCTCAAGAGCGGATCCACATCGCTCTTGAGGTACAGCTTCAAATGGTGGCCATGTACACGACGAATGTGGCCACCTGCATTTGCCAGCTCGACTTGGCCATCCGGTAGGATGCAAGCGAGTGAATACTCGGATGGCCAAGGTGGGGGCGGGACCAGCTCATAGTGGTCTCCGGCTTTCGTGCGAGCAGGCTTAGCTGCCTGCAGTTTCGGCCGCCACTCCTCCTTGACCTGTTCTTTGGATGATGGAGTGGTCCGGAGTGGCGGCGAAGATGTGAGAGGCGGGTCCTGCAAAACAGGCAGCACGGAAGGATACACGACAGACTCGTGCTCCTGGTGAGATACAGCATGCAGAGGTAACGAATCAGGTATAGTGTTAGCAACAGAAAATGTTATTCGCTCCTCGCCATCCCTCAGAACTAAGGTCCCATCATGCACATCTATGAGAGCCTTGGCGGTGGCCAGGAAAGGCCTTCCCAGTATAAGAGGCACTTCTGTGTCCTCACTGATGTCCAGGATAACAAAATCCACAGGATATGTGAATTTGCCAACCTTGACCAGAAGGTCCTCCACTATACCCCTAGGATGCACTACCGATCTGTCAGCTAATTGAAGGGTCATCCTAGTAGCACGTGGTTCACCTAGGCCTAGTTTCATGAACAATTTATATGGAATAACATTGATACTAGCACCTAAATCCGCCAAGGACTTCTCTACATGCAATTTATCAATAGAGCACGGGATAGTGAAACTACCTGGGTCCTTTTTCTTCTGCGGAAGCTTGTTCTGCAGAATAGCCGAGCACTCCTCGCTGAGCTCCACAGTGGCCAGCTCACTCAGCTTCTGCTTCTTTGAGAGAAGCTCTTTAAGAAACTTCGCATACTTCGGCATTTGCGATAGTGCCTCCAGGAAGGGCACTTGGACATTCAGCTTCTTGAGCATGGCCATGAAGTTCTCGAACTCCGTCTCCAGCCTGTCTCTGTGCAACCGAGTAGGGAAAGGGAGTTTAGGGACATACTCCTTCACTACTGGTTGCGGTTTAGGTGCAGGCACCTCAAACTCCTTCTCTACTTCTTGTTCCACCGCTGGAGATGCTGCAACAGGGCTTTCTTTCTCCGGCTCCCGAGCAGGGGGATCAACAGTCAGCTTGCCACTCCTGGTCATGATGGCATTGGCAGTCTCGTGGGGGTCGCGAGGATGAGGGATGGTCTGCGCTGGTAGAGTACCAGGCGCCCTTTGAGCCACTGCTTGGGCCACGCTCCCCAGCTGGGTCTGGATATCCTGCAAAACAGCCCGTGTATTCCTCTGACCAGCTTCCAGAGCCAGGAGTTGACCCGAGGCCTTCTCCATGAACTGCTCAAAGGTGTTGAATTTCTGAGCACTAACACTGGCGAGAGAACCCACCAAGTCCTGCAGTTCAGCCATCTTATCGTTCTGCACTGGGGCAGCAGGGGCTGCACCTGGCTGCTGGAATTGCCCCTGTCTGGGCTGATATGGTGGCCTCTGGAAGCCCGGTGGTCCCTGTGGAGGTGGTGGTCTGGGATTTGGCCCAGCCCAGGAGAAGTTAGGATGCTGGCGCCACCCCTCATTGTACGTGTTGCTGTAGGGGTCATTGCGCCTGACATTGTTGATGAAGTTCACCTGCTCCTGGGGTGTGGTCGATTCCTTCATCGCCTGGCAGTCTTCCACCATATGATGGGTGCTCTCGCACCACTGGCAGAGCATCGCCTGCTGTTGTCCGGTCCCTGGAATCATCCCGGAACGATCGATAGCTGAAACCAGCTTCGATACCACCTGCACCAAATCAGATGACTGGGTGCCCACAGCATGCACGCCTCGGCCTGGGGCTCTCCTCGATCTCCTGGCAGTGCCCCAATCATAACCATTCTCCGCCATCTCTTCAAAGAGTTGATTCAGCTGTGGCGGGGTTTTGGTCAGCATGTTCCCGCCACAAACCGAATCGATCAGCTGCTTGTCCTCCGGGAAGAGAGCGTGATAGAAGGTGCCCACCTTGAATGCATCATTAAAACCATGATTGGGACACCTGAGAAAAAGACTGTTGTACCTCTCCCATGCATCCCTGATGGTCTCATCCTCATCCTGAGCAAAATGTGTAATTTGCTTCTGCAGGGCAGCTGTCTTGGATGGAGGATGGTAGCGGGTGAGGAACTTGTCCGTCAGGTTGGCGAACGTGGTGATGGAGCCCGGAGGTCGAGTGTCTAGCCACTCCTTGGCCTGCCCCTCCAGAGTGAATGGGAAGTACCTCAGCTGGATGGCATCTGCTGGTACCCCATTGATCTTGATTCCATCGATGAGCTCGTGGAATCGCCTGAGATGTGATCGAGGGCACTCTCCCTCCTTACCACGGAACACTACTGAACCGCGCAGCATGGTGATCACGGAGGTGCTCACCTCAAAGTTGTTGGCTGGGACATGAGGGTGCTGAATGGGTGACCTCATGTCCGCAGCCCTAGCGGCCCAGTAGGATCCCATGGTCTGCTCCTCGGGGATCAGATCGTTGTTCTGCGGATCCCCCATCTCGCCTTCTTCTTCTTCTTCTCCTAACTGCAGCTGTGACAGTGCCTCCTCCGCAGCCAGTCGCGCCTTTAGAGCCCGCTTGAAGTTCCTACAAGTTCGTTCAAGCTCCTGGTCTAATGGTAGTAGATCTCCCGACTGGCTACGGGTCATGCACTACCTGCACACACTCAGAAGAAACAACCCGTGAAGGCACACAGGTGGAAGAAAGAAAATGCAGTAAATAAAAGCTAGAGTAACAAATTATCACGTTTCCCCAATAACCTAGAGGGGTCCCCGGCAACGGCGCCAAAAACTTGACACGCTAAAACACAACACCTAACAATGGCCAAGTGTAACCAATGAAAGGGACTGCAGTATAGGCAAGTTTAATTATCAACCCGGGGTCTAGATCTACTGCTTACTCCGTGATTCTCTATTATCTAGCAAACTAAGTCGAGTGATTGTTGTTTAAAGCAAAAGCAGTAAGAAAGCAGGAAATGGTTCGGTTTTCAAAAGCAGTTAAGAGTCACTCGGGATTGAGTCCCCCTAGCCCCTTAGTTAGGTTCAATTGCAATTCCCTGGGTTGATTTACTGTTGATTAGACTGCGGAAGATCCGACAGTAGCTTGGAATCTCTTAAGCTGACCAAGCCCTCTCAGTCTAACTACCCGGCAGATGACTAGTCTTCACCGGGATAGAAAGCTGAGGCTATAAACACAGAACTCCACTACTGGCGTTAAGAACACCAGTACAAAGCAGTAAACTGGCTAACTCTCGTATAGCCAATCTCCTACTATCGAATGAAGAGGCTCTAACAACCCAATCAGATTCTATCTATCTCAGGTTGAAGCAGAAATTGAAACAAGTTGATCAGGCTCAAATCAATTCATGAAACATGCGTCATTCGATTAAAATCAAACAGTAATATCATCCCAAGTCATTACAATCAAATCCCTAACACAAGGAACTAGGGTTCATCATACCCAAGTGAGAGAAGGGTTCTACTCCATAGAGAGAGAAGAGAAAACAAGAATCGGATTAGTCATACTCATAACGATGAGGATAATCTGCTCCGGGACGATGATGTTCACTCCTATGACGATCTCCAGGCTCGATTCGAGGAAATCCAGCTCTTAGACGGCTTCTAGGATGAGTTCTTCGCACTTTCTCTCTCTAGGGCTCTGTTTTTGCTCTGAAAACACGATTCTCCCACTTTTGGCTCGGATTAGGCACTAAAACCGGATTTCCCCAGGTGCACGGGCAGGTGCACGGCCGTGCACCACCCCATTCTGGCCGTGCAACTCTCAAAACGCGCCGTTTCATTTATTCAAGCTCAGCCTCCTTGCACGGCCAGGCGCACTGCCGTGCAAGCCTGGAATGTGCCGGTGCAAGCTCTCGCACCAACCCGCACGGCCAAAAGGCCCTAGTGCACGGCCGTGCAGCCTCCTGGTCAGCCCGTGCACTCCTCCAAAAGCTCGCCCTTCGTCCGTTCTTCGTCCAATCGACCCCAGACTCGCTCCTAAGCCTTCATTCACGTACTAGGACCTGAAATAACACAACCAAGCACAACCTAGCGTGAAATCGGCCTAAAACACGAGAATCAACACCTCAAACGGTGTAAGTATGAGGGTAAAAACATGTGTAAATGACGGTCTATCAATAGGCGTCATGGATTGATGGATTGCACAATGTAATTAGATGAAATGGAAGAGAAAAGAGATGGAGAATCAAAATTTTTGTAGGTTGAGCAGAACAGAGGTGGGTTTGATGTTTATAGAAAGCCAAGGACATCATCATTTTCTCTCTTTGGTTTTCAATAGGTCATGTTTTGATGAAACATTTCAATTCAATGTGGGATGGACCATTGGAATCTAGCATGACACAAGTCACGGGGAAGAGGCAAAATAGAGGGGGCTTTCCTGCTTGTAGAAAGCTAGGACATCAAATTTTTTCCTCTTGATTCCGATGAAATCATATTTTGATGTATAAACTTGAATCGAAGGGAGCTGGACCACAAGAAGAAAAAAAAAGACATGGGAAAGGGAAATGAAGAGAGTGAAGACAATGGTGGAGAAGAGAAGGAAAGAAAACAATGGTGCCCTGAAATCTCAGCACAGATTCCTACGAAAAAATGGGAAAGAAGACAGTACTGTAGCTGCCAGCGCCCAGCAGCGAGCATCAGCCATCAGCATCCCGCAACCTGTTAGAAAACGGAGAACTCACGACCGTTAGTCGGTTTACTGCGCTATCTCTCCGTTTCTATCTTTTTGGCAGCTTGGACGACGACGACGACCGTCAGAACTCAAATTAACTTGAGAGTAGGTTAACAACTTACGATCATGAAACGGTAAGGTCGATGATGATCTCGAATCTCAAGTCTCAACAGCCATCGATTATGGATGCTCTGCTCCTCAAGGGGAAAAGAAACAATGTAATGATGCTTTCTTTTCTCTTTTTCCTTTTACTTAAATAACATGGCCAAATCAAGGTTTTTTTATTGGTAAATTGTAAGTTTGGTCACTGAAAATTACTATAAAAGTTCATTTTGCCACTAAAATTAATTTTTTTCATCTGTAGTCACTCAAATTAGTTACACAGTTCAAGTTTGGTCACTAGCCGTTAGTCTCCATTAACTTTTGATGAGGTAGCAGTCAACTCTCATAATTGACCGTTAAATAGGTGACGTGGCAATTAAAAAAAATTATTAAAATTTTCACCACATTATCATCATAATTAAAAATTAAAAATAAAACATAAATTTATAATTACCAAAATTTATAATTTTGGTACTCGGTCCCGCCAAATATGTCATCAAAAAAATCTCCGTTTTGAATCCTTCCTCCTCTGTTCTTCGCTCCTTCATGCTCTCCGAAAACAGGCTTCTCGTACAGCCCCCAGACCACCACGTCCGCATCGGCGCCATTTCCGGTCGTTCCCGAACGGCTCCTCGCCAAAACTATGTCGGACATTCCGCCGTGGCGGCCCACCGAAGACGTCGTTGAAATCGAGGTCCGGATTCGGGTCCCTATAAGGGCTCGAAGGAGGAGGATTGTAGCTCACTAGAACGTTGTCTCTCTAGGTATTCCTCTGCATAACTTTTCAGTCTTATCTGACAATACCCAGATCGAAAACAAGCACCCAACTTTGAATGTTAGCAAGAATGTCATTGTAAAAAAAAAACAGGAATGTCTTTCTGAGCACAGTTTTGAGGTGGAGAATAATACAGGTGGAATTCTTTGAAATGAAAAATGGAGAGAAATGAGGAAGTTGGGATAAGGGGAAGGGACAAGACAAGCCTAAGAAATCTCTACCGTCATCTTTGTTTGAACTGGAAAATTAGGATGGGCAGCCTGCTAATTGCCACGAAAATCATCACAAGTAGTAGTAGATAACTGTTATAAATTTTGGTAATTATAAATTTATGTTTTTTTAATCATGATGATAATGAGGCGAAATTTGTAATAGATTAAATTTTATTTTTATTTATTTTTTAATTGTCACATCACCTATTTAACAGTCAACTATGAGAGTTGACTGCCACCTCATCAAAAATTAACGATGACTGACGGCCAGTGACCAAAATTGAACTGTGTAACTAATTTAAGTGACTACAGATGGAATAAATTAAGTTTAGTGATAAACATGAACTTTTATAGTAATTTCAATGACCAAACTTGCAATTAGGGGTGTGCAATGGTCCGGTCCGTACCGGACCATACAGTACCAACCGGAGTTTGGACCAGACCACACAAACTGTTAAAAAACGCGTTGCTACGGATCGGGAAATCGCTGGAATCGACAAAGCAAGAATACGAAAGCGAGAATCGAAAAACACGACACACGATTTACGTGGTTCACTAACACGATGTGTGTTAGCTACGTCCACGGGCGAGAGAGAGCCAATTTCACTATATTGAGAAGATTACAGATTACAAAGGAGTATGAGAAGTATTTATAGTACTTCTCTAGGTGGGTCTAAACCTAATCCAATATGGCAAAGGAAACGATTACAGACCAGGCCCAGAACCCGAACCCAAATAACATTGAGTCCGTGATTACCAAATAACTATATTGAGAAGACCAGCGAGCCCCCCGATTACCAGTCGTAGCGGTTGATAGTCTGATTCAATTCACATCAACAAATCTCCACCTTGACTTGAATCATCTTCCTCTGAAATTTCTGATGTACTCTGCTCCTTCTCTCTCTCTCCCGCCATCAATGCCCCGTAGGGCGGAGTCACCCACTCAAGACATTCAGCAAGTCCAAGCAGTGTTGGAACTTGCCATGTGGAACCGGCTTCGTGAACATATCAGCAGGATTATCCGCGGTGCCAATTTCTTCGCCTTAATCCTCTTCTCTGTCCTCAAAAAATGATACCTCACGTCTATGTGCTTAGTCCTCTCATGGTGGACTTGATCTTTGGCCAAGCATATTGCACTCAAGCTGTCGCAATACACCACTGCCTGATCATGATGTAGTCCCAGATCACCAACCAGTCCCTTCAACCATATTCCCTCCTTAGCAGCTTCTGTCAACGCCATATACTCTGCCTCAGTAGTAGACAATGTCACCGCCGACTGCAGAGTTGCGTTCCAGCTCTCTACAGAACTCCCAAGAGTGAATACATAACCGGTCATCGATCTCCTTGTGTCAACATCTCCAGCATAGTCCAAGTAAGAATACCCAGACACCAAACACTCTGTATCACTTCCGAAGCTAATCCCCACATCAGGTGTACCCTTAAGTACCGGAATATCCTCTTCACAGCCTGCCAATGCTCATTCCGAGGTTGTATCATAAACCTGCTGACAACACTAACAGCATGTGCAAGATCAGGTCTAGTGCATACCATAGCGTACATCAAGCTACCTACTGCACTATCATATGGGACTCTCGACATGTACTCCTTCTCAACCTCTGACCGCGGTGCATAAGCTGAGGATAGATGAACATTTGAAGCACTATGAGTATTTAAGGGCTTTGCTGAAGACATGCCAAACATCGACAATATCTTCTGGATGTAGCTCTTCTGTGACAAGAAAAGCTTCTTCTTCGACCTGTCCCTGTAAATCTCCATACCCAAGATCTTCTGAGCAGCTCCCAAATCCTTCATCTCAAACTCAGCACTGAAAAGCCCCTTTAACTTCTGGATATCAGGCTTTGACCTCGCAGCTATGAGCATATCATCCACATACATAAATATATAGATCATCGAACCATCCTCCACCTTGCTGTGATATACACAACAATCATATGGACTTCTGTTGTAGCCTAGCTCAAGCATGTAACTGTCAAATCTCTTGTACCACTGTCTCGGAGATTGCTTAAGTCCATACAAGGACTTTTTCAGCTTACAAACATAGTCTTCTAGTCCCGGAACCTCGAATCCTTCTGGCTGAGTCATGTAAATTTATTCTTCCAACTCTCCATGCAGGAAAGCTGTCTTCACGTCTAGCTTCTCGAGCTCCAAGTCATAATGTGCCACTATTTCTATTTGCTAGTAGCACTCTGATCGAAGTATGTCTGACCACTGGTGAGAAAATCTCATTGTAGTCAACTCCTTCCCTCTGCGAGAAGCCTCGTGCAACCACCCGAGCTTTAAATTTCATGCCCTCTTTAGAAGTGATTCCTTCCTTCTTGTAGATCCAATTGTTTGTAACAATCTTCCTTCCATGTGGTCGTTTGACTAGCTCCCAAGTCTGATTCCTGTCATGGGATTCCATCTCATCTCCCATTGCGGCAAGCCACTGATCAGCTTCACCACTCGAAACCGCTTCTCTATAGGACTGTGGCTCTCCTGCATACACGTCTTCAGCAACCTGAAATGAATACGCCACCATGTCCTCGAAGCCATACCTCTGTGGAGGTACTCCTGCAGTCGCTCTCTTTGGTCTACCGGAAGCAATAGACTGTTGAGCTCGTGCACTGGACTCTGAAGTTTCTGGCTCTGCAGAGACATCCTCATCATGTTGATCTTCTCCACCTTGGTGCTCAAACTCACTCTCATTGAGAGTTTGCAGCTCCACCTGCTTATCAACATTCCTGCTACCTTCAACAACAGTAACCTTCAACATGGGGTTAAACATAGACTTCTCATCAAATATCACATTTCTACAGAGTATAACTCGATGCTCAGAAGGTGACCAGACTCGAAATCCCTTAACTCCATCTCCGTAACCCACAAATACACCCTTCTTTGCCATTGGGTTCAGTTTACCCTCATCCCCATGATAATAAACAGGACACCCAAAAACTTTTAGTGAAGAGTAATCAGCACTGCTTGAACTTCATGAAAGCCTCACTTTTCTGCTTCATCATGAAAATCAAAGTAAATCTCGAATAATCATCAATACTAGACAGAAAATACCTGATGCCTCCAATGGATTCAACTCGTGAAGGACCCCAACAGTCGGAGTGGAGGTAATCCAGTATCCCCTTCGTCCGGTGGATACCCTTCTTGGGAAACTTGTTGCGATGTAGCTTCCCAAACACACAATGCTCACAGAATTCCAAATTCTGCACCTTGTGCCCTCAAAGAAGATCCTTCTTCGATAGAACTTGCATCCCCCATTCACTCATACGCCCCAGTCTCATGTGCCAGAGAGTGGTCATATCTTCATGATGAACCTGAGACGATGCAAGTGCAGCAGAACCAGACAACACAGACCCTTGTAATGCATACAAGGTCCCACGCTTCACGCCCTTCAGCACCTTCCTTGAACCTTTGCAGACATACACAACTCCACCTTTTCTTTTGAAGCTGAAACCCTTGTTGTCGAGTAGACTCAAGGAGATCATGTTCTTTGTCATTCGTGGAACATGCCTGACATCATTCACGATACAAAATGAACCATCATGTGCCCGAACCTTTATGGACCCGATTCCAACAACCTTGCAGACAGCTCCATTTGCCACGACCACGTTACCACCATCTATCTTCTTGTAGGTTGTGAAGCAATCCCTGTTCGGAGATATATGGTATGAGGATGCAGTATCCAGAAACCATACATCCCCACGATGTGCCTTCTCATCTACAGCCAAGGCGAGATCGTCTTCAGAATTGTTGTACACTTCTGCCACCGCAACTGAACCTTGTTTCTTCTGTTGCCCTCTTCTCCTGGGACAGTTGTACTTCCAATGCCCCACTTCCTTACAGTTGTGACAAGCATCACCTGGCTGTGGACCGGGACCCTTGGAATTCTTGTTCGAATTCCCTTTACCAGATTTCTTCTTTCCCTTTCCATTTGTAACAGCCAAACCTGACGCCTCATCACTTGTACCAGATCCGGACGCCTTATGCCTGATCTCTCTCGTATGAAGAGCAGACCTTACATCCTCCAACGACACGCTTTCTTTATTGGCAATAAAAGAATCAACAAAATTCTCATATGAACTCGGCAAAGAAACCAGTAGGATTAGGCAACGTCCTCGTCATCAACTTGAACATCTATATTACGCAGATCCAGCAAAATAGAGTTAAGCTATTCGAGATGTTCCCTCAAAGGCGTACCTTCTTGCATCCTCAAGCTGAACAATCGTTGCTTGAGATGCAGCTTGTTGGTTAAGGACTTCGTCATATACAGACTCTCCACCTTTAACCACAAGCTCGCGGCAGTCTTCTCAGCAGCGACTTCAATGATGACGTCATCAGACAACGATAGCATGATGGTCGAGTGGGCATTATCCTCCAGGGTATTCCACTCATCGTCATCGACCGCTGCCTTCTTCTGTTTTGCAGACAGCGGCCCCCACAACCCTTGTTGTTTTAATAAAGCCTGCATCTTGATCTTCCATATAGCGAAGCTGTTCTTCCCCATGAACTTTTCGATCTTCATGTTCACCAACGTCATTCTTCTTAATCGAAAACCCTAGCCTGATTTCCAGCCGCGGCTCTGATACCACTTGTTATAAACGCGCTGCTACGGATCGGGAAATCGCCGGAATCGAGAAAGCAAGAATACAAAAGCGAGAATCGAAAAACACAAACACACGATTTACGTGGTTCACTAAGACGATGTGTGTTAGCTAGTCCACGGGCGAGAGAGAGCCAGTTTCACTATATCGAGGATTACAGATTACAGAGGAGTATGAGAAGTATTTATAGTACTTCTCCATGTGGATCTAAACCTAATCCAATCTGGCAAAGGAAACGGTTACAGACCAGGCCTAGAACCCGAACCCAAATAACATTGAGCCCACCTTGACTTGAATCCTCTCCCTTTGAAATCTCTGATGTACTCTGCTCCTTCTCTCTCTCTCTCTCTCTCTCTCCCGCCATCAATGCCCCGCAAAGCGGAGTCACCCACTCAAGACATTCAGCAAGTCCAAGCAGTGTTGGAACTTGCCATGTGGAACCGGCTTCGTGAACATATCAGCAGGATTATCCGCGGTGCCAACCTTCTTCACCTTAATCCTCTTCTCTGTCCTCAAGAAATGATACCTCACGTCTATGTGCTTAGTCCTCTCATGGTGGACTTGATCCTTGGCCAAGCATATTGCACTCAAACTGTCGCAATACACCACTGCCTAATCATGATGTAGTCCCATTCAAGTCACATCAACATAAATGAACTACGTACAATAAGCTCCCGAGTAATCCAGTCGTAGCGGTTGATAGTCCGATTCAAGTCACATCAATATAAATGAACTACGTACAATAAGCTCCAGGCGGGAAAGATAAGTGGCCAAGTCGGAAGTTGGGAACTTTTTGTATACGACCATCGACAGCTTTGAGATATTATAATGTCTATTGAGTATTGAAGATGGCAGATGGATGATCCAGTTCTATTTGAAGGTTAAGAAAATTGAATATTAGGGATTCGATGATTCGCCCATTTCTTTCCCATGTTGGAGCTCTCTATGTTTCTTTTCGTCGAAAAATAAGATAGCGAGCTGGAAAACTAAAACTAACTATCTTTTAATGCTTTATGCCACACATTTAGTTAACGGTCAAATGTGAAAATTGACTACAATGTAAGACAAACTTAATGAAATTGGACATCTAGTGATCAATGGTGTAACAAAGCTTAAAGTGAGTGACCAATAATTTTGGGTTTCATACTTGTAAGAAATTGACAAATTCAGTGACCAAAAGTATAATTTACCTCTCTTTTTTTGGGTTTAGTTATGTATTCCTTGATTTCCTTCTCTAGCTCGGAGAAACAAAGCTTAAAGCGAGTGACCAATAATTTTGTCTTTTATCCTTGGGTGTATGAGTTGACCCTAACCCACTAACTAGGAGCTTTTGAGGATTTCATGGTTGTTGAAGAGAGCTTCGGGACGAGGTTGGGTCAATAGGTGGAGCCGTGGAGGGGGGATGGACTACAGGAGTAGGTTGAACGATTACAGTCTAGATGGTAGAACGAGATATTAGAACAGCCAATCTTGTCATCATCACAATAAATACTTAAATGCATCAAACATCATAGATAATGATAACAATTCACCACATAATAATCAAATATGCAAGTCAAGATCCACTCTAATCCTTGGTTGCTGTTTCAATTCGCTTGAACTTCCACATGTAAATAACACAACAGATTCCTACAGCCTCATCAACCTTAACGTAAGTAGATAACAACACCAATATAGAACAGTACCAACTGTACAGGTTTCAATACTCATTTTTACAAATTGAGATGAACGGGATAACACGAGACAATGTAGGACTGCAGAGATGGTGCCACACTCCCAGCTGACATGCACTACAACATCTCTCAAACATAGCTGTCAACCAAAGACTTCCTCATCTCATCCACAATGGCACTGGGGTGAGCTTCCCTCAACTTGAAAACGCTCTCAATAACAGACAGCTCTGTCGCCGTAGTGTATGAGCCACAGAATGCCGTCCAGTCATTCACCGTCATTCCTGCAGCTACAGTATCACTGCCACGGTTAACTGTTCCGGCAACCAAGGGGACTTGGAGAAGGGTGGAAAGCTCATCGAGTTCTTCAATGGTAGTGTGGGGGTGCACCTGCAGTTTTGGTGCAAAATACGAGATCATGTCACATATTGTGCAAACAAACGCTAGCCAAGACCAATCGAAGTAAAAAGCTTAGTGTGAACACTTACCATGCCGCCTCTGTTTGAAAGAGCACAGTAGGTTCCTACAAGAATGTTACCAGCGATCGTCTGCCTGAATACTTCAACTCCAAGAACATCAGCTATCAGCTCTTCAGTTTCCTAGTCATAGTAGAATTGGAAGTGATAAATTAGCCCTGAAGCCACATCTATCTTAGATATTTGAAGCAACAGACTCTGATATGAAAGGGTTATGAAAGGCAGAACAAACTTTTAGACATCTAAAACATTTGAGCAATGATAACAGACATGCCCTGACCAAGATTTCACTACTCGAACAGTTCGCACTATAATGCGAGCACCACAAGCAATAGTTATGAACACTTACCCTGTCAAGATCAGGATGTGCAAGAGCAACATGGTCATTACAAGCAACGTGATTTCCTAAAGCATTCAACCTCTCCTCTATCCTCTGGACAACAACTGAATCAGGGAGACTGTTCCTCAAGTGCTGCAGCTCTGCCAGTGAGAAAGAGAGCAACAGATTACTAGACTCGATCGATCAATAAACGCGATCAGAAGCCAGACATGTCCCACTAAAACTCATAAAAAACTCACCCTGATCAGTGGTGGTGTGTGGCAGAAGAAGTCCATTTTTGTTTCCTGCAAGCCAAAGCAAATGCTCGAGCAGTGAGCCTAAATCAATGCTAGAATAATACGAAACAACTGATAAATCAACACTAATCTTACCAACACATTGCCTCCCGATTATTCTAATGCCCCCAATCGAGGTCTTAACCACGGGAATGACATCTGCCAACTCAGACTCAAAGATACTGCAACATGGGCAAGCAGTCCAGCCATTACAAAAAAAACGTTTCAATCATCTCATCTCACAAACGTTGCAGAAAAGTTTCAAACTCTATAAGCAGGGGAAAGAACTCGGCCGTACCTGTAGAAGCTTTCAGATCCTCCAATCGCGACCAAGCAGTATGCATTCGTGAGCTTGGAGAAAACACCAACTTCACAATTGTTCTCGAATTGAAGCCCTGCGAAAAGAAGACAGACACAATAATCTTAAGCTAAATAAAAACGTGTACTCTGCACCCAACCCGTCGTAGCAATAGTTTGATGATGAAGCTTACTAATAGCCATGACGAATAAACAGGGGATTCAAAAGCTGCAACCACGCCAGAGAGAGAGCCGCACAAACGAAGGAACAAGTTGAGAAGGCGCCGATGGAAGGAGAAACACGCCAGAGAAGCACAAGAACAGAGGAGAAGGGGAAGGGTAAGTACTTGATTAGGGTTTTCTCACTCGGATCTCCTCTCCTCTCACGGACTGACGGACAATTATGTGTAGAGTATGCATGGGTGGATGGGTCGGGTTTGACACTTTCTAAACATCCGACCCATGTACCAGGGTTTTGCTAGTGATGTTAAACTCGAACCAGGATCAAACCGAAAAAATTAGGGATTTTTCCAGAAATAGCACTGTTTAAATTTTTCCCCAAAAATAGCACCCAACCTCGAAAAATTTCAAAAATAGCAACCATTTTCAAAAAACGCCACCCGAACCAGCAGTTTAGACAAAAACCGCCACCTCGGGGTGCGGGTTTCGATGAAAATCACACGGGTAGGGGGCGGTTTTGCTGACCGCATGGGGCCGGTGCGGTTTGGTTGCAAACCGCACCCCACCCTGCGGTTTTGAGATCTTTTTTTTTTTTTTTTTGAAAAATCCTAACCTAGGTGGAAACTTCAAACGAACGTATCTTTGTGTTCGGGTATCTAATCGTCGCGATTTTGTTTTGATTCCGCATAACTTTTCGAGATCTTGCAAGCCGCAAACTCAAGAGGCAGTTTGGTCCCACCTTCGTCCCGAAAAAATGTCGTTTGCTACTCCGAACGAGCTTTTTTCCGATTTCGTCAAACTTTGGACGACCATAACTTTGTGCTCCAAAATCCTAACGTCATGATTTTTTTTTCATTTTACATAACTTTTTAAGAACTACAATTTTTATCATAGACATAATTTTTAAATGTACGTGGATTTGTGAAAAGGGAAGGTAAGCTATTCCCAAAACCCTGTATATCCAAAATAATTCCTGTTTTGAAAATTCATTCCTAGTAAAAATTGTAGTCCTTAAAAAGTTATGCGAAATGAAAAAAATTCGTGATGTTCGGATTTTGGAGCACAAAGTTATGGTTGTTTAAAGTTATTGAGGATTTTTAGCGTTCAAGTAGTAAAACTTTGTCAATATATTATTGTTTCAAGAGAAGAGTTGTAGTTGCGTGGTGTAGATATTGTGCTAAATTTAGTAAACTATTTATTATCTGGGTTCGAACTACCACTCCCACAACATGTTGCTTTTTTTAATCTCTAAAAAATAAAAAAAAATTCAGATGGGATGGTGGGGACCCAGGACTTCTTGCACACAATAAACAACTAAACTAGTTGTGCCTAGACCACTTACGGCATTTATTTGAAAAAAAAATATTTATTATGAACCGCAGGGTGGGGGTGCGGTTTTGGACCGAACTGCACCGGCCCCATGCGGTCAGCAAAATCGCCCCCTACCCGTGCGGTTTTCGTCAAAAACCGTGCCCCCGGGTGGCGTTTTTTGGGAAAGGGTGCTATTTTTGGAATTTTTTGAGGTTGGGTGCTATTTTTTGATTTTTTTAACAGTGCTATTTCTAAAAAAATCCCAAAAAGTTAGTGGTTGATGATTCAACGGTTAACTATTATAAAATTTTATTTATTTTTATTATAGACCTATTGGTTAATTATTGATAGAACCGTTCATGTGATATAATATAAAAAAAGACATAAAACATATATAATACAATTATTTATGAGTGAATTTATCACTAACCATAATAAATTACAAATTCATATATTCTATCACAAAAAAAAAACTCTAACAATACATTCAAACTATCTTACAAAAGAAATCACAAATTTTTAATATTATATTCAAGTAAGTATTAAGAGTGACAATATTTAGTGAACCAGTTAAATACCACAAGGAGATTGAGAAAAAAAGTATAAATAACATTAGTATAGTCATCTAATATTTAGTGACAATATTAGTGATTGAGGTTGGATGATATTTGTTTACAGTAACATATTTTTTTCTTAATTTTTTTGGTCAATATAGTAAACTAGTGGACCAATTAAATTGGTATAGTCATCTAATTTTGTGTCAAACCGTAAAAAAATGTTCGATCCATCTTTAACTGTAACATCCTGTTTTGACTAAACTCGTATTTCGATCGCTAAAAAATTACGTGATTAAAATCGAGTGTTTTGATTGTATTTCGAAAATAAAAGTGACCGATTCACTTTGTTTCCTTCCTTTATATATATTGTAAACTTTTCCTTCCTGTCCATTTCCATCTTCTTTCATTTCTCACTTTCCCTGTCGAGAGAAACAGAGCACGCACAGACGCTCGGTGAGAAAATTCAAGAATTTGATTCTTGAGTTCTAGAGATCCAAAAATCCCGTAAGTAACGCCTAATCCACCTATACATCGTGATTTATCGATTTAGAGCTTTAAAACGAGTTTTTGGTCGGGAATTTCTTGAATTCCCGATAAGTCAAATTAGGGTTTCAGAGTATCCAGAAGCCAGATTGAGCCCAGATTTCATATACGAGCTTCCTACAGCGAGGTAATTAATCCTCTAGTTCTAATTCATGAATTTCGGCAATTATTTAGGTCGGAGCCGGAATCGCTCAATTTAGCTCCGGCCAAGGTTTGATATGTTTTTATCGAGAATTTGACCCGATGTCTAGAACTAACATTGACGAGGACACCGCAGGGGATATTAGGACACTCTCGGATTTTGATTCCGGGTTTGTTTGAGAAAAGTGAAGTTGGGGTACGGGAGGCTAGAACCGGTGTTTGAACGACCATAACTGGTGAGGGATTAGCACGGCATACCGGGTTTGTTGTATCACGATAATTATATTGATGCTTAGAAATGACATAGGTGAACTAGAATGGCATGATTAGGGGTGTATGAACTTTTGTGCTATATGTTGAACCCTGGATTGCTGTATGATATTATTGACTTGTCTTAATCGATATGGACCTTGTTTATGTTGACGATTGCATATATGCTACCATTTGTAGATTATCTGTTGATATGACTTCATGGTTGTACGATAAGGTGTTTTAACGTGATGTGATATTGTGGTTGTATTTGGATTCACAAGTGGGGAAATAAACTTTCCATGGTGATATTATGATGTTTTAAGGAGGATGACTTGCACGAGGGTTTATCCCGAGGAAGTGCAACTACACGACTCCTGGTTTACCTATGTTAAGCCAATTATGGCCAGGTCAAGTACATGTGCAAGTAACGAATTATAATTAAGCAAGATGAGATATGAATCATGTATAAGGATACCAAATAAGAGTGATTTGGTCTCATGGTCAATTACATAGTAATTAGGGCTCCCCATGCTATTATTCCGTTATGATATGTTATGTCACACCCCTAATGTGGTGTTGACCGTTGATTCATCATGAGATATGACCATACCTAGAGTGGTGTTGAGTCCGATATGACCACACCCAGAGTGATGTCAGGTCCGATATGACTATACCGGCAGTGGTGGGTCTGATATGACCACATCCACGAGATATTTAGTCCGTATTCCCGGGAGAGTAATTAGCATGGGAGTAGCCAGGCGCCTATGATTAAAACATGATAAGATGCATATGCATAAGTCATGGTGGTTGAGTCTTTTGCCTATTGGGATGTCGGATGGTTGAGGTATGATCCTAGTGCTTTGGCTTGTTTGCTAGATGTATAGTATGAGTATGCTCTGTTATGAACTCACGATGCTATGATTATCTCACTCAGCTATGAGTTGACTCTCTTTTATTCTTTTCCTCTACTTATGCTATGTGTAAGCAGATCATCAGCAGTAGCAGTAGCAGTAGCAAGTACATAGATGTGAGCAGAACGAGGAGTTGAAGGCAAAATGAGGTATTGTCTTCAACTATTATGTGTTTGGACGACTACTTGGATTTTGGCCAGTGATCCACACCTTTTTTTTTAATGTTTTGAGAACGTTTTTCATGTGCATACTAGCTTCTGATGTAGAGTGAGATATCCACAGGTGTGGAAAGTTGATGATATGTGTATATTTGTGTAATTGTGTAAGTTTTGATGATTATGACATGTACAAGTATGGTATGCAGTTGTGGAGTAAGAAAAATGTGACTATGGCTATGAAAGCCAATGTATGATTGTGAGTATATATGTATGTCTATGAATGCATATATTCATATAAATTGTTTTGCAGGTCTAGTTGCAAGAACTGTTAGCCCATTACGCCAGTAATTCATGCCAAAAATTTATTTGGGTAAATTTTGATAATTAATGTAACACCCGAGATTATTTCCGCTGCAAATGTATGAACAATATGATTAGGTAAAACGTACAGGGTAGGGTGTTACATTAACCTTCCAATCAATTGATTATTTTAATTGGTTTAGTGGCTCTGCCCAAGTGTTGGTCCGGTTTGGTTCTTCTAACAATAATCATATATTTTTTTTAGGGAGAACTGATGGGATTTTATTAAATCAAGAAAAGGATGCCTCAAGGGTTACAACATCAGCAATTTTAAACGGGTAACAATTGTTCCAAAACAAAACCTCCCCATGAACAGAAGTTAAGTGAGCCAACTGATGAGCCACACTATTTGCCTCCCTGTATGTAAACAACCAGTCTCTAATATCCAAATTCTCAACCAATCTCAGAATTTCTTCACACACACTGCCCACTTCAGTTCTGCAAATTTTTGTATTCTTTAGCAGATGAATAATCTTCTTGCAATCCGACTCCACAACAACAGATCCACCTCCCCATTCTGCCACCAAACGCAAACCAAATAGTACAGCCATCCCTTCAGCTACATCTGGTGGCCATTTAACTTTGACTCTCTTATTTGCTGCGAAAACAGCAGCTCCATTCCAGTCCCTTAAAATGCAACCCAGATCTACTTCCCTCATGCTTGTAAGCCCAACATATGTGTTAAGCCCAACATATGTGTTCAGTTTAAAGACTCCAACTGGAGGTTTTTGCCACTTGCAGTTCTTCCTACAGTTCTGTCTTATGACCGTTTCATCCTTCCCCTGTACTTCCATGAAACACTGGATAAAATCATCCGCACGGGGAAACACCTCCCATTCCTGCATAAATTTATTATTGGATAGAAAGTTGTTCCTGTCCTTCCAGAAAAACCAGAGTAGAGAGCAGAACTGTGCAACATTCTTATTCGAATAGTTCTTCAGGATCTTCATGAGCCACTTTCTGCAAGTTAACCCTTAAGCTTTGTAAAACATTACTCTCAGTGGAGTCTTACTCCAGACTCTAGTATTCCAACTATAATCCACCAGACAATGTTCTAAGACCACAATTTGGACATTCGTCACCCATTTGCTTGACTTTTTTACTGATTTTGACTCCCACATGAAGGATATTATGAGCAGCTTTCCAAATGAAGGTTTTAATCTTTCCTGGTACCTTTAGTTTCCACAGCTCCTTCCAGCAAAAGTCTTCTTTTGTGGCTGAACTGCCTCCTGTACTTTCCTCCAGCGTTCTTTTCTGTTCAGTAAGATATCCAGATTTAACAGAATAGTTCCCATCTTCAGATTCCGTCCAGCATAAAACATCCTTTTCAATGACTGGAGACAGAGGAATTGCCAATATTGCTTGCTGTTCTTCCGCTGAAAAGATGATCTCAAGCAAGTCTTGTCTCCAAGTTCTTGTCTCTTGATCGATAAGGCTAGAAACTTTGGCGTCCCAATCCAAGAAAAGGCAATACTCAATAGGAGCAAACCTCATGATTAACCAGATTAAGGACCCATTTATCTCCCCAAATTCTGACTTCCTCTCCAGAACCAATTCTCCAATACTACCAAAATTCAATAGGTCCAAAGCTCCATTAAGCTCCTCCAGACATAGCTTGGCCTCCATGTAACACCCTCTCATTTTCTAGTTTCTAAATACATACATTTCGTGTGTGGGAGTTGAAGTGTGGGTAATACGTTAAATTAAATGTAGTATCCATTAGTGTTATCCATCTAAACTAGAACTATCCCATCTACAAGAACTTTAATTTGTTAACCGTGGTATGCACATTTTTTTTTAACTCAAAGGGCAATGCTCAATAGGAGTAAACCTCATGATTAACCAGATTAGGGACCCATTTATCTACCCAAATTCTGACTTCCTCTCCAGAACCAATTCTCCAACACTAACAAAATTCAATAGGTCCAAAGCTCCATTAAGCTCCTCCAGACATAGTGACTCGCTATGACACAACTCCTAACAACGGCCAAGTGTAACCAATGAAAGGGACTGCCGTATAGTGGTTCAAGTAATAAATATCAAATCCACGGGTCTCTAGAGTTACTATTACTCAGCTTCAGTTCATTATCTAGCAAACCAGATTAAGATGGAAGAACTAAAACTACTCTAACAAACTACAGTTAAGTTAATCTAATTACAGGTTGGGAACTCACTTAGGTATGATTCCCCCTAGCCACTAGCTAGATTAATGATTGATGATCTCTCACCTGTTTCACTTTCATTCACAATGCGGAGAATCCTTAACTAGACCTTGAATCTCGACTAAAGGATCAAGCCCCTCTTGAGTCAATTGCCTAGAGGGACGTATCCTTCTCTAGAACAACCGCTCAAGGCGTTCTGAACTAGATTCCCTCTATCGAATGAGGTTCTCAATCGATACAAAGCATTGAATCAACCCTCGACTAAAGCAATCAATCCAATACTATCAATCTATGGTGCTCTATTGACCTAAACAGGTATTCGCTCTCATAGGATCAAAGCAGAATCAATAATCTCGACTAAAGCAGAATTGAATCATGAAAACATGCATATATTGAATATGAACTCAAGATTATCTAGTAGGAGTACTCATACAATCATCCAATCAAACAAACATAGCTAGGGTTCCTCAAAACCTAAGTGAAGGGAAGTTACTCCATAGAGAAGAGAGAGACTGCAGTAAGAATCTTCAGATGATCAGTCTTCAAGTCCGGGCTTGTTCCTCGAGCTTCCAAGGCGAAGAAATCCTCCAATTCCACTCCAAGAATGCCCTAAAATTGCCCTCTCTCTCTCTTTGGTTTGTCCATTGGGTATTTGGGATCCAAAACCCAGCTCTCTCTTGCAAAAATGCACAAAACAGGCTTTTAACAGCCTGCGTTCGCGATCCCCGGTCCAAATACCCGGTCGGGTATTTAGGGAACCGGTCGGGTATCAACAAAATGCTTCGGGTCACTCTTCTGGGCAAAAGGGAAAATACCCGGTCGGGTATTTTTGGTTCACGACCGGGGGGCCTTCTGATGCTGCCAAAAATCCCCTATCAGATGGCCAAAATACCCGGTAGGGTATTATGGTCAGGTATTTTGCAGTTCCGGGTCCCCTATCTTTGATTCTTCGTTTCTCCCTCGTTCGGACTCCAAATCAGGTGTCGTTTGATCCCAGACGCTCGTAGTCTTGTCCTTTTTCTTCTCAGGACAAGATTACATGATTATATGGTCACAAAATGAGGTAGAAATCCATCTTCTTCAAGTCATACCCAAGTTTCTTCCCCCGAGTCGCCAATTGATCTCCGATTGACTTGAAACTTGCGCCTACGCTTCACTTTATGTGCTAGGACCTGAAATGTGACAAAGGAACACAACCTAGCCTAAAATAGGCCAAAGAAGCGATAATGCAAGCTTAAACGATCAAGAAACAAAGGGGAAAGCATGTGCAAATATCGAGTCATCACATAGCTTGGGCTCCATGTAACACCCTCTCATTTTCTAGTTTCTGAATACATATATTTCGTGCGTGGGAGTTGAAGTGTGGGTAATACGTTAAATTAAATGTAGTATCTATTAGTGTTATCCATCTAAACTAGAACTATCCCATCTACCAGAACTTTAATTTGTTAGCCGTGGTGTGCACCTTTTTTTTTTTAACTCAAAACATGATCATGGGCCTCCAAACCCAGTAGACAAAACTTCCTTCTGTCATATACCACCCTCATTTGTTTATTCATTGACTTACTATACAATAGTTGAGAAATCCACTCCCATGAACCGAGAGAAGAGGAAACAATTATTTTCCTTGTCCTTTTCAATATATTTCTACCGGGAAGGCCTGAATTCCAATTTCCAACCCGTTTGTATTTCCCAAACCTGGCGCGTGTCTGAGTGGTGGCTGAGCTAGATTCATTGTAGGAAATGAAAGGGTGGTGGGAGCAATAGATATAGATTAACCATTCTTCCTTAGGGTACTTCGCCTTTGAAAGTACTGGAGGGAGAGAGAAACTCTTAGCATAGTCCCTCTCCAGTCTCCACCGTCACCCTAGCTTTATTCTCAGAAACCACCATCACAATAGACATGAGACTCCAAGCTATATTTCAAGCTACATATTTGATTTAAGTGAACACTAAGTACAAAAGGTGAGTTCTTATTCTGCCTTCGTTATGTATCTAGTAAAATTTTCCGTCAAGTCCTGTTATGATGGTGATGATAATTAATTATTGGACGGTTTCGGTCCAGGATCAATCTAGTGGTTTATATATATATATATATATAAACCGGATAATGTAAAGTGATGAATTGCTTATTAGTTTTCTAGTTATTAGTTCATATCATAAATATCATAACATAATAAGGGTCAACTCTTTTTTTCATAAAAAACTAACGAGTCACACACTAAGCATAGCAATTATAATTAGATCAACTTAGAAATCAATTTTATTTTATTCAACCTTATAAAATTGTTCCTTTTTTGCTATGATTTAATGAAACATTTTATCATTTTTTTTCTATCAATATATATATATATATATGGACACGACTCGTATGCTCCAGACGCCTCAGATCGTTGATCTAATCTAACGGCTAGTATTAATTATATTAAAATTATATATTTAATAAAAATTATGATTACAAACTACACCCTTTAAATAATCATATGTGCTATGAAGTCCCCGAATAATAATTACCATCATGTTTTCTCATGTGATACCTTATTTTATAGAGTTCTATTATTCAACAGCAAATTTTATACAATTGATAAAAAAGATTATCCATTAAAATTTGGCTGGAATTGTTAATGAATCAAAACTTCATTGTCATCATCCACTCAAAGGTTATCGTCATCATCAAAGCAACCCCAATTACTACCCTTAAATCCATTGCGGCTTGATTCTCAAAGATGCCGATACACATGCTGATTGAATGCTCTAGCTTGGAGTTTGGAATTCCGGGAGACACCGATGAGTTGGAGATGATCTCCATCAATGCCAGGTAGAGGCTGCTAGTGAATTCGTTGCGGCACCCGAGCTCCGGCGGGGAGGGGGCTCAATTGGTAAGGATTTAATTATGAGCCTAGGGTAGAATTCAATCGTGGCGGCGGTGGGGTTTGATATGTTTGACTGGAGAGGGAAGAGGATTGATCCGTCGATTGTTCAGAAGCTTGCAGGGAGGAAGGGGATTTCGCTTGGATGTGGGTCTCTACGGAACGTGGGATTGCCGGAGAAGAGAGATGGTGGTTTTATAGTGACGTCGGCGATTGGAATGGTGACTAGGGTTGCGGGAGAAGAGAACAGTGTCAGGATTACGGTGGTAACGACGGCGATTAGGACGGTGATGTGGGGTTGCCCGAGAAGAGATTCGGTGGTTGGATAAGCGTGTACCGGACTGCTACCCTTTCACTGACGAATCGGAATTAGTGGATGGTGTACGACGACGAATACACCGTGGAAACAATGATTGAGGCTGGAGCTCGCGTCTCGTCAGCGGAATTCTCCTGGCCGGAGTTGTGAATCGAAACGGAGAAACTTCAGATGCAGAGTGAGATGGTAGGGAAGAAGAAGAAGAGTCGCGCCAAACGACGGCGTTGTGTGTTCTCGGCGAAAACGACAGAACGATGACGTTTCTATATTAATGACTTATCTAGTTATTTACAGTAGTAGCGTAGCTGTCCGTCTGGGCAAAAATATAACCTGGAGGAAGCCTGGTATGAGGATTCAGTGCTCGAACCAGGAACCACTAACCTACTTTTGCAAAAGGCACCACGTTCACCATGCTGGTTGGACTAGAGTCTTTCATTTGACACACCTACACCTTTAATTATAAACGAATAACGATTAATGGTTTATCCTAAAATTAAAGGCTAAAACTAAAACTGTGTCTTTGTCACCATCATCGTCCACATTATCTACCCTATCATTTGGAGAGATAATTTTCATCCATGAAATATATGAAGAACGATCGTCGAAACCGAATAAACGAGAATGGTTAAATGACGGGTTGGTGACATATATTATATATTTAACAAGATATGTGCACACTAGTATGAAATCTTGTGACGGTTTGTTTTAAGTTGTATATGTCAAACTATTAGTCTGTAATTGTTTCATGTTGACTTTTAATTTAATTTGGAGCATAATTCAATACTTGGACTAATCGGGACCATCAATTATTATCTATTTAACTTTTGATTATATGAATATTATGGTTTGGATTTACAGAATTAGGGATTCAGGTGAAACCATTAAAAATTACGGTATAGTATTGCGCTTCAAATCCGATTGATTCGTGATCTAAATAGCAAACCACGATGGACATTCGTATATTGTTGTGAAATGAGAAACCTTAACCAAACAAAATGTCTGAGAATTGTTACTTCATATTGTTGATAACATATGTAAAGACAAAAAATAATATAGTGATACGGTATAATACAATATGAATAAAAAATTTGATTGGCACACATACTTATACAAAATTAGTGTTGTATATTACACAAAATCTAGGTTTAATGAAATGTTGTTTATAATTGTTAAATCGTGTATTGGTTATAGCCAACAAAGGTCTTTCACGGGCTTCATTATCCGCTTGATTAGATATATGGCAATCACATGCTCCGCACGATCAGTTCTCATAGTTATCCCACGTGCAAACGAGTCATATTCAATGGGTTGACTTTTGGTTGACTTCTGTTTCTCAATACTGGAAACCCAACTGTCTCAATCTTTTTTATGCGACAGCATATACTTTCTTTTAATCCTACGTTGTTTCCCTGTTACAAAGCCTAATTATATATGTCAGTTTAAATTACAAGGTGTAATTACATATTAGATTATGTTGAAGGTAAAGGCTAATTAACCAAACTACATATGTGGTTTCACTTGAAGATTTGTATTTTCGTCACCAACAAGTGAACAAAACCACATGTCGTTGTTTAAAATCAATAAAATAAGTGTAATCGTAAATAATATGCTTGAAAGATTAACAATTTGAGCATGTAAGAGATAGGGATAATATTTATTTTATTTCAAATGAATTTATGCTTTAACATCATGAACATATTAAATTCTTGGGTAATGTTTATTTTTTATTCAAATTCTTTTTAAATTCTTTTATATTATTCAAACCTATCGAAATACTAAGAATTAATCAAATGTTAACTTTCAGTTAGCAATTTTGTTAGTAATATTGACTTGACAAATATGATACTGACTTGGAAGAGATACATGAATGTCAACATTCCAAAAATTTGTATTTTAACTGAGAAAAGGGTTACAGAATTATTAACAATAACGTAAAAATGACTAATATTTTGATGCATCATGAAATATTTGGCTAATTAATAGAATTTTAATAGGTTTGGATAATATAAAAGAATCTAAAATGTTTGGATAAAAAATACAAATTACCCTAAATTCTATTTGTGCTTAAACTGAAAATAACTAATAACATTTAAATTTCCGTCTAATTAATCCAAAAAATATTTCCCTCTATTTTTCGTTACTAATGCAGATTACTGCTTTGCTGGAGGAAAAGTTCAAAAATTATTTGCAATACATTTCTCACTAAATTTATTATTACAAACTAACCAATTGGTGGAGGCAAAATTCAATCGTGAAACAAAATTTAACATTTTCAAAATTTCCTTTCTCACTCTTTTTAGAAGACCGCTTTTTTTATCCGCCAAAAAATTGGACGACTCTTTTCAATGAGAGCCGCTTGCTCTTGTGGTAGCCAGGACTCGCTCTTTCTTCTCGTTTTGCTTCACAAACTTCTTGTTCTTGGTTTCTGATTTTGCCGTGATGATTTAAATTGCATCGGATCAGACAAATAATTGGCAACCAAAAGTCACATGTTTGAGTTCATTTAAATTGTACTGAACCTTGTGAAGCCAAGCACGGCCTCAACCAGAGCAAACAACTAGAGCCCATATTACCCAAAGGATTTACCACCACCAAAATTTTTATAGTAGTGGAGTTATCAGGAACCACCGATGTGGTACTTTTCTAGCACTATCTCCTCTTTTCTTCTTTGACCTGGCTAATGGCTATAACCTTCATCCAACTTAGGTAGATATTCCTTCTTCATTGGAAACCACGTAAGGCTATGGTCAGAATTCCAACCACAACAGCAAGAAAGTAGGATACCATGAAAACATAGTATTCAGTTGGATTCTTGTTGTTCCAACCAGGGAATGGCTTCCCAATTTCTGTATCTTCATTCCTTCTTAACCCATTACCCATTACATATTCTTAACCCATTACATATTCTAAGTGCTTTAAATACTCATGCTTTAAATTAGTTTAAGAATAATGAACTCATAGTTTAGTGTGCTTAAGAAGTGTGTGGTACTTAAATATTTTTATATATTAGGCATGACTCGAGCTTGTTCGCGAGCCTTCGAGCTGAACATGGTATGGCTCGAATTCGGCTCGTTCAGTTAATGTGCTTGTTTGCAAGCCGGCTCAGTTAAGACGAGTCGATTATCAAACGAGTTTTTCTCGAGTCAAACGCCTAGCCGTTCATGAGCGGCTTGGTTCATTAACAACCGTGAGTGTATCTAGAAATATCAAATTTCTCATAATCAAAGAATTTTATATTTTCATTTGGGTCATCTATAAATAAGAATAATGGATCAAATAACAAACAACAAATCAAACAGAATCAAGTTAAATATGTTTGATATTATCAATTATTTCTCATTTGTTATAATTTTATACCCAAGTGCATCGCAATCATTAAATATCCAAACTAGGAATATTTCTTATATCGTAATTAGGTTGTAAACAAGTCAAGCTAAGTCGAGTTTTTACCTAGCTCATACTCAAGAGTTCGGCCTCGAATCATTTACTAAAATTCAACACAAACTCGAATATTATGAGCTCACTAGCTCTACTTGAATCTATTTTAATAATGTAAAATTTAGTGCTTAAGATACCCTACCGATCGTTCAGACAGAAAAATACATAGATCGACAATTATCTTTTGCACTATATTTGGTCGTCATAAACCCAATTCGCCTAAACCTAACTCACGGTGAACCTCCATTGCCATCATCCAAAATGGCCAACACACATGGAAGTTGAAGATCAAACTTGATAACGAACGACCAACAAACCCATAAGAAAATTAGTCGTTCCGCCATTTACTATAATTTTTTGGGATGTCATTTATCGTTAAATAACATAAGCTAATTATAAATTATGAAATAATTATGATACCAAAATAGAAAAGAAATTGAAGCAGAGTAATTACTTATAATTTCCCGCTAATTTGGAATTATAAAAAAAAATACGGGAGTCAGAAAATGAAAACATTAAAATTCTCCCTCTTGTTTTTTCAGAAACCCTGTTTTTATCCGCCAAAACAAAATTTCATTTCTTTGCAACCCTTCCCATCCCACTGAAACAGAATAGCACACTTTCATTCTCTCTTTCCATTAATCGTTTGATGTTTCTGGGAAATCTGGTCGATTTGGGGTCTTCAAAGCTGGTCCACTTTGCCGGCGGCCGAAGGTGTGGCCTTGTCGATGAGCACGCGGAGAAGTAAGCTTCCGAATCTCTGCACTTCCCTCGCCCCGATTCGGCTTTGATTCGCTGAAACGGCGATTGGTTCAGGTTCATGCTCTGGTAACGAGCAACAAAACGGCGATTGAAGTTGGGATCGGAAGGGAGATCCACAGCTTGCAGAAGGGTTTGTAGAGGAAGGCGGATCTTGGACTGGGGAGGCGAACCAGAATCTCGACGAGGAGGTCGTCTCCGAGTTTGCTGATGGCGGAAGGAGGGTTTCCTTCTGAACTGATTCGCCACCGTTTTCTGGGGGCGGGACGGTGGAAGAGCTCGCTTAACGGCAGTCCCATTCCTCGTTGCATTTGGCGGAGACCATGGCGATAGACAAACAGACGGATTGAGGGAAGATAACTCCGATGCTGGCGCCGGGGGAGAAAAGATGCATTAGTTTACTGGCGTTTCCACTGGGAATAATTGATCTTGATTCTGGACATCTTCTTGCAGCACATGACCAGTTGTTGTATGTTCCATCCCGTCTTATTTTAAGCGTATTTCTCTGTTTTTGTCTTTGCTCCTTGTCGATCTTTTCCACCTAATAAGTGGACTACCTTCCTACTACGATGCTTGCCTTCTTAGTTCTTACCCTCATCTTAATCTAATCTAGATGCATAGCTTTAAAATGACTTGAGGTTTGTTGCTGTTGAGTTAACAGGAACTGGAATTTGGATGGCAAATAGTGCTGGGCACAATTGTTGGATTCTTGGGAGCAGCATTTGGGAGTGTGGGTGGTGTTGGTGGAGGTGGAGGTGGCATTTTCGTTCCTATGCTTAGCCTAATTGTTGGGTTTGATCCCAAATCCTCAACTGCCATCTCTAAATGTAAGATTACACGTTTTGGAATGACAGTAAAGCTAAAGACTAAGTGGCATTGCTGAAGTTAATTGAATTGATGAATGTGTGTATGATAATTTTCTTGTCGTTTAGGTATGATAATGGGTTCAGCTGCATCAACTGTGTACTATAATCTTAGGCTACAGCATCCTACACTTGACATGCCAATCATTGATTATGATTTGGCTCTACTGATCCAGCCCGTGCTTATGCTAGGAATTAGTATCGGTGTGACTTTTAATGTCATCTTTGCCGACTGGATGGTTACTGTCCTGCTTATTGTTTTGTTTATAGGTAATAAATCTTCTCAGAGGCAATAGCGCTGAAGAGCAAAGGGGGGTATGAAGTCGCTTGCGAGCACGCCCACTCATGCTGTGTCCTGCTGGCGAAAATTGACAAGTTCAAAGTGAATGGCAGTGGTTCACCTGGATAGACTATGAGAAGTTCCACGATCTGGTTAGCAATAATAAAACTGTTAATAGTTCCATTACCCCCAGCATAAGCAACTTGACCTAAGTGGATAAAGAACTAAAGGGCATTCCTTTTCCTCCCTAACTCTTTTGCATGTTGCTTCTGGGAAATCCTTTGACAGTACAGATTATATGGCTGTAACACCTTCGTGGGCTGTGTATGGAGCTGAAGAAGGAGGGTTTGATCCTGTTCAAGCTCGGTATAGGAAAGAGCGGAATCATGGACCAAAGGCCTGAGTCTTGACCGATCAGGTTTGAGAGTCGGGTCTCTGCTTAGATTATTTTCACTAAAGAGAAGATGAAGAAGACAACAAAGTTAAAATCAAAGCAGCCTTGCAAAAAATGCACGAGGTATGTCCTTGAATAACTAAGAACTCATTTCCAACTCTCTATGTTCGTCAAACCAAAAAATAAACCGTCAAAGGCTGCACTTGTTGTAAAACAACCAAGCTAAAAGATTCTGTCCCATCAATTTCAATTAACAAATAACAAAAACTGAGTGCTTTTCAACTCCTTGCTCTGGATGTTGTTCAACTTCTTGTCCTGTCTGTGTTGTTCAACTTCTTGCCCTGTCCCCTCTTCTGAAACATAAAAAAACAAGATAAAAGAACATTGAAACTGTAACTTTTAGCAAAGGTTCTCACATAATATATACATTAGGATGCATTAGATTATTTTCACTAAAAAAACCTGTTGGGTCCTCTCAGATTGTCGTTCAGAACATTGAGTAGAAGGCTCCACACTAGGTTCTGTATGCCTATTGGATTTCCCTTGCTGTTGATGTGTCATAGTACTACTCCTAGTACGTGGCCCAGTCTGTTACAAGAGTAGAAATTAACTCTTAAGCTGATAGCTACTTCTACCAAATAGAAGAAAATTTAGAAAGCAAGTGTTGTGTAACCTTATTCAGCTTCTGTATGTTTTCCATAGGCTCTACATCAGCATCGTGCTTGCTGGTTCGCTGCTTCTGATATAATCATTATAACAACACTTAGTTTTTAAGAACTATTAATATTGATAAGAACTCAAATATGTTTTATCAATTACCTTTTGGGGCCGACCACTTTGGTCATTGTCATCATCTCCATCATCACCTCCATCATTGTCGTCATCCTCTTCATCAGACGAAGATTCTGTAGCTGGCGGCACGTAGCCTTCGGGTTCAGGACAAGTCTTAATATAATGACCGTCCCTTATACCGCATCTCCCACACTTCCTCTTCTTTTTCTTGTGTTGTTTTTTAGCCTTTCCTTTTCTACATCCCTTGAACATCACTTTTTTGGGGTTGAGGACTCTTTCAAACTCCTTAGGTATTACCATCGATTCCCTTTCAGCCGGAGTTGTTCTCATCATTTCCAACTTGTCCCTCACTGCTGTCAACCCCCCTCGAGCAACCTGGAAAGATAGAGGAGTCTCTGCCCCCAATAGGAAAATACGTGTAGCCAAGAACTGGAGTGACCCATATATGGTGTTGAAAGAATGATCATCCCCCAACTTAGGTGGCATGCACAAAGCCAGTGTGTTGCATCTGGAAACACAGTAGCAATGGCATTCCTCATTGCTTTATCCCCATCTGTTACAACTGTATGCTAGTCCTTTCCACCCAACATTTCCTTCAATATCTCCAAAGCCCACTTGTAGCTCCCTTCAGTCTCATTAGCTAACAATGCACTCCCAAATAAGCAACTCGTGAAATGATGGTTGATACCTGAAATAGCATGTGCTTATCAACTTGTTTAGAGATTAGAAAATTGAATATACGAACCAAAATTAGCACTAAGGTGTATACCTGTGAAAATAACAAGAGGCATATTGTAAATATTTTTTTTGTATGTCGTGTGAAATGCCAGCAACTCTCCAAAGCACGAGAGGTCAGCTATGCTCATACTGTCTGCCCAGAATAAACTGTGGAGCCTATTTTCCTCGTCAGTAGTGTATCGTAGGTTGAAGTGTGTGTCCGTACTTTTCTTTGATTCTAGATAGGCCAGTGCGGCTGCTGCATCACTAGGACATAGCCTTTCATTGCGATCTCGGGTGTTGAAATTCATCCCATCTTTTACTGTGTACCCAACTTTGTCATGTCCTCCAGCACTATGCACAGCAAGCTTTATGATTTGAGAAGGTTTCATACCTGCATTCTTCTTAAATCTAAAGTCTGCCTTGTCAGCCTCTGTTAACGCTCGTTGTGATCTCAGGTGATGAGTACACTGCCGATTAATTGGCATATGGTTGTGATCTTCTTTAAATATATCCACTATCCATTTTGAATCATTCTTGTTAAATGCCACACGCATTTTTGCTTTACAACCAAATCTGGTCTCCATGGGGGAGTCTCTCTTTTTCTCCCCTTTGTTGGGGGCTCTATGTCCCTCACAAGAACAAACGAAAGCTCCAGTAGTAACCTCTCCCTTGTTGTTCCGAACTTTCTTTGAGCGCCTAACAGAGAATCCCCAAGCCCTTGCATAATCATTGTAGAAGTTGTAAACTTCTTCAAAGTCATTAAATATCTGACCGATTTTAGGAGGATCTAAAATCACATCTTCCATCCCAATCGTTTCTCCATTCAGAATGCCATTGTCGGTTTCTCCTGTTTCCTCTAAACTCTCAAGGTCATCTTCGATGGCACTATTACGAGGATGTTCTTCTTCCATCGATATAATGGCTGCAAACTTCTTTGGTTTAGGGTCTCGGCAGGGTGGGATACTGACTATAGGTGGTTTGGTAGGGTTGGACGCGGCGGAACTTGTATGTACGTAGAAGAATTATGCCCAACCTGCTGCTGAAAACCTGCTGGAAACCTATTTTTACCTCTCTTGTCGTTTTGTCTTGGTTAAGAATGATTATTTTAGTACTTAAATTTAGGTTAGTTACATTATTATTTTAATATTTTTGGTAGCTTAACCTTCCACTTCAATTAATTATCCAATGCTGCCATGTGTAAATTGATTCATTTATTTTTGCCTTGTGTAATTATCCTTGCCGATCTTCTGCCATGTGTAAATTGATTCATTTATTTTTGCCATGTGTAATTATCCTTACCGATCTTCTTCCTCCCGAAACCTTCCATATTCATCCTTGTGTGTTCTGTACAGAGGAAAAAATGGGAACACACTCTATCTCCCTTCCTCTGGAATTTCCCCGCCTTTAATGGATACCAAATAATAGAACTCATTCATCAATCATCATCACGTCATCTGTATGTTTTAAACAATAATAGAACTCATTCTTCTTCCTGTACTGTATGTATAGAGGGAATAAGTGATGAAGATGGAAGAAGGGCACAATTATATACACGAGGAAGAAGGGCACAACGTTGGAGAGTATGCACACTCGAGCATAGTTAGTAAAATACGGTACGGGAAAGTTACGGATATAATACGTACGGGTATTTTACTTCATCTCTAAGCTAATGTTACGTTTAATAGTACGTTAATAGTCATAAATATATAAAATAAATTATTTTTTAAAATAAATAAATATATAAATAATAGTAAAGTTAACAATTTAATTCATTAAATACGGATATAAAACGTATTATATGGATTTTATACGTGTTTAGTACGGGAGCCACCAAATGAACGGACAAAAATGAAACGGCTTGACAAAAATACGGATACGGAAGTTTTAAACGGATAAAGTACGTACGGGTACATATACGTGTATTAAACGGAGTATTTACTAACTATGCACTCGAGCGAGGGGAGTGGACAACCGTGTCACAACTTCCGTTGAAATCAAAGATACAAGCAAAGGTTAGTGATGTTCTGTGTCTTTGAAATGGTGGATGGGTACTAGCGATTTTAATATTTTTTACAGTTTACGTTTCTAATTGATTCTATTTGTTTTCTGAGTTTTGTTTCAACCCACTTGGGTAACAGTTATTCTGAATGCTATTTGTTGCTTCATGGGTTTATATTTGGTTTGCTCTTTGTCTGCTTCATTGTTCTCTTATTCGGGCTCTAAGATCGGCTAATACAATCCGACGAAGTTTATGCTTGATGCCTCACTTTACAATTTCACAAGATGGGTTATGCACTTATGCTATTATCGTTGGCTGCAAATCTAATGATGTTTGACCTTTTTATTCCAGTTTCAAACACCAGATGGACTTAGGCAAAATAGAGCAGTTCTTGTGGAGGGGTGTAGGACGAGCCGAAGAGCATTATGTAATAAGTTTGTCATTGAAAGGTTAAGAATTAACCAATTCCCTCTATTTTCCTGTGTTGTACCAAAAACAAAAGAGCTGTGTTTATATTACTTTAAACTTTTTCTATTGAAAATTTGTATTTTTTCCTCTCATTTAAGCTTGCAGGATTCGTTCTTAGGCATATGGTAAGTGTTCTTTCTTCCTTAACGATTGCAGAATTGTATAAGATCATCAGGTTAATGGTAATTAAAATTACCACCATGCTCTTTTACTGTTGGTATCTTCTTTTTGATTTTTGCTTGGTGATGGTGTTGTGTCTTATCTGGTATGAGGCAACTCATACCTTGCTTTGCACAACTCTCTTTTCTGTGCAGTTCCTTTCTCTTCTCTTTAATGCTATTCACCATTATTATTATTATTATTATTATTATTATTATTATTATTATTTTGCATGGTTTGATTGCTATATTGAGAATTGCTTTAAATATTCATGGTGAAAGATGACCTTTTACGATGAAGAGAAGGCAATTCCTTATCCAAATTTGCTATGCCATGACCGTCAATAAAAGCTAAGATCAGGCTCTTGATGGAGTTGGAGTGTTCTTGCCCAAATATGGTTTTTGTTATCTTAGTTATATATCGCCATTTCTCATCTGTGATCATTTGTGGGCATTGAGTTCCTCATAAATGATGATGACAGTTTGTGCCTTCAGATTGTACAAAAAATAAAAAAGGTTACTAAAAGCTTTATGTTGATTTGTCCTTGAATGGTAACTTTGCACCCAAATGTCTTGCATTGTAAACCTTGCTGCTTATGAAATTTCTCTATGTTCATGCCTAACTTTTATGTTGTAACAGGTTCTGATGTCCCAACCCTGACACCCTGTCCAATTGATGTGATTCTAGGTGCTTGCTTATTATTTATGGTTGGTTCTTCAAGTGAGAAGGCAAGTGAGAGTATTTCTATTATCCAGTAACCACTTGCAATAAGGTTTGCATGCTGTCTCTTCCAATTAATTCTGTTAGTAAACCCAAAACAGTGGTGGAACAAGGAGGTAAGCACTGTCTTGACTTCTCCTAAGATCTCTCCTTCATCACGTAAATAACCCTAAACAGTGGTTTAACCAGATAAAACCAGCAAGCCTTCTCAAGACATTTCTGGTGCCCGAAAAATGCCCTTTGCAGATGAAGAGCAGGTAATTTCTCTCGGCAACTCCAGTAGCGGAGACAAGATGCTTGAGGTTTGGAATGAATTCAGAAACATAGGTAATTTTTCTTCTTCTATTTGAATGTTCTGGCCTTCTGAGATACTGAATTCTTTTGTTAGTTTTGTTTGATTGGAGTGCTTCATTAAATGCTTGGTGATTCATATTGGTTATGGACAAAGGAGTGCAACAGTGAGAATAGGAGATGAAGGGACTTGGAAGCTCAGCCTACCATTTTCTGCTACCTATTTCTCAATTTAGTGCATCGATTTCAGTATAGTATGCAAAGATTTCTGGCTCTCCTGGAATGGTGTCTCAGTTGCTTTGCATCAATTTTTAGTTCAATATTTCAAGTTCATTCATAACCGTTTGAAATATAACGTGTGAACTTTTTCTGCATGGTACAGGTTCCAGCTCCAAGAGTGCATAGGAAGATGACGCCTGAGGGTGGATTACATGGTTGTTTATGGTTTCGCACGAGATAAAAAACTACACTTAATGGATTGTGAGAGCAACTTTACACGACTTATTCCAAAATTGCTCAAATTTTGAATTATAAGAGGTCTTCAGACATTGATCCGAGTTGTTAGGAGAGAAATCTTTGTATTCTTTTCAATTTGGAGGTTGGTCTCGCCTGTGTAATAATTGCCTTTTGTTGATTGTCAATTTCAGCAACCTTTTGAAGCCATTTTGTCAAACTCATAATCTATTCATGTTACTATGGTGGATATGAGAAACTTCAAAATCAAGTTTAATGAGAAGCTTTCTGGAAGATGTTATTTTAAGGCTATAATGGGAAGTTCATGTATTGCTTCGGATGATAATTAAGCTCTCATTTGTTGGAAGATGCCCTTTCATGTGTCATCTAATCAATGTAATATACTCAATGTATCTGCTTCCTTTTCGTTGTTGCGGATATTAAGTTCTCCTTTCAAAAACTCATTTTCTCATACTGTGATGTGCAAGCGCTATCTTTAAGCAGACAATTGAGCATTCTTTTAGTACTGTTTTTAGTGTGATGTTGCTCCCATTACAAGTCACCTACACAACCTTCTCACTACTTATTACAAGATGATATTGTTGCAACTTAAGTCCCCGCGGCGTAGCCGTGGGTGTTGATTCTAGTATATCTAAAAAATTGGGGAATTCCGAAGTGGTAATTGTGAGCTTCTATCGTGTTAGAAAGAGTACAGCGTACCTTAATAACAACAAACAAACAAATATGACAGCTTCTTAATAGAAACAATTGTTATTTTATGAGAAGCAGGATGAATACAACTCAAAAAACTTTATTCAGCACATATGGTATTCTGGAACTGAGAATTCAATCCAAACAGGTTACAAGGGATACAACTCAATCAAATGAGAACATAAACTACTCAATCTACAACGGAATCTATACTAACATTTAGCTAACAAGAACTGTACAAGTACTACTACAAGCAGACTGCACGTTATTGTTTCCCAAGCACACCAGTTCTAAGGAATGTTTGATTTTGAACACTAACTGTTCTATGGATTGGTTGTGGATTTCTTTCCAATGTAGCGGTTGTGCAGTCCACGATCTCGCCTTCTTGCTCGGATGTAGTGCCTGGGTCAGACTGCTGAATACACTGAAACTGAAATAATAATCCCAATCCATCAAATTCACAAACAAAACATGTGGCGACTAACGATTATCAATCCACTCAAAAAGGTTTGAAAGAGAAAGGATATGAACCTGTTCCACGTTAACAGCTTAAAGATTGATGCAGTACTTAAGCTTGTGATAATATGTTCAGAATCCTCTACTTAAACCGTATTACCCCCCAATTTCCCTAGTTTTCATTATGAATTTGCCTCTTCCCCAACACCCTCCACGAGAACCCCAAAGGAAAAGAGGAAGAAAATAAAGCTCCACCTTAATTGCAATGATACAAGAATGAAATAATCAACACCACTCCAAGCTTGGAAATTTTCTTATTACAACTAAGTGACAAAGCAAATTGAGCCAGAGAGTGCGCTCAATGGAATTATCACAAGCTCAAGGATTTACAGATTCAATGCTATAAATCCATACCAGACCATGTATGGACACCATCAGTTCTCGCTCCCTAGGCCTCAGTCTTCCAGTCACATCCAAGCTCGATCAAATCTTTTCACCAGCCCTTCCACTTTTGCAGAACTCGTCAAAATTAGACAACAAGTTCAACTGATTCTCATAAGCATCAACTCAGACAGCCTTTCGGCGGCGGCTTGCAAGATGACAGTCAGTCAGCGATTCCCAATTTAACTTTCCCATGAGCATTTTTTGATTACCCTTCCTCATGTCTGACCTCCGCACCGCCATCTCCATCGATTTCGTCTGCAGGTGTTTCCAGTATAGAGTTTTTCGTCGATCAGCCCTTACCCCCATCTCTCGAGTATGCGATTTTCACTATGCAATAGATAGCGATGGCGCTCGAAAAAATCCAGAGCTCGGCTATTGAAGACAATTTGGTAGGAGAATTGATTCGATGGTGAAAAGAGGATAGGGTTCGTCCATGAGAATGAAGGGGATATGGGAAATGGGTTTTTTGGAGTTGTACGACATGGTGGTTCTGACTTCTGTGTTTACATCTATCAACTAATGAATAGTTTGAATGTAACTTGATGGAAACACAATCACACAAAAATTGGGTGTTCGGTTAATTAGATAGAAGAATATTAGGCATGATAATATGAAAAGATACGAAAATTTTGTATAGGGACTAAAGAGCACCTATAAAAAAGTAATAGAACCAATCAATTATTATAGAATCGTAATTAATAAATAATTTAATTAGAATTAATAACATACGTTAGATTAAATCAACGGTGTAGAGAACCTGGAGCATGCTATGTGTCTGGAGCGTACGAGTCTGAACCGTATATAATATATATATATATGGTATATATAACCATATATATATATATATATAGGCTAGCGTACACCTGGTGTACGATGTACACCTGTGTTCACACTTATAAATTAATTATTAATTATTTTAATTTAATTATAATCAATTTAATTATTATTAATAAATATAATTACAATCATACTCACTCATTATTTTTTGTATACGTTTTAGTCCCATATCAATTTTTATTGTATATTACGCTCAAATCAATCTTTTAACTCGTAATTATATGAATCATAGTACTCTTTTCTCCAAATCATTAATTTATAACACCTAAAATTCAAATTTATCTACAACTATACCCACTGTCCCTACGACTACAATTTACAACACCGTCTGTCGTCATCTGTCTTCGTTCATTTTATCTCCTTCATCTTTTTCAGCAGAGGTAGGAAAGAGGTTTTTACTTGTAAATCCCCTGTTCCTTTAACTCTCATTCTCCCCTGATTCAGATCAGTCACCATAGACTTTAGATTCCCATTCGCCAATCGCCAAATCCCCTTCTAGTTGGACTGGGTCTGATCATTGATTTTTGCAGGCTTTTAAATAACATTCAAAAGTGGGCTTGTTCATCTTCTATAGAATCTAGTTTGTTGATAATTTATACTGAGTTCCGGATTGTCATTAGGTTAGGCCTTTGATAATTGTCTATCTCAGTGACGGTTCTTTGTTTTACTTGATTTTATATTTTATTTTCATCTGCTTCTAAAATCCTGATCATGCCTTGAGTTCACGCAATTTAAACACAATTATGTGTTCCATCTTTTTTTGGGATTTGGTAAATGCCAGCGTGTCTCTTTACACATGTAGCGGTACGAGGTAAACTACAATCCGCCCAATTTAACTCTTCATTAATTGAGATCCTATTCCACTCTCTCACTGATTGCCCCTCTTTATGCAATGCACTCGTACATAACAAACCTCTTGTAGACTAATTAGAGGCTTGTGGTTGGATACTGAGTGAAGATATTTTTTTAATTTGTGTTTTGAAACGAAATTTAGAATTTCACTTTTTAAGTACCTATGTACTTTAGTTGGGCAAGTATTTTCAAAATGTAAAATTTTATCAGCGTATGGGTATACGATTGTTGTATAAGGTGTTGATGTTAAAGAAAATCGGTACTGACTGCTTACGGTATTAGGTTGTTGATGGTATAGAGTATATGGGTAGGTTATAAGGTGTTGATGGTTTAGAGCATATGATATTGATTGGTTAAAGGGTGAGGGTAGGTGTTGTTTTATTTTTTCTCGATTTTATATTTTCTTTATTTCTGTTTATAAATGCTGATCATGCCTTATTACTAAAACAACTTAGACATAATTATTGTAGCATGACACATTATCAGTACGAGATAAAATGATTTGGTGTGTGCAAGGTAGGTTCCTATTATCTATTTTGCCTTGTTCGTTATCCTTGTTGGTGATCCCGGCCATTAGCGATTCGCCACATATGGAATGAAAATTAGTTAGAGTTATTAAGTTCATCTTTCTTCATTTATTGTTTGATTTGAACCTACATGTTTTTGCTCCGAAGGATTTTGTAGTGGCGTGGTAAAGACAATCCGTCCAATTTAACTCTTCATTAATTCCCCTTTTTCCACTCTCTCACTTCCCCACGAAGCAGAAACAATCCACTATGATATATTTACCGTTCATTTTAACCCTTCACTTAATAAGAAAGCGAAATTTCACATGATGATTATAAATGTCAGGTAGCTTAATTGGTTAATTGTCCTTTAGTTGTTGAGTTAATAAAGTAGAGGTTTGTGGTTCGATACTTAGCGACTATCAATTTTTTTTGAACAGAAAGTTAGAATTTCAATTTTGAAGTACCTATGTACTTTAGTTGGGCAAGAAAAGCTAATAAACAATAAAATAGAAAAAGAAAATAGTTATCTGTGGCATTGCTAGAAGAATTCCTAATTTAGCAATCTTGCTAGTTTAGAAAGAACTCCTTCATCCATAAACCATTGCTAAGTTTTTGTCACTAAACTCCACCTCATCTTTAGCCATTGCTAAAAGTTGGGGATGGAGATGGTGACAATCAATAAGCAATTTCTAAAGTGGGCCCTTATCGCCCTTAGGGTTTAGGGTTCAGGGTTTAGGGTTTAGGGCTACAATAACATATACCAAATCAGTAGATTAATTTTGCTAAACGAAAAAGTTAGTTAATCTACAAAGGCAGTCTAAAAGCACATCCCCATCTCCCGCCGTCAATTCCTAAACTTTTTCTTTAATCCGATGGTGAAAGAGCTTCAATCCTTGCCGCGGCGTGTCACCCAATCAGATTTTGCCGTTTTCGGAAATTCGGATTTGCCCATAACCAGTGCTGACGTTACCAAGGCCGAGGCAGCGGTAGGGAGTGTGATTTTCAGTCAATGGGAAGGGCTGGAAAGGCAAAGTAATTTTATGAGTCCATTTATAAATTCTTTAATCAGAGAAGGAGCGACCATGCTCCGAAACCCGAGAGGCACTCATCTCCTGCTGCTGTTCGTTCCTCCTCCTCTCAATCCTTGAAAAGACCCCTTTCTCCCATTTTCTCGATATGAAACTCTGAAAATCAACCCCATCCGCCTCTTCGTCCTTCTGTCCCATGCTTTATTTTCGAGTGCAGTGGTATGATGAGACTGCGTATTATTTTAGATCTCAGTTCCTTTCATTATGTCCATGTTAGATCATGACTGTTAAACTAACTCCTTCGTTTTATTGTTTCTTCTTTTCTCTCCAAACAGGGTCTTTGTTAGAGGCAGGGAGGGGAGCAATGACAATAAGTCGCCGTCTGAATATTGCCGAAAGAATCATCATATGTTGTTACGATTCCATAATAGGTGTTGTGGAACCCTATGTCATATGGTGGTTCTTTTGTGCTATAAAGACGGTTACATGTTGATCATGCTCCAAAAATATATACAAGAGGGGAAAGTTGCCATATGTATAGTATAAAAGTGGGAGGAGGGAAAGTACATTGCTTTGTTTTTCAAGATTTGTACTTTTAGTGTTTGAGATCTTATTAGATCGGCGAGGGATCTTTCACTCAATAAAAATACTGTAGTTTATTTATTGATTACTGACTCCATTTTCAGAAGTATTTTACTATTGGGCCAACAGTATTTTTTCCGGATTTCGAACTCTGCTCCTCTGTCGCCGCATGCTCTTGTCATTTCACGCCTAAAATAATAAAGTGAAATGGAAAAAGGAAAATTTTCATTTCATAATTATAGTAGCCAAAATTAAATAATTTTATAAACAAGTAAAAAATACGATATAATAATTCAATATAAAAAAATGAGTGAGAAAAACTATTCAACTGAAATGTTGCACATGATTTATTTAGGGAGCAGCCTCCATATCGAATTAAATCAAATCCATCCGAACTAAATAAAACGACACCGTAGAAGGCAGTAGTCTTCTTATAAACCAAAGAGACACATAAATAAAACGACACCGCATAAACCATCGTTCTTCTTATAAACCAAAGAATCACATAAGTAAAACGACACCGCAGAAGGCAGCAGTCTTCTTATAAACCAAACGACGCCGCTTCAAGCTGACAGTGGCAGTCTTCACATAGTCCTAATTCAAATAGGATAAGGACTTCCATCTTCACTTCAAGTTTTCAACACTGATCAAATAGTTGCAGCCCTTTTACACATGCATTCTGAAGAACTCAAGTGTCCAAAACTCTGGTCCTTAGGTTGCTACTTCTGGTAACAGGCCTCTTCTGCAAAATCGATAACGACGATTTTAGTCGTACAAAAATATTGGATGCAACTGCATTGTGTAGACACGAACAATTATATTTTATTCTTACCCTAGGTTGCTCGTAATCATCATTTTCATCATCGTATATTTTATTCTTACCCCAGTACACGTTATTGCATTATGATTGGTAGAACCGCACTTACTGCAATGTTTTTGCCTTCTCTTCGGTACTGTTTCCGACTGATCTTGAGTGGTGGGAGGATCAACATCGGTGTCATCGCCACCTCCACCTTCTTTCGAAACACCAGCATTCGGGGCATCACCGTTTGAGGTTGGCTTCACATAGCCAACAAGATGTGGGCATCGGGTCCTATAGTGGCGCCATTCACCGCAATTACTACACTGTCGTGGTTCTCCTTTCTTCCTTTTAGATTTCTTAGCCCCCGGACCTTTAGCTTTGCCCTGTAATAGATCCAACAAAATTTTGTTCTCCTTCAGTCTATTAATGTCGGGTATGTCCACGTTGCCAGTGTCCACCATGTCCAGCTTTTCACATAATGATTGAATTCCCTCACGAGCAATCTTGAAGCACTCACTAGATTTTGCCCCTTTTAACATTAGTTGTAAGCTGTTTTGTTGAATAGTACCATACATGATTGACACAATATGTTATACAAAGTGAATAAAATTAACGTTCACCTAGCTTCGAACCAATATTTAAAAAAAAATTAAAAGTGATAGTCATGGTAAACCTCAATGCGAAAAGTTGCGATTCATCTATTATGTCCGGTTCCTCCAAACTCTCTAGTGTCTTCGGCTTCTTTGACCATCTTCGACGTACTAGGCCTTCAGGAAGTTCCAGTATGCTCTCTTCTTTCAGTACAAAAAATCATATGACGGCATGGTATTTCCATATAATCGTAGTGATTGCAAAGGGTTCAACTGTGTACGTGACTTGAAAAACCTTATCCATGCCAGACACCTTGACCTTGTACACACGCTCAATTTCTGATCGCTCTGACTCCACCCTTATGCAACATGCCGACTTTTCAACCTCGTCTCTGAATAAGAAGAATGCGTTCTTTGTGAAAACCGCCTCTCCACTCTTCTGAAGTGAGACTAAGACATTGCTTGTGATGGTTCGTTCTCGATGAATGGATTCAAAATCAGCATGACGCTCATTCTCCCTCATATCCCTAGTCCAACGATCAAAGTGAATAAAGAACACAAGGAGATTTTTATCCTTCTCGATATAATTGGCAAGTTGAGAGTTCAGTCCTTCACATCTTGATGTTGTACTCAAGCTTGCGAAGAACTTCGAACGCAAATATGCATACCCCCATTCATGTCTTTGCTCAAATAAATTGGAGACCCAATTGTTGTGCTGAAGGGAGCATTCCTCAACCACTGATTTCCACTTTTATTCAAATACTGAAGGTTCCCAATCAGCTGACACAAAATGCTTCCATCGGGGCAAAAAAGTAGGATGATTCTTCACATTTCTGGTTATAGTCTTGTCTATATGCCAGGAACATAGACGATGTGTTGCATCGGGAAATACTTTCTGAATAGCATTACGCATTGCTCTATCCCCATCTGTAATAACAGTCTTGGGATCTACACCGCCTAGCCTTCTCTTCAAAGCTCCCAACACCCAAATATAATTGTCCTCTCTCGCGTTAGCCAAGAAAGCACATGCAAATACGCAAGTTTGCGAATGGTGGTTGACACCTAAAAAAGTACAAAATAAGTTAGATTATGCAAACTGCTAGGGTTATTTTAGCATGCTCGGGATAATTAATGTAGCTCGATCCCCATAAATCCCCAGCGGAGTCGCCACTGTCGCAACCGCCCCTCAAAACCAGGGTACCCGTCGCGATTTGCTCGGAGTCGGCATCGATCTTACTTGTGGGTGGATCGAACACCTTTTTGGCCCGGTCTTGACCTTAGCGTCGAAACCGGGATTTGGTCTGCGAAATTTAGAGTTCTGGGTTCGGGAGTACGGTTACGCGTGGGGAAGTGTATTCACATCCCACAACGCCCCAAATGGGTACTACATAAGTCGATAAGCTTTTAAGGTTGTGTGTGTTATTATTTGCGCCTTTATTGATGTATTTAATTATCAGATTCAATGAGGTAAAATGTAAAGAAAGAGTTTTTTTTATAGTTGGACTCGAACCTATTGGTTGCCTACGTACCCGACTCAGTCGGGATCAAGGTTGTCAACCCACGGGTCGACCCGCGAGTCGACCCGGATTAACCCGGACCCGGCCAAAAAAACGGGCCATACCAACCCATTTTCATGTCAGCCCGGAAATAGTCAAACCCGGAGAAACCCAGGTTGGCCCAGCCGGTTAGCCCGTTGGAGCGGGTCAGCGGGTTGCTCTTTTCCATTATTTGCGACCCGAGCCCCTCCATTACCTTTAGTTCCCTGAGTCATAGTCATTTGGTAAGGGTTTGGGACTTGGTTCCAATAAATGGAACGAAAGATATATGTGATGTTTTGTGAATGATTTAAGTGTTGTTGAATTTTTACTATGTTGAATTTAAGTTGATGTTATTTAAGTGTGTTGAGTTGAAGTAGTGTTGCATTTTTTTTATGTTGGATTCAGGATAAGTATAATATAATTACATTTTCCACTAAACCGGGCTAAACCGGGCTAAACTGGGCTAAAACGGGTGACCCATTGACCCATGACCCACTAGCTCATCCGGATCCGGGTCGACCCGCGGTTTGACAACCTTGGTCGGGATCAAAGTCCACGTAGTTCATTTAAATTGAGAGATTTTAAGAAGTGATCTCAACACGTTATATTGATCGTTGTTTAGTTGATAAATTGAGTTTTTAGGAAATGTATTTATGATGTTTCGATTTAGCGATTTAGTGATAAATGACCTTTGAAAGGGTTTCACCGTGACGATTATCACGGTCTATTGACCATGATTTTTTTACAAGAGTTGTTTAGGAAAAATATGTATTTTGGAGATAGCGAAAATCAATTATCTCAAAATGGTTGGATGTTAGATACCCTTTGTGTATAAGACTAATTGAATTAATCCTAAACTAAATATTCGATCACGTTTAAATTTTACGTATTAGGAATGTTGAAGAGTTAAAATCCAAAGCGATTGTGAAAAGTTCGAGTAGTAGGTGACTAGCCTAGTAGTTTATATTTTCGTGTTTATTAATTTTGTGAGAAAGAGGTCGATGTTTCGAACTTGGCCACTTACTAGTATACTGTATATTCTTGTTATTCCGTTTTCTGATGAATAATGGCAGCGGGTAAATTTTCGAAAATAGGAGGGGTATTTTGGTCTTTACGGACGGTGTATAAAACAACTAGAAGGGACGAAAATTTAACCCTAGCCGCATTCTAATCTCCATTTCTGTCGATTTGCCTTCTTCTCCCGCTCTCTCTCTGGACGAACGAAAAAGAACTACAAAAATCGCAAGAAACACAACTCGAATCTGCCACTTCCTCATTCCCTTCTTCGTCTTCTTCTTTCCCCATCTAATCCCGTTATCCATCCATTTGTTCGTTCTTTAACCCCTTCCGATCTGCCCTATTCCTCTCTCTTCCTCCATGGTAACGACAATAATGAGAGAAGGAAAACCGACGGCTATGGATCGCCGGCGAAAGGAAAGAGGGCGAACGACTCCGACGATGATGGGAATCACGGTGGCGAAGGTTAGTGATCAAAATCCTCTCATTGCATGTCGATTTTTAGTATTTTTTAGGTTGGATCGAGTATTTCAATTCTAATGCATGTTTGTGTTTGTGTTTTTATTTGGATTTTTGGCCTTTTGGGGTTGTTTGACCGTGGAAGGAAGGGAGGAGAAGAAATAAAGAGTCACCGGCGCTCTGGCTCCGCCGGCGACGAGGGAAAACCCAGAAAGCGACTGCTGGGGGTTCCCGCTTGGTAAGTTTTTTTGGTAATTGGATTATTTGGTTTTTCGATTGGTTTGTATTGGGGTTAATAGGGCGGTTTTGTAAATCTGGGATGGTTTTGAAACCGTTAGGTAATTGTGTTTATAACTGAGGTGTGGGACTTTGAACACTAAGAAATCTTAGAATTGCGGTTCAAGTTCTAGAATTTCTTAAACTGACTATAAACACTGTAATTGCTTGTGATTACTTCGTCTTTTATTGCTTTAGTGTTAAATTTGGGTTTTTATTGAGTTTATGATGTATGAAATCTGGGTTTAGGCATGGGATTAGGGATTCTATACGAAACTAGAATCATGTGTTGTTTTGTCGACTGATATGCCCTGTGAGGTGATGGGTTGGGGTTCGCATAGGGTACCTCAAAACAAAATAAAGACACCTCAAAATATGTTCACGAGTTTTGTCTTGAGTCTAGTTTTGCTTGTTATAAAATCTGCTTTTTAGTCGAAAATTTGAGATGTTGATGTTAGATTCACTTAGTATGAAATTGAATATGTTGAATAATGATAAAGCAATCAAAGGCAAAACAAGGAAACAGATCTATTGTTTTTTTAGCTTGAAATATGCTTAAACGTAAAAGCCGATGTAAGCAGAAATATAGAGTCATTAAGTAATGTAGTAGATCTGATTTTTCCATTGTTAAATCACTTTCTAGATATAGTGAAAATTCCATTTTTGATTTGCTTGGCCATTGCTTAAGTTTTTACACAAGAAGCTTTACATAGGTCGAGAAATTAGATGATTGATTATGTATGATAATGGTTGGGATTTGGATATTAACCTTTTACCGTGGTTGGAGGAGTTGCTGAAGCTGCTTTCCTCTTTCCAGTTTTCTGTTCCTCTTCTCCTTGTATGTCTACGGCTGTTTGTCCTTTTATGCTCTTCTTCTACTGCTTTTCTTTTTTCGCATCATTGTTGTATGTGTTTCTTCTTGGCAAGGAAGAAGTGGTGAAACAGAACAAATAAGGGAGGTATAAGGGAATTTTTGTCTCCTTTGTTGTCTGTATGTGTTTTCTGTTGGTTTTTGGTTCTTTCTGTTTGTTTTCCAGCTTTGTTGTTAGTAGGTTTCGATGGTTTGGCCACCTTTCCTCAAATTTTGGGGCTTGACGTCGCCTTTCTGCTATCTGCTTAGCTTCTTTTCCTTCAATTCTCACTTGTAGGGAGATAAGTAAAGGCAAACTACTTTGTTTTTTGTGTGTTTCTTTTTGTGTTTGTTTTGGCTGGGGCTGGACTGAGTTGACTTGGGCTTAGGCTTCCCTTGTAATAAAATTTGTAATTTGTAATCTTTGTTTAATGAAAGGGTCTATGTAATTGTAACTGATTACTAGTCATAGTTATAATTGTTATTTAGTAATCAAAACTTATGTTAAGGGTAATTTTCTGTTTAACCTTCTCATCATATTTTATTGTTCTCAACTCCAACTCCAACGTCCAATTCAATTGTTATTGGTCTTAAACAACTCATGACAATGAGATTAATCAATTGGTTAATTCGCTTAACCAAACCAAAACATGAAAATCGAAACCCCACTAACCCAAGTCGTGTGAATGTCTTAAACATCAACTTGACTCTATCAATCGAGATTTGCTATTTCTTATCTCATAGAGTTAATGCAAACACGACCGTCTCAAGCACTATCAATATATTTTAGTTTGAAAATCAATTAACTCGCTATTGCAAATCTTCAATAAAAACTAAATTTTATTTAAGTAAAAAGGTTTTAACCCGGACAAAAATCGAAACCCCACTAACCCAAGTCGTGTGAATGTCTTAAACATCAACTTGACTCTATCAATCGAGATTTGCTATTTCTTATCTCATAGAGTTAATGCAAACACGACCGTCTCAAGCACTATCAATATATTTTAGTTTGAAAATCAATTAACTCGCTATTGCAAATCTTCAATAAAAACTAAATTTTATTTAAGTAAAAAGGTTTTAACCCGGACAAAAAGTGGTGTCTACACATGCATAATCAACAACATAAACACTATCGGCCCACAAGATGTTAATAAGCCGTTCGTCGTCATCCTTCTTTAGTTCTATAACGAAATGATCGTCCACGCTGCATTTAACTTGCAGGTAGGCTAGGGCTGTTGCGACATCACCTTCACTGATTTGTTCTTTCCTCTCTTTGTCCACATAATTATATGCATCCTTCCTCGTGTACCCCAACTTGTCATAGCCTCCTGCTTCTGATACGGCCAGATTCACAATTTGAGAAGTTTTCATGCCTGCAGCTCTTCTAAAATTTATCGCTGCTTTGACTGCATCACTCATACGACGTTTCCCTTTCATGAAGTGTCTATATTCTCTGGGGATCATTTCATGTGTGTGTACATCATCAAACTGATGCACATACCACTTCCCATCGACCTTGTCGTGTTTAACACGCATCTTGGCTCTGCAGTTAAATCTGGTCTCCCCTCTTGCTTCTCTCTTTCGTTCTATGCTTTTCATGCGCCTCTTTCCCTCGCCAGAGCATACATAGTCACGCCATATCATAACATGGTTCTTATCATGACCAATGTCTGATTTTCTGATGCCAAAGCCTTTGACTAACCCGTAGTCCATGTAGAAATCATAGGCTTCTTCTGTATCATCGAACTTCATTTTTTTAATATCTTCAGGCTGTAGAAATATGAGATCAGCGACATTATCTTTCTGGGTGGTGTGACTGGCTCCGGCACCATCGTTTTCTTGGACTGGCTCCGACGTCAATAGTAGGATTGCCTCCAACGTCAATGGTGGGTCTGCCTCCGACGTCATTGTCACTGCGGGAAATTTTGGGGAACCAAGGATGTAGATTACAAAACCCTACTGGGAATGATGGCCGAATTAATGCTTGAATGGGCCACTTAATAATTATCCCCATTAAACCGAATCATAACACAATTTGTGACATCTTATTTTTTTGGTAGGAACGATTTGAACTTTCTATTCTTTATCTTAGTGATTTCTTTACCGTTTTCATAAATAACGAAAATATTTAAAATGAAAAGGAATGCTTAGTAAAGCCAAACGCCAGCTGACTCTAGCTGTGTACTACGTGTATGGGGAAGGATCAAATATAAATATGAGCGAATATTTACTAATAGCACTCAATTTTTTATTCAATCGAAAAAAAATATTTTTAATTTTAGGTTTAATAACTACCCATGTTTATCCCAAGTTCATGTACCTTAGACTAAACCCTAACTATTTTCACGCGGGAAAAATATGCCGCCACATTTTATCCTAACCTTGTATATATAATTAATCTTTAGCGGTAGAGCAGTGATTCCATATCCTTCTTTGCCGCAATTTTGAGTACAGACTAAAGTTTAGAGGCACAACATGGAAAATAGGAGGATTACTCGCTCTTCGTCCAAGCTTGTGGTATGTCTAATAGCTCTTTAGCCATTGAAATTCATTCTAGTTAATTTATTAATCGTAGGTTCACTGTCATTGAAGGAGACCGCCGACTTTGTGACTCCAACAAAGAAACCAAGGCTACCCAAAGGTATAAGCACTCCTTCCACTTCTGCTTCAGTCATCGTTTTTATTTCGGACGATGAATCTGACTCTGAGGTAACACCAAAGAAGCCAAATGGAAAAAGTATTTCTCTAAGTTCTGTTGACAAGGTAATAAAAGTGTCATATTTTCCATCGAAGTGTTCTTTGCCGTTATTTCGTCAGACATAACGAATGCATTTTGACTCGTGGTTATTTGTGGTCCCTATTCCAGGTTGTTTTGAAGTTTAAGCTACCTACTGGTATGGAATACGACGATGAGCAAATCCAGCTTGCTCACTATATATTTTTAGCCAATCTTCCACCTGACGAAGTATTGGTCAAAACCTCAAACAACTCTTGTACCAGGAAGTCATTGTGGTCCTTAAGCCCTCGCTCATTCGTAAATGCTGAAGTAATCAACGGAACTCCAAAATTTTATTGTGTTTGTCAACTATCAATGCTTTCTACGTATAATTATTTTATAACAAATCTATAGTATCATGAAGTGTTTTTTGTCCATGTTATATTAGGTTATAACAGCGGTGGCCTGCCGCTTGACTCTCGAAGAGTTGTGGACAAATTCTAAGGACGGAAAAGGAGTGTGCTATCTGCCTGCTGAACTACAGGTTGTGGTCCGATTATGCTTAAGATTAATTTCCTCTCACCAAAAAATACAACACATGTTTTTTTTTTAACGTGAATGATATTGTGTTGACAAAATTTCAATTGTGCAACTACCACATGGACAGGAACTAGTGATTTCATGTGGAATAACACCCAAGAGGGCATTAGACCTATACGAATCAAAATTCCTTAGTCGAACCAATATGGTGAACAAGGTAATCTGTTCGTCTTAATAAGTATTACATGGTTTGCAGTTTATTTTTTTTAATACGTGTTGACAATTTCCGCATATGTAGGTGTGTGTTCCGATGAGAGATAATGTTCATTGGTACTTGGTTGTCATTAAGTTGGACAAGGAAGAAGTCCATATCTTGGATCCACAACCAAATGAAGACCGCAATTCCTTTCGACTAAGATCTGTTCAAACAATGGTAAATTTGTGACATTGTGCGTTATAACGCAAAAAAATGTAAATACATCTTTCTAAATACAAACGTTTCTTAATTTGTACATATGAGATTTATGCAAGCCTTGTGGAAGATTCTCTATCGTGAACAAGGTCCGGGATTGTCGCCACCAAGGATTGTGGAGTTTTCGTACACAAATCCTTCAAAGGATCAAGAACAACTTCATCGGTAAGTATGCCCATTTTGTGTGATATTAAACGACAGCTTATCAACTTGTTTATCATGCAATGCTTTCATCTACAGTATCATCTATAGTGGAAACGTAAAACTGCACCCCCCATTCAAAATTCCCTGTCCATAGAGTGATTTGCGGGAGCTTACGTGGCAGAGCATTTAGCGGGCGTTTTTCTCTCTCCCCTTTTGGAATCGCCATTGACTTCCGGTTTTCTTTCTCTTTCCCCATCAAATTGCAGCCCCCCCTTGGCCTTTGTTAGTATCTTCGTATCGTTTTCTTTGCAGCAGTTTCTCCATTACCCCAAACCAAAACCTCACCACTCTCTCTTCAGTTTCCTTTCCCTGTCCCAACCTCGGAGAAGAATAACGCGATCTGTAATCGGATTGGAGAAGAAGAACGCGATCTGGTGGGCGGGTGTTACCCTCCAAGACTGCTTTTGGGATTGACGAGTTCGTCGCCGCAGCTGTTCCCTCTGATTATTTCTTCTTCCCCTTTTTGGAACCAGATCGTCAATCCCCATTTCAATTCTCCCCCCGCAGCAATGGCGAACACTGATTGCGGAACCCTTTTAGGCTAATGACGAGAACTCTGTATCCAGGTATTCTTCTTCCCATTATTGTATCTGCACTCTCATCAAATCGAAGTCACAACCCCAATTTCATATTCGGCTAATAGGCGTCTATGGGGGCTTTGGTTGTGTACGAATTCCAAGTTGTTTTTTTCGATGGTTCTTCGAGTTCATGTATACCCCTGTGTATTTGTGTTCTGATCGGGCTTAGGGTTCCCCATTCCCATGAACATGTAGGATTTGGGGTTGGAATTGCACCGGTTCTTTGCAATTAGGGTTTGTACGGCCTGCTCCCTTTCAATCGTGGAGGATTGCCGCCCCAGACCATATGCTTGGGTTGTCAACCGGCAGCTGGAAGTCTCTCCTTAGCCATCGATTTCGGCCCACCATTGCAGGGTCTCCCAATTCTCGGTTTTGCCAGAGTCGTTAGATTATAGTTGTCGTTTCTCCTTCCTACAGCACTGGGCAAGTCGATCTGAAGAACTGTTCCGTGCGGCAAAGACTACAGGTTTCCTGTCCAGGTAATCTTCAATTGTTGTTGTGGTTGAGGTGTTCTATCCTCTCTCACTGTAAAGCTCCACTCCCTCTCCTGGATGAAATGAATATTGGAGTTGTAAGATGTACCTTTACATATACTATTACAGGTTTTTGGTCATTGTGAAGTTACTTTCTACCATATCGCAACTGTTGTCCACTGGCAATATAGGGTTTGGTTTAGGATATAAGTTGTATGTTAAGTAGGCAAATCAGTAATTGTTTCCACACACTTGATGTCACTGTCCTTTATAGAAGTTCCAGCCCACTTAGGATGACAAAGGTGCCGCTGTTCTGAACTTCAGCATGCAATGTGCCACTATTTTACTTATTTCGCAAGGAGCAAACTGAAACTGAATTGCATATCCTGTTTATGCCATATACTGAAATTTTTGACATCCGCCTAACACGACTTCTCCCTTTTTCAGCCCGGAAGTTCGATGGCGATTTGCCTTATTGGATGTGCTTCCCTGGATTGTCAGCACTATATATTATTAGCTTACAGTTGGTTTTGTATTTCAGCATCGCTTCGAGCAAGATATGGTGCTACTGATTGTCGTTTATCAGTTCTATTGAACTCTGCGTGCTGTCTATAATTATCACAACATAAGCTGAACATGGATATGGATACTCCTGCTTCCAAAGCCTTTTGTGTCTGGGGGGTTCCTACAAAGTACAACAACGTTATGTGGATTAATTTATTAAATGTGTATTCCAGCATTTGTTAGTTGTATTACCTTTTCCTCAATTCTATATGACGAGTAATTAATTACCAGGATTTGATCACAATCCTAAAAAAATTTAGCTTCCATATCAGGAGTTTTCCATTATTCTATATAGCCTGTTTCTATCACAAAATGTGGACAATATCAGGCGCCATAAGTTTGTTGTAGTCCTCAAATTGGTATGTTAGGATGATTTGTATTTCTTTGTATTATCTTCCAGTCATCACTTCCTCTATGGAATTTGCCAAAGTTCATCTTTCACTTTCCATTGTGTGCTAATGATATTACAAGGCTATGTTGTTTCCACTTACCAGTATCCCCAATTGTGTGTATAATTTCTCACCAATGTAATGCTCTGTAGGATTTGGTATAGTGTCATAATTCTGAAACCATCACAAGTGACCGAACACTTTATTTCCATAATTTGGATTTCGTGGTCCATAGTATCGATGGATACCCGTGAAATTGAAGTTTTTTTTTACAGTAATGAAATGATGATGTATTAGCCAGTAGGAAAGACAGTTTGGTCTTTACAACTAATTATTTATTTTATATAGAAAATGTTAATATCAAGATTTGAACCTGAGTCTCTTCAAACAAAGAGAATAATCACAACAAATTATACTAAACAAATTTGTTATATCTTTTTTAATACAAAACATACACGAAGTTGAACTCTGAGAATATGAGGACTTTTCCATCATGATTAGCAAGCCCACTAAGTCTACCGTGTGTATTTTTCAATTTAAATATAAATTTTGTGCTTTTTTTTATCTTTGTTCTTATATCTTTCTAACTTCCTCCGAAATTCCTACATCGTGGAATAGTTTGCGCCCCTTTCACTTTCCCGTACAAGGTCATCTTCGAAAATCAATCTTCTGGTTTGTCTTGGCACTAAGATTTTATTGTTGGGAATTTAAGCTGGGCAAGTAGAAGATGCCAACTTCTATATCAATGTGAATAGAATCAAGTTCAATAAATGAAGTTGCAGAAGGATGATTAGAAATTGAATTTTTTTGTTGAAACATATGCCTCTTGAAATTGATAGAGTGGATAAAAATTTGGTTGTATGACAAAGAGTGGTGGCTATTAGATCTTTAGGTTTGTGGTTTTTGCAGCCATCACAACCTATCTCTATTTTAAAACGAGGAATCATTGATTGATTGATTTACTGAAACAGCTCGATTCAACCTACTGGAACTGGTATATAAGGAGTGTCTAATTTTGTGCCTTATTACTTTTTGATTAGTGACATATTTTCCCTAAAATGAGAGCATTTTTTTAATCAATATACAATTATCTTTTGTCAATTTTTTCCCCTTTATGTAGGATTGTGAGGTTAATTTCTATGGGTCGTGTGAGCTTTTAAGCTCTATCTTTCTCTACAATCAACTAACCAATAGCATTCTAACGGGGCTTTATTATTACTATGAAAAGGAGATATCAATGATACATTTTAACATATGCCTCTTGAAATTGATGATAGAGTGGATAAAAATTTGGTTGTACGACAAAGAGTGGTGGCTATTGGCTATTAGATGCTCGATTCAACCTACTGGAACTGATAGAAGGAGTGTCTAATTTTGTGTCTTATTACTTTTTGATTAGTGACATATTTTTCCTAAAATGAGAGCATTTTTTTAATCAATATACGATTATCTTTTGTCAAAAAAAAAATTTCCTTTATGTAGCATTGTGAGGTTGATTTCTACGGGTCGTGTGAGCTTTTATGCACTATCTTTCTCTGCAATCAACTAACCAATAACATTTTAACGGGGCTTTATTATCACTATGAAAATGAGATATCAATGATACATTTTCATATTTCACAAACATAATTTTTCGTTTGCTCTCAAGTTTTGATGGTCCTCTCTTAAGTGAGTTGTTAGTATATAGTTGACTTGAATCAACAACTCTCAATTTCTTTTTGATTAGTGACATTTTTCCTAAAATGAGAGCATTTTTTTAATCAATATACGATTATCTTTTGTCAAAAAATTTTTTCCTTTATGTAGGATTGTGAGGTTGATTTCTATGGGTTGTGTGAGCTTTTATGCTCTATCTTTCTCTACAATCAACTAACCAATAGCATTTTAACGGGGCTTTATTATCACTATGAAAATGAGATATCAATGATACATTTTCATATTTCACATTCTTAAATGATTCTGATGTTTCTCCGAATGTTCGACCTATATATTCTTTCTTTATGTATCATTTAGATCGAATGATTGTTAATAAAATTAAACAGGTTGATAGACTTAAACGTAACATAAAAATATAAATATGAAAATTCCGGCCAACGGGCCGGGTTATAATCTAGTTTTATGTAGGTCTGACAGTGGAGTCTAGGTGTGCATGTGGATGTATGGCGCAAGCTGGGACTCCTCTTATATTTGGGTAAAGACAATTCTTGTTCGCATATTAGAAAACCACACTTGATTGTTATTTTTGAATCATGCGTTAAGCACCATATTTGTTGATGTTGATAGCCATGCACTCAAGTGAGGAGGATGCAGATCGCTTTGTACCTTGTTCGAGAGCCCATGAACTACATAAGGCATATGGTGCTCACGGAAGCAAGAACAGTTGCACCTCAAGTTGAAGCTGCAGTCGAAGAGTACAAGAAAGCCCATGAAAAAAGGAAAAAGGAAAGAGAAGAGCACAAGGAAACCCAGTCAAAGAGCCCAAGAACAACCTGATTTTGCATTTTTTTCCGAGATGATGGACAACCATGTTATGTTTTTTTTTTCTCAAGATGATGGACAACCATTTTTGGTTTGGTTTGGTGAATGCTTTCTATATTTGGTTTTTGGTTTGGTTTGGTTTGTTTTTTCGTGGAAACTATATTGACTTTTCGGACATCCATCCCTTCCGAATCGAGTCTCAAAGTATCTAGCTTTAACCTGGCTACTACCTTAGCCAACAAGTGGCAATTTCCAGCTTTCCAGTTACACTTTTGCACAACCTGAAAAGGGACCTTCTGGACTTGATCTCCAGCTCCCAAGTAATCCCTGGTGTTCACAAATATCCCAGGTTCAATAAAAATCAATAAAATCTCATTTTCATCGAGCCATGCGTGACGAACAGGCTTCCAAAGTGAGCTACCCGAAATGGCAAAGGGACTTGACCAAAATTCCAGCTTCTAACTTGTGAGAGAGGTTGCTTCTGTTCAAGCGATTGTATCTTGTAGAGAGTTTTAATTGAGATCATAGCATTCCACTTCGTTCCCAATTGCCCTCGTCTAATTAAATTTGCATTCTTTATTGTGTACAATTAAAAGGGTATTTTACTATAAACGAAGCATGATAGATTCACCGGGGGGAATAAAAGAAGCATGAGTCTTGATGAAAAAGGGGAAAAAATCACCATAGATAAAAAAATCATTATAATCAAGCCATATCCATACTATTCACGCCTATCATCGTCACTATACTTGTGACCAAATATAAATAAAACCATAATTTTCGAAAACCATTAAAAATTGAAGATGAAATAAGTAACACATTCTTCGACCTAATTGGAACTGCTTATAACAAAAGCGGATTAAAATCTCCCCCAATGAAATTCATTTGCAATTTCATAGGTAGTCCCTACTTCCACTTCTATAATTTTGAGAAAACATCACTTCTCAACAACAATGAAAGTCAATTGCAATTTCATCAATAGTCCCCACTCGTGGGCCCATTTCAATTGCAAGCAAATTTGCACACTTGCAATGGCACCCCACATCAATGCAATTCAAAGTTGCAATTGCAACTTATTGCCACATCAGCTTGCAAGTTGGAGATGCTCTTATGCAAATTTGCACCCTTGCAATAGCTTCTCACATCATAGCAATTTAAAGATGCAATTGCACCTCCTTGCCACATCATCTTGCAAGTCACAAAAATTGCACCATTGGAGATGACCATTACTGCATCTCGTCACCTGTCTTAGGGAACTTAGCCATGGCAAATTCAAAAAATACTGCATGCATAAAAAAATCTTGGTCTGGACAATTCAAAAAATAGGAGACTTTCCTAGTCAGATGATGTACTGGCTCCCCTCAGTACCTGACAGTTTTGAGTGCTGGAGAATTAAGGAAAAGATAAAAGACTGGAAAAAAACCCAACAAAGACTTAGGAAACTTGTTAACAGAAGACATCCATTGCTGGCCCCTTTGCTGCTCCAACGCTCCACCCCGCCTTGCATCAATAGACTCTCATGTAAGTCGAGGACGTTTGCTTGAGGAGGCCTCAGGGGTCTCTTGATGCTCCGTATGTCGATTCTCAATAAAAGTATTGGTCAATTCGGCTATACGGTACACCGGCAAATAAGCGCACTGGTCCTCCTTAACATAAACCCCCATATCCATCCCAACCCTTTCAAGAAAGGTGGTCACGAAGGTGGCATAGGGAAATGCAGTATACCAGTTTTCCCCTTTAGGAGCAGCCTCAACCATGTTCAGGCACATGAGAAATGCGAGGTTAACAGGAACACCTCTTTGAGCTTGCACAAGGATAAACAAGTCAAGTTTACGAATAATCGAATGACCACGGTACCTTGGCAGGAAGCATTTGACGATCATCCAGTGGAGGAATCGAAGAGGATCTGGGAGGAAAGAAGCCTGGATGCGCCCCTTCGTGAGTTTCGCCAGTTCAACTTCAAACTCAAAATTGTACAGCCGCCCAAGATCGCTTCTGCTCTCAATGGGGTGTCCTCCGGCGGGAAGATCAAGGATCTCAGCAAACTAATGAGGCTGGAAGCAGACTCTATGTCCTAGGAAGATCGACACGAGATGAGAATCACAGGGACCAGAAAGATGTAAATTGTGGTAGAACTTCCTCACCACATGGGGGCAGTAATGGGTGCTTCCTCGACTCCGGAGATCAAAGAACTTTTCCCAGCCAAGATTTTTTATTAACGTCTTCACTTATGGATGGAAAAGACTTAGGTAGATGAACTCGTACTCGGCCACAATTGCTGTTTTGCATGTAAATGAAAGATAGTCACCGAGACTGGCGGTGGATCGGCAGTCTCCATTTGATAGAGATAGTATCCTCACCGCAAACGATCTACTTTTGTTTGCCATGGAGTCTGGAGCAAGAAGGAACAAGGGAAGGTGAAGATGGAGGAAAGAGAGAATGTAGGTGTAAGAAAAAGTGATCGTGGGGGGTTGAGTCTGGAGACGTGAGTGTGATGGAGACGGTTGAGTCTGGAATGTCAAGAGTTAGAAGATTTCGGAAGATATGTAATGATGATGGTAACTCGTGTAGGTTAAACTAGGGTAAGTAAAGCTAGTTAAACTAGGGTTGGCGCACGAATTGATACGGCAGGAGAAATAAAATGGGCTCGCACGTTCCAGGCCCACTTTTGAATATTGCATGGGTCATGTACAAGCCCACTTTTGAATGTTATTTAAAAGCCTGCAAAAATCATTAATCAGACCCAGTCCAACTAGAATTAGTCCTAAACGCACCGTTAATACATAAACACAAATTATGTCTTCTTCATCTCCTTCCTCAATCCTCTGGGCGAGACGAACACTACATATCAGGAAACCTTAATTTCCCCGAGTGATAGAAGTTTCGAGAAAATGACAATAACGGTAAGACAAGATGACAAAGCACTAGCGACATGAACCCTAGGGTTAGCAAAATGAAAAGTTTGATGAACACAATAATAGACATGGTCGCCATAATCGTGTTAGAAAGAGATAGGCGAGGGGAAATAAAATGGCGAAGAACAAACAAGACAAAATAAATGGGGAAATTCAAACTACGTCGTGTAATTGGTTAGGGAGTCTGGAAATTGGTTAGGGCGGCAGTGGGTCTACCCAATTGGGTTTGCAGTCTTAATCCATTTAATTTAATCGGGGCAGTTAGTTGGACTAGGATGAAAACAAACTTAACGCGGCAGGAGGCTTTTTGCAATTTGTTTAGTTATTTAGTGGCGCAGTTAGGTTTAACAAAAGTGAGTCGTGGAGATTGAAAATGAGTGGTTAAGATCGGCCAAGGTACCCGTACCCCGGATTTTGTCCTGAGCACCGTAGAAGTCACCATATATATATATGATTAGATATTAACAATATATGTGTCTACAATACATCCAATAATTTAAATACATGTGAAAAGTCACAATGTTTGTATGAACTTTTAAATTTTGCTACAAAATATTTTGTTAAAAAATTATAAATTAATTATTCAAGGAATACATAATTTTGAATGCACCTGAAATATTTGTCTGTCGTATACACACTTTACCAATTATTAATATAAGTAATGAAATTTTTGTTCTAAAACAAACACCAAATATAAAGAAATTTTAGCGAATGGACATTCAAATAGTTAAAAAATTATACATTAAAGAAACATGTTAAGATGAGAACCTTCGATAGTGTATATGAATCCTTGGATTCAGATTCTAAACGAACATCTAGACAAAAGGCATGGGTTGAAGGTTAGTACAAAGTTAAAATATTAGCAATTGTAATAAGTTGCTATACAAAGACTTCATGAACATCAACAATAAAAATGAATGAGGTTTAGAGAATTTAATCATTATAAGAGATACGATGTGTGTCAAATTTCAATTGGGATAAACATAATTTATCCATTAATCAAGTACCTTTTTCCAATAATTTGAACTCTGATTAATTGGCTGAGAGTTCGTACAAACTCGAGAATCATGAATTGATATATGTTGTATAAGATAATAAATTTGAGCGTCTTGGTGGAAATTTTTTTATATAAGATCCTAAATGGGACGTGATAAACCTTTACGACATGATTTATGATCAGAGAATAAAAACATCACAAGCGAGTGTGCTAATTATTAAATATTATTCGATATAGGCATACCACATATTCACTTATGAAGCCAGAGCATAAAATGTATACAAGATCCAAAAAGTTCAAACATGTAGATAAGTTAACTAATATAAATAATAAAATGAACTTCTCCGGCCAACTGGCCGGGTAAAAAACTAGTAATAATTAGCTTGTTAAGCAAAACACCGATGAGGTTCGAACTCACGACTGCTTGCTTAAAAGGAAAATGCACTACCACTGCTACAGTGCTACCGAGGCTGACAATAATACATTGATTATCCAACAAGTGCTTATGTGGCAAGAGATTGATTTGGATTGGATGACCACAGGCATGCCGACTGACGTGACATATATCACATTTTGTTTTTGCATTATATCGATGTACGCAACAATATACTAATGTTCGTAGAGTGACATATATATCACACTTTTTAAACAAAAAATAAATATATATGATTAAAGATTACTATGTAAATTTCTGCTCATTTTTACTAAAACTTAATAATAATTTATATTTTAATGAATAATTTAAACAAACACACAAAAATAATAATATTTTGTCGATAAGGTCTGAAAGAAACTTGACTAAGAAATAATAGTTATTTATTAAAAAAGCTTCTTATTCATTCTGATCAAGTGAAAACATATGAATCCCATGTGCTGTATTTATAATATATCGTAAGTTCACATTACTAATATTTTCTCTAAGTCATGTTGATTGAGCAAGCTCTATTGAGGTCTTACATTATATGCTAAAAAAATTTCTTTTCAGATTTGGAGTTTTTTATTGTAAGGATTATAAATTGAAGTTTCCAAAATGACTTGAGTATAATAGTTGATGAACTTTGACTTCATATTCTAGGATGAGACACGAAATCTCTTGAAAAATGAAAATGTGTAAAATGTAGAGAAATCTTTGTTAAGGATGTACGTTAAAATCACATTTCAGGCTAAGAAATAAACATTAATGTTTTCCTTCACATATATAACAAAAAACATTCATAGTTACAATAGTGTACACCGAGCTATTGGGTCAAAAGAATAATATTTACTAAATATGAGTTTAGTAAGAAAATTGTAACAAGTCTATATAGTTGTGAGCCTGTGATTTCATACCAAATTTTGACAATAACAAAAAAAATTGAATTCATATTCCACCCAAGGAGCTCAGTTTCAAAGGTATTAATTAGTGTTGAAAATAAAAATAAACTCTTTGTATATATGTTTAGATATTAACAATAGATGTGTCTACAATACATCCAATAATTTAAATACATGTGAAAAGCCACAAAATATTTTGTTAAAAAATCATAAGTTAATTATTCAAGGAATACATAATTTTGAATGCACCTGATATATATTAGCAATTGATATATATTGTAAGATAATAATAATAATTTGTATCTTGATAGAAAAATCGTCATAAGTTGCTATACAAAGACTTCATGAACATCAACAATAAAAATGAGTGAGGTTTAGAGAATTTAATCATTATAAAGGATACGATCTGTGTCAAATTTCAAATGGGATAAACATAATTTATCCAGTAATCAAGTATTTTTTTTCAATAATTTGAAATCTGATTAATTGGATGAGAGTTCGTACAAACTCAAAAATCATGAATTGATATATGTTGTATAAGATAATAAATTTGAGAGTCTTGGTAGAAATTTTTTTATATACGACCCTAAATGGGACGTGAGTAGGGGCGGAGCCAGAATTGAATGTTCGGGGGGGGGGGGGGGGGCGGATTTATTTAGTAAATTATCGTGAAAATCCAAAATAAAAATGACATATATTAATTAAAAATTAAAAAAACACTCAAAATATAATCAATTTAAAGTTTGTCAGTATGTTATACTCAAAATAAATGTTTATACTGGGAGCAAAAATTATCATGCATTTTAACATGTACTTTTTTATACCTTGAATATGAATTTATGATTATTTTTTTTAATTAATTACTTACATATCCCTTTTTTTTAAAAAAAATATGAATGTAAAAGTTCAAGAACTTTGACTGAATTCATTTGAAATTACAGGATTTATAAGACAAAATAGGAAAATTAGATGATTGAACTGGAAAAACAACTGTTAAAACTAGAAAAACAATGCTTTTTATCAGGGTCGAACCAAAATCTCGTAGCTACAACTAGGCAGCTTCTCCGATAGACTACAAATCAGTGCAATTAACAATGTTTCAATCGGATTCTATATATATGTTAGATTGAATTTATACGTAATTCTCAGAATTTCCTAGGAGTTCATACGTAAGTTTCAAAATTCTCGGGGCCTGGCCCCCCCCCCCCCCCCGAGAGCCTACATAAATCCGCCCCTGGACGTGAGAAACCTTTACGACATGATTTATGATCAGAGAATAAAAACATCACGAGCGAGTGTGCTAGCTATTAAATATTAAGTATTTTCGATATAGGTATACCACATATTCACTTATGAATCGAGAGCAGAAAATGTATAGAAGAACCAAAGAGTTCAAACATGTAGATAAGTTAACTAATATAAATGATAAAATGAACTTCTCCAACCAACTGACTGGGTAAAAATTTATCTATATATATAATTTATTTGGATTTATAGATATTTTATTTTCTCGCTTTCATAAGTGAATGGTATGCTATATTGAAAATTCTTAATACTTAATAATTAGCACACTTACTTATGATGTTTTGATTCTCTAACCATAAATCATATCGTGAAGTTTTGTCGCGTCCCATTTAGGATCAATAATATATTTATATTTTTCAACCAAGACACTCAAATTTATTATATTATAGAACATATCACCATGTGATTCTAGAGTTTGGACAGACTCTCAACCAATTAATGAGAGTTCTGCTTATTTGATAAAGATACTTATTACCCGTTAAATTATGTTTATCATGTTGGAAATTACACGCATCGTATACCTTAAGAAGATCAAATGCTTCAATCTTTACTCATGTTCGTTGTGGATGTTCATAAAGTCTTAGTATATGATCTTATGATAAAATTTGTTTATCAAGATATTCAAATTTAATATTTTATACAATATATATCAATTGCTACTTTTGAAAATTGGACTAACTCTCAATCCATGGTTTTTGTCTAAATTTTGTTTTAGAATCTCAACCCAATACACTAACATACACTATTGAGAATTCTCATCTAAACATTGTCCTTCACTGTGTAATTTTTCAACTTTTTAAATGTACATTTGCTAAAAAATTGTCTTTAGTGTTTGTTATGGAACAAATTTTTTATTACTTATATTAATAATTAATAAAGTGTGTCTACAACCCACACATATTCAAGTGTATTTGAACACTTAATTTATCATTTTTGAAAAAAACTTTACAAAATTTCCTACTAACATTGTAACATTTCACATGCATTTGAATTCTTGGATATATTATAGACACATTTGAATTAGCCGAAGATGAAAATCAACGATAATTTCGATGAATCAAAATCTTTGATTTTCATTTCAAGATTAAATGAATATTATGCTTTAGGTTAGTGAATTGGAGACTGGGATTTACGGATTTACGGATTAAGGGTTAGGGTATATAGTATCATGCCCTAAACTCCGGTTAATACATTGTCTAAATATCAGTACTCAACGGGCGTAGGCATTTCTTAGCCCTTGCCATATATATAGTTTAATTTACTTTTAACACTAATCAATACCTTCGAACTCAACTCATTGGCTGAATATGAAAAACAAAGAGTTTGTGGCTAGGGTAACTCGATGCGAATATCATTTGCTTGCTCTTACAAACTAAAATATTTTCATTTTGAAACTTTGATATCGAAAAATATTTTATTACTGCCAAAAGTTGTATGGAGTCAGGCTCACAACCATATAACCAAATGAGTTCTTACAATTGTCTTTCTGAACTCGTTGTTGTTAAAGATTCTTTATATTAACCAAATACCATGGTTTAGACTCTTGTAACTATATATCTCAATTAACATACTGATATTTATTTATTGCCTCAATTTTCGAATTTCTATTTGTTTACCAAGACATTTTAAACAAAAATTTTCAACCCTTATTTAATTATTGCAAGGTCAGAGATTGGCAAAACGTGATGCTTCACGTACATCCTCAACAAAGATTTCTCTAAAATGAAGTCAAATTTTACCAACAATCATACTTAAGCCATTTTTAAAATTTCGATTTATGATCCTCAATAATTAATAACTCCAGGTCTGAAAATAAAATATTGGCATAGAATGTAAGACCTCCATAGAGCTTGCTCAATGAACATGATCTAGAGCAATAATATATGTTGTGAATTTAGGATACATTATAAATTGTTGTACATGTGATTCCTAAATATTTCACTTGATTAGAATGAATAAGAAGATTTTTTCAGAAATTTCTATTATTTTTTTGTATATCATTATATTTTTTTCTATCAAAAAATTATTAATAATTATTATTAATATTATTGTCATCGATGAACAGAAAATATTGTTATATATGTGTGTTCGTTTAATTTTTTCATCAAAATGTAGAAAACGAGTAGAAAATTTACTTGATAAGATTTAAGTAGATACTTTTAGTTTGAAAAATTTGTTATCTGTCACATTCTATTTTAAATTTTATATATGTGTGGGTTCATTTAAATTGTTCATAGAAATGTAACTTATTATTTAGTTTTAGAAAAAATAGTATAAAACTTAATTATTAAGGTCTAATAATGTATTTTTGGGTTATTCAACGAAAAAAATGTATTTTTGGGTTTAAACAAATGTGATATATCATATATGTCACTCTCCAAACATTAGTCTACCACAATGTACATTGGTATAATGCAAAAGCACAAAAAAAGAAGAATTATTGCATAAAAGAAAAGAAGATATTAAATGAAGAGAACGATAACTCCAAGTCTGAAAGAAAATTCTTAGCATACGATTTAGGATCTCAATAGAGCGTTGATCAATCAACATGATATAGAACAACTATTGTTAATGTGAGCTTAGGACACATTATAAAATTATTGCAAATGTGATCCCTCTTCATTTGAGGAGTTTAAAGCAGAACATGATCTGAATGAATAAAAAGTCTTTTTTAAATAAATAATTGTAACTACTCAATCAAAATTATACTCTGACTTTGCTAAATAATACTTGTTTTATTTTATAGATATATACTTTATGAATAAGAGAGTGTTTCATTGCAACAAAATATAAAGTAATGTAATTTATTCTTCAAAGGTAATTGAACGTCAAATGTTTATTTTCTCTCTTTTCATATACATTTTGTTTAATCAATAAAAACATTATTGTTTATGCGTATGTTTGTTTTATTTTTTCATCAAAATGTAACTTATCATTCCATTTTAATAAAAATGAGTAGAAATTTTACTTCATATGGTTTAGTTAGATAATTTTTATTTAAAAAATGTGATATATGCCACTCTCTGTTTTCTTATTTATATTTTGTTACTTGACAAAAAATTATTATTTATGTGTGTTTGGTTAAGTTTATCATCATGTAACTTATTATCAAAGCAAAAAAAAGGATAAATGAAAAAGAATAATTGGATAAAAGAAATGGAAATATTAAAGAAGAGAGAGATAGCTCCATAAATACATTAATAACTAATTTTTTTGTTTCTAAAATTAAATTTAGGTACTTAATATGTATATCTATTAAGTTTAGGTACGAAACTGTAATTTCAATTTGGGCATGGGTACAAACCCAAATTCATTTGTTAAAAACCCAACCCAACCCAACCCAAGTAAATGGGTATGGGTACAAACCCATCAAACTCTACCCATATCCATCTATTTGGATTTTCATACTCAACCCAATTGAGTTGGATAGTAAAATACACATGGGTATGAGTAAAATTGTCATCCCTATTTGGTTCGACATAGTTAGGCAGCAGCAATCGTATTAGGAGTCCAACATTGAGTTCACCATGATTCAAGCAAGGTTACTACTTCAAATTTCAATGTATTTTTTGCGTACAGATGCAAGGTGAGTGTAAAGAGGGTAAATTCTACGCCTTACTGTGTTTAAGTTTTTGAGATTGACTGTTATGTGCCATATCTGCCTATGTATGTCTATATAATGCATGTTATTACGGGTAAGATATGTTTCTAGTTATACGTTATATTGCATGCTTTACATGAAGTTGAAGTTTAAGAAACAATTTTCTTTAGGGCTGGTAACCGGTTTTACGGTTACCGGTTTAACCGGTTATCGTACCGGTAACCGACGGTAACCGGTTAAACCGGTAACCGGGATTATCGGTATTCGGCTGGGAAATAGGGTTGGGCGGTATGCCGGTATCGAAATTGCGGTTTACCGTCGGCGGCTCGGTAGTCCGACACCGACTGGGAAATAATGAATCATGAATGGGCCGCCCAACTGTGGCAAGTTGCCCAAGACCTCAGCCGCCAAGAAGGCAAGAAGCGTCGTGCGTCGCGTCGGCAAGCAACCCTAAAAGGTAAAACCTAAAACACGGACGATCTCTAATTCAGTAATTCTCTATTCTCGAATCGACTTTTGCATCCCCCCGGCCCCCTGAGTGCTGCACCGTGCACGACCGCCGGCGCCGATCCCTCCTCCTCCGTTGGCTCGTTACTCTGTTTCATCACCGGTTGGCTCGTTGCCTGAGACTGAGTGCTGCATCGTTGCTCTGTTTCATCAACGCCGATCTCAATCATCATCGTTGGCTCGTTGCTCTGTAACTCTGTTTCCGTCGAAGCCAGTCGTCGCCGTCGAAGCCAGTCGTCGCCGTCGAACCCGTCATCATCGCCGTGAGAACGTCACCTTCTCCGGCTGTTCGTACTTCGTATTCGTTCATTTAAAAGTTTAGAGGTAACCTTTGGCCTTTGATGCCTTTGACCTTTGATGCCGAGCAGAGCAGTAGAATGTAGCTTTGGCCTTTGAGCCTTTGACTTCGTTTGATACGTAACATTTGTTGATTTTTGTTTTGTTACTTTGTACATTTGTAGTAATAACAATTTTGTTGTTTTGTTGTTGGAGAATTGCGAGCAGAGCAGCAGCATGCTCGTAAAGGAATAAAGGAGATAGAGATTTAGACTTTAGATTTTAGAGGTTTAATTAATTAAAGGAGATGGAAAATTTGTTTGGTTGTTTGGTTGTTTCATGTTTGGTATTATTTTTGTTATTTGATTAGCCGAGTTTAGAGGTTTAATAATTAAAGGAGATGGAAGAAGACTTTTGCAATAGAAACTTTAATTCAATTGGTTGATTATTAAGTATTAACTAATAATAGTTTGCTTTTGATTTTTGCAGGTTTAGATAGAGGCTCTATCTAATTTGTACTAATTTAGTTACTTGAGAAACCAACCAAGTACAAAAATGTAAGAATTAATGTTTATGCCTTTGTTGTCTTTTTGGCATGTTGGCAATTGGATTATTTTTAATTTTTTACATTTTTTATTTTTGTTTTAGGACGAAATCTTCTCGTCCACGTAAAGGAGATGCTCCGAAAAAAAGTGGTTCAATTCCTCCTCGAACCACTTCCAAAAAAGTGGGTACTCGTGTTGGAGCTGCAGAAGGGATTCAAGGGAATGTCTCATCTAGTACACCTACACCTACTAGTGGCACTGGCATTACATCTCCACCTCCTAGTGCTACTGCACCACCTGCAGCTGCTACGACTACACAGATGACTGATATGGCAAGGGGAGCAGATGAAGTGGGTGAGGCAAAGAAAATTGTGATGGTGAAAAAAAGGAAGAAGAAGTCCCCGTGGTGGAATCCTTATGATGAGGTTCTGGTGGATGACTACCCATATGGCAAATGCAAACAATGTGGAACGTTGATCAAAGCTCACTCGACCAATAACGGGACTTCTGGTTTGAAGCAACATTACTTGGCATGTGAGAGGAAGAGGAAGGAAGCCAGTGGTCAATCACTATTGAACTATCAACCTGGGGATGGTGAGGTAGGCTCTCTTACTCCATGGAAGTTTGATCAGCAAAGAGCTAGAACTGCATTAGCTGTTATGATCATCTTGGATGAGCTGCCTTTTCGCTTTGTTGAGCATGAAGGGTTTAAGAGATTTATGGCGGAAACCCAACCATTATTTGTGATACCTGGTAGACAGACAATAAGGCAGGATTGCTACATAATCTTTTTGGAGAAAAAAGAGTTGCTATCTGAGTTCTTCAAATCCAAGTGCAAAGGAAGAATTTCTATCACCACAGATACATGGACTTCTGATAACAACCAGAATTTCATGTGTGTGACTGCTCATTTCATTGGGAGTGACTGGAAGTTGCAGAAGAGGATCATTAGCTTTGTTCCCATCACTAGTCACACAGGGAAGGACATTGCAGATAAATTGGCAGAATGTCTACAAGATTGGAAAGCACAACAGTTGTTCTCCATTACCATGGATAATGCTTCTTCTAATAATGTTCTTGCAGAGTGTATGAGAACAAAGATGAAAGAGTGGGGAACAGAATTGATTGGTGGGAAGTATTTGCAATTTCGATGTGTAGCACATATAATCAATTTGGTTGTGTCGGATGGGTTGAAGGAGGTTGGAGTTGCTGTAGAAAGGGTTCGAGATTGTGTTAAATGGGTGAAGTCATCACCAGGTAGAAGTGCAAAGTTCAAATCTGCCATTGATTATCTATCAATGGATGGAAGAAGACTTCTATCTTTGGATGTTCCTACTAGGTGGAACTCAACTTATTTGATGTTGGAATCTGCAGAAAGGTTTGAGACTGTCTTTAACTTCTTGCATGGAAGCCCCACTGATTCTGCATTTCGGGATTATGTGGACTCAAAGAGAGGTCTTCCAACTAAGGAAGATTGGACCAGTATTCGACGGCTAATGAAGTATTTGAAGTTCTTTTATGAGCTCACCTTTCGGGTATCAGGTATGTGAACAAACATAACTCTTTTGTGATTCAACTTGTAATTCAAATAATTTGTGAATAACTTGTTGTTATTTTTGGATGTATCAGGAACATCTTATGTGACTGCTCATACTTTCTTTAAGGCTATTGCTGACATCTATGAAGTGATAGAACTTTTTAAGAAAGACATGGATGTAGAGATACAACGGATGACAGCAAGAATGGAGGCAAAGGTACGAAAATATTGGTTTGAGAATGATGATGATGATGATGAAGAGGTGGAGAACCTAAGGATAAATAGGCTGGTTTACATGGCGTGTGTGCTAGATCCTAGGCGTAAAATGGCTTATTTGTATTGGATGTGGGGTAAGATGTATGGGCAGAAGAAAAGAGACGATTTGGTGAAAGATGTGACTGCAGAGATGACTGCAATGTTTGAGGTTTACAGATTGAAGTATGCACCTCAACCCTCGGAGCCTACTGTTACCACTCCTAGTGATGATGATGGTACTGGATCTGCATCTTATGGAGGGACATTTGATGCTGAATTCTTCAAGATGAGAAAGGCGCAACTACAGAGGGGGATTCGAGGTTCTTCTGAGCTAGACATTTACTTAAGAGATGTTGATGATGCTATTAACGAGGATGATAATGATATGAAGTTTGACATCTTGCTGTGGTGGAGTAAGAACAGCGTTAGATATCCTATTCTTTCCCAGATGGTTAAGGATATCCTAGCTGTTCCAGTCTCCTCTGTTGCCTCAGAGGCTGCTTTCAGTTGTGGAGGTCAAGTGCTCAGTCCGTTTAGGTCTTCGTTGAGCCCCACCATTGTAGAGGCCTTGATTTGTGCTGAAGATTGGGTAAGGTATGAAGGAGGAAAGAAAGCAGACAAAGTTGATGATACAGAAGATGAAAATCAAGACCAAATCGATTATGAAAGTGGTAAGATTTCTTAATTTCATTTATTTTTAAGTTTTCCATTACTCAATTTCTGATTACATATTATTAGATGAAATGTAACAATTGTATTTTTTTTTTTTACACTTAGTCACTACTAACTTCCAAACTCGAATGGAGAGAGCTACTGCCAAGCCAAGTGAAGGTGTCAAACAAAGTTTACCTGTTGTGGTGGAGGAGGAAGAGGAGGAAGATTCAGACGAGGATGAGGAGGACCAGGACGAGGAGGATAATGGTGATGATAACCTTCGCACCACTTTGAAGCAACAAGGTTTTGTTGATGTTGGTGGTACAGGTCCTAGTGGCAAGTGAGGAACTAGTAATTTTATTTTTTATCTTCATGTCTTCGAATTTAATTTAAACATTTAGAAGCTGCAGACCAGATTGATCTATTTTCTCTATTTGGAATTCTACGTACTACGTACAAGTTACAACTATTGACATTTGATTTGAGTATTTGATAATTGAGTATTGACATTTGGAATTCAATTGGAATGTGGCGTTGGATTAAAATTAAGAATTGAAAACAAAATTAAAAATTGTTGCGGCCATAATTTTTTTTCCGGTTTAGTGTTTACTATTCTCAATTTCTCATGAGTCACATTGTGAATTGGAAATTTGGAATGGAATGAATAAATATTAAATAATGATGGCATATTGGCATGTGGGCTGGCGACGTGGCGTTGGTGAATGCAGCTTGATAATGGTGGGTAAGTGATGAGGACGAGGCCATGCTGCATTGCTGCTGATAAGTGATAATGGTGGGTCATACTCATGGGTGCAATGCAACTTCAAGCAATGGGGTCTGTCATGACTCATGAGGACGAGGCCATGCTGCATTGCCTACTATTTGGTTTTGTTAATAGTAATTGTAGTATAAAATAATATTACTCATACTATACAAACTCTAATAGGGTTGTAATATGATTTTACTTTATATTATTATCAATCAGTAAAAATATGAGGGTATGTTATATACCGTATATATATATCCATTTCACAATCATTGGGAGGCAACCAAATTTAATGAGACGCATGTGTAATGTAAAAGGAATTTAAGTAATGTTGTCAATTGTCATTTGTCAACCTCCTTTGTTTTCTAAATATTGGCATGTGACGTTGGTGAATGGTGATGAAATTGAGGAATGGTTGGGGACTTGGGGTTGCGGTGCGGCAGCAATGGGGTCTGGCGGTGACACCGTGAGTCTGTGACAGCTGACAGCTTGACAGGGAGACAAGGATAGGAGGGAGGACTGACAGCGAGTCAGTGACAGGTACAGCAGCCGGACAGGCCAGGGACAGGCGGACCGCGGACAGTCCAGGGGGCAGGGAGAGCGGTAATTTCGGGATCCCATTCCATTACCGATACCGTGTCAAATCGGTAAGCGGTATACCGGGGGTAGTGCGGTATCGGCGTCCGGCGGGCCTCTTGGTATTTCCGGTATTACCGAAACCGGTAAAACGGTAAACGGTAAACCGGTTACCGTACCGTTTAGCAGCCCTAATTTTCTTTAACAAGTACTTCACCTTCAAAGAAGGTGATCGTTTTAATTTTTTTTAGTAACTAGTGCCAGTCAGTTGCCCATTTAAGTTTTTGAGATACAATAGCAGTTATGCTATTGAGAAATTTTAAGATGAGTAATTATACTCTTGAGAATCGTGGGGATGAATCTTTACGACTTCTACGATAAGTTCAAAATGTTAGGGGGATGAATCGTTACGACTCCCCTAACTAAGTTTAAGTATAAGGAAAGCTTGGATGAGCTCTCATATATGTATGAGTTGGGCAACCGGACTAGCTAGTGATGTATTCGTCAGTCAAAAATTTAAATTGAGATTTAAACTTTAAGAGTGGAGGGTAGCATTAACTCCCATATAGTTTTAAGTATTAGAGATTTTAAAACGTAAGGGCGTAGGCTTACTCCAACTCACTCACCAGATTGAAGACAACAATGAGGAGATAGAGAGCGGTGAGTTAAAGAGCGACGATTTTGAGGGCAACCAACTAGAGGAGGGTAGTACGAACGACACATAGGATGTCTAGTTAGGGTGCTCCATAAGCAGCAATGTTTGAGACTATTTAGTTATTACATTTTATGATTTTGAGTATAGACTGGAGATCGTGTTAAGAGTTTAAGGATTGAGTTTGCCCACGTGTTAGGGGATTGCTTTGAACTACAAGAGCGTGGTTTCAATATTTTATTTATGAAATTTTTTCCCACTGCTTTTAGCGTTTAATGATTATTGAGTATGAGTATTTTTTTCAAGGGCATTTTGGTAAAATTAGTATCCGGCTAGACTAGGATGTTACAGATTGACCGTGAGTGCGCTTCGACTTTAGAAATTTAAAGTTCGATCAAAGCAGCGATCAAGTTTGTGGCGCCTTACCAGTGACCTTTGGGTTATCGTGAAAAAGGATGATGTTACTACTTTAGCCATTTTTACCTTTTTGCACTTTTATTTTATGTTTTTGTCCGTATTATCTTCCTTGTTGCGTTCACGGGTTTTACTACATATTATCTTCTTTGACCTTTGGGTGATAACTATCAAGAACTCGAAGACCGAATAGACACAACTGAGAAACCAATGATGGTATCTCGTGAAGCCGAGCAAACGAGACTTTCTACCACTAGGGAGAGTGTGTCAACTTCTTTGGTGCTCACGACTCAGTGGTTGTCTAAATTAGTAATGGAGGTAATCTCAGGACGAGATTCCGTTCTTACAATGTAGAATTTGATGAGGCGGAAGATGAAATAACACGAGACCACAAGATTTTACGTGGTATCCTCGATCGATTGATTGATCGAGACTAATCCACGGTGAGTCGGAACGAGCTCACGACTGATGTTTTATTATACGACTACATCTTGACGGCTTGCTTACGACATGACCGTAGCTAAGCTTTTATAGATATAGACTTAGGGTTAAAACCCTAATGACAACCAAGTTTCCTTCTTTTACTTGAACAAGGAAACTAGGGACTTGTAGGACAAGGAATTAATTACTTTTTGACTAAGTAATTAATATCCTCAACACTCCCCCTCAAGCGAAGACATGAATGACAAGAATGTCGAGTTTGAAAAAGGAAATGTGACGAACAAGCATGACAAGCTTGAACAACATAACTCGAGATGAATAACATCTCGGACAAGGTTGATTTGGAGACGACTGACTCTCTCCCTTGAACAACCTGATGAAGATGGTTGACTGCATCTTCTTGAACGTCGCGCGGAGACGGTTGATTGCGTCTCTTGAACGACCTGACAGAGACGGTTGACTGCGTCTCTTGAATGACTTGACGGAGACTATTGACTACGTCTATCCGTATGATATGGTGGAGATGGTTGACTGCATCTCCTGAACGACTTGACTCCCTATTCTCCCCCTCAAGCTGACGCATGAACGATGTGAATGCCCAGCTTGAAAGTTAGAGTGGTGATGGCTCAACATTAACCGATGCTGAATGATGGGGGGACGATCGCTACTGGAATTTTGACTGCCTCGCTTTATGACTTGACAAACTTTGTTGACGAAAGCTTGTCTATGTTCCCAACACTAGTTATTGAAGGGGCGACCACTGCACATCACGATGATCTTCAACGGCTAAGACTTTGATGTTGGTGAAGATTCGCGTGACCTTGATGAAGATGAGCCGGCCACAATGACGACAAAACTTCTCGACGAAACACAAGAACTATGGCTTGAGCTAGCTTTGCGCTGAAAATGTACACTGCGGCGGAACTAACAGCTAACAAATTTCTACGACCAAGCATGGTTGACTTCTTACGCTGACATATTTCTTGTAGGTATATCCTTCTCAATGTAGGAATTAAAGTACCAATCACCATAAGTGGAATAACCTTGAAGACTTTGAACATGTGTGTCGCCATGCTATGTACGTAGGAGTTGCTTTGGTGAAAATCCTTGAACTAGAGCATTTTAAGTACAAAGTGATAACGCCGCGACCTTTGGCAACGAGTTTCAACTTGAGAAGACGGTGCCTTTCGGCGCCAATAATGACTTTCGGATGATACAACCAAACCGATATGAGCACAAGGCGGCGGACAAAACTTGAATACTCTAGACAAGCTTCGGGAGCGAGAAGTTGATGAAGAGATCGCTGGCACCTTGACAAAGCAACCACACAAACAACCAGAGAACTTTTACCTTCTAAGACGACTACCACGCCGCTGGGAGGCTATGCTGTATAGCGGTTGTGCTAGCTTACTGGCCGATGATTCAGAAGCTGTCAACGACGGTAGGAAAGCTTAGGGCGGCGAGGAGTCTTGAATGGCCGGCGAACAGGTGAGGGCGCTGGTGCGGAACTGCAATTAAGCAACGAAACCCAAGGCAAACTCAGTGTTACAGCGGCGATTGGTGACGGGGACTTAGATGACTGACGGAACACGAGCTGGCGACCGGCGATCATGGGGATTCATCTCTCGCCCGATTGTGACGATGACCGCAACTGTGAGCAAAGGACCGGCTGGTGAATTTGCAGCAGTGACAGCTGCTGGCTTGTAACGACGGAAGACGCCACCGTCGCTGATGGGCGGCGGTGGCAGGTGATGACGAAGGCGCCTCGATGCAAGGCGACGCTGCGACAAACACCGAGGAGGCTTGAACGACTTGGATCCGAAACAGACCTTCTCTCCGCCGTTCCTCTTAACATTCTCGTCGTTCGGTGACTGTTGATGATGACGACCAGCCGTGACAAGGACGACGATTGATAACAAGAGCACAACCGATGATGACGACGACGGCGGACTAGAGATCTCGTTCTTGACTGCAGCGGGAAGGACTTCGCCCACTTTGATACGGATCCAGAGTAGAAGGTCGGAGTGGACATCGACTCTTCTTTCAACGACAACCATGACTATCGACGGGACGCCGGGGTGATGTTGGGGAGAGATACCGGCGGTGGCTTGAGAGATTGACTGACGGCGGGCTGGACTTCACCTTGACTGCGGAAGCTCAAAACCCTAGATAAGGGATCGAGTTTCGCTCTGATACCATGTAGAATTTGATGAGGCGGAAGATGAAATAACACGAGACCACAAGATTTTACGTGGTATCCTCGATCGATTGATTGATCGAGACTAATCCACGGTGAGCTCGGAACGAGCTCACGACTGATGTTTTATTATACGACTACATCTTGACGGCTTGCTTACGACATGACCGTAGCTAAGCTTTTATAGATATAGACTTAGGGTTAAAACCCTAATGACAACCAAGTTTCCTTCTTTTACTTGAACAAGGAAACTAGGGACTTGTAGGACAAGGAATTAATTACTTTTTGACTAAGTAATTAATATCCTCAACACTCCCCCTCAAGCGAAGACATGAATGACAAGAATGTCGAGTTTGAAAAAGGAAATGTGACGAACAAGCATGACAAGCTTGAACAACATAACTCGAGATGAATAACATCTCGGACAAGGTTGATTTGGAGACGACTGACTCTCTCCCTTGAACAACCTGATGAAGATGGTTGACTGCATCTTCTTGAACGTCGCGCGGAGACGGTTGATTGCGTCTCTTGAACGACTTGACAGAGACGGTTGACTGCGTCTCTTGAATGACTTGACGGAGACGATTGACTACGTCTATCCGTATGATATGGTGGAGATGGTTGACTGCATCTCCTGAACGACTTGACTCCCTATTTACAAGAGCTCAATCACCTAACTCAAGTGGGTATTTGAAGGATATGGTCACACTAGTTAACTCATTGAAAGTTACTCTAACCAATACTATAGGAAGAATTGTTGGTGAATGAATGAAGAAGTTTGAGCAAATGGGAGTCAAGCCGGATTCAAAGAGCGATTACTTCTTTTCAACTTCTAAGTCTATCAAATTGCTTCTCAAAGAACAAGAGGTGGTTAACCAAACATACACGAATCCAGGACACTGAGCTCACCTTCAATTGCACATTTTTTATGCTCCCTCTAAAGATTTTTGTGATATCCATGCTATCTGGAAAAGCATTACAGATGCCCAAGAATTAGAAAAAGAAAAATTCGAATTCACATAATAAAACCCCCTAATTCAAAGTTTCATACAGGAAAAAAATGGATGGCAAACACTAACCTGCAACTCCCTTCATACTCAATGCTCCTTTGCAGTGTTTTCTACCCTTGCTGAGCCTCCTTGTCGCCAGAGATCGAGCTGAGAAACTCTAGATTTAAGATAGATTTGGCTAGTTTCCGATGTGGGCGCCGCACAGGTGGTGCTGCGGCTCCGTGTTGCTGCAGTGCTGGTTGAGGTGAGATTGCATGCATTCTTCAAGACTGAAAGCAACATCTAATTGGGGGAAATCCTCGATTGTTCCAAGAAGGAGGAAGGGGATGGAGTAATTGAAGTGTTCCTGATTTCTAATGAGGATGACGAGCACGTGTATTATGAAAGAAAGAATGGAATGAATTTGGATCTAAATTCTAAAATGATAATTGTTCTTTTCATAAGAAATTGGGTATTCTAAATTATGATTAGAGGAAATCATGTATCATAATTGTTTAATTGAAACATAGATGATTCATTCCAGTAGAAGGACGTTAAGAAAACATGTAGGACTGCATAGTAGTAAAAAATAAATTAATAGGTGTAGTTGAAATTATAATTATTATTAATTATTAATTTCCTTAAAAATAATTAATAGGTGTGAACATAGGTGTACGCTAGCCTGAACCATATATATACTAGTTTTTTACTCGGACAATTGGCCGGAGAAGTTCATTTTATTATTTATATTAGTTTACTTATCTACATGTTTGAACTTTTTGGATATTGTATACATTTTCTGCTCTCGCTTCATAAGTGAATATGTGGTATGCCTATATCGAAAATTCTTAATATTTAATAGTTAGCACACTCGCTTGTGATGTTTTTATTCTCTGATAATAAATCAAGTCGTAAAGGTTTATCACGTCCCATTTAGGATCGTATATAAAAAAATTTCCACCAAGACGCTCAAATTTGTTATCTTATACAATAGATATCAATTCATGTTTCTCGAGTTTGTAAGAACTCTCAGCCAATTAATCAGAGTCAAATTATTGGACAAAGATACTTGATTACTGGATAAATTATGTTTATTCCAATTGAAATTTGACACACATCGTATTCCTTATATTGATTAAATTCTCTAAACCTCACTCATTTTTTTTGTTGATGTTCATGAAGTCTTTGTATAGCAACTTATGACTATTTTTCTATCAAGATACAAATTATTATTATCTTACAATATATATCAATTGCTAATATTTTAAGTTTGGACTAACCCTCAACTCATGCCTTTTGTCTAGATGTTCGTTTAGAATCTGAATCCAAGGCATTCATATACACTATCGAAGATTCTCATCTTAACATGTTCCTTCAATGTATAATTTTTCAACCATTTGAATGTCTGATAGACCGTTAATTACACATATTTTTACCCCTTTTCTTACACCGTTTGAGATGTGGATTCTCGCGTTTTAGGCCGATTTCACGCTAGGTTGTGCTTGTTTGTGATATTTCAGGTCCTAGTATGTGAATGAAGGCTTGGGAGCGAGTTTGGGGGCGATTGGACGAAGATCGGACGCGGGGCGAGGTGTTAAGGAAGCCACACGGGCATTCCTGGAATCCACATGGTCGTGCAAGTCATGCTCGTGGCCGTGTGGCCATGCAAGTCATAAGTGAATATGTGGTTTGTGCCGAGAGCAAACACGGGCAGAGTGAAATTCTCACACGGTCGTGTGACCCTGGCCGTGTGGGAAGCCTAAGTTCGACTAAATCGAGACGCTGCATTTTGGGAGCTCACACGGGCAACGGGGTGAGCCACACGGCCGTGTGGCCTGCCCGTGTTAGTCGGGAATTTCTGGTTTTTACCCAATTCCGAGCCACAAGTGAGAGAATCGGATTTTGAGAGCAAAAATAGAGCCCTAGAGAGAGAAAGTGCGAAGAACACATCCTAGAAGCTATCTTGGAGCTGGGTTTCATCAAATCGAGCTTGGAGATCGTCATAGGAGTGGAAATCATCATCCCAGAGCAGATTTTCCTCATCTTTATGAGTATGACTACTCTGATTTCTGTTTACCTCTCTCTCTATGGAGTAGAACCCTTCTCTCACTTGGGTATGAAGAACCCTAGTTCCATGTGTTAGGGATTTGATTGTAATGACTTGGGATGATTATAGTGTTTGGTTTTAATCGAATGATGCATGTTTTATTGAATTGATTGAAGTCTGATCAGCTTTTCTTGATTTCTGCTGCAACCTGAGATAGATAGAATCTGATTAGGTTGTTAGAGCTTCGTCATTCGATAGTAGGAGATTGGTTATACGAGAGTTAGCCAGTTTACTGCTTTGTACTGGAATCCAATTCCAGTAGTGGAGTTCTGTGCTTATTGCTTCAGCTTTCTTTCCCGGTGAAGACTAGTCGTCTGCCGGGTAGTTAGACTGAGAGGGCTTGGTCAGCTTAAGAGATTCCAAGCTACTGTCGGATCTTCCGCAGTTTAATCAACAGTAAATCAACCCAGGGTAATTACAATTGAAACCTAATTAAGGAGCTAGGGGGACTCATTTCCCGAGTGACTCTTCCCTGCTTGAGAAAACCGAACCATTTCCTGCTTTTTACTGCTTTTAGTTTAAACAACAATCACTCGACTTAGTTGGTTAGATAATAGATAATCACGGAGTAAGCAGTAGATCTAGACCCCGGGTTGATAGTAGAACTTGCCTGTTACTGCATTCCCGGACTGCGATTACACTTGGTCGCAGTTTGGTGTTGTGTTTTGGCGTGTCAAGTTTTTGGCGCCGTTGCCGGGGAACCTCTAGGTTATTGGGGAAACGTGAGAATTTGTTACTCTAGGTTTTTCTTTACTGCATTGTTTTCTCTTCCACCTGTGTGCCTTCACGGGTTGCTTTTGCTGGTTGTGTGCAGGTAGTGCATGACCCGTAGCCAGTCAGGAGAACTACTACCATTAGACCAGGAGCTTGAACGAACCTACAGGAACTTCAAGCGGGCTCTAAAGGCGCGAGTGGCTGCAGAGGAGGCGCTAGCACAGCTGCAGATCACTGACGAATAGGAGATGGCTGATCCAGAGAACCAGGATGTGATCAATCCAGAGGAGCAGACCATGGGATCCTACTGGACCGCCAGAGCTGCGGACATGAGGTCACCCATTCAACACCCTCATGTCCCAGCCAACAATTTTGAGGTGAGCACCTCAGTAATCACCATGCTGCGCGGTTCAGTGGTGTTCCGTGGCAAGGAGGGTGAGTGCCCCCGATAGCATCTGAGGAGATTCCACGAGCTGATTGATGGAATCAAGATAAATGGGGTCCCAGCAGATGCCTTCCCTTTTACTCTGAAGGGGCAGGCAAAGGAGTGGCTAGACACTCGACCTCCGGGCTCTATCACCACGTTCGCCAACCTGGCGGACAAGTTCCTCACCCGCTACCATCCTCCATCCAAGACAGCTGACCTGCAGAAGCAAATTACCCATTTTGCTCAGGATGAAGATGAGACCATCCGGGACGCATGGGAGAGATACAACGGTCTCTTCCTGAGGTGTCCCAATCATGGCTTCAATGATGCTTTCAAGGTGGGCACCTTCTATCACGCCCTCTTCCCAGAAGACAAGCAGCTGATTGACTCGGTTTGTGGCGGGAACATGCTGACCAAAACACCGGCACAGCTAAATCAACTCTTTGAGGAGATGGCAGAGAACGGGTATGATTGGGGCACTGCTAGGAGGTCGAGGAGAGCACCAAGCTCCGGGGTGTACATTCTGTGGGAACCCATTCATCTGATTTGGTGCAGGTAGTATCGAAGCGGGTTTCAGCTATCGATCGTTCCGGGATGATTCCAGGGACCGGACAGCAGCAGGCGATGCTCTGCCACTGGTGCGAGAGCACCCATCACACGGTGGAAGACTGCCAGGCGATGAAGGAATCGACCACACCCCAGGAGCAGGTGAACTTCATCAATAATGTCAGGCGCAATGACCCCTACAGTAACACTTACAACGAGGGGTGACGCCAGCATCCCAACTTCTCCTGGGGTGGGGCAAATTCCAGACCACCAGTCCCCCAGGGACCACCGGGCTTCTAGAGGCCGCCATATCAGCCCAGACAGGGGCAATTCCAGCAGCAACAACAGTCTCTCTACCAGCCCATGCAGGGGCATACTGCTCAATCACAGCCGTGACCTTTCCAGCAGCCAGGTGCAGCCCCTGCTACCCCAGTGCAGAATGATCAGATGGCTGAATTGCGGGACTTGGTGGGTTCTCTCGCCAGTTCTAGTGCTCAGAAATTCAACACTATCGAGCAGTTCATGGAAAAGGCCTCGGGTAAATTCCTGGCTCTTGAAGCTGGCCAGAGGAACACACAGGCTATCTTGCAGGATATCCAAACCCAGCTGGGGAGCGTGGCTCAGGCAGTGGCACAAAGGGCTCCTGGTACTCTACTCGGTCAGACCACCCCTCATCCGCAGAACCCGAATGAGCACTACAATGCCATCACAACCAGGAGTGGCAAGATGACTGCTGATCCACCTGTTCGGGCACAAAAGAGAGAGACCCCTGCCTCGGCATCTCCAGCGGCTGAAGAAGAAGTAGAGAATGAGGTTGAGGTGCCTGCACCTAAGCCGCAACCGGTAGTGAAGGAGTATATCCCGAAACTCCCCTTCCCTACTCGGTTGCACAAAGACAGGCTGGAGGCAGAATTCGAAAACTTCATGTCCATGCTTAGGAAGCTGAATGTCCAAGTGCCCTTCCTGGAGGCACTATCTCAAATGCCTAAGTATGCGAAGTTTCTGAAAGAGCTTCTCTCAAAGAAGCAGAAGCTGAGTGAGCTGGCCACTGTGGAGCTCAGCGAGGAGTGCTCGGCTATTCTGCAGAACAAGCTTCCGCAGAAGCAGAAGGACCCATGTAGTTTTACTATCCCGTGCTCTATAGATAAATTGCATGTAGAGAGGTCCTTGGCGGATTTAGGTGCTAGTATCAATGTTATGCCGTATAAATTGTTCAAGAAACTAGGCCTAGGTGAACCCCGTGCTACTAGGATGAACCTTCAATTAGCTGACCGATCTGTAGTGCATCCTAGGGGCATAGTGGAAGACCTTCTGGTTAAGGTTGTCAAATTCAATTATCCTGTGGATTTTGTTGTCCTAGACATCAATGAGGACACAGAAGTGCCCCTTATACTGGGAAGGCCTTTCCTGGCCACCGCCAAGGCTCTCATAGATGTGCATGATGGGACCTTAGTTTTGAGGGATGGCGAGGAGCAAATAACGTTTTCAATTGCTAATACTCTACCTGCTTCGTCACCTCTGCATGCTGTATCTCACCAGGAGCACGAGTCTGTCGTGTATCCTTCTGTGTTTCCTATTTTGCAGGATCCGCCTCCCATACCTTCGCCGCCATTCCCGTCCAATCCGTCACCAAAAGAACAGATCAAGGAGGAGTGGCGGCCGAAACTGCAGGCAGCTAAGCCTGCTCGAAAGAAAACCGGAGACCACTACGAGCTGGTCCCGCCCCCACCTTGGCCATCCGAGTATTCACTCGCTTGCATCTTGCCGGATGGCCAAGTCGAGTTGGCGAATGCTGGTGGCCACATTCGTCGTGTGCATGGCCACCATTTGAAGCTGTACCTCAAGAGCGATGTGGATCCGCTCTTGAAGGCACCTGATCCTACACTTCTCTAAGCATCCACCCACTGGCGTCCAGCTAAAAGACGGTAAAGAAGCGCTTGTGGGGAGACAACCCCACCGAGGTTTGCATTTTCTTACTTTTTTCCTTTTTTTTTTTTGTGTTTTTTGAGTCTTGAGGTGTTGTTCCAGAGTTGGATGTCGTTTTTGAGTGAAAACAGGTTGAATTCGGGGCTCCAACAGTTCACACGGCCAGGCCTGAAACTCACACGGCCGTGTGGATTTTACCCCTTGGCTGTGTGAGCTCTCGGCAAATTCCACACGGCCAAATGTGCAACTGGCACGACCATGTGGCTTGCCTCGGCCTGGCCGTGTGGCCGACACGGGCATCTCACATTCTCACACGGCCGTGTGGATTTTATCCCTTGGCCGTGTGAGCTCTCGGCAAATTCCACACGGCCAAATGTTCATTCTCACACGGCCGTGTGGAATTCCTCGGCCTGGCCGTGTCAGCCAACACGGGCAAATCTGCACCTCACACGGCCGTGTGAGCCTGCCCGTGTGGCCGAGCCACAGCCTATAAATTCGGCCGACACGGCCGAGTGGTCAGAAAATCCACTTTTGCTCGCCGGAAACCTCTCCCCCTCGCCGGAAAACCGCGCCTTTTCACTCTCCTTGGCGATTTTCGGCCATTTTTGGTCTTTTTTTTCCCAAATCCAACACAACACCCAACCTTCCACACCGTTATCGGCCTATCCCTCGTTTTTTAGGTGATTTGGCTCGATTTTGAGTCCCTGGAGGCGATTTCCGGCGAGACTCTGGCGAGGCTCTAACGAGCCCTTCCGGGCACTTTTTCGGCTTTCCGTCGCTTCCATCGCCTTCCCCTCATCATCCCCTACACCTCTACTTGAGTCTCCAGGTTTGATTTTGCCCTTAACTATGTTAATTGTGGAGAATTGGGTGTTAGGGTGCATGTTTAGAGAACCTCATTGAATCTTGTGATTTTCGTGCAATTGATTGAGGGGAATGCATGGATTATGTTTGAATTGTGTTGGGCAATGTCCCCCTTGCTTGTTTGAGCCCTTGTGTGCAAGAATTTTGCCAATTTCATGCTTCACTTAATGGTGCACACAAGGTGTTCGATGAAATGCCTGTTTTTCATGCCATGTTGTGGGCACCGGTTGGGGCCCTTAATGATGTGCTTTGAGGGTGTATTTGCTATGGATATGAACCTTAAGTTGCCTACTTTATCGTGAATGTGCACCCCCCCCTCAGATTATGCTTGATTTATCGAGTTTTTGACCCCCGAACTATGGATGAAACCATGGTTAGGTTGTTTTCTGTTCTTAAGTGTGGGGGTGAGATTAACCTTTTCTTTTGCTCTTTTGGTTCCACTTTGGGTTGTTCTTTTGCAGGACAATGTCGAAACCCGACCTCAAGCACCCGTTCATCTGGGATCTGAAGAGGGGCCACGACCAGGATCGCTTCAAGCAGGTCCTGGCATGCTCGTTTGGGCAGCACCATTGCTGGTCCAAACGGGAGTTTCAGAAGTTGCACTGCTACGAGCACCTCTCCGCCATCGTCACCAACCGCCCGTGGCGCCGTCTGCTCTCCATCCACGAGAAGGTTTACTACGAGCCCGTGCTGGAGTTTTACACGACCTTCAAGCACACACCCACGGAGGATTGGAGAGACGATGCAGCCGTCAAATTCAGGCTCGGCGGTGCACCCCGGTCTATGAGCTACCACGAGCTGGCCGCTGCTCTCGACCTCGGCCTGGTCGATGGTGAGGACTACGTCACCGAGGTCAACGACCTGCCAGAGGTGAACTTCAGGATGCTGTACACCCGCCTGGCTCGGCCAGGCCAGCGTCCCTTCTCGGCCGGGAAGACGAAGGCCACCACCCTGCACCTCGACAACCTCCTTCTCCACCACCTGCTGGAAAGTGTTACACCCCAGCTTCAGACAGTGCCAGCGCCATCACCAAGAGGGCCATGTACTTCATCGAGTCGATCCGCCAGCATGACCATCCTCTCCACTTGGGTTCGGTGCTGGCCAGAACCTTCGAGAAGAGTGCTTCGGAACTGAAGAGCCTCCACTGCACCCCCCCCCCCCATCACCCGCCTCGCCACCTACTTCGGGCTTTCACTGTAGGGGTGCACAGAGCAGGGGGACACCAGAGTCTTTGGCAGGAAGACGATCAGTCACATGCACCTGCTGCGAGAGAACCGCGGCATTCAGTGGATCGAGGGGTTTCCGGAACCCCAAATCCCCGTGGAGGACCAGCTAGAGGGCCAGGAGGATGAGGCTGCTGATCATGTGGAGCCCGAGAAGGTGGATGAGGCCGCTGCCCCCCGCCCCACCACCTTCGAGTACGGGGGTGGCAGCTCCGCTTTCCTCGGGCAGGACTACTTCACCTACCAGCTCGAGCAGCTGCGTATCCAGAACCAGCAGATCCTTGCCCAGCAGCTCCAGTTCCAGCAGCAGTATGCGGCTCACCAGGCCGAGTACCACCAGAGGATGGCTGCTTATGATGAGCGCCTGGACATGATGGCGACCCAGCAGGGGGTGACTCTGGCTCATATCGAGCGAGAGAAGGCTCGATCTAGGCGCATGCAGGAGGTCCAGCAGCACCTACTCCAGTTGATGCCGGGCGAGCAGCCAGTCTGGAGGACTCCCTGGGAGGACTCTCCACTTCCACCTCCCCCAGCTGACGGTGATGATGGTGATGACGCCATCATGGACGACATCGACCTGGATAACCTTGGCGACGAGTAGGTTGTACTCGTTGCTCATCTCAATGTGTTTTTCATTTTAGACTTTTGTGTGTTTGCTCCATGTGTGAGGAGCTTGAACTTAGTGTCGTTTGTTTTTTTTTTGTTTTTCTTTTGTGGATTGTTTATGTTGTGGCCGTCTGGGCTAACACTTATCCCTAACGCACAGTGTGCTAGAGTGTTCTTGGTGTTCGATTCGTGCAGAACTGTCCATCTTCCCGTTTGTTTCTCGCTGACTGGTCCACTTTCAGTCCCCAACAGTATTTCAATCCGGTAACATCGTTCCCCTTATCTCTCCCTCTACTCCATTGAGGGCAATGTCGTGCTTAAGTGTGGGGGGGGGGTGCTTTGTATCAGTTGGAATCTATATTTGTGTGCTTGGAGCCTAGTCCGCTGTCCGAATCTTACGATTTGAGGGCTCCAAGTACTGCTGTTTGATCATATTGGCACTGTGTTGTGATTGGTGAATTGAATGGTTTTCGGATTGATGCATGACAACTGGATTATGACTAGGACAACCTATGATGAGGACTGAGACGTGCAGTAGAATTATGTAGGAGTTCAGTTTTTCAACTGTTTGCTTACCAACTGTGACTTGGATTGATCACTTGTTCTTGACAGTCGTTTATGCATCTAGTTCAGGGAATCAGAATGTGAGATAGAGCATATAGGTAGCCATGTGAGATTTGAGCCTGCTCGTTTCTTTCTTGTGCGATAGATCCCTCTTCCATGATGTGTAGCATTCACGTTGTCACTAGCTAAGATGATGGGGGCATAGGAGTAGCCCACGACCAAATTGATTGTCCTGATGTGTCATATCCCCTAGTCAGCCCCTTTGAGCCGTGTGTTATCCCTTCTTTCGGTCTACAATGAAAAATCACCCTTTTGCATCTTCTAGAAGGTTCCACAGAGTGATTTTTACATGTTCTCTGCTGTTTCTGCTAAATTTAATGTGAGTGTTGGAGGTAGTGCTTAAAAGTTGGGCATGTGTTTGAAACATGTGCAGAAGTGGTGGCTCTCTTAAGAAATGAAAAGAAAATGAAAGAAAAACAAAGAAAAAAATGAAAGCAAAAGAGAGCCACTACCAAAAATCTGAATAATGCCCAGTAAGTAGTGTTTCTTAGAAGTCTGGCTTGGAAATGCTGACATTTATACCTCCTTCGCTCTTGTGCTCTTGAGATATTGAGTAATGCAGAATGGCAGAAAGGAAATACTGGTTTGTTTGATTGTGATGGTGTGGGCTTGGAAATGTGGAACCTTGTGCTATGAATACTTCCACCACCTAAAAGGCTTTTTCCCCATGTCCAAGACCCTAGCCAGTCATTTGAACCTGTGTCTAAGACCTCCGGATTAGTTAGTGGTGACACTCCATATGTGAACTCTAGCATATAGAGGCTGCCATCATGGTGAAGAGATGTTAGGGATTGAGAGAAATAGCATGCACATTTTTCGCATCAAATTGTCCTTACCCCACTGGTCAAGAGTGAGTGATTCATTTTCATATTCTATATACTCTTGTACCCCGGTGAGGACCTAGATTGCTCGATCTCTATTCTGATGTCTTGAGTTGGATGCATGAGGTGACTGTTTTGAGTAAATGGTTGAGTCAAGTCTAGGCTGGTTGGTGAACAGAAGGGAGACTCTTTCTTTACTCGATTTTGCTGCACTCGAATGTCCTTTGTGGTGGTTGTCCAGGTTGCTATTGAAGTTGTTCATGTGTTGATGTTTGAAAACCAGTACGATTCACATGTTCTGTGCCTTTATGACTTGTTCCCAATGTTGGTATGATTGAAATATGTGAGCTTACCTTGTGTCTGACTTGGTTTGCTTGGGGACAAGCAAACGGTTAAGTGTGGGGGAGTTGATAGACCGTTAATTACACATGTTTTTACCCCTATTCTTACACCGTTTGAGATGTGGATTCTCGCGTTTTAGGCCGATTTCACGCTAGGTTGTGCTTGTTTGTGATATTTCAGGTCCTAGTACGTGAATGAAGGCTTGGGAGCGAGTTTGGGGGCGATTGAACGAAGATCGGACGCGGGGCGAGGTGCTAAGGAAGCCACACGGGCATTCCTGGAATCCACACGTCCGTGCAAGTCATGCTCGTGGCCGTGTGGTTTGTGCCGAGAGCAAACACGGGCAGAGTGAAATTCTCACACGGCCGTGTGACCCTGGCCGTGTGGGAAGCCTAAGTTCGACTAAATCGAGACGCTGCGTTTTGGGAGCTCACACGGGCAACTGGGTGAGCCACACGGCCGTGTGGCCTGCCCGTGTGAGTCGGGAATTTCTGGTTTTTACCCAATTCCGAGCCATAAGTGAGAGAATCGGATTTTGAGAGCAAAAACAGAGCCCTAGAGAGAGAAAGTGCGAAGAACACATCCTAGAAGCTATCTTGGAGCTGGGTTTCATCAAATTGAGCTTGGATATCGTCATAGGAGTGGAAATCATCATCCCAGAGCAGATTTTCCTCATCTTTATGAGTATGACTACTCTGATTTCTGTTTTCCTCTCTCTCTCTCTCTCTATGGAGTAGAACCCTTCTCTCACTTGGGTATGAAGAACCCTAGTTCCATGTGTTAGGGATTTGATTGTAATGACTTGGGATGATTATACTGTTTGGTTTAATCGAATGATGCATGTTTTATTGAATTGATTGAAGTCTGATCAGCTTTTCTTGATTTCTGCTGCAACCTGAGATAGATAGAATCTGATTAGGTTGTTAGAGCTTCGTCATTCGATAGTATAGGAGATTGGTTATACAAGAGTTAGCCAGTTTACTGCTTTGTACTGGAATCCAATTCCAGTAGTGGAGTTCTGTGCTCATTGCTTCAGCTTTCTGTCCTGGTGAAGACTAGTCGTCTGCCGGGTAGTTAGACTGAGAGGGCTTGGTCAGCTTAAGAGATTCCAAGCTACTGTCGGATCTTTCGCAGTTTAATCAACAGTAAATCAAACAAAGGTAATTACAATTGAAACCTAACTAAGGAGCTAGGGGGACTCATTTCCCCAGTGACTCTTCCCTGCTTGTGAAAAACGAACCATTTCCTGCTTTTTACTGCTTTTAGTTTAAACAACAATCACTCGACTTAGTTGGTTAGATAATAGATAATCACGTAGTAAGCAGTAGATCTAGACCCCGGGTTGATAGTAGAACTTGCCTGTTACTGCATTCCCGGACTGCGATTACACTTGGCCGCAGTTTGGTGTTGTGTTTTGGCGTGTCAATGTCCATTTGTTAAAATTTCTTTATATTCGGTGTTTGTTCTAGAACAAAAATTTCATTACTTATATTGATAATTGGTAAAGTGTGTATACGACAGAGAAATATTTCAGGTGCATTCAAAATTATGTATTCCTTGAATAATTAACTTATAATTTTTTAACAAAATATTTTGTAGCAAAATTTAAAAGTTCATACAAACATTGTGGCTTTTCACATGTATTTAAATTTTTAGATGTATTGCAGGCACATCTATTGTTAATATATAAACATATATATACAGAGAGTTTATTTTACTTTCAACACTAATTAATACCTTTGAATTCAGCTCCTTGGTGGAATATGATATCAATTTTTTTTTGTTATTGCCAAAATTTGGTATGAAATCAAAGACTCACAACTATATTGACTTGTTACAATTTCTTACTAAACTCATATTTATTAAATATTCTTCTTTTGACGCAATAGCTCGGTTTACACTATTGTAACTATAAATGTGTATTTGTTATATGTGTGAAGTAAAACATTAATGCTTATTTATTACCTCAATCGTCGAATTTAGATTTTTCTTAGCATGAAATGTAATGTTTAGCATACATCCTTAACAAAGATTTCCCTAAATTTCACACATTTCATTTTTCAAATGATCTCGTATCTCATCCTATAATATGAAGTCAAAGTTCATATTAATAATATTAACCTATATTAAGTTCACCTAATTGAGATATGAATTAGTAATCTCTCTCTTCATTTAATTTTTGTGGTATATCATTTTGATTCAATTAGTTTTTTTCAACTATTGTGGTATATCATTTTGTGGTACATATTTTGCTCCATAAATATATCAATAACTGGTCTCTCAGAAATCTTTATATATATTTATCTTTTCTTCAAAGGCTGGGGTTGGTGGTCACATTTTTTTTAGTTGTAATTATTATATGTAAAGGTGTCAAGATTCCCCCCTATTTCGACTTCTCTTCAACTAGTTAGACTTGATATTTCAACTAGCTAGGCTCAATTACCCATTCTATTATCACAATTTTTCATTCATAAAGTGTTTTCTCTTTGTTTTACCGTAAAAATAAAATTTTACTTGTATTTTTTTCTAATAACATGTAATAATGGGTCGACCCAGCCTGCCCATACTCGTGCGAATATTGCCCGTCTTGACTCGTAGTAGCGTGGGGCGAGACATAGGTATCGAGGTACCCGCCCCGCCCCTCCGCATTGCCATCACTATATTCCACCTCATTTTTAACAATAAATCAAAATAAATAACAATTACCACAATTGAAATTGACCATTCTAAAAAAAAAGGAAATCAACCCTTCACTCATCACACAATTCAATAGGGCTTTAGAGCATTAGACGAAGGCATGTCCAACATGTATAATGATTTGTGATGAATCAATATGTATTGGGTCGAACCGGTAGAATGCCCAATCAAACTTTTTCTTTAGGTCAAATAAAGAGCCGCGCCGTTCCAGGTTTACCATTCTTGCCCTAAGCAGCACATAAGTGTCCGTGAGAGCCAAGTCATCCAGCTAACGAACAAAAACTCCATCTGAAAGTTTGGAAAACAAGAACATAAACCCTAATCCAAGGTACCTTTCCTTCCTTTCTACTTGTTCTTCTCCGTTCTTGCGTGTATCAGCTGGCAGCATTACGCAGCCGATTGATTATGCCCTTAATCCCAGTCCCGGAATCACTCTATTGTCCATCCTTCTTTGTTCTGCTACTTTGTAGTCTTTTTTGTATGTTCTGTCAATTCTCTTCTATCGTGATTGAAAGTGGAGTTTTTTTCTGCATTGTAGCTCTCGATTATATCAGCGTGCTTGTAGCTTCTGAATCCCTAGCTGCTGTTTGTTGTTCGTCATGGCGACCAGTAAGTTTCCTGGTCAAATGATTGTCTTATTTATTACCTCAATCGTCGAATTTAGATTTTTCTTAGCATGAAATGTGATGTTTAACGTACATCCTTAACAAAGATTTCCCTAAATTTCACACATTTCATTTTTCAAGTGATCTCGTGTCTCATCCTATAATATGAAGTCAAAGTTCATATTAATAATATTAACCTATATAAAGTTCACCTGATTGAGATTTGAATTAGTAATCTCTCTCTTCATTTAATTTTTGTGGTATATCATTCTGATTCAATTAGTTTTTTTGCAACTATTGTGGTATATCATTTTGTGGTACATATTTTGCTCCATAAATATATCAATAACTGGTCTCTCAGAAATCTTTATATATATGTAAATTATTTATCTTTTCTTCAAAGGCTGGGGTTGGTGGTCACATTTTTTTAGTTATAATTATTATATGTAAAGGTGTCAAGATTCCCCCTATTTTGACTTCTCTTCAACTAGTTAGACTTGATCTTTCAACTAGTTAGACTCAATTACCCATTCTATTATCACAATTTTTCATTCATAAAGTGTTTTCTCTTTGTTTTATCGTAAAAATAAAATTTTAATGGGTCGACCCGGACTGCCCATACTCGTGCGGATATTACCCGTCCTGACTCGTAGTAGCGTGGGGCAAGACATAGGTATCGAGGAACCCTCCTCGCCCCTCCGCATTGCCATCACTATATTCCACCTCATTTTTAACAATAAATTAAAATAAATTACAATTACCACAATTGAAATTAACCATTCTCACAAAAAAAAAGGAAATCAACCCTTCACTCATCACACAATTCAACAGTGCGTTAGAGCATTAGACGAAGGCATGTCTAACATGTATAATGATTTGTGATGAATCAATATGTATTGGGCCGAACCGGTAGAAGGCCCAATCCAACTTTTTCTTTAGGTCAAATAAAGCGCCGCGCCGTTCCAGGTTTACCATTCTTGTCCTAAGCAGCACATAAGTGTTCGTGAGAGCCAAGTCATCCAGCTAACGAACAAAAACTCCATCTGAAAGTTTGGAAAACAAGAACATAAACCCTAATCCAAGGTACCTCTCCTTCCTTTCTACTTGTTCTTCTCCATTCTTGCGTGTATCAGCTTGCAGCATTACGCAGCCGATTGATTATGCCCTTAATCCCAGTCCTGGAATCACTCTATGGTCCATCCTTCTTTGTTCTGCTACTTTGTAGTCTTTTTTCTATGTTCTGTCAATTCTCTTATGTCATGATTGAAAGTGGCATTTTTTCTGCATTGTAACTTTCGATTATATCGACGTGCTTGTAGCTTCTGAACCCTGCCTGCTGTTTGTTGTTCGTCATGGCGACCAGTAAGTTTCCTGATCAAATGATTGATATGATTGTTCGGGTGAAGACTAGAACAAAATTTTCTTATTTATGTATAGCTTAAGATTTTTTTCCCCTTACTCAGGGCTTCAATTCGAGAACAATTGTGAAGTTGGTGTTTTCTCCAAGCTCACAAATGCATAATGCTTGGTCGCGATTGGAGGGTCTGAAAGCTTCTACAGGTACAAACACTTCTTCCGGATAAAGTTTGAACCTTTTTTGCGACGATTATGAGATGATGATTGATTTTTTTTTTGAATGGCTTGTTGGACTGCTTAAACGTCTATCTTCTTTTACAGTTTTCTTTTTTATTCAATAATTTTATTTTTCAATATATATGTGTAGCAGCAGTATACTTGTGTTTGGAGAGTGACATATATTGTAATGCTTCAAAAAATATATTTGATAAAATCTGATCAATTAAAAAAAATATATCAGAACTTAATATATGTTATATTTTGATAAAAAATAAATTAAACACACAGATAAGTAATAAAAATTTTAAAAACAAAATATAATGAAGGAAGTTTAGATAATCAACATTTAATAATCAATTGAATTTGAAAAACCAACCATATAATTTTATGTTTTGGTTATCAAACACTATCTTTTTCTAATGTTTGTATCTATCAACGAAAACAAGTATTAAATAGCAAAATGCTTCAAAAGTTGGTTTTTCATTTTGATAGAAACTTGACGAAGCCATAATACAGTACCTGATTGTACAAATGAAGACGATAAAGAAAGGCAACTTTTCTTTTCTCTTATAATGCATGCTTTCATACCTTATTTTCTCTTACATTTGTTCATACTTTCTCTTATTTTTCTTAACACATATTTCGGTCAAACAAATGTGTTAATTACACTTAAAAATACATTAAACTCTTTATATTTATATATGTATATTATGACATACCTTGAGAAAGAAAATGATATCTAGACCTTGAATTGACCGGAGTTGCATATGGTATTATTCTCAAACCCTTAAAGATTAAAATCTAGGTCTTAAATTTATAAATCTCATACCTAAGATCAATTTAATTATAAACAAAAATCAATGGTCATGATTCGTTAAAATCTATGCAACAAATTACATGCACAATCTTTTTTTTATGAGGGTGATTAAAATTAAATAAAACCAAAACCAGTTTTGCATACACCAGACTTCCCCCGAAGGAAGGAACAGCCCAGAAAACAGCTAGAAAGCAACAAAAAAAAAGACCCATGCACGAGAAGTGCCCTCGGCCAAAACTAATGAAAGGGAAAAAGAAAAAATGAAAAGGAACAAACCGGAAGCTAAGCCCACCAGAAGGCCCCTGCATTCCCAGAAGAGATCCCCCAACCCAAAGAACGAGATTGAACAGGAGCACACAGACCCCCAACAACTCAGCAAAAGAAGCAGCAAACAAACACTGCACATCTCGCAACCACCCCTACCATCGCCGAACCACTCCTGCCCCAAGGACCGCGTCCAGGGCTGACCACTCTACATCTTATTAGCAAGCTGCAACCTCAACCAGCCAAGACATTGGTCTCTGCAGATCTTCTTATGAGCAGCCAGCCACTCGACCGAAGCTTTGAGTGCCTTGATGAAAACAACTCTCGCACTGCAACTGATCTCATTAAAGGTGCAGTTGTTCCTTTCTAACCAAACCTGCCAACAGATCGCATGAATTGCACCAAACCCGATCCAATCACCAATGTTATCCGGGCTCTCACAACTCCAACTACGAATGGTGGACAATATATCTCACAATCTTAGGCTTTATGATTTAGATAACTAAGACCTAGGGTTCACTCATCAAGGGTTAGGGTATAGTATCAAGCCCACATTTTCGGTTAATTCATGGTCCAGATAGCATTTTCTTACTTAGAGTATAGTATCATGCTTAGATATTGACAATAGATGTGGCATTACACAAACAAAATGAAGATATTGGTATAAGTAATGGAATTTTTATCTCAAAACAAACACCAAAGCTAAATAAATTTTAGCAAATGCATATTTGATAAGTTAGAAAATTATACAACAATGGACCACGTTAAGATTAGAACCCTCGACAGTGTGTGAGTATCTTGGACCGAGATTCTAAACCAACATCTAAACAACGACCATGAGTTGAGGGTGAGTCTATATTAAACTTCAGGAATTAACAATTGGTACATATTGTACAAGATATTAAATTGAGTGTCTTGATAGACAAATATGATCTTAGACTAAGACAGTAAACTTTCAATTGGGATGACCAAATTTATGTAATATTGAAGTACCTTTATAAAAAAATTCTAACTAAGTTGTCGTCATCTGAGCAACATTATTGGTTGAGAGTTCATCTAAACTCGAGATTCATTGAATGACATATATTGTATAAGACAAAAAAAAATTGAGTATCGTTATTGACAAATATTGACATAAGATTCTATATGGGACGTGATATATCTTTGTGACATGATTTATTATCAGTGAATCGAAGCATCATAAGTGAATGTGCTAAGTATTGAGAATTTTTAATTTATAGACGCACCGCATACTCACCAATGAATGCAAATGTAAAAAATTTAGAAGATCCAAAATAGTTTAAACATATAGATAAATTGATTAATGTAAATGATAAAATTAAACTCACCGGCCAACAAGTCATTAAAATGTAAATTATTATTAAGTTTTAGTAAAAATGAGCAGAAATTTACATAGTAATCTTTAATAATATATTTTTTGGTTTAAAAAGTGTGATATATATGTGACTCTACATAGAGTAGTATATTGTTGCGTACATCGATATAATGCAAAATAAAAAGTTATATATGTCACTCTCCATCATGATTGTCACGTCGGTCGGCACGCCACCGGTTGAATCTTTCACAACAAAATTTATTTTTCTAATTATACATAGATCATTTCATCACTATTAATAGTCGACTCTCAACCTATAATTCGTCAAATTGACAATTACCAATGACAAGAACTTGATATGTCTTCTCTCCTCACATTCTCCTTAGTAATATCCTAATTCAAGACTCTTTGCTTAGTCTTTTCCCCTTATTTTCTTAACATTTTACAAATCCCGATAAAAAAAAGTATTAATTACACTTAAAAATAATTAAACTCTTTTTAATATATATGCTTACATATTGACAATAAATGTGGCAATACAGAAAATGCATATATTAGCATAAGTAATTGAAAATTTTATTTCTAAACAAATACCAAACATAATAACATTTTATCGCAACAAAATAACGATGAAAATTAAAGAGAGAAAACAAAAAACATTTGAATAGAAACTTGACCAAGCAATAAAATCTATTTCTTAAACAAAAACCTTATTCATTCTAATTAAGTGAAAACATATGAATCATAGGTGCAATAATTTACAATGTATCCTAAGTTCAAATTACTAATATTTTGCTTTTTTGCTCTAGATCGTGTTAATTGAGCAAACTCTACTGATGTTTTACGTCATATGTTAAGAAATTTAATTTTCAGACTTGGAGTGATAAATTTTCAAGGATTATAAATCAAAATTTTCAAAATGACTTCGGTATGATTGATGATGAACTTGACTTCATATCTTAAGATGAGACACGAGATACATAAAAAATGATACATGTGAAAGTTATATGAATCTTTGCTAAACTGTATGTTAAACATCATGTGTTCATCAACCACTGACCTATGCATTAATCAAATAAAGGTTTAAAATCTATCTATCTATCTATCTATGGCAATTCAACAATAGTTTGTTGCCACATAAGCACTTGACGAATTTACAAATTATCATGGTTGACACTTTTTAAACAAACACAAAAGAAAGTTAATGCTCAATTTATATAGTTATCTCTATCTTCATTTAATATTTCCTTTTGTTTTTATTTAATAATTCATTTGTACTTTTTGTAGTATATATGTGTAGCAGCAGTATACTAATGTTTGGAGGCTGACATGTATCGCGATTGCGATTGTTTAAACAAAAATATTTGAATAAATCTTATTAAGTAAATTTTCAGTTTACGTCATATGCTAAGTAGGTGTTAGGCCATTACCTTTTGATTTGTGGTTAGGAGAATAAATTTTGAGTGAACGAAAGCAAACCAAATAACAGATGTTAAATGCAATAGAGAGTGGAGATACGCGGGTAGACGAAACTAACAATGTCAACAATTTGGTGGCGCCTGTGAGAAATGATGCAGGAGGACAATTTAAAATTCAGTTGACGATGTTACTATATGGGCCGTGAATTGGTGGACAAAGGTGAGGATTGGACAGAGCAGATCTGGTATAGATCTTTAGTAGCGGCCGTGACAAAATGTGGGAGGAGACAACTTAGCAATTGATACATATTGAGTAAATAACATTTAAATAGCTAAATCTTTCAGTTTTTTTAAATTATTAGTCAAACCTTTCAAACTACAAATGATTAGCCATATATTTTGTATCACATCAAAATATTAACCATTTGTTTGTTATCATTAATAACTCTGTAACTCTTTTTAATTAAAATACTAAATTGGATTATAGACCGTCACGTGTCTCTTCCAACTCATCATCATGTTGTTGAGTCAACATTACTAACAAAAATGCTAACGGGGAGTTAACGTTTGTCTAATACTTTGTATTTTGAATTTCTTTTTGAAAGATTTGGTTAATAAAATGTATTTACTCTGTTATATAATATACTAAATTTGGGTCTCTTGATAGACATATGTTAACATAAGATCGTTAGGAGACTTCATGAAAATGAGGCAAGATTAGAGAAGTTGATCATCGTAAGAGGTATGATCTTTCTTAGCAGACACATTCATTTTTTTGCAATAAAACACATGCATAACTAATAATATAATTACAGAATAAAATAATTTGATAAAAATTTAATGGAGCAAGAATAGATTACCTCATTGGATAAGTGAAGATGATAAGTAAGAAAAACTTTTCTCTCACTTATAATGTGTCCTTCCATCCCTTATTTTCTTTTACAATTGTTCATATTTCCTCTTATTTTCTTTACATTTTACAAATCCCGGTAAAACAAGTATTAGTTACACTTAAAAATAATTAAACTCTTTTTAATATATATGCTTATATATTGATAATAAATGTGGCAATACAGAAAAATGCATATATTAGCATAAGTAATTGAAATGTTTATTTCTAAACAAATACCAAACATAAATAAATTTTAGAAAATGGAGGTTATACAAGTTGTAAAATTATACACTAACGCACCATATTAAGATCAAAATCCGTATTTGAGTATCTTGGATTGAGATTCTAAAACAATATATAAACAACGACAATGAGTCTCAGTTAGTCCAAATTAAATTTCAGAAATTAGCAATTGATACATATTGTATAAGTGACTAAATACAAATAAGATCTTACAGTAAACTTCATGAACATCCAAAGTGTCAACTTTTAATTGGGATGAAGAAATTTATCCAATAATGAAGTATATCTACAAAGAAACTCTAACTAAGATTTCCTCATCTGAATAACATGGATTCATATAAGTTAGAAAAAATTGTACATGGGACGTGATATACCTTTGTGACATGGTTTATGATTAGAGAATTCAAACATTATAAGTGAATGTGCTAAGTATTGAGAATTTTCAATATATAGACACACCACATACTCATTTATCAATACAAAATATAATAAATTTAGAAGGTCTAAAATAGTTGAAACATATAGATAAATTGAATTAATGTCAACGATAAAAACAAACTCTCCGGCCAACGGGCCGGGTAAAAAGCTAGTAAGAGTTTAGATACGACGACAACACCTATTTTGTTGTTAGGGTGACAACAATAGTATCCAACTAATATGAAACTAGCATTGTGATAGCTAGTTTGACCTATTGTAAACTCAATGAAAGGGTGGATATTATGTTTAAACAATCAATAAAAAATAAAATTAATGGTAGAAAAATAAAATAATTCTAAAATAAACTTTTTTTTTTCTTTTTTGTCCTAATTTGCGGTCATAGTGGTCGAAATATGCTTACTAGCGTCGGAATCTGGTCATCGGGATTAGAATATGCTTATCAACGCCATAATCCGGTCACCAGACAGTCGTAGGGGTTTGATCAAAGGTCTTCATTGAACGATTAAAGGTTCAATGGTCATCGGAGATTGTGGTCTGCATTATTAGATTTCTGGTTTGCTTTCTCATGTTTTTTGTCTGCCTTTTGTGGTTTGCTTTACCATGTTTATGGTCTGCATTAAGAAGTTTATGGTGTGCTTTCAAAATATTTGTGGTTTGCTTTGTGGGGTTTCGGGGTTAATTGCATGGTTGGTCACTGAGATTACCAAAAACGTTCATGTTTGGTCACTAGAAATATTTAAATCCACTTTTGGTCACTAACTTTACAAAACCCGTTCACTTATGGTCACTCTCCGTTAGCTGCCGTCTAACGCCGTTAACGGCGTCCGTTAAGTGATGACGTGGCTGACGAATTCGCCTAATCAGCACCTTTTGACCCTAAAATTGACTGACCCGACCCGCCACGTCATTTAAACCCTCTATGTCAGCTAAACCTAACCAAACCAAACCCGACCCAACCCACCAACAGAAACGACCCACCCGCCACTAAACAAAACCTAATTTGTAAAACTCTTCAGGCCGCTTCTCCATCCCACGCCGCCTTCATCTTTCCCATTTTTCTTCCTCTCCACTCGTTTCATCGGCGACGAAGGAGGAATACCGTGTAATCACCAATTTTAACCAAAACAGAGAACACAATATATATACATCCGTGATGGCTCGAGGGATTTTCAACTGCACTTCTGTTCTGTGCAGAGAATGGCAACAAGGGCAAGCTTGGGAAGGCAGCATACTTGGAGAACTGGATCCCGACAATCGCTCCATTGAAAGCCGGCGAAACATCCTACGACGTCACCTTCGAGTGGGAAGAAGAAGAGATCGGGATCCCGGGAGCGTTTCTCATCAAGAACAATCACCACAGCCAAATTGGTTTCAGGAAACTCAATTGTTCATAAGCAAAAAAGGAGCTGCTCGCTTCCTTCAATGGCGTACGGTGAAAAACAGGGGAGAGAAAAAAGTTGGAAACTTTTGAACATTGATCTTCCATGGTTCTTAACTATTAAGTCCCAAGAAAAATGAAAGCCCAGAAGGTGAAATCCTTCATACTTTGATGGGTTGGAATCGAAAATGGGAAACTTGAACCAGAGACAAGTGTGGAAGAGGGGAAATTCATTCCAATCTACCTGGGTGTTGGAGCTTTTTTTTTTCTTTCACTCTCTTTTGTCCAAGGACAGAGCAGGGGGAGAGAAAACAGAGGTGATCGAGAGAGAAATGGAACAGTGGTGGTGTGAAGAGGTTTCATCTGCGGGCTTCATTCCTCCTTCGTCGCCGATGAAACGAGTGGAGAGGAACAAAAATGGGAAAGATGAAGGCGGCGCGGGATGGAGAAGCGGCCTGAAGAGTTATAGAAATTAGGTTTTGTTTAGTGGTGGGTGTGTCGTTTCTGTTGGTGGGTTGGGTCGGGTCTGGTTTGATTAGAGGTTTGGTTAGGTTTAGCTGATATGGAGGGTTTAAATGACGTGGCGGGTCGGGTCAGTCAACTTTAGGGTCAAAAGGTGCTGATTAGGCGAATCCGTCAGCCACGTCATCACTTAACGGACGCCGTTAACGGCGTTGGACGGCAGCTAACGGAGAGTGACCATAAGTGAACGGGTTTTGTAAAGTTAGTGACCAAAAGTGGATTTAAATATTTCTAGTGACCAAACATGAACGTTTTTGGTAATCTCAGTGACCAACCATGCAATTAACCCTGGAGTTTCGTGTATATTTTAATAGATTTGTGGTCTACATTAGGAGGATTTGGTTTATTTTTTGTGGTTTGCTTTACCATGTTTGTCGTTTGCATTATGAGATTTCTGGTGTGCTTATTTGTGGTATGCTTTGTGGGGTTTCTGGTATGTTTTAGAGAATTTGTGGTCTGCATTAGAAGGTTTTTGGTATAATTTTTATGGTTTGCTTTATTGTGTTTGTGTTTTACATTAGGAGGTTTCCGGTGTGTTTTTTAAATATCTGTTGTATGCTTTATGGGGTTTCTAGTATGTTTTCGGCCATTTGTGGTCTGCATTAGGAGATTTTTCATATGCTTTTGTGGTTTGTTTTATCGTATTTGTGGTCTGCATTAGGGGGTTGACTTGAAAAGAATAATTATATGGATTAAGAAACTTTTGAGATTAGAAAGAAATTTGGATGCAATGTCACACAGATTAAGATCACATCTTCTTGAAGTTACCCTTGTATCTTTGATAGGAAGATGAAAGAACGAAACTTGTATTTGTTGCATTTATAGACTTATAGTAGCTCCCTAGGGTTGTTTTATTTTTATTTTTTTTAGATAAGGGTGATATAGGTTTTTTTTTAATTAGGTACTACTGAAGAGATTCGAACCTAGGACCTTCAGGTTCAAGGCTAGTAGTATTACCACTAGACCAATCCCTTGTTCGTAGCTCTCTAGGGTTGTTTTGGTCAGGCAATTTATTACTGCAATATCCATCTAAATTGAATCAGAATGATATATCACAATAGTTGATAATTTTAAATTAGTTTAGAAGGTTTGATCAAGCCAAGGTGGATAAATTTTTTTTCAAGCAAAAAAAGTTAGTTAATGAGTTATTTATAGAGTTATCTCTCTCTTCTTTTAATGATGTTTTCTTTTATTCAATAATTCTTTTTTGTTTTTGTATTATATCTATGTTTGTAGAAAAAGGCTAATGTTTGTAGAGTGATATATCACATTTGTTTAAACAAAATAATATCTTATTAAACTTTATCAAGTAAATTTATACTAATTTTATACAAATACACACATAAACAATAATATTTTCATCGATTAAACAAAATATAATGATGGAAATAAAGAAAATAATTGTTAGAAAATAAATCTACTTTCAGAAATGAACTATGTTATTTTATATTTTTGGCTACTAAACACTCTCTTATTTAGAGATGGCAACCAACCCATGGCCACAGGTGCCCAACCGCCTCCGACCCAGTCAATGCGGGGAATATTCGCATTGATTGGGTATGAGGATGGTATGGGTAAAACACGCAAAAATTTTGATGAAGATGGGCGGATATGGTTTTGAATCCCCCGCCCCATATCCAAACCCGCCCCACCGAGAATCATCTGTTATATGCACAAAATATAACGAGTCTATTGTAATTTGTCAATGGAAGGAAGTGTAATTAAAAGAAAAACAAAGTGTTAAAATGTAATTGATGGCAACCAAATCGTAATTTTATCCACTTATGTATCAGTTCCATACTTTTGGGCAGGTAGTACCAATATTTTTTTATATAATTTTTTTATGGTTAATAGCTGATTGGGCGGGCATTACCCCATGAAAATACTCATAAAAGAAAGAAAACAATTCAAAAGTTTTTGCAATATCTTATTATAACAGAGGTATACACACTTTGTCAATTGTCATTTTATTATTTATATTAGTTAACTTATCTACATGTTTGAACTTTTTGGATTTTGTATACATTTTATGCTCTCGCTTCATAAGTGAATATGTGGTATGCCTATAACCGAAAATTCTTAATATTCAATAGTTAGCACACTCGTTTGTGATGTTTTTATTATCTAATCATAAATGTTGTCATAAAGGTTTATCACGTCCCATTTAGGATCGCATATAAAATAAATTCCACCAAAAAGCTCAAATTTATTATCTTATACAACATATATCAATACATCATTCTCGAGTTTGTACGAACTCGTAGCCAATTAATTAGAGTTCAAATTATTGGAAAAAGATATCTAACTATTGGATAAATTATGTTTATCCCAATTGAAATTTGACACACATCGTATCCCTTATATTGATTAAATTCTCTAAACCTCACTCATTTTTATTGTTGATGTTCATGAAGTCTTTGCATAGCAACTTATGACAATTTTCTATCAAGATACAAATAACTATTATCTTACAATATATATCAATTGCTAATATTTTAAGTTTGGACTAACCCTCAACCCATGCCCTTTGTCTAGATGTTCGTTTAGAATCTGAATCCAAGGCATTCATATATACACTACTGAAGGTTCTCGTCTTAACATGTTCCTTAAATGTATAATTTTCAACTATTTGAATGTCCATTCGCTAATTGCTACGGTGACATGCATGTCACGGTGACATGCACTTTTCGGTCGACCTCATATAGGATCAGGTCGACCTAATCAGTTGTTTCAGTGTACAAACAGTTTCATGGTGCCTACTTTGGAGATTCATATCTTACAATTGGCTAGATGGAAATTGGAGATTAAAGGCTTGTTTTGAAGCTGAAGTGTTCCTCTACACATTAAAGTACTTGGGAGCTCAATAGAAAGTCCAGAAGACCATTTTTGAACCTGACCAAAAGGCTATGCCAAAACTGGGAAACTGCCTGAAAATGGCTAAGTCTGGCAACGTGTTTGTCAAGCCTACTTTGGAGCTCAATTTGACAAGCATGGATGAGAGTCCAGTCCAGGGGCCTTTACCACGTTAAATTATGTATTTTTTTATACAAAGGCAAGGCATTGAATGAAAGATTGAATATATTTAAGGCTTCAAACAAAAGGCTCGAAGTTGCTACGAAGGCTGTTTTTCTGGCAGCTTGCTTGTGCTCGAAGTCTGCCAGAAAAACAGCCTTCGTAGCAACTTCGACCCTTTTGTTTGAAGCCTTAAAGATATCCAATCTTTCATCCAATTCCTTGAATTTGTATAAAAACATACCTAATTTAACGTGGTAGAGGCTCCTGGACTCGACTCGCATTCATGCTTCTCGAATTCAGCTCAAAAATAGGCTTCACAAACACGTTTCCAGACTTAGCCATTTCTAGGCAGTTTCCCAGTTTTGGCATAGCCTTTTGATGAGGTTCAAAAATGGTCTTCTGGACTTCCTATCGAGCTCTCAATCACTTCAATATGTAGAGGGACACTCCAGCTTCAAAACAAGTCATTAGTCTTCAATTTCCATCTAGCCAATTGTATGATATGAATATCCAAAGTAGGCACCATGAACTGTTTTTACACTGAAACAACATATTAGGTCGACCGGATCCTATATGAGGTCGACCGAATCCTAAATGAGGTCGACCGGATCCTATATGAGGTCGACCGAATTCTATATGAGGTCGACCTAATCCTAACTGAGGTCGACCGGAAAGTGCAAGTCACCGTGACATGCATGTCACCGTAGGCACACCCAAAAATTTATTACTTATATTAATAATTGGTAAAGTGTGTATACGACAAACAAATATTTCAAGTGCATTCAAAATTATGTATTCCTCGAATAATTAACTTATAATTTTTTAAAAAAATATTTTGTAACAAAATTTAAAAGTTCATACAAACATTGTGGCTTTTCACATATATTTAAATTATTGGATGTATTGTAGACACATCTATTGTTAATATCTAAACATATATATACAGAGAGTTTATTTTATTTTCAACACTAATTAATACTTTTGAACTCAACTCCTTGGGTGGATTATGATATGCCAAAATTTGGTATGAAATCACAGGCTCACAACTATATAGACTCGGCTCATTTGCAGCCCTAACTCAGACTACAATCAAGGGTTTGCGAAATCATATCCGATATTATATTGAAAGAAATGAGAATAATAATATCTTGTATTGAAATTATAAATATCATTGATTCATTTTATCTCACTAAAATAACTTACCAATAAAACATTTTTATGGTCAAACCGCCAATATGAATATGGTACGGTATTATGGTTAACCCGCTGATTTATCCTTTTGTTGTTCCGCATGTACGATCTACTCTACATACATGCTTACAATAATATCCCTTAATTATATTCAGTGGCGGACCTATAAATTTTACATATGGGTGTCCTCTTTCAAAAATTAAATTAAAATAAAAAATAATAATTAATAACAATGAAATAATTCTTAAATAAGAAAATATCCTACTCGTACAAGTTAAAAAAGTCTATGATGTACTTTCATATTCTGAAAAAATTGTAAAAGACACCTGGTAGCTACACTGCTCAACAAAATTGTCTTGATATATCCTATTAGACAATCATTCACGAACTGACGTATATTCAACTTCTAAATTTGTTCTTGATGTAACTCAAAACTGAAAAGACATTTTCAACACTTGTCGTACAATCATAAAATCAATACAAATTAAGAGTAGCTTGTAATTAGATTAATTGTTAGGTTTTGAAAATAATTAAAGATAAAGAGTAGGGTTTTGCTATTACACAATGTTTAGAATAAAACAACAAAAAATTTGCAGACTAATGAAAATTATATTTATTAATAGTAGTAGTGTCTAGGGTTTGAATTACCTAAACTACCACTTATATTCTCATTCGCAAACTACAAACGAGAGTAGGATAATGGTTTTTTCAAATTTTAGGGTGTCCCGAACTATTAATTATAATTTTTTGTCCATATATAAATTACTGCCGGGGATGAAATAATCGTTTTTTTAATTTAGGGTGTCTCGGGACACCCCAAACCTCCCTGGGTCAGCCCCTGATTATATTAACACACCGTCCACTTGGCGCCCTTCTCAACTCCAAACCCCTTCAAGCATCTTTTAACGTCTAAGTTCTAACTAGTTCAAAGTGAACCACACATCTAGGAATGGCAATTTTGACCTGACCCGATTTACCCGACCTGTTTGGCCTGTTTTGGGGCGGGTCAGATCCGCCCCGTAGGCGGGGCGGGCATGGGTACCTCTCATCGACCCGACCTGCCCTGACCCGCCCCATTCTCGGCCCGTTCTTGCCGAAATTACATATAATCTTAGTCAAATTACTTAGAATTTTCCTCTTATTACATTATATTTTAGCTATAACAAAGTTGCAATTAAGTGAAAACCTCAATTTCTTCAATAATTTAACTAGATTTTATTATATTATGGTTTCTTTCTTGGTCTTTTAATGAAAATAACGAATATTTCTAATGTTTTTCACATAAATTACATACACATTGGGCCGACCTGCCCCGACCCGCGCCCCGTAATAAATTACCCGACCTGGACCCGACCTGCCATGGGGCGGGTATGGGTATCGAGATACCCGCCCCGGACCTGCCCCATTGCCATTCCTGACACATCAACTGGTCATGCCAATATTTAGCTAGTCTATAGTCTATACTATTTTTTTTTTTTACCAAAGGCAGTGCTTTTCAATTAACTGCGGCTGAAGCCAGTGAATTACAAAAGGTGCGAAATTACATCAAGGACCTGAACCCACTGAGAAGGCAAATTGTTCTTTGCTCTAGATCTTGCCACCCAGTTAGCTTTCGTGTTGTTTTTCCTTTTGATGTGGGAGATCGTAATCCATGGGTGATCCTCGAGGGTATTCCTGATGCTACCAAATCACACTGAAACACGCCAAGGCCAGGCTCGCTGGTGCCCATGGAGAGCATTAACGAGGGAGAGGCAGTCAGACCTGACCAGGCAAGGGCTGTGTAAGCTTGCGGCGAGCAGCGTTCCTTTGAGTAATGCTTTCGCTTCTGCTTCAATTTGATGTCTTGCTTCACCTTCCCTATGTACCGCTTACACACAAACAAATAAATTTACTTAAAATTTAAAACAATATCTAAAGTTTACAGTTGCTATCAATTAAATAGAGTAAACAGAGAATAAACATCAACAAGTCGTTGTAGTATAGTGGTAAGTATTCCCGTCTGTCACCCGGGTGACCCGGGTTCGATCCCCGGCAACGGCGTATAGAATTTTTGCTTCTCTTACTTCCTAGAATTAGTTCAAAACGGCTGGGCTTGGCCTTCGCGTCATTGGATTTTATTACCACCGAGCCCACGTTTCATCTGCTATTCTTTCTCTTAAGACCCAGACCCAAATCCCAATAACTCCCCTATTCACCAAATCCAATAGGGCAAAGGAATAAATAGTCTTATACCTGTGGTTAGTTGACTGGAGTTTTTAAGAAGTTTGAGCTCGTTTCATCTACAAAATACTATAACACTATGTTCAGGAAGGGAAGAAAAGGAAGGGAAGGAAAAGTAGCAAAGGAAAGTGTCAATTTTGAGGCACTTCACCCTGTTTGCGAAGGAAGGAAAGAAAGTGTGGGAAGAAAAGAGGAAGGAAAGAATACTGTTCCTCCCTACCCTCCAATTTGGGTGGAAAGTGAAGCAACATTTTTTTTCCTTTCTTTTTCATCACATAAACCACAACTCCATTCTCTCTCAAAATTGAAATTAATTAATCACCTTCACTCTCTCTCTTCCTAGTGTGTTCCGTTACTCCCCAAACCAGATTATGTAAATCCTTTTTTTTTCATTTCATAAACCCAAAGCCAAATTAATTAAAAAGGGTTTCTAAGATATTTATTGTGTTTAGTTAAAATGAGAAATGAAGCATAATAAAAAATGAGAAGGAGATGGTCGTGGGTTATAGATAAGGATAAGAATAAGTAAAATTTGTTATCTATTTTTTTTAATAATCAGTATTAATCCTCATAACTAAGATAATGACAATTCAATGTAGTCAAAAGCACGATTCTACGTAGAAGCGTTTGGAATTAACATTATTTATAATAAAAAGAATATACTTATTATTTATATATTAAAATAATATAATATTAACGCTCTGTTCACGCTCTTAATATTGAGTTTTTGAAAAATAAACGCTAGACGCTCTCGCTTCGCTACCTAAGTTTAGATTAAGTAGGTTTTTTTATGGTCTCCATTGTTCAAATTAATTAAATTAATACTTAAGTAGGTTTCTTTATTAATTGGGTGTTGATAGATTTGAGTGTAATATCAAGGATTACGAAACTGTGCCGGAGGCTATACCGAGAAAGTAGGGTATTTAGAATGCTTGATCAATTATTATAAAGTCTCTATTTTTAATTAATTGTGGCTAAATCATGGTTTTTAAATAAATAAAACATCTATTTACTATTACATAACCAATAAAATAACATATTTATCACACTTCCCAATACACACTTTCCTTCCCACTTTCCTCCATAAAACAACATTTTCCTTCCAATTTCCTTCACCTTCAAATCTCCCCTCCCCTTCTAATTTTCCTTCACCTCCCCTCCTTTTCCTCCCTTCCTTCATGAACATAGTGTAAGGCAATGTCAACATACAGATTTTGCCACGTCAGTCCCTCCTGCAACCAGCGCACACTTCGGAGGGTCTTTAACGTCAATTCAACAATTCTTGTCTTTCTCCATTCTGATTTCCGTTCTCCCGGCGATAGCTTCTGTATCCGTACCGAGTCTTCCAATCCCCGCCGGAATCGAATTTCCATTCTCCCGGTGATAGCTTCTGTTTCTGTCTCCGTCCCGAGTCTTCCAATCCCCGCCGGAATTGAAGAAGTTCCTCTAGCCCTCTGCTCTGTCGCCATACCTCGAGAAAAGCCTCTTCATCTGACCTGTTGTGGATGGCCTGTGTATCTGTTAGCTGCGTCTCGCTGGTGCTGCTACTCTTTTCGACCTGACTGAAGGCATATCTCATATTTCCTGTAAGTTCCCTAACTTTGATTATTGGTTTTTTGCCTTCTATGAATCTGTAAATGTGATTTCCTTGCCGCCTTTCTCTTCCAATCCCTAATGTAATAGAAGCCCTCTATTCCGTCTTTGTGTTTTGTCGCCATAGCTTAGGGAAAAGACTCTTCATGTGACCTGTCGTCGACGACATGTGTATCCCACTTGCTGCCTCTCGCTGCTGCTAATGCTCTTTTCGAGAAGAACCTCCAAAGCTCCAATAGCCCTTAATCTAAGGCATATATCCTATTCCTCTAAGTTCTCTAACTTTTGTCTATTTGGATTTTGCATTCTATAAATCTGTAACTGTGATTTCGTTGGTGCCTTTGTACTATAATTTTTTCTTTACCAATGAGATTCGACCCAATTGCAGAGTATTACCTATCGTCACTGTTGTTTGAAGTTGTGTATTTGTTATGTTCTTTGGATGAGAAATAGACTCAATCTCTAAATTAGGAAGGGAGCCTGCGTTTGTTGCAAAATCATTTTACCTTCATTGATTGGTGACCTTTGTTGCTGACATTCAATTTTTTGTTTTTAGCCATTGCAGTAATGCCTCCGAAGTGTTGTCGCGGTGATGCGTCATGGAGTCATGAGCACGAGTCATCTATTTCAAACACTGTCACTCGATGTAATATTTTCATTCTGCATTCATTTTCATGTTTGTATTAGGAGTGTATAAAATATATGCAGGCACTGTTTAGAGATATTATTTTCTACTCCATTATGTCTTTGTTAGGGAAAGGCAGGGCAATATGTGCCTCGCTTGAAGGTCCAACTCTAGCTGAAGTTGGCGCGGAGAGAGCGCGTCTTGAGGCTGGTAAGTGAATGCCCGTTAAATGTGTCCTTCATTTTAATTTTCAATTGTTCTTATTGGGATGATTTTTATTCTTAGTTATTCACAAGTTGAAGCCAATATCACTTGCATGGATCGACTTCTTGCGACCTTGGCTAGGAGGAGAAGAAAATTCCTTTTGGTGGTACACTGAATGCATCGAGTGCATGTTGTTTGAGTCCTGAGTATGTCACTGTCTGCCTTTCGCTTATGTTTGCTTGAATTAGTCCCAACTTATTATTTTGAATTATAGTTTGTGCTCAGTAATAGCATGATTTGTGATACTATATTCCTTATGCTGCATTAGTTCTAACTTTTATAAATATGTGTATAAAAGTTCAGTTATACAAATAGAAAGTCTGTTGCTTCAACTTCAAGTGATTATCTTGGTAATGTTATACATGTTTATCGATCCATATAAAAGCATTTGGAAATGAGACACTCGATCTCTAATTGACTAATTTTGCAGGGCTTCTCCAATCTAGAATGTGTACATATAACGAAAGTAGGGATCAAGAAAAAAAAAAGTGGTTACTCTTAGGTTTTGTTATACAGCTTATTTAAAACGGGATCAAAGTCTTTTTCTTTCCCCATTTGATCTATGTATTTTGCCTTAATGAACTGTGATTGAGAGCAACTGTGAAAAAGTAAATAAGTATTTTGTACTATTACATAGCAGTTATGCATTGATTGAATGTAATGAGAAACCATGTTTCTTAGTTCTCTATCTTTATTTACTGCATACTCACTGTTTCTATTACTGTACCATATATGATGTTCCTTTGAAGGCCTTACAGGCTAAGCGTAATCGAGCTACCAGAATGATTCAAATATGTCAATAAAGGAAGAGAATGATGGAGTTCCTAGATCTTTTTTTCGACACGGTGAGTCATCTGTATTTATCAAATTTTGTTTGTTCAGATACACGAGACTGAACTTAATCCGTATATGTGTATTACAGGTTATCCGATAGTAACAGAATTCAAAAACAAGGAAGAGAATAATGTAAGGTGTTTGTTTCTGTCAAAGTTTTAAGACTTTGAGATCATAGAATTTACTTAACAATGCACTCGGTCTTTGTTGTCAACTCTAGGGAAAAATCTTTGCTATTGAAGGGCAAGTTACCCTAATAAGATCAAATTGGTGCTACATGGGGTGTGTGGTCTGCCCTCGCAAAGTGGAAGAAGACTTGGAGGAGTACTTTTGTGGACACTGCAAGACGACTGCTAAAGCCAAGTAAGCTAATATCATGTTTCACTTATTGTGCAAACTGAAATGTGCTCTTTTTGATGCTTGGATCCATTATAGGAATTATCATATTACTTCACGTTGTGAAAGAGGGATACAAACTCATGAGTTTTGTTTTGTTTATTTTTTCCTTCACTGTAAGTATAGAGTGGAGCTCCATTTGCAGGATGGTAGTGGTGAAGCTGATTTTGCCATTTGGAGCATGGAGGCCTGCGTTTTTTTTTTTTGGAGTAATTGCTGATGTCTTATTCCAAAAAAACCAGTGGAAGAAAGAACCTATACCTCAACAGATCCGGCAAGTCATTAATATGACACTCATTTGCCATTCTGCTTGTGATTAGGACGCATCCATTCCACGCCAAAATACGGTTTGAATGTTAAAACAGGTTCGTACTCTCGGCTTCGTACAAAAGATACAACAGGCATGGCTCTTGTTTATTAATTAAATTTAAGTGTAAGTTTGGGTGAGCTATGAAAGATTAGTTGAAAGGTTGAATTTGGTTGAAATGAAATAATTATTATTGTATGGATTTTTTATGCAGTTTGTTTCATTTATTAATTAATTTTGAGTTTAAGCTCGAGTGAGTTATGGAAGATTAGTTAAACGGCTGAATTCGATTCAAATGAAATCATCATTTAGAATTTGAATGATTTTTATCATCAATTTAGTTAATGAATTGAGATCAACAATCACCAAATCGAGTTAGCTCATTGCTCATGAGTATAAAGAACCAATTTGAACACGAAATTACCCACACGTGTCATTTCTAATTTGTCATTTGTGTGGTCCTTGTAGCTTGCAGTACAGTACACTACAAGCAAATAACTTTTTTTTTCTTCCCCCAAAAACCATAAGAAAACAATCTTTTTCCAAATTGATATTAATATAATCCAACACAATACCTTTTTGTATTCCTTAATTCATAACTCGTTACACAACACTTTCTTTTATTCCGAGTCCGACAACCAACAACCTCACCGACGGTGACCTTTATACCCACCGTCAACCACGAGATCAAGCCCCGTAACAAGCTCCGACTCCGCCGAAGCCAAGAAAACCACCGCATCCGCCACGTGTCCCGCCCTCAGCGCCACACCTTTCAAGCTCATATTCACCCCGACCGTACTCTCCACCCACTCCGCATCCTTCTCCCCTCCAAACCCTCGCAACGCCATCGGCGTCGCCACCACGTACGGCGACACACAATTCACCCTGATCCCGTGCTCCCCAAGCTGCACGCTCGCCGACCTCACCAGCCCGACCACCGCGTGCTTCGACAGGTAATAATCCACCATCCCTCTCCCGCCGGTGGACCCGGCCACGCTTGCTGTACACACGATGCTCCCACCCCTCACGCGCCCTTCCACCATCGCCCTCGCCGCGTGCTTCACACACGCCGCGGTCCCCCTCACGTTGACCGCCAAAACCCGGTCCATTGCCTCCAGGTCCAGGCCCAGCACGGTCTGGGCCGGGCCCGAGGAGGAGAGAGAGGGGAGTGCGGAAGAGGGGGATGACGTGGCGATGCCGGCGTTGCTGAACATGACGTCCAGCTGGCCGAACGCTGCCACGGTGGAGTGAACGAGGGATTTGACCTGGTCCTCTTGGGTCACGTCGCAGTGGACGTACACGGATTTGGTGATGGGGCGGCAGATTGATGAGGCAACTTCGCGGCCAAGTTCGTCTTGGACGTCGGCGATTACGACCGCACGGGCGCCCTGTTTGGCGAAGCGGCGGGCGGTTTCCTCGCCGATCCCGCTCGCTCCGCCGGTGACGATCGCCACCTTTCCTGCCAGCTTCATCTTTTCTTCTGTTTTCGTGTTGTTGAGCTTGTAAAGCAAGGTTGAGTATAAATAGAAGGGAAAGGGAGGAGAATGACAAATTCGTGGGGGTGATAAGTTGGTGTACGCAACTGGATTGGCGCGGTAGAGGCCAATGTGTAACAACTGCTACTTACAATATTACGGGAACGTAACTGTCTGTCATGGCGACCGAGACCGGGTCAGATTAAAGAAAGTGTAGTGAGGACGTCAATCGAAAAAGCCAAAAATGAAGAAGTTGGTGCAAACTTTTGGATGAAAAGCTGGAGACGCGCCAAGGAATTTTCCATCGAAGGGGAAAGGACGACAGGCAAATGCTGAAGTTGTTCAAACATCGCGGTCTAACCAAGCAGCTAAATTGATATGTAACGTGGATAGGTTACAGTAACTTGGTTTAACTTGAAAATTTTGGCTAATTAGGGAAGGACCTCAAATCTTTGAGCTCGCGTCTATGAGGCCCATGGTTAACTCTGAAAGAAAATACTCTCCCTGAAGGTAAATAATTAACCAATCAGCGAGAAATTCATTGCTCATTTTGTTGCTTTGATAAGTTTTACATGTTCTGCTGAAAATGTTCTCTCCGTGGAGGCCGTTGAAATGGGGAAGGTTAATACTAGACGAATTAATCGACAAATCAATTTGTATTGGGTGTCCCTGTTACCGCCATCATCTCTAGTGATTTTCCAAGGGAAGAAACTTCGTCTTCCTCACACAAGTAGCATAATATCGTAACTCATTCTCCAAAGTATGCATCTCATAGCCTTCAAAGACTAAACTCTTGAGCAAGTTTGTAAATATTTTATTCTTTAATCGACCGGAAAGAATGGTTAGGACCTAATGTATCACTCAACTGAAGCAATCCAAATGATGACTTAGCAAATTTGTAAATATTTTCTTAATCGAAAGGCTGGGGAAAAAAATCAGCGCCCGACGGACTGGCGGAAGAATCAATTTTGGGTCCGTTCGTCTCCTCATTCTTGTTTTGTTTAGGAGGGATTGGGGAATTTTTTTTAATCTTTTGCAGGGAAGGGTGATGTTTAGTTTAAATGATTTTTTATTTTAATGAAACTTTATACTTTTAGACTTTTACGTTTTAGACTTATAGATTTTAATATATTCTTTCAAATGAAAATCATCGGGCTAGAAATTTTAGTCTAAATTTAGAGTAATGGTTTGAATATGTTTATCTGGATCATTTTTCTAGTTACACAAAATCGTATTATCAAATGACATCGAGTCGGCATTTTATGACACTAAACCGAATATCTAAAATCAAAAAATGTATAGCACTATACTAACTCTGGATCAAGAAGAGGGCTGGGCCGAGGCTCGGAATGGCCCAACCCTAGATCCACCGCTGTGTGTTTGTTTACTTTCATAAGTTTCGTTCTTCTTGAAGCAGGGGGGTTCATTTGGCAAACAGGTGGAGTTTGTGATGTAAAGAAGAGGAGTCCATAGATCACATTTTCACCAACTGTGCGTTCGAGAACGAGCTATGGGCTGGAGGAAGGAGGATCAGCCGCTCTCTGAACAAGCCTCAAGGGGACATCCTGGAAGTCATACGCAGATGGAAGGCAGAACAGCCGAGCTCTTTAAGTGATTGGTTTTGCTTTTGTTTTCTTCACGCCGTTTGCTGGCAGATATGGTTGGAGAGAAATAGTCGCATATTCAGGGATTGTGGCAGCAACTCTATAGTAGTGTTACAAAGGACGGTGAGATCGATTGCTGAGTGGCTTGTCGCCCATGGTAAAATAAGTAGGGAACAAGGCTTCGGTTGGACTAGAGTTTCGCGGGTTGAGCAGTAAGATTGACGTTGGCCGCTCTTGTTGCTGTTTAGTTGGAGTCCCATGGTTCGGGCTGTAGTTTGGAGCTTCAGAAGTCTTTCTTCGACAGTGGGACTCGTCCTTGTCCCTGTTTCTTTCTCCACTTTTTCTTTTCTTTTCATTTTATCTTCAAGGGTTCTACGTTTGGTCTTTCAGCTCTTCTCTTTTGCTCCCTTTTGGTTTTGCAGGCCTATGAAGAAACAGGGGCCTTCTGGTGCGCCTAGTTTCCTTAGTAGGCCTGGTTCGATCCGCACCCCTCGTGCGTTCTTGTACCAAGAACTCGTTTGTTTTGTTTTTGTTTACTGCACTCTATCAATCACCCATATAAAAAAAAAGTTTCGTTCTTCTTGATGACATGTTCATTGTTCAGATCGGATGATCAATCGAAAATTGGATGGAATGAATGATATTGGATATTATACATATATTGTTAATATAGATGCATTGAAAATAAGGTGTGTTCCTTGACGTGTTGACTAAGTAAATATAGTTAACTAATAGAAAACTAGACTGAAATTAAAAGGAGTAACTAATGATTCATTTGTTAATTTGTGACCATCTTGTTATTGTCACCAAAAATTAAGTGACATTTTGGACTTTCGTGCTCAAAGAAAATTTTGACTTCTCGGACTAGTGATGACATGTGGGTTTCATTTATAACTTTTCAAGTAACAGCAATGCATGTGACATATTAGGATAATGTGCCTTGTTGCGTTGAATTTGAATCGTTCTTTGATAGATCTCTTTCTGGGTTAAACTTGTCTTTTGGTTACCAACATGACATGTCCCACTGGAATCCCAACAATTATACCCATCGCTATTTGTCGACAAGAACGTCCAATTTGGCGATGTCCTGAATTCTGATCACTAATGCATCAACCGGCCAACCCCTGAATCCAACAGAAATGCCTGACCTTTTCAAGACGCTTTTGATCAGTCACTCTGTCCTCCCAAAACCAGTAGCCTCGTTGGCTTTTCGGTTTGTGACCTCTTCAGCAACAGCCTGATTGTGACTCATAGAGCTCACTTGGGCAAGGGGACATGACATCCTGCTCAAGCAACTGCAGCACTTGGCTCATCGTCGTCCTGTCATCAGGAGTTTGCAAAAGTGCACCTTGCTGCAATCTCTAGCAATGTTTCGACAACTTCCATTTCTGCATCAGGGCATCTTTTGTCTATTACTAGACGAATTAATCGACAAATCAATTTGTATTGGGTGTCCCTGTTTTCGCCATCATCTCTAGTAATAAGCTTTGTGTCTTTCGGAACAAAAACTTAATATCCGAGTTTTTCCTATGAGATTTTCGTCCGAAAGACATAAAATAGTTTTTCTTAATTTCATTTCCCTCTCTACAAGCGCATAAAAGAAAACCCTGAGTTGTGTGACTTCTTGTTGTTCGTTGGTTTCTTGGATTTCAAGTATTGGTATGCCAGAAATGTACAACCGTTCTATCCTGTGAGCAATAGTTCCACAACCTTGAGTACTGTAAAGGGGAACTAAATTATTTAAGGGGGTTAAAGACACATTTGGTCACTGAGATTACTAAATCGTGACATGTATAGTCACTAGAAAAAGTTAATATCAAATTTGGTCACTATAATTACTAAAACATGACATATTTAGTCACTCGTTGTTAGTTGCCGTCCAACTCCGTTAATAGAGTCTGTTATGTGCTGACGTGGCTAACGTGAGCGCCTAGTCAGCGCCTTTTTGGGCCGGAAATGGTCAAACCCGACCCGCCACGTCACTAAACCAGCCATATCATAACCCTAACCCAACCCGACCCACTTAACAAAACAAATCCGCCATCTCTCTCCTCCTAGCAGATCAACATGAGGATTCTGCTCTCCCCCAGCAGCCGTTGGCATCGGTGCCAACCTGCTCTCGCGTCCAACACTTGCTCTACATCCTCCACGAGCTCTCCTCCAAATCGAGAAGCGCCAACCACCGCCGTCGACCTCCAATTCCTCACCCACCACTTATCCTCTGCTTCTCCCCCACTACCACCATGGAAACCAACCAGATCTGAGAAACCCCATTCTCGATCGGACCTCCGATCCCTCACCCACCACTTATCCCCTACTTCTCCCCTGCTGCCGCCATGGAAACCAACCAGATTCGAGAAACCCCATTCTTGACCGAACCTCTGATCCCTCACCCGTCACTTATCCCCTGAGTTCTTAAAAACCCTAATCTCGACGTGAGAACAGAGTTCTAGAAAACCCATTAACGTAGTCATAATCCTTCTCATCCAACCCGCAATCGAAGTTGAGGACGTAGCTCTCAAAGTTGTAATTGAACTTTTGAAACCTCCATCAATTGAACTTCTGCTCCTGGTTTTCGCCTTCCCTTGTTTTCACTCCTCCCCTGCTTTGTATCAGAAGGTAATTGTTACTTTCGTCGTTGGCAATTTTGTTCCCCCATCTAGAGAATAAGGAACGAGAGGTGGAAGCTTGTGAGAGGTGGAGGTGGGGAGATGAGGAACGAGAGGAAGGAGAAGTGAGGCGGGTTTGCTTTTGTTAAGTGGGTCAGGTTTGGTTCAGGGTCGGGTTCGGTTCATGGGTTGGATTGGGTGTATGACATGGCGGGTTTAGTGACGTGGCGGGTCAGGTTTGACCATTTCTGACCCAAAATGATGCTGACTAGGCGCTCCTGTTAGCCATGTCATCACATAACAGAGTCTTTTAACGGAGTTGGACGGCAACTAACAACGAGTGACTAAATGTGTCCCGTTTTAGTAATTATCGTGACCAAATTTGATATTAACTTTTACTAGTGACTAAACATATCCCGATTTAGTAATCTCAGTGACCAAATGTGTCTTTAACCCTCATTTAAGGAGAAATAGTATGTTCTATTAGCTCGGACGATGTTTATACATGTTTTGATAACCTCTCTATCTATGAGTTTTGATTTTGTCTCCTTAATTTTTTTGTTTCCTTTGATTTCTGTATGACTTGTGTCAGAAGAAAATTGGTACACATGACATATTCATTCGTCATAAGACCCAAGAATGGAATTTATAGCCACCCAGGAATACGATTGGGATACAGGAATCTCGTGAGAGAATCATTTGTTTATTTATTTTGGAGTACTGTAGGGCGATTTAGGAGCTAGGGCAAAAGCAGCCAAAATAAAAATCTGCAGGTGAACTTTTTGACCAAATTCAGAAGTACTGTTGGTCCATGCATCGAGTAAGTGCATCATATTTTGGTAATTGAAATCTCGACTCCATCTGCTGGCCTTTGATGAGACAGATATTCCATCTCTGCATTTGGATTTACAAGTTCCCACCTGAAAGAAAGAAAGTGAGAATCCAACCAAAAACCAGTTCGTAGAAACAGCACTAGTTCTACGTACTTGTATCCAGTAGACAAGTGATGGAGAAAGATAGCAAGGTGCGTCCTCGCGAACATGTTCCCGACGCAAATCCTCGCTCCCGCTCCAAATGCTTGAAACCCACTCCACTTTACCTGAAAAATATACGCGGCCAATCAATATTTCCTAAATTCTGAACCCGAAATCCTGATGTTTGATTGAATCACTTACATCGTATCGGTCTGGATTGAAGCAGAACGGATCATCGAAGTTGTTTGGATCCGTATGAACGTAGCGAAGCCAGCACAGCACCTTCCACCCTTTGGGAATGACGTGGCCTGTCCACATCAGTTGGCGACAATTTCAACATCAATCTAGCTTAGTATAATCCGCATGGTGACAGTGCAGAAGAGAATATTACAAAAAACAAAGAAGACCAAGTCAAAATTGGATGGGGATGATGACAAACCTCTAAACTCCACGTCCCTATCACTTAATCGAAAGGCGAAAACAGAGACATTCGCGAATCTCAGTATTTCCTCTACCACCTGCCGAAAGGGAAATGAGAAAACCACCATGTCAGAATCCTAACATGTTGATATCAATCGGAACATCTTTACGCACATTTACAATGGTTGAATCGATTGTAATGATATTTCATAAGCTATTACACCGGAAGCAATCCAACGGTATTAGCACGAATAGAAGGATTGCAGTAAACCCATTTACCTTCTTTGTGTACTTGAGCTTTGAGATGTCATCATAGGTTATGTAATCCTCACCACCTTTCTCCGTCTTCAGACCCATGTTCTCCTCCTGCCCACAATTCACAAAGGTTCAAACCCGCCGTAAGAGAAACCATCTGCAGAGTCAGTTCTAACCCAGAAAGCGGCCAGAGCTGCTCACTCGAAGTTTGGAGAGGGCGTCGGGATGCTTGGCGAGGCAGTACAGAGCCCACATGGAGGAAAGAGCGGTGGAATCATAGCCGCCGACGACAAGGCTGGCGATGTTATCCACCACTTCCTCATCGCTCAACAAGTCGCCTCTCTCGTCCCTTATCTCCATCAACCCATCCATGAGATCTTCTTCCTCCTCTGTTTCCTGCTTTCTTCCCCTGTTTCTCTGCTTCCTCTTCTCCAGCTCTCCCCTGAATATCGACTCTATACTCTTCCTACACTGATTATCATCGAAACCCAGTAGATAAAAGGGTTTATTAGGATTCGAATTGAACGATTTTGGATCAAAAGAATGAATTCTAATTTCTGAGATTTTAAGTTTTTACCTTGAGGGCATGGTGGAAAGAAGTCCCAGGGAAATTGATAGGAGTGGCCCTCATTCCCTTCATCATCCCCTGGAAGTATCCGTCCAATTGTTCCATTACAGGACCTGGCTCAAAGCTCACAAACAGCTTCCCTATGCTCTCAAATGTCATCTGCGCAAACAGGATACAAATTCGAATCTTGATTTGATTCCTAATGACCCATCAATTTTCAATTCACCAAAAAAAAAAAAAAAAGGTGGTACCTTTCTGGCTTCGTGAAACCCGTTGACGGTGCCCTTCTGGGCCCAGGACCGGAGCGAAGCGGCGATGATCGGCTGGTTGAGTTGGGCGATCCGGCGGAGAGCTCTGGGCTGGTTGATCGCCGCCGAAATGAAGTTCCTCATCCGCTTGTGACTCTGCCCCAGCGCCGCCGTCAGCGAGTGGTGGCCCACCAGGTCGTTGGTGGGCCACCGGTGGAGGCAGAACGCCTCGTCGGACTGCAGAACGAACCTGCTGCTCTCCGCCGTCCACGCGATGATCGACGGCTGGCCCAGCAGGTGCGTTCTGTACAGTCCCACCCCATCTCCGTATCTAGGAGAAGAAAACAGGGCAAAAACAGAGTATGCAATTAGATCGGAGGTAATTAAAATGGAATTGAACATGGAGATCTCAGCGACAGAGGGAAATAGAGAATGCTTACTTGTGTCGTTTGGAATTGATGAAATCGTCGGGGCGGCGGACGATCTTGAAGTACCAGAGGAAGGAGAGAAGGTCTCCGATGAAGGGGAGACCCATGTGACCCCGCGGCAGTTTTTTACCGGTTCCGGCGAGACGGGCCTTCACCGGAGCTACATGACGGAGTTCGTTCCACCACCATACCAGTGCGAGGGACAGCAATGTGCTGCAGCAGAGAATCCACCATGGAGGAATCATTTTTCCTCTCTTTAACTTTTTTCTTTCTTTTTCCCCCTTGCTCTGTTTTACAGTAGTGCGTGCTAGCTAAGGTTTAAATAGTGACAAGGAAAAAAAAAAAGGCAGGAGAATATTTAGGAAAGGATGACGATAAAAGAAACAAATTTAAGGATAGAGGTCGCATTCATTATGTCCATGGAACTTGATGAAAACTACCCAAAAAAGAAAAAAAAAACTGTTGCAGAAGAAACCCTGGAAAGGAAATGGTCGCGCATGGCGAACGAGATTCGTTTAGAAACCTCTGCATCTGAGTTATGTTAGTAAATCGCTGTCCTTGACTTTACATGAACATAAGCTGAGATTACGACGGTTGAACAGAAGGAAGGTTATTCATCTAATCCCCAACCTCAATGTTGATGAAGCAAAACCCAGCCCGATTCTGAAGAACAGGTGGGGAGATTCTAACTCGAGTTGTTGGGAGTTGGAATCGTAGGACTAAAAGTTCAAATGTGTTTGTATTAAGTTAAAATGATTTATCATGATCATGATAATTTTGGGTTTGATTTAGAGGATTAGAGCTCAAGAAAGGAGATTAGGAGACTATATGTATTGAAGGATCCATTACACGATTAATAAGAATTTTTTTTTTGAAGTGGTGTTCAATAGGATTAAACGACTGGGCCAAGCCTACTTGGGAAGTGTACAAGCAAACAATGCAAAAAGGAAATGAAAAAAGCCCAAACAAAGAAAGCTCACAGAAAAACTCGGGTACCCAATAGGGACCAGACCCAGGGACCAAAACAAGTTAGAGCCTTTTCCAAACCCTAGCTGCAACGTGCCCCCTCTGAAACTCCTCAGCCGCCGCGGCAGAGCACCACAACCACACCCAACAGAACGCCACCACCCATCCCTTGAGTGCTTCCGTGAGCCGAGCCCTGGGTCGGGTACCCACCTAACCCGGAAGGCAACATGAGGACGATTAATAAGAAGCTAATCCGCGATCTTGACTTGTTTGGTCGTGAAAGTTAGGTAAAACTGGAGATGGATAAATAGTGAGTTTTATGGTGGCAACTTCATCCCATAAAATCCAATTTCAAGCCAATCTCTCCATAACACGATTGTGTTTTACATTCGTGAATTTGAATCTTTTGTGCAAAGTTTTGAAAAAACTAGAGTTAAAACGAAGGAGGCAAATGATAGTATGATTAATCAAAAAATTATTCACCTAAAAAATATTAAAAAAAATTGATAAAAGTTTTTAGGAGCACTTCTATTATGCTATATAGCATTGGTGCTTTAATGTACAACTCAAAGTTGTGCCATAACATTAAATGTATAAGTTTAGACCACCCACAGCGTGGGTTGGTTTTGTGGGAAAAAGGGGAAATGTGACCACAATGTGGGGGGGAATAGGGGATTAAATGGGTTTTGTGGGTTTAGTGGGTGGGAAACCCACCAGATGAGACAAATGGTGGGGGGAAAGGGGAAGGGGTGGGGCCCACTTCAGTTTGTTTTTATTTTATTTTTTTGTTATTATTTTAATGGTTTAGTGTTTGTTTTTAGGGTTTAGTGTTTATTTGTTTGCTTTTATTTCTTCTTAATTATGTTTATGTTCAACTATCAATGTAACAACTTTCTTGTATAAATTATTGCGATTTCGTCATTAATGACGTTAATTAGTGATGAAAAAAATTATGTCCAAATTAGAAAAAAAATTATATCAAAATGTTCGTATTCATTAATTATCACTAACTATGTAAAAATAATGATCATTATATAAAAATAAAGTGTTGAAATCAACTATAAATTGATTTTACGAAAAAAAGTGTTCAACCAATTACCCCTTTTTCCCACACCAACATTGTGACCAAACCCTCTCATTTTCCCCCTTTTCCCTCTTTTCCCACCTTTCCCACCCTCCCACATTGTGGATGGTCTTAGGTTGTACCATAAAGCAATTTGTACCATTATGTTATGGTACAACTTTACAACTTGAAATTGTACCATCACATAAAAGTACAAGTTGAAGTTGTACCATAAAAGAATTTGTACAAAAAGTATAGGTACAATCTGAAGTTGTACCATAACGTAAATGTACAATTTTAAGTTGTACCATAAAGGCAAAAACATATAGCACCAATACTATATACCATTGTAAAATTTCTCAGTTTTTAGATCCCAATGAACGTAATTCTTTCGTACAGATTTTTAATATCCGAGTTAAAAATGGAGGAGGTAGACAATGACATAACTGGTTTGAATATATTTAAAAATAAATTTAATTTTGTAAATTACAATATCTATGTTCAAAGAATTTTGAGTAGTGACTTAAAATCTTTGTCTAATAAAATCAAATAAAAATGAATTAATCACGTAAAAATGAATTAATCGTATTAAAAACAATAAGTACTTTTTTCTCCATTGAAAACATTGGAAATTATACTCAACCTGTAGATTGCCAATACTATAAGTCTATAATCAATTATTTGGTGTCAGACAATTAAGTTCATGAATCGGCGAGGTCCAAGATACCAAATACATAAACAATCATAACTTGTCTCCCTAAACTACTAGGCTATATAATCTTCATTAAAATTTGATCGTGACTACACACTCATTTATCCCCTCATCTCTCCTGGATTTGGCATTATGCTTTGGGGAATCCAATTACACAATACCCCGGGGGAAAATCCCAAAGTATACTAGTAATTAAAAAAAATTCCCAAAATACATAAGTTGTAAAAAAAAATATCATGCTTTCCATGCCATGCTTTTTTGTAACTTATCGTGTAAGAATGTCGATCCTTCACCTCGGTCATGATAGCTTTGACCTTGATATCTGGTTGTGCTTCGATAAGGTGCTTAATAGTTCTTCCAACTTTCTTTGCTTTAAGTTGTCAGTGATCCTGGGAAAGTATGGATGAGGAGCAAGTGTGGTCCGTCTCAGCTTTTCGAATCACCCAGGCACCCTTTCTCTTCATATTTGCAGCCCGCAGTTGCCACATACAGCCCTCTGCATCACTCTTGCATATGACATGTAGTTGTTTACTGTCATAATATTTTACCTTCCACTCGAAATTGCGCCTCAAGGCCTCTTCGGTAAAAGCATCTGCACAGCGTCCTTCGATGTGAACGCCATACCCACCTCCAAATTGGTCGTTGGATTATACACTGGCATAGGGACAAAGTCTTGGTAAAAGCATCATGCACAGCGTCCTTCGATGTGAACGTCATACCCACCTCCAAATGGGTTGTCAGATTATACACTGGCATAGGGACAAAGTCGGGGGCATCATTCTGACTATGTAAAAATTGAGTTGGAACCTGTGTGTAGTATGGCGCCGGTGCCTCACGAAATGCCGCCTCGTCGTCGGTATCGTCAGTATCTTCGTCCTCGCTCACTGATCTCAAATCTTCCTCGGTATCATCGTCGCTCGAGTCGAATGGATATCTCGGGTAAGAATGATCAACATGACCACCATCACCAACATCGTCTTCTCGCTCATGTGAAGTACGCCCTGATCGAATGGTATTCTCGATTTCAGCCCACTCTAGCCCCCAAGCAGGCCATTGAACGCCATCGGCCTCAACTAATGGGGCAGGTTGATCTCGTTGCGAGTACTGTCCCGATGGCACCCATCCCGCACTACTACCTCCACCGTAGTTGCTTGAACTACCACCCTCTCCGTAACCTCCTGTATAACCACCTCCTTCGTAGTTGCTCGAACTACCACCCCATCTGTACCCTCTGCAAAACCATCATCATAGAATACTGGTGATAATGAGTTTCACCGACCGCCTCGGTCTCAACATACACCTCTGCAAGCCGCATCCCGTTATCGCTTAGGAACTGTAACATCATCGTAACTGCGTCATCATCGTTTATGACAACTTCTTGGTACACAACCCTGCCAGCATTCATGTCTGGATACTGGTAAATAATTTTACCAAGTCTCGTCTGTCCGCTCGTACAGACCCTGTCTCGTCCCTTATCTCGTCGCTCAACAGGTCGCCTTTCTCGTCCCTTATCTCCATCAAACCATCCATTAGATCTTCTTTTTCCTCTGCTTCCTGCTTTCTTCCCCTGTTTCTCTGCTTCCTCTTTTCCAGTTCTCCCCTGAATATCGACTCTATACTCTTTCTACACTGATTATCATCGAAACGTAGTAGATAAAAGGGTTTATTAGGATTCGAATTGAACGATTTTGGATCAAAAGAATGAATTCTAATTTCTGAGATTATAAGTTTTTACCTTGAGGGCATGGTGGTACGAAGTTCCAGGGAAATTGAGCAAGATTCTAACTCGGGTTGTTGGGAATTGGAGTCATAGTACTACGGTTCAAGTCTGTTTGTCTTAAGTTAAAAGGACTTGTTATGATAATTTTGAGGTTGATTAGAGGAGTAGAGTTCAAGAAAGGAGACTATATGTATTGAAGGGTCAATTTCACAACTAATAAGAAGCTAATTCATGGTTTTGACTTTGTCTTGTTTGGTCGTGAGAGTTAGGTAAATTTTTTTTTTGTCAAAAGATATCATGTATTGATCGGAAAAATAGACAGTTACACCCTGGAACTCAGCCAGGTCTGGAAATCAAAAAAGCGACTCATAGTTGGATACAAAGAGAGGGCTTTCCTAGCTACCAAATGAGCTACCCTATTGTTCTCTCGACCTACAAAACGCACACTAAACCCAGGTTGAGTACGAAAATAATGACCAATCTCTTCCAGTACAGCACCCAACCGGCTATCTCTTGTGTCGGCATGATTAATTTTATCAATAATCACCTTCGCATCGCCCTCAAAAACGACCTCCGACAAACGTTGCCCCACACACCAAATAATTGCTTCCCTGAGCACCAGCAATTCCACCACTACAGGATCATCCATTTGAGGAAACTGGACCCCTCTAGCCAGTAGGATTGTCCGTGCTGGGTCAAAAAGAACCATTCCACCAGCCGAATGAGACCCACTCTTAGTAGCCCCGTCCCACATGCAAACCAGATGAGAGCCATCCTCTTGAGCGGAAGATTGCATTATCGGCTCTTGAAACCTAGGCACCTTATCCGCTGGCAGACCTACCCATTCCTCATACTGTTGGTGGAACTGTCGCATAAGCGTTGGAATCCCAAATTGTTTGCCTTCAAAGACTACCCAATTCCGAGATCGCCAGATCCTCCAAAGGACGGCAACAACAGCCATAACCATAGACGGTTGATGGATCAACCCCAACAGACGCTTTAGAAACAAAGGAAAAGTTTGCCGAGGCAATCCCTCCCCCAAGTAATCCAGCCCAGAATAGTCCCAGAGGGCTCTCGCCACCGGACAATCAAGGAACAAATGTTCCATTGTCTCTGGGCCATCCCAACAAACTGGACACCGAGGTAGCACCAGGACCTTTTTTTCAATAAGCGCCTCCATGATCGGCAGAGCCCGATTTAGAATTTGCCACACAAACACCTTCAACTTCGGAGGGAAAAATTGGAGATGGATAAATAGCGAGTTCTATGATGGTGACTTCATCCCATAAAATTTAATTCCAAGCCAATCTCTTCAGAACACGATCGTGTATTACATTCGTGAATTTGAATCTTATGTACAAAATTTTGAAAAATCCGAGTTAAAACAAAGGGGGCAAATTATTTTATGAATTTAATCGAAAAGTTATTCGCCCTAAATATATACAAAAAAATTTGATAAAAGCTTTTAGATCTCATTGAATTTGTTTCTTTCTTACAAAGTTTTTTAATATCCGAATTAAAATGAAAGAGATAGACAGTGACATAACTAGTTCGAATATATTTTATATAGATTACGATATACTTTGAGTCATACTTTAAAATCATTGTCAAAATAGTCATGTCAAAATGAATTAATCGTTTTCAAATCTAAAAGTATTTCCTGGAGAACATTGACAATTATAATCAACCTGTAGATTGCCAATACTATAATCAATTATATGGTGTCAGATAATTAAGTTCATGAATCGACGAGGCCCAAGATAAAAATACTTAAACAATCATAACTTGCCTCCCTAAACTACTAGGCTATATTCTTCATTAAAATTTGATAGTGACAACACACTCACTCCCCTGGATTTGGCATTATGCCTAGGGGAATCCAATTACACAATACCACAGTATCAGATCCTAATCAATTTTAAGCAGCGGAATCCTAACTTGTTCTGGATCCCATCATTTTGAACACAACACAGAAACTAGTCATCGTAGCTAACTTCTTTTTGTAGTATCGAGTGCCTCATGTTCACTGATTTCACTTGTTTATCAACAAACGTGCAAAGAAATTTGTGACACATATTAAGTGAACACGGACTTGATCCAGGGGTACTACTACCACTATTATTGAAACTGAAGGTCCCAAGTTGGAATTAAGCACACAGACACAGTTAATTTGAACGGCCAATACAATCACCGAACACGAAAGATCCATCGACTACATAGGAAGGTCCAGAAAGCAGAAACTGAAAACAGAGAGGATACGGACAATTAATTATATATATATATGAAGAAACACGCTAGATCACTTTTCCCATCAGCCGGAGACGGAAGAAATTTGCGAGAGCTCTATGTATTGCAAACTAACAAATTTTATTCAAAATGAAAATCTTGACCTTATGTAAACACTAGTACAGGGTCCCGCCCGTTGACGAGAGAGTATGTCTCGTTTTGTTTTTGCATAAGAGTTTAATATTTAAACAGAGATTGTACTTAACTTAAAGGTATTAGTGTGATAAGCAAGTAATTCATTTTTATCTATATATTGTAAAGGTTTGGGTGATTGTTTACTTCTGAGAGTTGGCAATGAATAGATAAAAGTCATAAAATTAAGGGTTAATATTTTCGTATGGCCTGAACTTTAACCAAAATAAACATCCTGGCCAATCTTTTCGATCTATAACATCCTGGCCCGAACTATACACCAAAATAAACATTTTGGCCAGATTCGACTTTTGACCGTCAACTTGAACGGTCAAACGCGTTGACCGTTAGTCAACGCGCCACGTCACTGCCAACTCAGCAAGTCTAAACATTTTTTTTTTTTCAATTTACACCTATTCCATTTTCTTTTCATTTATCATTTTGACAAAAAAAAAAAATCGGGACAAAACGCCCCACCCGAGCCCTAACCTGATTCTTCCTCTCCTCTCCTCCCCTCCTCTCTTCCTCCATTCCGGCCGCCAACGAGTCTGTAGAGAAGGATAGAATAGCCCAGCGCCTCCGCCGCCGCTGCCTCCGCCGTTTCCTACATGAGCTAGATGCAGATTCCGTGTGTGGAGTGGATTTCAAGCTGGTTCCTTCAGACAATCTTTCTACCCTTCCAAGCAAAACCCTATAAATTCGATGCCGGTGAACCTTCCAGGGACGCTCTTCCACAAGGCGGAGGAAGAGAGGAGGAGAGGAGAGGAGAGGAAGAAGGGGAAGAATCACGTTAGGGCTCGGGTAGGGCGTTTTGTGCCGAATTTTTTTTTTTCAAAAGGATAAATGAAAAGAAAATGGAATAGGTGTAAATTAAAAAAAAAATGTTTAGACTTGCTGAGTTGGCAGTGATGTGGCACGTTGACTAACGGTCAACGCGCTTGACCGTCCAATTTGACGGTCAAAAGTCGAATCTGGCCAAAATGTTTATTTTGGTGTATAGTTCGGGCCAGGATGTTATAGATCGAAAAGATTGGCCAGGATGTTTATTTTGGTTAAAGTTCAGACCATACGAAAATATTAACCCTAAAATTAAATACCAAACAACGTATAAATAACATGTCAAAAATAGAATACATGTACCTAATATATACATTATATTCATTCTCTAATTTAACTACATTTTTGCAACAAAAAAAAGTCTTGTCGATATAAAAAGTTGGTAAAGAACAACATAAGAGTTTCTTTCCATGAGATCTTCGCAATTAAAAGATGTTTGTCCTTTGATGAAGTTTAGAACATCCATGAAATACTTTTCTGAATTCATCTTTGTTGTTGATCATTGCACGAAGTATAAATTTGGAATTACATTTTATCAATGAGAAAGAACAATTTGCAAATTGGTTGTCAATAGTTAGTTGAACAATGAATTCAAGCTACTATCATATATTGAATTTGTTAGTCAACCATGGAGCAGTTTCATTGAACAAATTCATGTAATGTTAGGAGTTCAACCAATAATATTGGTGGATTAATGGATAGAGAATTATGACTATTCAGCAAATTAAGTACATCATTTATGGACCATCACCAGACCATCACCACCAGTTAGAAAGCCCCAATCAAGAGAGAGTGATCGAGGAGATTCATATCATCAATGGACTTTTTCCATAACCTGTTCCTCAAAAACGCTCCTCTCCCCCTTTTCATCAACCATTTTGTTTCCTGACTGCCGGCCGTCGGGCGATCCGGGGATACAGCATCTTCCTCTCCTTCATTCCATTGTTCCTCATTTCACTCTGCAATTGATCTTCAGCTCCAGCTCTGATTCCTAGCCCAATTCCTGAAATCGAATCGCAAGTCTGGGGGAGCTTGAATCGGCCAGCTGTGTGGGGGGAGGGCAACAACTTGGCGGTGACGGAGCGCTGAACGGCGGCCAGTTCGGTAGAGGAGAAACTAAAACATGCAGCTGAGTTTGCAGAGGTGGTTCGGATCGGGAGCTTCCCGTCAATTGTTGGAAACGATCTGCCGGCCGTTAATGAAGCTGCCATCGAGATCGTCGGCTGTCATCTTCTCCGTTCTGTTCCTCCTCGGCGGCGCGTTGATCTCCACTCGCCTCCTCCACTCCAATGCGTTCAGCGGCTCGGATCGGGACCAGAGCCGGGGAAGGCTCTAACGGCCAGCAGAATAACGCTTCCCGGCGCTGCAATTAATTTTTCCTCCGGCGAAAAATAAAGTACCAATTAATGGCCCATTGGTCGACTATTTGGTTTTAATACATAAATTATTATGTTATTGGGTCTTTAATGATCCGTTTTAAGTGATTAATGAGTCACTAAAGCGATCTTTTTAAGGCGCTTTACAACCTTTAATGGTTGGTTTATATATCAAATTATGGGATAAAAAGAATTAATTCTTGATTTCCAGAATTAATTTATGGCTTTCAAAGTATCTTTGGCACAAGGGTTCAGTCTATTCCTCCGGTGGCTACTTTAGTATCCACGTCCGGTTATTTGACGAGATTGCGGCCAGACACGGTGGTTGCCCCACCGACAAAGTTATCGTCGATGGCCACTCAGGCGAAAATATTTTGCATTAATCGCTTCGACTTATTGAGTGGTTTTCTTGACCATGATCCTAGCCATCAATGGAAGTAAATTCCGAGGTAAAGAGGTGAGCGCTTATTTTGGTTCATCAGAGCTAAAAAGGCGTCTAGTAGTTATTGGCTCTTAACTTTGCGGTTCTCCGGATTAAGAAATTAATTGCTATTCAAATGATTACGCTCAAGCTTTGTATCTCACCGGGTGCCAGCTTGTGATTAGTGCGGGTATTAACTCTCGCCCTCCCTTTAATAATGGTGTCGATTTCCCTCTAATTCACTCGATAGTGTCACTGATCAACCCATTATTTTTTAGAATAATTAGCTCATCAATTATTGGGCTAGTGTAGTAAAACAAATCCAGTGTCTATTTTATCGCTGGGATTTGAAACATGGAGGAATTGGGTGATTAATTAAGGGATTTAGTTACATTTCCTTCTTTGTCCATTTTTCATATTAATTGGGACCCATGGATAATTATGAAATTAATTGGTACCATATTAATTGTACTAAGATTCTTCATATGGCAATGCCTCAAAGTCATACTTCCCACAGTAGTGACCCTTCAAACTCGTGGAGTAAACTGTCCTAACGGATGGCCTATCTGCTGGAGACATCGAGAAAACATTGAACTTTTATTATTCAGATACCTCATAGCCATCAGATTGTGGACTTTAGTGGGATTGAGCAACTTTATTGAGACCGCCCAGACTGTTAACTTTAGTCTATGGTGGCGACATGTCATGGTCTCCGAGACCTCCCCATTCCACATTCTCCAATGCGTCTGTTTACTTTGGAGAATCTGGAAGTCTAGAAATAAAGTGACCTTTGAATTTATCCAACCTCATGTCCGTACCCTAGCTAGACAGTTCTACAACCAGGTCCTCGAAATCTCCAATCTTCTTCTTCCCCCTCCTCCCCGCAGCTCTCTACTCCCAATCCTTCCTGCCACCACTTGGGTCCCTCCACCAGAAGGCTTTTTGAAGCTCAACGTCGGCACAGCTGTTTGTGCCTCCGAGTGTTCGGATGGGCTTGTTATCCGTGGGTCAGACGGGCATGTGATGTTGGCGTTCGGGTTGCAGCATCAAGGGATATTGCTTGGCCCACGAGATAGTCAAAGGTGACTCCGAAGTGGTCGTCAACCAAGCCCGCCAAGGCGTCTTAGAAGACTTGATTGGTGGTCCGGTGTTACGAAAGTGTCTTTAGATCCTTAGCTCTTTGTCTGTTTGTATAGAGTTTAGGGCGGTACCTAGATCCGCCAACAGTGCTGCCCATAGAGTGGCGCGTAAAGCACTGCTTTTGTCTCGTGTAGAGCTAGAATCTTTTGATTTTTTGGGGTGGCTTCTTTAGAGTCTTTTAGGGGTCCTGGGTAGAATTGTAAGTTTAACTATTATTTTTCATTGATATCACTCAGAAATAAAAAAAAAATTTGTTAGCATTTATACCAAGGAAATCCAAAAGTTTGGTTTAGTTCTAGTGAAGTTGATGGAGTATCGTCAATATGTTCGTAAGCAAATTGTTGCCGAGGAGCAATTCAAATATATTTCCATTCAATAGTGATCACTCAGGTTAGTCACTTACAAATCAACACAGTGCAAATCCCACTTCATTCAAGTTTCATTGCGATAATGACTTGTGTGAATTTGTTTAAGCTATATGACCCAAATTCATTATTACATACATCGCAACCATAAATCAAATTCATACTTCACAAATTACCCAAATAAATTACTATTTAAGTTTATTACACAAAAACCTAGGTTAGAACAATTTTTACTCATTAGGGTTTAGAGAATAGTACAATGATCCAAAAATTTATTGAATTCAAGATTTAGATGGTGTTTTATGCGCCCACCTCATTATGATCATTCATTTTGCTTAGGTGGTTCAAAATCTTTAATCATAATACACTGAACAAAGTAATGAATGAATTTAAAAGAAAATATTTGAACTAACATTATATATTAGCCAAACCATTTGAATTAGGTAAATTCATAGTTAAACTTTTTCAAATACAATATAACAGTCGAATTGTTAACTTTTCATCCAACATCCTGTTAGTTGATGATGACATGACAACTTAATTGCTGAGTTGGGTGAATTTCACTGATGTGACAAGGAGTCAATCGGTCGGTTTGACTGCGTCACATGGATATTTATTAATTTTAACCTTATCATATATTAATTCTGAAAAAATAACAGAAAAATAATCATTCCACACATTCAAAAATTATATTGAAATTATCTGGTGGATCCGGATAGGGTACAAACAACTCTTATACCATCATGCTAACATAATTATTAGAAGTATTATGGTAACTACTCTATATAGTAGTTATGCCCCTTCCTTCCGTGAAAATTCTGGCCAAAATTTTCTTTTACGTCAAAGTTATATCAAAATAGGTATTTTTCCCTTTTTATACATAAATGATGTGAAATACATGTCACAACCACCTCGTAACTGAATGTTGAGTTGTTGATGGAAGAAATGTTTAACATTCAATAATAGCGGTCAATTATTTGGAAATTCTAGTCACAATATGCTTTTACGTCAAAGTTCAGGCAAAAATAAGGTATTAATCATTTTTATAAATATTGAGTCACTAATGAAAGAAATGTTTGACTATCAATATTAACGATCAACCCTAATTTCAAGCCAAAGTTATCTATTTGTTTCAAAATTTGGTAAAAAATGTTTTATTTAAACCTTCGTATTAAAATTGTTTTTATTTCAAAATTCAGATCAAAATAAGACATTATTCCTAACTAAAACTAATAGCTACGGTGACATGAAAGTGAAATCCGCATGATGAGCCCTCATGGTTTGGAAATTGGACATGGTCATAGAGGTGACAAATGGATTGGGTCCATAGAGTGATCGATTTGAATGGTAGATCCATGGATCAAATGTATTGGTGATTTTTAGATTGAATCTTATGGATTGGTGGATTGGATCATGAATTCAAGTGACATCTAAACATTGGACCAATATGCAAATTTGAAAAGTTTTAGTACTAAAGTTTCATAATAAAAATTTTAGGTACCAAACATAATTTGCCAAAGATCCAGGAATCCAATTGAATTTGGATAAAATGAATTGGATTTAAATGAATTGTATTAGTTGGATATTTATTGAAAGAATTAAATTGATTAGTAGTTTGGATGGTTTAATGATGTTGATTTACGAATTCCTATTTATTGTGAAAAGTGGTCCAAGTAGCAAGCCCATATTACAGTATAGCATAACCCAAATAAAAAGGAAGCTAACAGAAATACCGGATAGCAATTGGCGAATGGCAAGGCAGAAATTGATTGGTCCAAAAAGACCAGAGAGCCCTTCCGTGGGTTGCGGAGAGAGCTCGCTTTATTGAATGAATTATGTATGTGCTCACGGGGAACATGTATATAGTATTGGTAGGATGCTTCAACCACAAACTCGCCTTCCACAACGTCTGACCACTAAGTTTAGGGGCCGCCCCCGAGCCACGACCCAACCCTCTCTCGATCCAGAGCTAGTATAGCACTTGTAAATTTTTTATTTTCGGTGTTTGTTTCATTGTTCGTCGTGTTACGACCCAGCCCTATTCACCTTTTCTCTAATGTGGCCCAGTGCTCTACCCGATCCACTCAAGGCCGTATAAATCAGCAACCATAATCAACAACCATGTTGTAATTAACCTCTCAACAACTTCTAACAACCAACATGACTCGAGTGACACAAATCATAACTTGAAGGATTTAAAACGAAATAAATCAAACGAAGCAGCTTCAATATTGACCCACATGTTAATTCAAAGGGTTATAGATATAATATGCCTCTCTACTATGTAGTTTTATCAAACATGCCCATTTACTATTTTTTACATCAAATATGCCCTTGTACTTTGGAAAAATTATCAAACATGCCCTTATGTTAAAATTTCCATTAAAAAATCGTCAACCATGGTTGAACCGAGATGTAGACGACCCGACATCGGCAAATGAGAGGAAAAATGTCAGTTTTGTCCCCCATTTTATTTTTCTAGGTCTCGTTAAAGTGAAATATTTAGAGGTATTTGGCTCTACAAAAGAACCCAAAAAATTTTAAAGTGAAATTACCAGGGATATTTTAGACATTTGTGTCTCCCAAACCAAGGTACGACCGTGGTTGACTGTTTTTGGATGAAAATATTAACATGAGGGCATGTTAGATCATTTTTCTAAAATACAGGGGTATGTTTGATGTAAAAAATAGTAAAGGGGCATGTTTGATAAAACGACATAGTAGAGGGGCATATTATACCTATAACCCTAATTCAAACATCAGAGTTTTGACGCTGCTGCTAATCCTTTTCCGGCAAGGAGAAGGATTCCTCGGCTTTCTCGTATGCAGCTCTAGTTCCGATCCATCAATATTAAGCAGAGGTCAGAGTGCGGCGATCGAAATCTCCACGCCATCGGTCGGAATCGAATGAGGTAGGTAAATCATAGGAGCATCAGGATTCAGCACTTCCCACCTGCATGCACACACATCAATTGTCACCACACACTATGATCATAAATCATGTTTCATTATGATTATGAACCAAAACTATCTTGGTTGCACTAGTAGTTACTTGTATCCAGTGGACAAGTGATGCAGAAAGACGGCAACTTGTATCCTGGCCAGCATATTTCCAGCGCAGATTCTCGACCCTCTGCCAAACACTTGGTACGCTCCAGCCAGTTGTGGAGCAACTCAGAGACTTGGGCCGGGAATAGGCTCGTCCCCTAGGATCGTAAGAATATTTAGATAAAATTTGAATAAGTAGTGTTCGACTTATACATTGTATTATATAACAATCATGTAGTCTACTGATAACTACGTTAAACTTTTAGCCTAAAGCAAACAGGTTCGATCCATAACTACCTCATTTTTGCTTTAACTTCAGGACCAAAGCAAACGGATAACCACTACTTTTCATTCTTTTTGTTACTTTAATCCAGTTACAAATGAAAAAATCAACTTCTATTTAGTAAACTTGGGATTTTTAGCTCTTTATACAAACTGGTTAATTGCATGGTTGGTCACTGAGATTACAAAAAACGTTCAAATTTGGTCACTCAAAATATTTAAATCCATTGGTGGTACTTCAGTTTACTGAAACGGTTCACGTTTGGTCACTCTCCGTCCAACTCCGTTAACTTTTGCTGATGTGGCAGTCAACTCTCAAAGTTGACCGTTAACTTAGTGATGTGGCAACTAAAAAATTATTAAAAATAAAAAAATAAACATTTATATTTTCCATCTCATTATTAGATTCATTTAAAAAATAAAAAAATACAACGGGCGATCTCCTCGCTGAGTTGTCGCCAATGTCCCTCCTACTCAGGTCGGGTCTCAACGGTTTTTTTGCACCCGGATTAGGACCCGTCTCCGTGCTCTGCCGAGCCATCATTCTCACTTGCCCACCGCCGCCGGAGGCGGAGTAATTCATCTTCACCGGGGACCGGTCAGATCGCCGAGTGGGCGAACTCCCCACCGGCCGTTGATCCTTCCTCGGACCCGAATCTGCCGTCGAAAACGCCCGATTCGTCCTCGTCGCGGACATCTTCCCAGCTGGGAAATATCTCCTGCCCGCCTTCAGCTGCTTGATTTCCTCATCGTTGGCCGTCAGCAAGTCCGTGCTCATGTCGTTGTCGTTCCGGTACTTGGTCACCGCGAGGCTCATGAACACTGCGGCCACCGTCGAGTAAAAGCCGACCAAGATCAAGTCGATCCCGACCGACTTGCGGAACTCCTTGTCCATTGTTAGTTTAAAAAAAGAATCGAAGAGGAGGCATATGACAAATCTGGACATTCATTTTAATATGGCTCTGGGTCTGGAATTTAATGACAGGAGATGGATATAAATGGCACCGCCTAGGAAAAATGTATCAAGCTAGAGAGAGTAGTTGGCTTTGGGCTTCTCTGAGAACCAAGGGGTCCATGTTCTCCTTCATCAGCATCTGGTTGATGTACTTGGAGATTGGGTCGGATGTGTCAGAGCTGCTCCTCTGCTTCGGGGCTCCAGCCGGACGTCGTCGATTGGGAATTGGTGGAGAAGATGAACGACTCACCGCCTGGACTCAAGGTGAAGGACAGGCCGAAACTGCCGAGGCTGTGGCTAAGAGACACTGCAAATGGGTCCTTGCCAAGCAGCTCCTCGAAGTTTAGTGGAGATATCACATGTAACTCATGGCCGGTGCAGGCCTCTTCCACCTTAACTGCGTCCTCAGCCTGGACGCCAATTTCTTCTTCAACCTCCCTTTCTTCTTCATGTGGTATCACCCCTGGGAAATGATCAAGAACTCCTCCTGCTTCACTTTCGTCATCCTCCACAACTTCTTTCTGCACCCTTTCTTGCTCTTCTTCTTCTAGCACGGATTGGAGAGCCAGTTGCCAAGCAATTTCTTTCATGAGATCTTCTTGCATCTCCTCACTCATGCCCGCCTCCTCAAAGCTCGGTGTGGGATGTGGGAAGGTGTGGTCGGCTATGATAGGACATTCCTGATCATGATCATCACGAGAGCTCTCTGTGACAACTTCAGTGTGCTCCACAATGTCCTTGTAGCCTTCTTCTTCCTCCTCCTCTTCTAGTATGGTAACATAAGGGTGATCTGGAGCAGGTTGTGCACAAGATCGCTCAAGATCATCGACGCTCTTCTTAAGGCTTAGGAGGATCTCCTCTGTTTCACGATAGGCCTGGACACAATGATCCATCCTGGAGCATGAACTCTCACAGTCTCGAGCAAACTGCTCCATGAGAAGCCTCAATTCATAGTTTGGATCTGACTGTGAAGTGTAGCATGGCTCTGCAGAATGGCCCGTGAAGGCCGCCATGGGTAACTCCAGCTCCAATGGCCCCTCTGGTTGTGGGAGAAATTCTTCTCGATAAGGAGGTTGTTCTTGATATGCCCAGGGGTCTGATTGTTCTCCGTAGAAAGGGGGTTGGTACTGGAACCCGACTCCATAGTCTTCTCCTCCTTGGTTACTCCAGGGAGTCTCGAGGTAATACCACTCGGATGGTGGTGGATACCCCCAATGATTGGAGAATCCATGAGGGTCCATGATTTAGATCTGCACCAACAAAAACAAAAAACACCCAAGTGAAAAGCAAGGGCGGAAAACAAAAGAAAAACGCTAAAGTAACAAACTTCTGCCTTTCCTAATAATCTAGAAAGTCCCCGGCAACGGCGCCAAAAACTTGACACGCTAAAACACTACACCTAACTGTTATAAACGCGCTGCTACGGATCGGGAAATCGCCGGAATCGACAAAGCAAGAATACGAAAGCGAGAATCGAAAACACGACACACGATTTACGTGGTTCACTAACACGATGTGTGTTAGCTACGTCCACGGGCGAGAGAGAGAGCCGATTTCACTATATCAAGGAGATTACAGATTACAGAGGAGTATGAGAAGTATTTATAGTACTTCTCCATGTGGGTCTAAACCTAATCCAATCTGACAAAAGAAACGGTTACAGACCAGGCCTAGAACCCGAACCCAGTCGTAGCGGCTAATAGTCCGATTCAAGTCATATCAACAAATCTCCACCTTGACTTGAATCCTCTTCCTCTGAAATCTATGATGTACTCTGCTCCTTCTCTCTCTCTCGCCATCAATGCCCCGTAGGGCGGAGTCACCCACTCAAGACATTCAGCAAGTCCAAGCAGTGTTGGAACTTGCCATGTGGAACCGGCTTCGTGAACATATCAGCAGGATTATCCGCGGTGCCAACCTTTTTTCACCTTAATCCTCTTCTCTGTCCTCAAGAAATGATACCTCACATCGATGTGCTTAGTCCTCTCATGGTGGAATTGATCCTTGGCCAAGCAGATTGCACTCAAACTGTCACAATACACCTCTGCCTGATCATGATGTAGACCCAGATCACCAACCAGTCCCTTCAACCATATTCCCTCCTTAGCAGCTTCTGTCAACGCCATATACTCTGCCTCAGTAGTAGACAATGTCACCGCCGAATGCAGAGTTGCCTTCCAGCTCACTACATAACTCCCAAGAGTGAATACATAACCGGTCATCGATCTCCTCGTGTCAACATCTCCAGCATAGTCCGAGTCAGAATACCCAGACACCAAGCACTCTGTATCACTTCCGAAGCTAATCCCCACATCAGGTGTACCCTTAAGGTACCGAAAAATCCTCTTCACAGCCTGCCAATGCTCCTTCCCAGGTTGTATCATAAACCTGCTGACAACACTAACAGCATGTGCAAGATCAGGTCTAGTGCATACCATAGCGTACATCAAGCTACCTACTGCACTAGCATATGGGACTCTCGACATGTACTCCTTCTCAGCCTCTGACTGCGGTGCATAAGCTGAGGATAAATGAACATTTGAAGCACTAGGAGTATTTAAGGGCTTTGCTGAAGACATGCCAAACCTCGACAATATCTTCTGGATGTAGCTCTTCTGTGACAAGAAAAGCTTCTTCTTCGACCTGTCCCTGTAAATCTCCATACCCAAGATCTTCCGAGAAGCTCCCAAATCCTTCATCTCAAACTCAGCACTGAGAAGCCCCTTTAACTTCTGGATATCAGACTTTGACCTTGCAGCTATGAGCATATCATCCACATACAGAACTAGATATATCATCGAACCATCCTCTGCCTTGCCTTGATATACACAACAATCATATGGACTTCTGTTGTAGCCCAGCTCAAGCATGTAACTGTCAAATCTCTTGTACCACTGCCTCGGAGATTGCTTAAGTCCATACAAGGACTTCTTCAGCTTACAAACATAGTCTTCTTTTCCCGGAACCTCGAATCCTTCTGGCTGAGTCATGTAAATTTCTTCCTCCAACTCTCCATGTAGGAAAGTTGTCTTCACGTCTAGCTGCTCGAGCTCCAAGTCATAATGTGCCACTATTTCTAGTAGCACTCTGATCGAAGTATGTCTGACCACTAGTGAGAAAATCTCATTGTAGTCAACTCCTTCCCTCTGCGAGAAGCCTCGTGCAACCACCCAAGCTTTAAATTTCATGCCCCCTTTAGAAGTGATTCCATCCTTCTTCTTGTAGATCCACTTGTTTGTAACAATCTTCCTTCCCTGTGGTCGTTTGACTAGCTCCCAAGTGTGATTCCTGTCATGGGATTCCATCTCATCTCCCATTGCGGCAAGCCACTGATCAGCTTCACCACCCGAAACTGCTTCTCTATAGGACTGTGGCTCTCCTGCATCCACTTCCTCAACAACCTGAAATGAATACGCCACCATGTCCTCGAAGCCATACCTCTGTGGAGGTACTCCTGCAGTCGCTCTCTTCGGTCTACCTGAAGCGATAGACTATTTAGCTCGTGCACTGGACTCTGAAGTTTCTGGCTCTGCAGCAGAGACATCCTCATCATGTTGATCTTCACCACCTTGGTTCTCAAACTCACTCTCATTGAGAGTTTGCAGCTCCACCTGCTTATCAACATTCCTGCTACCTTCAGCAACAGTAACCTTCAACATGGGGTTAAACATAGACTTCTCATCAAATATCACATTTCTACTAAGTATAACTCGATGCTCAGAAGGTGACCAGACTCGAAATCCCTTAACTCCATCTCCGTAACCCACAAATACACCCTTCTTTGCCCTTGGGTTCAGTTTACCCTCATCCACGTGATAATAAACATGACACCCAAAAACTTTCAGTGAAGAGTAATCAGCAGGCTTACCATACCACACCTCATAAGGAGTCTTCAACTCGATACCTGTGTGAGGTCCACGGTTGATCAGGAAGCACGCCATGTTCACTGCTTCTGCCCAGAATCTTCTCTCTAGTCCAGCATTAGAGAGCATGCACCGTGCTCTCTCCAACAATGTCTGGTTCATCCTTTCTGCAACGCCATTCTGCTGGGATGTATCTCTAACAGTCCGATGACGGACAATCCCTTCATCCTTGCAGAATTCATTGAACTCAGAATTACAGAACTCCAGACCATTGTCCGTTCGCAACTTCTTGATCTTCTTACCGGTCTGATTCTCCACCAATGTCTTCCACTGGTTGAACTTCGTGAAAGCCTCACTTTTCTGCTTCATCTTGAAAATCCAAGTAAATCTCGAATAATCATCAATAATAGACAGAAAATACATGCTGCCTCCAATGGATTCAACTCGTGAAGGACCCCAACAATCGGAGTGGAGGTAATCCAGTATCCCCTTCGTCCGGTGGATACCCTTCTTGGGAAACTTGCTGCGATGTAGCTTCCCAAACACACAATGCTCACAGAATTCCAAATTCTGCACCTTGTGCCCGCAAAGAAGATCCCTCTTCGATAGAACTTGCATCCCCGTTCACTCATATGCCCCAGTATGTGCCAGAGAGTGGTCATATCTTCCTGTTGAACCTGAAAAGATGCAACTGCAGCAGAGCCAGACAACACAGACCCTTGTAATGCATACAAGGTCCCACGCTTCACGCCCTTCAGTACCTTCCTCGAACCCTTGCAGACATACACAACTCCACCTTTTCCTTTGAAGCTGAAACCCTTGCTGTCGAGTAGCCTCAAGGAGATCAGGTTCTTTGTCATTCGTGGAACATGCCTGACATCATTCACGGTACAGAATGAACCATCATGTGTCCGAACCTTTATGGACCCGAATCCAACAACCTTGCAGACAGCTCCATTAGCCATGACCACGTTACCACCATCTATCTGCTCGTAGGGTGTGAAGCAATCCCTGTTCGGAGACATATGATATGAGGCTGCAGTATCCAGAAACCACACATCACCACGATGTGCCTTCTCATCTACAGCCAAGGCGAGATCGTCTTAAGAACTGTTGTCCACTTCTGCCACGGCAACTGAACCTTGTTTCTTCTGTTGCCCTCTTCTCTTGGGACAGTTGTACTTCCAATGCCCCACTTCCTTACAGTTGTGACAAGCATCACCTGGATGTGGACCGGGACCCTTGGAATTCTCGCTCGAATTCCCTTTACCAGATTTCTTCTTTCCCTTTCCACCTGTAACAGCCAAACCCGATGCCTCACCAACTGTACCAGATCCGGACGCCTTATGTCTGATCTCTCTCATATGAAGAGCAGACCTGACATCCTCCAACGACATGCTTTCTTTACCATCAATAAAAGAATCAACGAAATTCTCATATGAACTCGGCAAAGAAACCAGCAGGATTAGGGCAGCATCCTCGTCATCAACTTGAACATCTATATTACGCAGATCCAGCAAAATAGAGTTAAGTTGTTCGAGATGTTCCCTCAAAGGCGTACCTTCTTGCATCCTCAAGCTGAACAACCGTTGCTTGAGATGCAGCTTGTTGGTTAGGGACTTAGTCATGTACAGACTCTCTAGTTTCAATCACAAGCCCGCGGCAGTCTTCTCAGCAGCGATGATAGACCGTTAATTACACATGTTTTTACCCCTGTTCTTACACCGTTTGAGGTGTTGATTCTCGTGTTTTAGGCCGATTTCACGCTAGGTTGTGCTTGATTGTGATATTTCAGGTCCTAGTACGTGAATGGATGCTTGGGAGCGAGTTTGGGGTCGATTGGACGAAGATCGGGCCCGTGGCGAGGTGTCAAGGAAGCCGCACGGGCAGCCCGGGACATCACACGGCCGTGCAAGTTGCACTTGTGGCCGTGTGATTTTTGCCGAGGCCAAACACGGGCATCCCAGGAAATCCACACGACCGTGCGACCCTGGCCGTGTGGGATGGCTGAAAGGCAATTAAATGGTACGCTGCGTTTTGATTCACACGGGCAACTGGGTGAGCTACACGGCCGTGTGGCCTGCCCGTGTGAGTCGGGAAATTCTGGTTTTTCAGCCAATTTCCAGCCAAAAGTGAGGGAATCGGATTTTGAGAGCAAAAACAGAGCCCTAGAGAGAGAAAGTACGAAGAACACATCCTAGAAGCTATCTTGGAGCTGGGTTTCGTCAAATCGAGCTTGGAGATCGTCATAGGAGTGGAAATCATCATCCCCGAGCAGATTTTCCTCATCATTATGAGTATGACTACTCCGATTACTGTTTCCTTCTCTCTCTCTCTATGGAGTAGAACCCTTCTCTCACTTGGGTGTGAAGAACCCTAGTTCCTGGTGTTAGGGATTTGATTGTAATGACTTGGGATGATTATAGTGTTTGATTTTAATCGAATGATGCATGTTTATTGAATTGTTTGGAGTCTGATCAGCTTTTCTCGATTTCTGCTGCAACCTGAGATAGATAGAATCTGATTAGGTTGTTAGAGCCTCTTCATTCGATAGTAGGAGATTGGTTATACGAGAGTTAGCCAGTTTACTGCTTTGTACTGGAATTCAATTCCAGGGGTGCGGATAGTATAACAACACCCTTAGTGTTGTTATACTAACAACAAGATTCATTAAGGGTAAAAGGGTAAATTAACAAAAAATAAGAAATAAAATTAAAAAAATAAAATTTCAATCCCAGCCTTCCCCTTTCCGTCTCTCGATCTCTTCTCCTCCGATATCCCCCATTGGCGCTTCGTACTCTCGCATCCACCATCGGCAAGATCACCGTCGGTGCCGCACTCTCTCGTTCGCCATCGGCAAGATCGCCGCTATTGAGAGACGGTGCCGATTCTTCTCCAACAGCTTCGATTTGGGCTGGATCTCCATTACTTACAGTGCCGATTCTTCTCCAACGGCTTCAATCTGAGCTGGATCTCCTCGCAGCGACATGAACGATTCCACTATTCCGGCGGCGGCAGTGCGGCGGCGATTGTGGTGAGAGTCGGAGCAAAGGAAGCTTTAGGTGGAGGAGTCAGCGACGCGGGAGAGGCGACATATTAACTGTTTCATGATTGTATGAGTTTGATTTTTTAATTGAATCTGACGGGAGCGACGGTGGAGGTGGAGGAAGGAGGAGGGAGAGAGTCGCAATTGGAGGCTGCGGTGGACTGGATGCGGTGCTGCGAGTTGACGTCTCTTCTTATTGGAGTTCTGATAGAGGAAAAAATCATAATGATTACTACTTACGCCATGTCGACAATCCGCTCCTTTTCTTGTGGAGCAAGAGCCATAACAGGCAAAAATGAATTTGCACTTTGTAGCTGTCATCAAATAGCTATTAAGTCATAAACTATAACTGTATAACTCAGGAAACTGGCTTGATGAAGAATATGAAGCTGCACAAATCACAATTACCATGTAGAGCCCAGCCATGTACTCGGGAGTACCGGAGTAGCCCCAATTGGCACTTGTGAATCATACACAACCAGTCCAACCTGATGACATCTTAACATCATAAGTTGACAATAATATGCACATACACACAAGAAAAACACCAGAAACATTTTCTTACTTTTGACCATTTGCTCAAGGGGTCTAAGTTCACACCTCCTTTCAACAGGACCTCAGCCAAATCACGTCTTCTTGCCTACGTGGATTCAGCCACCATAAACCAATGAGCATGAGGTTAACCATGAAACTGGCCAGAGAACTGGCTCCGGCAATGGAAGGCCTTTCTCACCTTCAAAGTGTTTGTTCGTAAACATATAGGTCTTGGCTTTTCAAAAGCATTAATAAGTTCCAGGAGTTCATTCACTGGAAACATCTGAAAGTAAAACGAAACAAATAGTATGAAACAATCCAATTATATAAGATTGAAGAGAATTTTTTTTGTTAATGATTCTAGCAAGTCAACCAAATACTTGAATCACCTCTATCAGAACTCCAATAAGGAAATCGTTGTAACCATAATAAGAACTTAGATCCATCTTAAAGCATACCACAAATTCCCTAAAACAAACAAGAAACACCACAAACCAAACCACAAATATATTGAAAGCACACCAGAAAACTAATAACGCAAACCATAAACACCGTAAAGCAAACCACGAAAACAAACCAGAAACGTCCTAATGCAGACAAAAAATGTATTAAAACAAACCAGAAACCTCACAAAGTAAACCACAGAATTTTCAAAAACACACCAGAAACCTCATAATGCAAACCACAAACACGTTAAAGCATACCACAAAAACAAACCAGAAACCTCCTAATGCATACCACAAATCTCCTAAAACAAACCACAAACCCCTCAATGCAAACCACAAATTTTTTGAAAGCAAACCAGAAACTTCTCAATGCAAACCACAAACACGATAAAACAAACCAGAAACTTCTCAATGCAAACCACAAACGCGATAAAGCAAACCACAAAAGGCATACAAAAATGTGAGAAACCAAACCATAAATCTCACAATGCAGACCATATCATCCGTTGGTCGTTGACCGGTTAACGAAAATCGTTGACCGTTGACCGGTCAACGAAAATCGTTGACCAAACTCCGATGACCGTCAGTAAGCATATTCCGGCGCCGATAGGCATATTCCGGCCCCGATGACTAGATTCCAACGCCGGTAAGCATATTCCGACCACGGTGAGTATATTCCTGCGACGGTGGCATATTCCGATGACAAAATAGCATATTCCGGCGACGACAAGCATATTCCGGTGACCGGCGACCGGTGGCAGAATTCCGGCGACCAAAATTTTGGGCCGAAAAAATAAAAAAATATATTTTTTATTTTTTTTATTATTTAAATATATTTTTCATAATGACAATTATACCCCTGCTTTGATTTTACACTAGGTCAACTCATCTAATAAAAAGTCATCACAACCCTAGCTTCCTATTGGTTGGAGACTAGTGTTGTTACAATAACAACACAAGGAGTGTTGTTATAGTATCTAGTCCCCAATTCCAGTAGTGGAGTTCTGTGCTTATTGCTTCAGCTTTCTATCTCGGTGAAGACTAGTCGTCTGCCGGGTAGTTAGACTGAGAGGGCTTGGTCAGCTTAAAAGATTCCAAGCTACTGTCGGATCTTTCGCAGTCTAATCAACAGTAAATCAACCCAGGGAAATTACAATTGAACCTAACTAAGGGGCTAGGGGGACTCATTCCCGAGTGACTCTTACCTGCTTGAGAAAACCGAATAATTTCCTGCTTTCTTACTGCTTTTGCTTTAAACAACAATCAATCGAATTAGTTGGCTAGATAATAAACAACCACAGAGTAAGCAGTAGATCTAGACCCCGGGTGGATAATAGAACTTGCCTGTTACTGCATTCCCGGATTGCGATTACACTTGGTCGCAGTTTGGTGTTGTGTTTTGGCGTGTCAAGCGACTTCAATGATGACGTCATCAGACAACGATAGCATGATGGTCGAGTGGGCCTTCTCCTCCAGGGTATTCCACTCATCGTCATCGACCGCTGCCTTCTTCTGTTTCGCAGACAGCGGCCCCCACAGCCCTTGCTATTTTAATAAAACCTGCATCTTGATCTGCCATATAGCGAAGCTGTTCTTCCCCGTGAACTTTTCGATCTTCATGTTCACCGACGTCATTCTTCTGAATCGAAAACCCTAGCCTGATTTCCAACCGCGGCTCTGATACCACTTGTTATAAACGCGCTGCTACGGATCGGGAAATCGCCGGAATCGACAAAGCAAGAATACGAAAGCGAGAATCGAAAACACGACACACGATTTACGTGGTTCACTAACACGATGTGTGTTAGCTACGTCCAAGGGCGAGAGAGAGCCGATTTCACTATATCAAGGAGATTACAGATTACAGAGGTGTATGAGAAGTATATATAGTACTTCTCCATGTGGGTCTAAACCTAATCCAATCTGACAAAAGAAACGGTTACAGATCAGGCCCAGAACCCGAACCCAAATAACAGCGAGACCCCCGATTACCAGTCGTAGCAGCTGATAGTCCGATTCAAGTCATATCAACACTAACAATGGCCAAGTGTAACCAATGAAAGGGATTGCAGTATAGTGGCACAAGTAATAAATATCGAATCCACGGGTCTCTAGAGTTACTATTACTCAGCTTCAGTTCATTATCTAGCAAACTAGATTAAGGATTGATTTACTAAACTACTCTACTAACTACTCTACTAATTACAAGTTGGGAACTCACTTAGGTATGATTCCCCCTAGCTCCTGAATTAGGTCCAAGTTGCAATTACCTTTGGTTGATCTACTGTTGATTAAACTGCGGAAGATCCTAAATTAGCTTGGAATCTCTTAAGCTGACCAATCCCTCTCAGTCCAACTACCCGGCAGACGACTAGTCTTCACCAGGATAGAAAGCTGAAGCTATGAAAACAGAACTCCACTACTGGAATGAATTCCAGTACAAAGCAGTGAATTGATTGACTCTCGCACAACCAATTCACCACTATCAATCAAGGAAGCTCTCTTAACCTAATCAGATTCTATCTATCATAGGTTAAAGCAGAAATCAAGAGAATTTGATCAAGATTCAATTGAATCAATAAATCATGCCTCAATCGATTATAATAAAAAAATATACCATCCAAAACTTCATACAAGAAAGATCCTAACTCATGCAACTAGGGTTCCTCAAAACCTAAGTGAAGGGAAGTTAATCCATAGAGAAGAGAGAGACTGCAGAAATCTGATCTAGATCTTCAATCTCCATCTCCAAGCTTGATTCCCGAGCTCCAATGGCGAAGAAATCCTCCAAAATAGCTCCATGAATGTTCCCAAATCGCTCTCTCTCTCTAGGGTTCGTCCCTTGGGTGTTTGGGAACCAAAAACCCAACTCTCCCCTTTCCTTTTGCTGAAAATCGGGTTTTAAACAGGAATTCCCGATCACGCGGCCAGGCCACACGGCCGTGTGGCTTTCCCAGCTGCCCGTGTGAAGGCTCGGTGATTTCCACACGGCCACGACCCACACGTCCGTGTGGAGTTCCAGGATGCCCGTGTGGCTTGCTCAACCTCTGTTTAATGCTTTGTTTCTCCCTCGTCCGGACTCCGAATCAGTCGTCGTTTGATCCCAGACGCTCGTAGTCTCGTCCTCTTTCTTTTCATGACAAGCTTGCATGATTCTTTGTCCATAAAGTGAGGTAGAAATCCATTCTTATTCAGGTCATGCCCGAGTTTCTTCTCCCGAATCGCCAATTGATCTCTGATTGACTTGAAACTTGCGCCTATGCTTCAATTTATGTGCTAGGACCTGAAATATGACAAAGGAACACAACCTAGCGTAAAATAGGCCAAAGACACAATAATTCAAGCTCAAACAATCAAGAAACAAAGGGGAAAACATGTGCAAATACCGAGTCATCAATGATGTGATTTCATTATGCATTAAGGAACAAATTAATGTTCCTAATATGAATGACTTGTTCACTCTTGCTGGAAGAACAAGGCGTAGTACCCCTCATCAGCCCACAAACTTGCATTACTATCAAGTCGAGCTATTTTATGAAGTCATTGATATGCAATTGCAAGAATTGAATACTCGATTTGGTGAGGTGAATACTCGATTGTTGGATTGCATTTCTTGTTTTAGTCCAACTAACTCTTTTGCTGCTTTTGATAAAGCAAAGTTGATGAGTCTTACTGAGTTTTATCTTGAGGAATTCCCATCCAATGTGCACTCAAGACTTGATCAACAATTAAGGGGCTACATTTCTCATGTCAAGGAAGATAAGAGCTTTGATGGATTGCGGGGAATCGACGAGCTAGCTAGAAAATTGGTGGAGAGAGAAAAGGATACTTTATATCCTTTAGTTTTCTTGCTTCTGAAGTTGGTTTTGACTTTACCTGTTGCAACCGCAAGCTGTGAAAGAGCATTTTCAGCTATGAAGATCATCAAGAACGATCTTCGGAATCGGTTGAGTGACCAATTTATGAATGATTGTTTAGTTGTGCATATTGAAAAAGCTATATTTTGCAACTTAAGAGATGAATGTATTCTAGAAACATTTCAGAATATGAAAAGTCGTCGTGGTTAGTTGTAAACGTGACATTATGAACTTATGAATTAATTTCTAATAATTTTTATTTTTTTATTATTTTTTATTTTTTTATTTTTTTCGGCGACACCCCTCTTCGACAATCTTGGGTCTGCCACTGGGCGCCACATGCGATTTGCAGTCGGGAAGAGACGTAGGCTTAGACAAGTGGATGGATCAACACATCCCAGCAACCACGAGCGTATTCGGGCGTCATTCTGATTCCAGGTAGCGATATCTTGAGCAGTGGCGGCGTTCTCGGCAGGTCGAGGCTTAGTCCCATCAAGGATGCCGAGCAATCCTCTCCCTTCCACGAACACGCGGAACTGAAACTCCCAGAGAGGAAAATTCGTGGGGGAGAGGCGGACAACTGATTTATCTAATTCCATGGCTTGAGGCTCTGATAACATGTTACGAAATGACAATCACAAACGCGATAACGAGACAAATCGATTTAACGTGGTATCCCTGGAATTCCAGGACTAATCCACGGAAGAGCTAGAGCTCTTCAATCTACGACTTCACTATATAAAAAAGGGTAATGTCTATTTTTTATCCAAACCTTTTTTAAATTCTTTTATATTATCCAAGCCTGTTAAAATGCTATTAATTAGCCAAATCTTTAGTAATGCATCAAAATATTAGCCATTTGTACGTTATCTTAATAATTTTGTAACACTTTTCTTAGTTAAAATACCAAAAATTTGGAATGTTTACCTTCATGTGTCTTTTCCAAGTCAGTATCATGTTGCCAAGTCAATATTACTAACAAAATTGCTAACTGAAAGTTAACATTTGGTTAACTCTTAGTATTTCGATAGGTTTGGCTAATAAAAAAGAATCCAAAAAAGATTTGGATAAAAAATAGATATTACCCTATAAAAAATATCAGACGAGAGACAAAAAAAAACCCAGATCATTCGGCTGCCCTCTCTCTGCAAAATATATACTCTTAGGTTAGGGTTTCTACACTAAGCAACCTAACCTTGCATGGGCCGCATGGCAATTATGGGCTAACAACAATTAAGGACCACTAATTAAGTACATCAGAACCCGAGAGTTAAAGCTCTCTTAACAAAAATAAGGGATTTAATTTTGTTAGTTAGTTTAATTGTCCCAAAAAAACATCCAGCAGAAATATTTAATTTGGGGTTAATTTTTCCATCGGCGGATTAAGTGAGATTTTTTTTTGTCCGCAAAATTCTATCACAATGCGCTAGCTGCTAGCAACACATCAATATTTGTTTCTCCATAGATGGGACTTTAATTATTATGAATGGATTTTAATTAAACGTAACCTTTTCCTTTTCAATCTTGGAAATAAGGGAATCCTTTTCCTTTTCCATTTGGGTTTTCCTTTTCAACTTGGAACATGTAAGGTATCAGGTTTTCCTTTTTATCTCTGAAATAGGAGTTTTATTGGTAGGTTTATGATTTTCCTAGTCATATTTAGATTGTTATTGTTACATTATAAATAGGTGAATTTTGTTGTGCTGAACATCAAATTCTGCTACCTGCTTTCGTAGAAAAGTATTGATACTAGCAAAGGAGGAAGCTGAAGAATTGGAAGAGCTAGCACAATACCATCAGCATATTTATAGCTTCCGGTAAACTAATTTCTTGTAATGAGAGTTTTCATAGCACCATCCCTGCTTGTCGTTTCTCTCAAGTTTCAATTAATCATCCCCTCCTCCGATTATGTTGGGCGAAGCTATCTTTGGTTATACTAAATGCTTGCTTTACTTAAGGCTATACTTAGCATATATAAATCTTTACTCAGGGATGGAAAATATAAAACAAGCTTTAGTTAGGGTAAATATTGCTTTACTTAATCATAGCTAAAAAATCATTCCCTTCCCCAAATTTTTACCATTGATAGAAAAGTTTAGCCTCTTCCTATGCCTGTACGCACGAAAAGTGCATAGATTCAAATAATCATATGCTTGAATTGCACAACCCATTAATTTTTTTTTAGTGTTTCTTTCATCATGTCATCTATTTATTTTTGGTGTCATGATTAATTTTTTATATTTATTTATTTATTTATTTATTTGTTTGTGTCATAATTGACAATTTATATTTTTTTAATGGAGATGATTCCGAATAAGGATTGGATGAGCATACGGAACTGGAGAGAACCTGGATTCTTCCAAGGCATTAATGAGTTTATTGATTTCGCATTTTCTCGTTCCGCCAACAAAGAAGCCATTCGTTGTCCTTGTACAAAGTGTCGAAACGCTGCATATAAAGGTCGATCAGATGTTCAATTCCATCTGCTAAAACATGGGATGTTGGAGAGTTATACAACTTGGAACTTCCATGGAGAAGGTGTCAGTAATACTCAGGAGTCGACAAGTAGCCAAGAACTGAATGAAGACCATATGCTCGAAGATACTCTTGATTATATGGATGGATTGTTACATGACGTGTATGGTAGGAGAGATGAAGAAGAAGACTTGGCAATGGACACAGAAGAGGCCGAAGAAGAACCTAATCAAGATGCTACTACCTTCTATCGCTTGCTCCAAGAGGCTAAGGAAAAATTGTACCCGAACTGTGAGTACACTAAACTATCGACAATTGTGAAACTGCTTCATCTTAAAAGTATTCACAAGTGGACTAACAAGTCATTCGACGACTTACTTGACATTTTGAGGGTCTTAATTCCTGATGGCAAGGTTAATTTCCCCGAGTCGTTCAGTAGTGCTCGTAAGTATATTTATGAATTAGGCCTTGGTTATGAGAAGTACGATGTCTACGAGAAGAGTTGCACATTATTCTGGGGTCCTCATAAAGATGCAGCATCGTGCCCAGTTTGTAAATTGCCTAGATATGCATCTATAGACAGCAAGGGGAAGGGAAAACCACACAAGGTATTACGATATTTTCCATTGAAGCCTAGGTTGCAGAGGTTGTTTATGTCAAGTAAAACAGCTTCTGAGATGAGGTGGCATAAGGAGGGCAGAAGTGGTGATGGTATAATGCGACATCCCGCTGACCTAGAAACGTTAGACTGGCTGCAGCAGCAGATGGCTTCCAACCTTTTGGCAACATGAGCTCCCAACATAGTATATGGCTAGTGGTTCTTATTCCCTATAACCTTCCTCCTTGATTGTGCATGAAACAACCATATTTTATCATGTCAATGATAATAGCTTTTCCTCATAGCCCGAGTATGGGTATCAATGTATTCTTGCAACCTATGATCAAGGATTTGGTTCTAATTAATCTCCCAATTTTTTTCCAATTATGCTTGAAATAACATGGTAGTAATTTTTAATTCATTCTAGCATGAGATATGAAGAACAGAAGAAGAAGTCATGCATGTGGATGAGACTGTTAATGATAATGAGGATGTCTTGAGAGTGGTCTTTGGTGCTCGTTCTGACTATGTTCGTGGAAAAGGAACTGGGTACAAGTCAACTACAAAGGGAATGAATACAAACAATCAGAATGGAAAGATAGAGCAACTGGAGGCTCAGGTTGGTGACCTAAGTGCAAAATTAGTAGATCAAGCCAAACACAATCTGGCCCTAACCCAAAGGTTCGAAAAATTTATGGAAATGGTAGAAAATGAAAGGCATAAATCATCTTCTCGCAGTGGACATGTAAGTAGTCAATTTTCTATCTTGTTACATACATGAATTGTTTCATTATATTTACAAGATCACAATCAAATTGACACACTCATAAAATTAGATGGAGGATGCTCTCACTCTGGAAGAGACAGATGGAGAAGATTATACAAGGGATGAATGTTCTAACAAGGTATGAAATTTAATATTAAGGTTGAAGGTTAAATATATTTAAATTACTAACATTCTCGTTCAAATTCGTTCTACAGGCTAGACGCGCAGAAAAGAAACGAAGTGCACCATGCAAGCAGGTTTCGAACTCAAGAAAGAAAAATAGGTACTCAAGAGTCTTCTTTTGATTCAAAGAAGCTAGCTAACTTACCTAGTAAATTGGAATCAGTACTCTTCTTTTATGGTAGTTTGAGTTCCAAATTTACAAGCTACAACTTCAACGTGTGTTTTTTTTAATTCTTTTTGTGATCCTATATGTATAGTGCTAATTTGTTTCATAGCCTTAAATTGTTACGAATTTTATAGCTTATCTTTTCTAAATTGAGTTTGTGCCTCCATTTCATTCAATTGATATTCTTGCCATATATTTAAATTTTAAATTTTGTCTAATTCTAATTTTACTTTCAGGGAGCTAAGAGAAGAATAGTTTGTTGGTGGAAGCATGGTGCGGCAGAAAGAGTAGTTAAGTGTTAGTACTTTTGTCAAGAGAGATAATAGAACAATTCATGGATTTAGAACTTGTTATCTATTATTTTTTTAGTATTTTTCTAGTTTCACGAGAGAATGGTTATTCTTTCAAACTATGAATGTTGGTTTTTCTAGTGTTGGATGAGATGACATTGTAGTAGTTTAGTTTTATTGCACTTTTATGGAGATGATTTTATGACATTTTGCTATATTGTCGCCTCCTAAGATATTGGTGAAGGGACACATGATCGTTCCCATAAATTACAAATGTGACAATCTCTCGTCCCTAAAGACACCGTTTAAGTGACCCCTAGTCGTCCCTATAATTTATGTAGACGAGATTTCAGCGTCCCTTATGCTACCACTTAAGGGACAATATGGTGTCCCAAAATATTATATGGGTGACAATGAGTCGTCCCCAAAGATAAAGGCTAAAGACAATTGGTTGTCCCTAAAAGTTATGTACGTTACAGATTGACGCCCCTAAAGACACTTGTTAAGGGATGATTGGCGGTCCCTACCAGTTAATAAGTGACAATTAGGCGTCCCAAAAAATATAGTTTAAGGGACAATTGATCGTCCCCACAAGTGATACAGGGAACAATTAGTCGTCCCAAAGACACATGCTAAGGGACAATAGGTCATTCATACGAATTACACAGGGGACAATTAGTTGTTCCCGAAAGGCGTATAAGTGACAACTCCTCGTCCCCCAATACACAAGTTTAGGGACAATTGTTTGTCCCTAAAAGTCATAGGTGACAACTTGTCGTCTCTAAAGATATAGTATAGGAAACCACTCGTAGTCCTTGAAGAAAGCTTTTGGGGACGAATTTTGGACTCTAATTTGACACCTATAGGAACGACACGTCGATCTTATAAAAAGAAAAGGGGACAACAAATTATCCCCATATTGGTCCAATGCAATTATGAAATCAATTATGTGGGACAACAGTTTGTCCCTAGAAATGATGTTTAGGGGGCAACTTATTGTCGCTAAAGTTATAGCTATGTGGACGACTTGTTGTCACTAAAGTTATAACTATGGGGACGACATATTGTCCTTCATGGACAAGACACGAGACGGTGACTTGCGCGTATCGGGGACGACTGTCGTCCCTAGTAATGGGGACGACCTACATTTTTGTCGTTCCCAAAAATATAGAGGACAAGAGTATAGGGAACCACTTATTGGAGACGACTTAGTCGTCCCCAAAAATTCTAGGGACGATTTTTCCTATTTTCGGGGACGACTTTTGTCGTCCCCAAACCTCCTCTTTTTTGTAGTGCATCTAGCTAGCTCCATCTTTTTCCTTTTCTCCACCTCTTTCTTGAATATATCAATCGCTTTCTTCCGGCACTACCACCATCGAACAATTCGTGGATCCACCTTCAGTAAATCCAACCTCGAACAACATTGGCGATATAATGCGGTACGAGATTTTATATATTAGATGTGCAACCTGAAGGGCGTGGTGATAAGCATGCAGTTTCAGGAAGCCTGAGAGATTGAGCTCTAACCCCTTTCAATATACCGTTGAATAGTTCGTCGATGGCGGCTAACTCTGGCCCTGGCTCCAAACTTGCAAACAGCCTTCCTATGTTCTCAAATGTCACCTACCAATTCCGATAACTTGTTTCTCTTTGTTAGTGAATAAAAACTAAAAAACACTAGGGTAACATCATAAAGTAGAGGCTTAACGTACAAAACGTGTTATTTAAAAAACAAACATTAGCGTCTAAACGTGTAAAAGCGTAAGTTGTAGTACGCATTTTGAACTTTCACTAAAACTGATTTTTCATTCTCGTAAATCTAGCGATGGGCAATGGCTGGGTTGGGTGGGTTTTGGGGCAAAATCCACCCACCCATTGTTATGGTATCTAGGTGATGAGAAAATGACTCACACCCACCCATTTGTATCGTTGTGGGTGGATTAGGTGGGTGACAGCAGACGGTGGGTAGGTATGACAGTTTTGATGGGTCAAATCATTTTTAAATAAGGGCTAGTACCACTGGGAAACCCGAAATATCAAGAAAGTGTCATTTGTGTCCCGAACTATTCAATATTCCATTTGTGTCCCAACGTATGATAGTTGTGCGTCATTTATGTCCTGACAATTTCGTTAACCGTTATAGATAACGGTTGACCAACATGGTCAACTTAATGTTGACTTAGGAGCATAATCGACAGAGCGATTAAGACGATTTGGAGATTTTTTTAAATTTTTATTTTTTTTATTTCGGTCATTTTAGATGAAAATATAAATAATATTTAAAATTTTATATAAGATGCAACGTCGATACTCACTAAGTTTTTTGTTAAAATAGTGACGGTCAAACTCGGTCAACACTTACGAAAATATAGTTAAAGACATAAATGACATATAAATAGTTCGGGACACAAGTGACGCTTTCTTGATAGTTCGGATTTCCCAATAGTATTAGTCCTTTAAATAATTAGATAGTTATAAGCCATAAAGTTTGCATAAAACAAATTGAATATCAATACTAAAAATCAATAAAATTGATAACTATTAAATGTAATTTATTGCACAATCTAACACCAATTATGAACCAAAAATATTTTATTGATAGTTATCATATTTTTTCAAATAAATTTTTTTTTGTTGTAAATCAAGTAAATTTTATAAAAGATAATTGTAATTTAATTGAATCAATCACAATTAAAATTTTGAAATAAGAAAAATTGTGGTTTATTATTGAAAGTGCATTAACGACTTAATATATTATGTGATTTTGCGGCTAATTATGACCCATCCGCTACTCACCCAAATTTAATGGGTGACTAAAATGATGACCCACACCCAGCCAACTTTCAAATAATCAAGTTTGCGTCTTCCAAGATCTCGAAAAGTTATGCGGAATAAAAAAAAATTCGCTAACAAAGATACATTCGTTTGAAGTTTCCATCCAAATTTGATTTTTCAAAAAAAAAATTATATGGACCAAACCGTTGGATCGAGCAGCTGTTTTGGACCAAACCACCCCGGACCCAAGCGGTCTACAAAACCGTTCCTGACCCAAGCGGTTTTTGTTTAAAACCGCGCCTCCACCTAGGGATTCTCGACTTTTCGAGTATGGGTGCTATTTTATTAAAAAAAAAATTAAACGTTGTTAACTTGTTATTTCTGGATAATATCGGGATTTATGTTACCTTCTTGACTTGTTTGTAAGCGTTGACTCTGCCAGTCTGGGCCCAGGATTGCAAGGCAGCAACTAAGTTGGGCTGGACGAGGGATGCGATTCTTCGAAGAGCATCGGGCCGGTTGATAGCATTGGCGACAAAACTTCGTCGTCTTTCTGGTACATGTACTTGCTCACCGCCGGCGCAAATGCTATGATCGTCGGTCGGCCGAATAGGTGGCTTCTAAATAAACCTGCTCCATCGCCATACCTGTTTCCAAAAGACATATTAGGAACAGGCAATGCAGTCAAAATCGCGCTTTAAAACTTAAAAACTTACGATTTTAGGCTTTTAGGTTACAAAAACGATTTCGTTTCCATATAAAAACTTAAGTGTATAAAATCGGACTCAATTGCGCTTTAAAGCTTAAAAGCTTACGGTTTTACGCTTCTAGTTCACCAAAACGCTTTACGTTTTTACGCTTTTTAGTTCACTAAATGAGTATTCTTTTCATGAAATTAATTATAAAAATTATATTTTAAAAGTAAATCACCAATAATATGATACATTTGAGATTAGAAGATACATATCAGGTACTTGGATGCATTCTCAACTTCAATAGAGTAATCTAATTCACCAGCTAGACTTTTCCCAAATTCATTAGCATAGAGGGAAAAGTGGTTTATTGTTAAAATTTATGTTTACGAACTTATTATTATGATGCTATAAGTTGTTCTACTTTAGGCATGAATCGCATGTATTTATTAACTTATCTGTGCATTCATATTTTGCATAGCATATGTCCTACTTAATGGATTTTTAGTTATTTTTCAGTATGCGTCAAAAACTTACGCTTTTTTGCTTTGATTCTACGCTTTACGATTTTACCCCTTTTCCGCTTCTAGATAGAATCGCGCTTTTGACTGCATTGGGAACAGGTACCTTGCCAAGTGCCAACTCACTGAACTCAGCACTCCATCACATGGGTCATTCTAATTTAGTATTTGTCAAACATGTTATTTCGGTAAATTACCACACAAGTAACACTTTTTTTTATTCATTAAAAAGATACTTACAAGTAGGGCTGGGAAACAGTCCGGTTCGGTTTAAACCGGACCGGATTGACCCGGTTTTTTACAACCGTATTGGAGAACTCCACAACCGAAGACGGGATTGGATTGTTACCCGGTTTCAACCGTGACCGGACTGGATTGATCCGGTTTAAACCAAAAAACCGGATCTCCTCTTCCACCCCAAAACACAGCCGTTTGAATGACAAAAAATCACCCTATCCTACCAAACTTCAATCCTAATCTATTCCCCAACCTCAATCTTCGCCGCTGCTCCTCTCGCGATTCTTCCTTTCCATCTACTTTCGCGATTCTTCTTCTCCTTCTCCCTCTTCTGGATCAGACCAAATACACCCAAGCATCGCCTTCTTCTCCCTCGACACTCCTCTGGCTCGCTCTGCCTATGAGCTCGATAGAAGTTAGAGAGGCGAGAAGAGTTGGAGCTGGAGAAGTGGTTGGAGTCGCGCGAGCCGGGAAGGGGAGATCGAGCGATAAAGGCAGCAAACGAACTTTGGAGAGGCGATGCATGTCGCCCATCGCATGTCAAGCGATAAGATCTCCTGGGTCGCCGTCGCCGTCACCATCGCCATCGCTGGGAAGTTGGAGAGCTCCGTCGCCGTCACCACTCACCATCGCCGTCGAGTTCTGGTGGCGGAGTGGCGATGGTCCGCGATGAAATGGAGGCTGGTCGGATTTTCTTCTTCTCCTACTCTTGTGTGGTGGGTCGGTGATTGGAAAAGATAGAAGCTCGAGGGTCAGAGGGAGATAGGGTTGAGAACAGAGGAGGCGGCGGCGATGAGGGTTGAGAATAGAGGAGGCGGCGGCATTTAGGGTTTAGGCTGGGGGGCGGGCTGGGCGGGCTGGGCTTGGGGCTGGGCGGGCTGGGCGGGCTGGGCTTGGGGCTGGGCTGGGCTTGGGGCTGAGGGTTGGGCTGGGTTGTATTTTTTATTTGTTGTTGTCCGGTTTTTCCGGTTTTAACCGGATCGGACCGGGCTTTTGGGCATTACAACCGTAAACGGGATTGGATTGGTTGAGATCTGGTTTCCGGTTTGACCGGAAAACCAGGACCGGATTTCCAGCCCTACTTACAAGGATTCGAACCATGATCACTTTAAAAAAAAAAGCAAAGATCATAACCAATCACACTAAGTACATTTGTTGTATCTTTTTAAATTAAAACATAGGGTTAATTGCATGGTTGGTCACTGAGATTACAAAAAACGTTCATGTTTGGTCACTGAAAATATTTAAATCCAATTTTGGTCACTCAAATTAGTTAAATGGTTCAAGTTTGGTCACTCTCAGTCCAACTCCGTTAAATTTGTCTGATGTGGCAGTCAACCCTCAAAGTTGACCGTTAACTTAGTGACGTGGATTTTAAAAAATAATAAATAAAATAAATTTTAATTTTCTACCATTTCCAACTCATTTTCACAATACACTAAAACAAATAAAATAAAAATATTATAATTACACATTAAAAAGGGCACTTCCCCTGCCACTACATCCCTACCCTACCCCTTCTTCCAACTCCATACGGCGAGCGGCAGGATCGGCGGCAGCAGGCGGAGCTAGGGATGGGAATTGGAGCTGGTTTGGTTCCGGGAAGGGATGTATTGGCGGAGGAAGCGCCCTTGTCAATATGTAATTTTTTTGTATTTTACTTTATTGTGAAAATGAGTTGGAAATAGTAGAAGATTTAAATTTATTTATTTATTATTTTTTAATTGCCACGTCACTGAGTTAACGGTCAACTTTGAGGGTTGACTGCCACATCAGACAAATTTAACGGAGTTGGACGGAGAGTGACCAAACTTGAACCATTTAACTAATTTGAGTGACCAAAATTGGATTTAAATATTTTCAGTGACCAAACATGAACGTTTTTTGTAATCTCAGTGACCAACCATGCAATTAACCCTTAAAACATATAATCGCAGAGAGGAAAAAACCATTCCCCCATTTCAAATTTCCTGTTCCAAGAGCGTTTGTAGGAAGGGTAGAATAGGGAGTGTCAAATTTTTTTCTTTTTCCTCTGTGGAACGGGCCAACTTACCGTACACATTCGGATTTAAACGGGTCCAAGAGTGTCAGTTTTTTTCTTTAAGTTCTTTTATTTCTCCGTTGTGGTAAAATATATATGAAAAGACAAAAATAATACTCCGTTTTATTGCTAAAAAGAAAAATTTTTAACAATAAACTAATGCATGGATTCTAATAGGCTAACCGCTAATCATAAAATAAAAGAGTTGAATGTGTCTGACCTACACGGGATTTGCTTATCAAGTAAAACAAATGAACATCATGGGTTTGTCATTCTAAAACAAACTATTTTCTCTAGCATAATATATATTATGCTATTATTTTATATCTTAGTGGCTAAAATATAATGTATTATAAAGTTATTCAATGGTTCAACATCGACCAACCAAATTAGTCCAATTTTTATCATTTCAAATATATATTATATACTTATTTGATATCATAATAATTAAATTATAGTGTATATTATAGGGAATCGTTGGGTATTTGTTAGTAAAAAACTAAACAGAAAGATCTATTTGATTATTTTTAACATTAAAACGATCCTAACCATTTTCAGTTTCCTTTCGAAATTCTATAGTTTTATTCCCGAATCAGTGATGTGCAAATGGCGAATTGAAGTCATCTCTTTTCTTTCATTATTTTTTATTTTCAAATAGAAAGTTTAAAAGTAAATAATAATTAGAGTTTAGCATGTGTCGGTCAAACATGCTGAATTTCAAGTTTTGGCCCGTTTTGATCAATTCTAATTTATAATCACATGGTTCCCTGATACCCGATAAAAATCTCAAACCAAACCAGTTTGGCAGGTGAGTCCGTGTTTACCACCATTTTCTAGGGATATAGGAACAGTGGTTCCTATCCCAAATCGTGTTGTTCATTCTTGATTTCTTTAGATTTTATCATGGCTTGGCAAAAAACCAGAAAGCACCATGATGACAGGATGAAAGTTTTATAAAGCAAATTAATCGGCCAACGACCGAGTAAAAGCTAGCAACGATTGTGAGATGCTCATTTTTCAAAAACCGGCGGAATAGGCGCTTTTTTATTCGATTTTCTGGAATTCAGTTTCTATAAAACTTACTCCACCTCATCATATTACCAGAAACAATATTGTTTCACAAGGTAACAGGTACTTGATTTTGGTTCATAAGGCTGATTTTTGATTCGTTGCATCATTTATATCTTTTTCCTACTAAAATTCACTATTTTTATCACGTGTTTTCCAAAAAAAACTATACAACAATAAGCTATACACCCCATTACATTATCAAATTTCATACCTCACCTTTCTCCTCTAGCCAAATGGCCGGGGCCCACGCTAGTATTATATATTTCTTTATTTGATAACCCAGGAACCTCAGCAACCCACATACCACATGAGTGACAGCGGGGCCTACTAACCATCAAGGACTTTGTCCCGTTGCAGTGCACGACGTTCTGCTATCATCATCGGGGAGACTTCGTCTCCTGTACCAAGGGTGTCTCCGAGAACTCCAAAATGGTTGTACTGGGATTCGAACATGGGACCTTGTCACATTCCAAACCCAAAACCCAGCCCTTTTACCAACTAGACTATCTTATCATCGGCTGGTCAACATACATATGTTAATGTATTAATATGTACTTAAGTGAGTCCTTCATATCAATTATCACTCTTTTAAAAAAGGTACACACCAAATCGAGGAGAGTCTTGGGCATAGGGCTGGGAATTCGGTCTGGATTTTTCGGTCAAACCGGAAACCGGGCAGTTTAAACCGTCCCGGTTGTAACCGGAAACCGAATTCTCATTAATCCAATCCAGTTTGCGGTCTGAGGTTGAGGGTAAATAACCGCCCCGGTCCCGGTCCAGTTTTACCCGGTTTTAACTGGAAACCGGATAACAGACCCAAGATTAAGCCCAACCCAAGCCACCTCCTTACTGTGAAGCCCGAGACCCATGCCCAAACCACAGTACCAAACCCATGCCCGACCTAGTGAAGCCCAGCCCAAGCCCCACCTCATTAGTTTTGAAGCACGACCTAGTGAAGCCCAGCCCAAGCCCCACCTCTTTAGTTTTGAAGCCCGAAACCCATAACCCCACCCACAACCCTAACTCCTACAGCCGCCGCTCTCCTCTCTCTCTTACTCTCTCGATCTTAAACTCAATCTCTCACCCCTCTCACCCACGGCGACGACGACGACGACCTTGGCTGTCTAATCGTCGGCTCTCAATCCAAAAGAAGAAGAAGAAGACAAGAGGAGAAGGACTCCGAAGACACAACCCGTCGACGATTATTGATTCCCATCTCGAGCTTTTCTCCGTCGGGTTCTGCATGCGCCAAATACACCGCCGATCTATCTCCTTCAATCTCCCTCACACTCCGCCGCTTTCTTTTCTTGCTTCAGCGCTTCCTCTTCTTCGTTCTCTCTCGAGACTATGTTGGCGGAGGCGGCAAGTTCATGAGTAGCTCTATTGGCGGAGGTGAGGTCGACGATGAAGGGGCACGGGCAGCTCTGTTCGGAAAAATTCAAGGACGGGAAGGGGCAGCTCTGTTGGCGGAGGCGAGATCGACGAGGATCCGGTGATGACGGAGAAGACATGAAAAGAAGGGTTGAGATTTTGGGAGGAAGAAAGAGAAGGAAAGTAAATGAGGGTTGAGAGGGATCTGGTGGGTTTTTCTGTGGGATTGGAAATGAAAGTGAGAATTTGAAGATGGTTATTTTTCGGGAGAGAATGGGGTGAAGAGCGGCTGTCGTTTTAGGAGAAAGGAAAAGTTCCGGTTTTTTTGTTGAAACCGGACCGGATTCAATCCAGTCCGGTCATGGTTGAAATCGGCTCCCTATCCAATCCAATTTCCGGTTGCTATCTTGGTCGAAACGGTTTTAAATAACCGGGTTAATCCGATCCAGTTTTAACCATACCAAACCGTTTCCCACCCCTACTTGGGCATATGTTTCCAGCGATGGCAACTTTGGAGGTTCAAGATTGGCTAGGGTTGCGAAGTCTGACCTTCAGCGGGCTCTCTTTGTTTGTGGGCATTGTCTTCTGTTTATTGATACATTGTTGGGTTTGTTTTAGGTGAGTTTATCTTTTTCTTTACTTTTCTTGTTTGCAGTCTTCCAAGACCACTCTATACACATCTTAGTTATAATGAAACTAAGATGTCAAAAAATATAATAATTTTTTAATATGGGTGATACAGCGATATAGGTTTTTACTTTTTGTGATTAAGATACTACTAAAGGGATTCAAACATGTGACCTCCAGGTTCTAGGCTAGTGTTATTACCACTAGATCAAGCCCTTGTTTGTAAAAGTGCACTCTTTTTATGCGATCTCTGCAAGAAGCTCGTCTACTATGATATGAAGTATTGGTACTTCCAGCTACAAGTCGAATTCGTAATATAACATATAAGTTACAAGTTCAATTTGTACTATAAAGGTTTTTGTATGAAAATGTGTAATTAAAATGCAAGTTAGATTTGTATATAATAACGTAATATATGTCACGACTGTCTTCTTCGAGCATTTCAACCAAGCGCTTTTGGCAAATATTGGTTGGCGCCTCCTTCAGGAGCCCCAGTCCATCATGGCTCAAGTTTATAAAGGGAAGTATTTTCCCAATGGGTCTTTTCTTTCGGCAACTGCACAGTCTCGTCCTTCATGGGGGTGGCAGAGCATCTTGTATGGCCGTCAATTATTGGAGGCTGGGATGCGTTGGCAAATTGGTGATGGGAAATCCGCCTCCCTCTTACACTCTAACTGGATTCCTCAGTTGCAGTTCGATCCTCCTCGGTATAACCCCCAGGTCTTGCCTGTTGGTGGGGATCCGGTGGTGGCAGAGGTGATCTGTCTGGAAGGGGGCCAGTGGTGTGACCAGAAGTTGGGTGAGTGGTTTGATCCACCTACTTGTGCGGCCATTAAAGCCATCCCACTTCCGCGGTTGCCGGTCGAGGATAAACTGATTTGGCATAGTACTCAGGATGGAGTTTTCACTGTTAAGTCGGCCTATCATTTGGCGGTAACCCTTGATAGAAGGAAGGGTCGGTGGAGGACTGAGGTTAGTTGGATGGATAAGGCTAGTTGGATCAGGTTGTGGGAGGCGAATCTGCCGCCTAAATTGAAGGTGTTCGTTTGGCAAATCCTTAATCGCATTCTTCCCACAACAGAGGCCCTCATTGCACGAGGTGTCCAGGTTCTGCCTAGGTGTCCGGTCTGCTGGGACGAGTCAGAGACGTTAGAACATATGTTCTTCTACTGTCCGGTCGCTCGAGCACTCTGGGACTACTCGGGGCTTTCTTCCCTGGGTGAAGGGTTGCCGAGGCACACCTTTCCCCTGTTCCTGAAGCGTTTACTGTCTCTGATAGGTCAGCCATCCGTTCTCATGGCGGCTGTTGCGGTCCTTTGGCGGATATGGCGGTCTCGGAACTGGGTAGTCTTTGAGGGGAAGCAGTTTGGGATCCCTGCTCTAATGCGTCAATACAATCAGCAGGTTGAGGAGTGGGGAGGGCTGCCTGTGGATAGGCAGCCTCTCTCCTTTACTCCCCCTCCTCTTCTTCCGGTGCTGGCCGTGGAGGATAGACTGATTTGTATGTGGGATGGGGCTACGAGAAAGGGGTCCCATGCCGCTGGGGGGATTGTTCTTATGACGCCAGAGCGAGAGGTTCTGATGGCTGGTGGGGTTCAGTTCCCGGGCATTGATGATCCCTTGATAGCTGAGGTTCTGGTGCTCCGTGAAGCTGTTACCTGGTGCCTGAGCCGTGGTATCGTGGAGGTGCGTTTGGAAGGGGATGCTAAGGTCCTTATTGATAAAATCAACCAGGCGGATGCTAGTGATTGTCGGATTGGTGCTATTCTTGCTGAAATTATTCATCACTTGGCGGATCGCTCAGGGTTTAGTGTTAGATTTGTAGGTCGGCGTAGCAATAGGGTAGCCCATTTGGTGGCTCGGAAGGCCCTTTCTTTGTACCCGACTGCGAGTCGTTATTTTGACTTTCAGGCCTGGCTGTTGTCCAGGATGTAACTATCTTTTGTTTCGATCAATGAAGATTATCTTTTGTCAAAAAAAAAAGTCTTCTGCGGATCGAAAAATTGGAGAATTCGACAAAGCAAGAAATAACGAAAAACAAAAAGCACATGACACACGATTTACGTGGTTCACTAACATAATGTGTGTTAGCTAGTCCACGGGCAGGAGAGAGCCAGTTTCACTATACTTCGAGGAGATACAGATTACGGAAGAGTATGAGAAGTATTTATACTACTTCTCCTAAGTCTAACCCTAATCCAATATGGTAAAGGAAAAGCGGTTATAACCAGGCCCAGAATCCGAACCTAAATAACAACGAGACCCCCGTGACTTCCAGTTGTAGTGGTTGGTAGTTCGATTCAAGTCACATCAACAATATACAAATTCAGTTTGTACCCTAAAAGTTTTTGTACGAAAATATATAGGTTCAAGATCAATTTATATCATATTGTTAAACGTACAAGTTACCGTTTTCCTTTATTTTTTAACGTAAACACCGATAATAATCGGTATCATAAAATTCCTGTTATTTGCGTAAACACCGATAATAATCGGTATCGTAAAATTCCTGTTATGCAAATACATTGAACAAACAATATTTATTTTTGGAAGTAGGACTTACTTGCGTCTTTTGGAGTTGATGAAGTCGTCGGGACGTTTGACGACTTTGAAGTACCAAAGAAAAGTAAGCATCTCCCCCAAGAAAGGAAAACCCATGTGGCCGGCGGGAAGCCTGATTCCGGTGCCGGACAGCTTGAACTTCACTGGCAACGCATACCACACCACACCTCGTTCCACCACCACACCGGCAGTGCTCCGACCAGCACACCCACCGCCATCGCCACCGTCAACTCCATATATATGTCGCAGAATTCTTAACTCGGCCACTACCGTTATTAATTAGCTTCCGCGCCCTCTCCCTGCAGGTCGCAGTGTCAAATCGGTTTATATTATTATGTCGGTTTGTCAAGTAATATTGTCCAACGAACGATATATATAATTGATTTATATTAGTTCATGTCAGTTGGCTGTCCGAGATTGGAGTGAGAACATAATGCAGGTTTTCGAGTTATGTTGTTTGGCACGTAGGGGTGGTCTAGTCCACCTAGTGTGATGGTGTAGAGAGGTTCGTTTGTTGCTGTTCGCGATATGTTCTTTCTGGATTTGGATAAATGCTCTTGATCCATGTACCTTTTTCTTATTTTCTTTTGATTTAATAAAGTCATCTCCATTATAAATTTTTTTTAAGAAAATCTCTCCAAAACCTACGTCTCTATTTAAATAAAATACAACATTCCATACAAATTGAAAAACAGCTTTATATTAAATTTACAACATTTAACGCCAACATCGAAAAGTTTATACTTGAACCCAACAAATAAAATAAGCATCTAATCATTTATACTTGAATCTAACTAATAACATCAAGTGTTAACTTTCAATTCAAGAAAAATAAAATCAATTTATTATTTATTATCAAAGGTCGAAAATCAATCATGTCTGTTATAACCGAGACATTCCAACCGGTTTTGTAACTGTTATCGGCCGAACCCGATCCTACCGGTCGGCATGCCATCGACATGACTATCATGCTCTAGATTATTACAAAAATAATAATGATAAATAGTATTTGTACATAATCCACAATACTCGCATTCGAGTACTTCATATTCACTTGTTTTACTTGTCTATCAACAAACTATAGAGAAATTTGTGGTACACCTTATACATTAACCTTGCATATCATTTAAATAGTTGTAGATTTTAAATATCTATCTTTCCAAAATTGTTTATTTTAATTTCACTAATTTCTAATATAGAGTCGAATTTGCCACCCTCAACCCAAAATTTATCGATAAATTGTGAAAACACGTCGTTGATCATTTGAATATTAATAAAAATCATTTAAATGTTAACAACAAATATGTATCACATAGAAAGAGTTTATTTCATCCATTCTCATATCAATAGTTGGCATAGAATTAAACACTTAGTTTGACAGACATTCACATTATCCGAACATGAAAGAGCCATCGACTACATAGGAAGGTCCACAAAATGAAAAAGGAGAGGATAGTCTAACAGAGAGGCATGATGATGATGATGATAATTCTCCTACAACAAAGAGTTGCTTAGCAGCAGCAACAAAGGAGAAACGCTCTGCTCTGGAACTGAAGAACAAGATGAAGAAGGAAAAGCAGAGCGATACGGCAGAATTCAAGATAAGAAGGAATGACCGAAATGATACGGCGACGTTGAAGATTAAAGAAACCAAAGACGATGCGTTTCGTCAACAGACGAGTGTTCATAATTTACTGTATATGCTTACACGTGTATAGCTCAGATAGGTACATTTGGTTGTTAGTTTTATTTAGCCGTTAACAAACAGTGATTAGAGAACCCTCTGTATATATATTTGATTCTGCATCAATGGAAAAGCTCAGAGAGAAAATTCCCCAGATCTGGACTTTCTTCTCATGGTATCAGAGCCTGGTTGCTCTCACCAGTGCTAGGGTTTCGTCCCCTGTCCATTTCTCTTTTCATTTTCTTCTTAAAATCTCCTTCTTCACGCAGTCATGGGTGATGAATCATCCGCAGGAAGATCCACCCAAACTTCTCCTTTTTCTGCAAATTCAACCTATGAGGACCCTTACCTCAACCCATACTACCTTCCACCGCAAGATGGAGCACTGTCTACCATCATCTCAGTCAAGCTCGTCGACGACAACTATCATACATGGAGTCAGGTGATGCTTGTTGCTCTTGCAACCAAAAACAAGATTGGGTTCATCGATGGAACCATCTCTACCCCTGAGGTAACAGAACCCACTTACCAGTCCTGGCTTCGTTGCAATGGCACTATTCGCTGCTGGATTTACAATTCTTTAGCAGAAGATATAGCAAATAGTGTCATGGGTTTGGAAACTGCTCGAGCTGTTTGGAATAATTTGAAAAACAGATTCAGTCAAGAGGACAATATTAGGGGTTATGATTTGAAAGGGGCTTTGGCTAAATGTGTTCAAGGCGAACAGTCTGTGAGCCAATATTTTACCAATGCAACTGTTTTATGGGAAGAATATAAGAAGTATCGCCCAATCCCTACTTGCCCTTGTAATGGTCCATATGAAACAATGAAACGCTACCAGGATAATGATTTTGTTATCAAGTTTATGCAAGGGTTGAATGATGAGTATCAATCAGCTAGAACCCAGGTCCTTATGAACTCCAGCCTGCCACCTATTGATGTCGTTTTCAAGCAAATCTTACAATTGGAACGACAAATGAAAGGTGTTCATAAGACCAAGGGAGTGGAATCAGTTGCTTTGGGTGTTGGAGGACCACAAAATCCCAATTCCAACAGTAGGGATTACAAGGATGGAAAGAAGTTCTGTAGGTACTGTAAGAAGGAAAACCACATCATTAGTGAGTGCTACAGACTGAAGAACAAGAAGAACAGGGAAGCTGGAGGTTCAGGCTTTGCTGGTTCAGTTGAGACTGGAACAGATTCAGACTCTAGTTTACTGGGAGGAGCACCTGCAACTCATGAAACTTCAAGCAGAGTCAATTCATCAGGGCTGGCCAGTTTACAACTTACCAATGATCAGCTGGAGAGGTTGAGAGTCCTGCTTGGTTCTCCACCATCTTCTCCCTCACCACCAACCTCTCCATCAATTAAGCATGCTGCCAATGCTGCAGTTACCTCCCAGCATCAACCTCCACACCCTGGAACTACTCAGTACCATCCAGTTTATCTGCCATCAAGTTCAGGTACAACTGTTCTCTCCACTCTTTTAGCTAGAAAGATAGAACCATTGTGGGTTCTTGATACTGGTGTTACAGATCACATAGTGTGTGATCTCAAGTACTACTTGAAATTTAGACAGTTGCAGGGTGTCTATGTTAACTTGCCAAATGGCAACAAGGTTCAGGCCACACACATAGGGATAGTTAGACTTCCCTGTGGACTCTTTCTTTCACAAGTCCTGTTTGTACCTAGCTTTAGTTACAACCTTGTTTCAGTTAGCAAGCTTACCAAAAACAATCCCATCTCACTCCTTTTTAAATCCTCTTCCTGTGTCATCCAGGACCTTATTACACAGAGGAGGATTGGTTTAGCCCAAGTGGATAAAGGCCTTTACCTGTTCAATGACACCAAATTCTCTACTGAAGGTTGTCATTCCACCACTCCAAAGTGTTTTGCTGCCACACACCTCAACTTCCAGCCTCAAAGTTTTGATCTCTGGCATGCCAGATTGGGCCACCCCTACATTTCTAGAATAGAAACTATACATAAACAAAACCCTGATGTATTAGTTTCCAAACTTCTTCACTGTGATGTCTGTCATTTGTCTAAACAGAAAAGAACTCCATTTTGATACGAGCCAAGTCAGAGCTTGAACTCTCAATTACGCAGCGAAACAAGAATGGTAGTGTGATGATGGGTTTTGGACTAGTCGAATAGGGTTTTGGCGGATAAAAGGGACCAAGCAAGCAACTTCAACACTACGGGGAAGAGGCTGGTTTGGGAAGAAGAACACCCCGAGATCAAAGGTGATGGATTTGATCTCGAAGTCTGCAAGTCCAGGATCTCGATCCAAGACCAAATTCAAGCACTCGTGCTCAAGAAAACTCCTCGGAGTAACTTTGATTCAACTCAATGATAACGTGTTCTTTACAATGGATGACAAAGCTATTTATAGCCAAAATAACATAACCTAATCCTATTAAAACAATGAAAACGAATTCAAGTGCAACAAGGAAAGAAATTAACACAAATAATCAAAACTTGCACACTAAGTAAGCTGTCCCAAAAATAGTCCTTGATGTCAACTTCGTGGTTCTGGAAATCGGTCTTCTGGGTTGAGTCGAGCTCAACCAATTCCTTCCCTAGGTTTAGAAAGTCTTGCCCTTCCATTCCCAACTCCAAGCTCCAGCTGGTCATGCCCCAAACTCCTTGAATCCGAGCTCAAAGTTGGTACCTTAAACTGCTTCCCTGCCTTAGCAAAAAACTGGCAGATTCCAGAGTGCATGATAGGGTTTTGATGGCTTTGGAAAACAACCCTCCTGACCTTCTTTCCACAATCCAAATGCATCAACCCATCAACAAACATCCAGGGTTCAAAATAAGACCCTAACCTTGCATTTCCAATGAGAGGTTTGAGAGAAATCGCCCTCCAAAGTACCCTTCCCAAAACTGTCTCAACACAGAGAAAATTTCCAGCCAAGTTCGTATTAACTTGACCCGATCTTTGAACGTTTTGTTTGAGATGATTCAAGGGTGGAATTGAGATCATATCAAGCCCCCCTTCTTTAAAAAGCTTTGTCCTCAAAGCTTGAATCTTCCTGCACTCAAAAAGGTCGACAAAATCATCCCAAACATGATCACAAAACGTCAACGCTAAAACCTTATTTTCCGGTGAGACCCGATTTTCCGGCGAGGCTTTTGGAATTGGGGTTTTTGATTTGCGAGTGCCTCGTCCCAAATCACTGCTTGCATCGAGTTCGCCTGGCTCCCAATGATCTTCTACCTCCATTTCCTTCGTTTGAATCGTCCCGAGTCGACCCCAATCGCCGTTGCCGTGTTTCCCGCCACCTGGAAATTTAAATTTTCCAGATTCCGGCGACACTTCCCCAGATTCCGGCGAACCCAATTGAAAATTGGGCGTTTCGATTTCAGGTATCGCCGTCCTGATTTCTCGTGTCCCACACCTTCCTTGAAGCCCCAGCAAGCTGTTCCAAGGGTCGGGTTGGTTCGAATCACTCCCAAACTCCGCGACCAATTCCCTTGTTCTTTGCTCGTCGGTCGTCGTGTTCGAAGGCAAAAATTGGCTTTGAGCATTCTTCGATTGGCCTCGCTCCAGCTGGGTTTCGCCGTTCGTACACGTTGTTGGGTGGTTGGGAAGTGTGATGTCGTCGTCCGTGGAACCCGTCGTTGCTCGGAGCGCCCCACCCCATTCGGTGCTCTTCGGGGCCGCCGTCGAGCAGGGGTGACGAACTCTGCTTCTCCGAGCAACTGTCTTCCCAGCTAGGACAGTCAGCAAATACTTTCGAGCCAACAGCTGATGCTCACGAGAGTCCTCACATGTTCCCTTGTTATTCTTGGTTCGATTTCGAGACAGATGCTCCTGATCGGCTCGAACTTCATCCGAGGACATCGGTTTAAGCGTCAGCTTCCTTCCTTCGTGTTCGAGGGTGTAACAGTTGGTCCGACCATGGTGAGAGACCTTCCGATCAAATTGCCAAGGTCGTCCTAACACCAAGTGTGTGGCCTGCATTGGGATGACATCGAACAACAGCTCGTCGTGATACTTCCCAATAGAAAACGGAATCCGAACCTGCTTATTCACCTTGATCACAGCATGATCACTTAACCAATGAAGGGAATATGGTTCTTCCCGAGGAATCATAGCCAATCCGAGTCTTTTGACTACGTCAAGACTCGCCACATTTGCGCAACTTCCCCCGTCAATTATCACGGCCAGGTTCTTCCCTTTAACTTGGCAACGAGTGTGAAAAAGGTTGCTGCGCTGATCTACCTCAGATGGTTGCAGCTTTTCACTGGTCAAGGCACGTCGAAGCACATACAGCGGCCCTTTAGCTGCTTCTACCTCAGCATCCGAGTCGGCATCATCTTCCTCCTGCTTCTCCTCCTCTTCTTCATCTTCAGAACAATAATGGCCATCCCTGAGAATAAGTGTCTTCTGGTTGGCACATTGGTGCGATTTATGCCCAAAACCATGGCATTTGAAGCATCGAATACTCCCACTAGTCGATCCTTGTCTCTCCTGGGATGGGGTCACACTCTGCCTCGCGGGCTTGTTGGCCAATTCAAGCTTCAATTCAGGTTCAGGAACCTGTTTTGGTGTGCTGGTTGCGGCAGGAAACCTTCTGCCCGTACCTTGGAGCTTCAATTGCTTCTCAATCTTGGTGGCGAGGTGAACTGCCTCCTCAAGATCAACAAAAGGCCTGAGCTCAACTTCCTGTCGAACATCACGATTCAATCCATGTAGAAATCGTGAGATTGTGGCCTCCTTGTCCTCGCGTACGTCGGCGCGCATCAAGAGCAGTTCGAGCTCTCGGAAGTATTCTTCCACTGTCCTCGCACCTTGTCGAATTCCTTGCAACGCGTCATGGAGCTCGCGTTGGTAATAACCTGGAACGAACCGCTCTCTCATCAAACCACGCAGCTCCTCCCAAGTCGCCACAGGTGGTTGATGATTTTGCCGGCGACGAAGCTGTAAACGTTCCCACCATTGAGCGGCATAGTCCGAAAACTCGTACGTGATCATGGCCAGCTTCTGTTGTTCGGTGAATTGCCCACACTGGAAGAACAGAATGATTTTCCGTTCCCAATCAAGGTACGTAGCTGCGTTCAATGTTCCCTGAAAAGCTGGAATTGTCAATTTGATCCCATGAGGAATCACAGCCTCTGTTTCTTGCTCTCTTCTCTGAAAATCGCGAGTTCCGCGATTACGGCGTCCGGGCTCGGAGTTGTGGACTACCAACTGCTGCTCTAACTCCGCAATCCGAGCTAATATCTCCTGGTTCCCTAGCTCCTGGTCGTCCCCTGCTTCTCCGCCGCGAGGAGCTTCCCTTGTGCGACCTGCCTCTGGTAACGCTTGAGACAGAGTGTCGAGCCTCTGTCCTTCCTGCTCCAATTGGTGCTCAATTTTGTCAAACTGAGCCTGGAATAACGTCCTCATCTGCGCCGTAATAGTTTGTAGGAATTCCGTTGTATTAAACTGTCCCGACATCGCGATTTCTTCCTCCTGGTTTGGCTCGTCGAAATCGACCCCTTCCTTTTGTCGAACAGCAGGGTCTCGCTCAACTGGGCCTTTGGACCTCGTCCAAATCGTCGTTCCCGCAATGTCGTCCTTTGTCCTGTCCACTGAGGTGAACCAGGCTCTGACACCACTTGATACGAGCCAAGTCAGAGCTTGAACTCTCAATTACGCAGCGAAACAAGAATGGTAGTGTGATGATGGGTTTTGGACTAGTCGAATAGGGTTTTGGCGGATAAAAGGGACCAAGCAAGCAACTTCAACACTATGGGGAAGAGGCTGGTTTGGGAAGAAGAACACCCCGAGATCAAAGGTGATGGATTTGATCTCGAAGTCTGCAAGTCCAGGATCTCGATCCAATACCAAATTCAAGCACTCGTGCTCAAGAAAACTCCTCGGAGTAACTTTGATTCAACTCAATGATAACGTGTTCTTTACAATGGATGACAAAGCTATTTATAGCCAAAATAACATAACCTAATCCTATTAAAACAATGAAAACGAATTCAAGTGCAACAAGGAAAGAAATTAACACAAATAATCAAAACTTGCACACTAAGTAAGCTGTCCCAAAAACAGTCCTTGATGTCAACTTCGTGGTTCTGGAAATCGGTTTTCTGGGTTGAGTCGAGCTCAACCAATTCCTTCCCTAGGTTTAGAAAGTCTTGCCCTTCCATTCCCAACTCCAAGCTCCAGCTGGTCATGCCCCAAACTCCTTGAATCCGAGCTCAAAGTTGGTACCTCAAACTGCTTCCCTGCCTTAGCCAAAAACTGGCAGATTCCAGAGTGCATGATAGGGTTTTGATGGCTTTGGAAAACAACCCTCCTGACCTTCTTTCCACAATCCAAATGCATCAACCCATCAACAAACATCCAGGGTTCAAAATAAGACCCTAACCTTGCATTTCCAATGAGAGGTTTGAGAGAAATCGCCCTCCAAAGTACCCTTCCCAAAACTGTCTCAACACTTAGAAAATTTCCAGCCAAGTTTGTATTAACTTGACCCGATCTTTGAACGTTTTGTTTGAGATGATTCAAGGGTGGAATTGAGATCATATCACATTTCCAGTTAGCACTTCTGTTCATCCTACTTTGTTTGGATTGCTTCATGTAGACATTTGGGGCCCTTTAAGTACCACTTCTTACAATGGTTTTAATTATTTTTTGACCATTGTTGATGACCTAAGTAGATGTGTGTGGACCTATTTGATGAAATCTAAGGATGAGTCTAGACTGTTACTGCAGTCTTTTTGCATTATGGTGAAAAATCAGTTTAACAAGGATGTTCAAATCATAAGAACAGACCAAGGGATGGAATTCCATATGAATGATTTTTATAGAAATCATGGGATTGAGCATCAGATGAGTGTGGCTTATACCCCACAGCAAAATGGGAGAGTGGAAAGGAAGCACCAGCATCTCTTGAATGTGGCAAGAGCTCTTAAGTTCCAGTCTGGTCTTCCTCTAACTTATTGGAGTGAATTTATTCTTCATGCTGCCTATCTGATCAACAGAATCCCTACTCCTATCTTAAACAATCTGAGCCCTTATGAGAAGTTGTATGGAGTTCCACCTGATTACAGTTCTTTGCAAGTTTTTGGCTGTCTGGTGTATGCTTCTACAGCAGGTCCACACAGAACTAAGTTTTCCCCTCGATCCAAACAATGCTTTTTCTAGGAATTCCTGCAGGAATTAAAGGATTTAAACTGCTAGACCTTGAAAGCAAACGTGTTTTCTGCTCAAGGGATGTTGTCTTTCATGAAAACATCCTGCCTTACTCTAGCCATTCTTCTACTTCCTCACCTGCTCCCATTCCTGCACCTATTACAACATCTCCTTCTTCTACACCCTTTATTTTTTCACCTACACTTTCCCCCAGTACCAATTTCCCAGCATTCACTTCTGAAACCAATTATACCTCTCCTGAGAATCCACAGTCTGAGGGGGGGCACACAGTCTCCCTCTTCTCCTTCTTCATCTACACATTCTTCTCCTACTTTTCAAACTCCTCAAACCTCTCAAACTCATCCTGTGGATTCACAACCCACTGTTTTCTCCCCTACTCCCATTTCATCTCCCATTCCTCAACCTAGTTCTATTTCCTCTTCTCCATTTTCTCCAATACCACTTAACAGCCCCTCTTATTCTCCATCTCATGCTCAGTTAAGAAAGTCAACCAGGACAATTAGACCTCCTAATTGGCACAAAGATTACCACATCACTCACCCTATCCACAAGGCACTCGCTTACACTCATTTGCTACCTAAACATCAACATTTCATAAATAGCTTGACTGCACACAGAGAACCAGCTTTCTTCCAAGAGGCAATGCAGGACCCTCATTGGAACAATGCAGTTCAAGAAGAGTTGAAGGCCTTAATTGATAATGGAACATGGGAGATCAAAGATCTGCCAATTGGTAAAAGACCAATAGGTTGCAAATGGGTATTCAGGGTGAAGCTGTATTCAGATGGATCAGTTGAAAGGTACAAAGCAAGACTGGTTGCTAAGGGTTATACTCAAGTGTATGGCATAGACTACTGTGATACCTTCTCACCAGTAGCTAAGCTTAGTTCAGTAAAAACTTTACTTGCAGTTGCAGCAGTACAAAATTGGCACTTACATCAAATGGATGTAAGCAATGCATTCTTGAATGGAGATTTAACAGATGAGGTTTACATGGAAATACCTCCTGGTATGGATTTGGGAGTAGACTGCAAAGGAAAGGTTTGCCATTTGAAGAAGTCATTATATGGTTTATAACAGGCAAGCAGGCAGTGGTATACCAAACTTACTGAAAGTCTACTGAAACATGGATTCCAACAATCTTCTTCTGATTACTCTATTTTCACAGCACAAGTGCTTGGAGCATTGGTGGTTCTCATTGTTTATGTAGATGATATTATGATTGGTAGTGTTAGCCTGGAATCCATAACAGAAACAAAGAAAATTCTACAAGGAGAATTCAAGATGAAGGATTTAGGGGAGTTAAAATATTTTCTTGGACTTGAAGTTACAAGGGGGGTCAGAGGTATTACAGTTTCACAAAGGAAGTATTGCTTGGAGCTTTTGGCAGAGTCTGGATTTGAAAATTGTAAACCTGCAGCCACTCCTATCTATGTCAAAGAAGTATTATCAGCAACAGGTGGTACTCCTTTGATTGATGTTGCAGGATACAAACATCTAGTTGGACAGTTGCAGTATCTGACAACTACCAGACCAGACATTGCATTTGCTGTGCAACAGCTATGCACATATCAGGATAGTCCAACATCACTACATTTGAGAGCTCTTCACAGAGTTCTTAGGTACCTTAAGGGTTCACCAGGGCAGGGACTTCTTTACCCTAAGGATACCAAGTTGGAATTGAAAGGATTCAGTGACTCAGACTGGGCCACTCGTCCAGACACAAGGAAATCTATAACTGGATACTGCACCTTTCTTGGTTCAGGAATTATAACATGGAAAAGCAAGAAACAGAAGACAGTGTCTAGATCTTCTTCAGAGGCAGAGTACAGAGCTTTGGACAGTTTAAGCTGTGAGATTGAATGGTTGATCAGATTATTGAAGGATTTTGGAGTGCAGCATCCTCAAACAGTCAAAGTGTTCTGTGATAATCAGTCAGCAATCCACATTGCTGAGAATCCAGTGTTTCATGAAAGAACTAAACACATAGATGTGGATTGCCATGTGATAAGGGAAAGAGTGCAATCAGGATTGATCAATTTACATCACATTTCAACAGAAGCACAACCTGCAGATATCTTTACTAAGAGCTTGTCAGTGGATCGATTTGCTTCTCTGTTGTCCAAGCTGGGAGTATACAACATATACTCGCCAGCTTGTGGGAGGGTAACAGAGAGGCATGATGATGATGATGATTCTCCTACAACAAAGAGTTGCTTAGCAGCAGCAACAAAGGAGAAACGCTCTGCTCTGGAACTGAAGAACAAGATGAAGAAGGAAGAGCAGAGTGATACGACAGCGTTCAAGATAAGAAGGAATGACCGAAATGATACGGCGACGTTGAAGATTAAAGAAAGCCAAAGACGCTGCGTTTCGTCAACAGACGAGTGTTCATAATTTACTGTATATGCTTACACGTGTATAGCTCAGATAGGTAGATTTGGTTGTTAGTTTTATTTAACCGTTAACAAACAGTGATTAGAGAACCCTCTGTATATATATATTTGATTCTGCATCAATGGAAAAGCTCAGAGAGCAAATTCCCCAGATCTGGACTTTCTTCTCATAGTCTCCACATTGAAGAAACTCGTTATACAAGGTCGCTCGCCGGCCGGGGACAGGAAGAACTTAACCTGACGTCAAAGTGCGGCGATCGAAATCTCCACGCCATCTGTCGGAATCTGATGTGATAGGTAAATCATTGGAGCATCCGGATTCAGCAATTCCCACCTGCAAGCATACACATTATTAATCAATCAATTGTCACCACAAATTACATGATGATGATGAACCAAAAACCATCTCTATTGCACTAATAATTACTTGTATCCCGTGGACAAGTGATGGAGAAAGATTGCAATTTGTATCCTGGCCAGCATATTTCCGGCGCAGATTCTCGACCCTCCTCCAAACACTTGGTACGCTCCCGGGGTCATTGGTACCTTATCAATTGATCCACCAGATATCATCAACATCGGTTTAGTATTTTGTTATAATCTTCTAGCTTGTCAAAAAACGTGAGTTTAGTATACGAGATGCTTACATCCCATCGGTCAGGGTTAAAGCACATGGGATCCTGGAAATTTTCGGGATTTGTATGCGAATATCGGAGCCAAAGCGCGACGTTCCAGTTTTTTGGAATTCTGTAGCCTGTAGGTGGATAAAATTTCGAAACCTACTTAAAAAAAATCTCAATTGAAGGGTAGTTATAAAATGAATTAAAAAAAAACATTTTTATGATGCTTAGTTATAACTTATTAGTACCTTTGTACTCCACATCTTTCGTGACCGATCTGAAAATAAAAGCTGCAATGTTGGCCATCCTCATTGTTTCTTCCACCACCTGATCATAAAAGTCAATTACAAAAAATCTACGGTTAGTTGGGAAAGTTACGACAATGCAAGTAGGGATGGCAATCAAATCCATGTTCATGGGTATCCGACCGTTCCCGATTCAGTCAACGCGGAGAATTTCCGCATTTACCGGGTATGGGTAAAACCCTCAAAAAGTTTGATGAGTATGGGGTGGGTATGATTTTAGCCTCCCCAGCCCCAGCCCCATACCCGCCCCCACCAAAAATATTTCTTCACATATGAAAAATATATAGTAGAAATGCAATTCAATGGTCACTCAAATCAAAATCTAACTTCTTTCTCTCAATTTTCCCTTCGCTCTTTCACTTTTTTTCCCTTGTTAACAAGATTATATTAGTTAATTATTACTTAATAGATGTATTAGCATAGAGAATAATGATTTGTATGCCATTGTACTCTACTCTGATTTGTATGCCATGTTTTCTCTCAATAATGATTTGTCTTGCGCACAGTTCTTGTGATTATTAGCTTGATGGTCATTATATATACTTGATCAGTAGGTTTGATCAGTAGGTATTTATATATATGAAGCCAATAGATGGCAACGAGGGGCAAAGAATGAATTGGAATTTAATCAGTAGGTTTGATGATTGATCAGTTAAATAATTATTATAATAATTATGTTATGATTAATTTGTTGATCAGTTGCTTTGACTTTAGTTAAATTATATTTTTGATATCTATGTTATGATTAATTTGTTAGTCACCAAAGTGGCCAAATTAGAAGGTTTATAGATATCAAGTTGAATCAAGTTCAACTACTAATGTTTATGTGATGCTTTAAAGTTGAAGTTCGTGATTATAAAATATTTTCGAATCGCCCAAAGGTTGATTGCTCGTTTTATAATTCATGAACATTATTGTGGTAAATTGATGTGCTTGGTTAGATATATTTAGTATATCCAAAGATTGCAAGTATATCTAATTTGAGTATGTCTATCACCAATTATATGATTATTTTGAGCATCAATTACGATTATTTATCGCATATATATTGTTGTTTTGCCCAAAGGTAGCACCAATATATGTTTTATGTTTATGCTTACGAATCTGTATTATAGTTTATGCTTATTACCCAAAGCATTAATGTGTGAGTACATGTTATATATGTTTGCAGCATCTGTTCCTGTTTCTCTTCATTCGCAAGCCACGTCTGTTGTTAAGTTTAATGGCCTCAACTTCTCTGAATGGGCTGAACAGGTTCAGTTTCACCTCGGTGTTCTGGATCTTGATTTGGCACTCTTAAGTGAGAAACCTGCTGCTCTTACTGATGCTAGCAGTGCTGAGGAAAAGTCTTTCCATAAAGCTTGGGAAAGATCTAACAGACTAAGCCTAATGTTTATGCGAATGACTGTAGCAAACAACATTAAGTCAACTTTCAATGATACCGAAAGTGCTAAGGAATTTATGAATTCCGTGAAAGAAAGCTCTCAATATGAGTCTGCTGATAAGTCGCTTGCTGGGACACTCATGGGTACGCTAACCACCATGAAGTTTGATGGTTCTCGTACCATGCATGAGCATATCGTCGAAATGACGAACATTGCAGCAAGACTAAAGACCATGGGAATGGAAGTGAATGAAAATTTCCTAGTAACGTTCATCCTTAATTCCTTACCTCCAGAGTATGGCACATTCCATGTGCATTACAATACTCTAAAGGATAAATGGAATGTGCATGAGTTACAAAACATGCTCATTCAAGAGGAAGCAAGGCTTAAGAAACCAGGAAATCATTCTGCCAATCTTGTTGGTCATAAAGGAGCTGGAAAGAAGCCATGGAACAAGAATGGGAAGGGCAAGGAAGGACTATCAAAGCTTAATGAGTCATCTGCCAAAATCCACAAGAAGGAACCAAGTAAGAATATATGCCGCTTCTGTAAGAAAGCTGGACATTATCAGAAAGATTGCTTGAAAAGAAAGGCATGGTTCGAAAGAAAGGGTAAGCCTAGTCCTTCAGTATGTTTCGAATCAAATTTAACTGAGGTTCCTTATAATACTTGGTGGGTTGACACTGGTTGTACCATTCATGTTTCCAAAACGATGCAGGGATTCCTTACGACCCAAACCATAAGGCAAAATGAGAAGTTCATCTATATGGGAAACCGAGCCAAAGTTCCAGTTGAAGCTATTGGGACTTATCGTTTGGTTTTAGATACTGGTCATCATTTGGACCTTGTCAATACCCTTTATGCTCCTTCTATTTCTCGTAATTTGGTTTCGGTGTCTCAACTAGATAAGACTGGGTATTTTTGGAACATTGGAAATGGTTCTATTAGTTTGTTCAAACAGAATGTTTTATTGGGTTCTGGTACCCTTGTTGATGGTTTGTACAAACTAAAGCTTGATACCCTATTCGCTGAGACTCTCTTAACCTTGCATCATAATGTTGGTATTAAACGTGGTTTGTTTGATGAATCCTCTGCTTACTTGTGGCATAAACGGTTGGGTCACATATCCAAAGAAAGAATGGAAAGGTTAGTAAAGAATGAAATCCTTCCTCATTTGGCTTTTACTGACCTTGGAATTTGTGTTGAGTGTATTAAAGGAAAACACACAAAACACACACTTAAGAAAGCAGCCACAAGAAGCTCACAGCTCCTTGAAATTATACACACTGATATTTGTGGGCCTTTTGATGTTCCATCACTTGGTGGAGAAAAGTATTTCATTACCTTTATCGATGATTTTTCACGTTATGGATATATCTATTTGCTGCATGAAAAATCTCAGTCGGTAGATACCCTTGAGGTGTTTATCAATGAAGTTGAGAGGCAATTAGAAAGAAAGGTGCAAGTTGTCAGATCAGATAGAGGTGGAGAATATTATGGAAAATATGATGAAAGTGCACAGTGCCCTGGTCCATTTGCTAAGTTCCTAGAAAGACGTGGTATTTGTGCTCAATACACTATGCCAGGAACACCGCAACAAAATGATGTTGCAGAAAGGCGGAATCGTACTTTAATGGATATGGTTAGGAGCATGTTAAGCAACTCATCTTTACCCAAATCATTGTGGATGCACGTTTTAAGGACCGCTATGTATTTGTTAAACAGGGTTCCTAGTAAAGCAGTTCCTAAGACACCTTTTGAACTGTGGACGGGAAGGAAACCCAGTTTAAGGCACCTGCATGTTTGGGGTTGCCCAGCGGAAGTGAGAATATATAATCCACATGAAAAGAAACTGGACTCACGAACAATCAGTGGTTTCTTCATTGGTTATCCAGAAAAATCTAAGGGGTATCGATTTTATTGCCCTAACCATAGTACAAGAATTGTTGAAACTGGAAATGCTAGGTTCATTGAGAATGTTGAAGTTAGTGGGAGCTTAGAGCCACGCAATGTGGAAATTCAAGAAGTTAGAGTGCAAATATCCCTGCCTCTACCCTCTTCTCAAGTTGTTGCTCCTGCACATGTTGAGCATGATAACGATTTGCAGGAACAACAAATGAACGGTCAAGCACCACCTAATATTGCTATTGAGAATGAACCTAACATAGATGAACCACAAGAAATTGCATTAAGAAGGTCTACAAGAAATCGAAGGCCTGCAATTTCTGATGATTATGAGGTTTATCTTCACGAGTTGGAATCTGATTTAGGACTCTATCATGATCCAGTTTCATTTTCACAAGCCATGGAAAGTGAGCATTCTGATAAATGGTTAGCTGCCGCGAAAGAAGAGATGAAATCTATGTATAAAAATGAAGTTTGGGACCTTGTTGATTTGCCTGAAGGTTGTAAAAGAGTTGGTAATAGATGGGTTTGGAAGACCAAACACGACTCTAATGGCAATATCGAAAGACACAGGGCCAGACTTGTTGCCAAAGGTTTCACTCAGAAAAGTGGTGTTGACTATAAAGAGACATTTTCACCCGTCTCTAAGAAAGACTCCTTAAGGATTATCATGGCAATGGTAGCTCATTATAATCTAGAGCTCCATCAGATGGATGTGAAAACCGCATTTCTGAATGGGAATTTAGATGAAGCAGTCTATATGGATCAACCTGAAGGTTTTGTGGTTGAGGGAAAAGAACATATGGTGTGTAAATTAAAGAAGTCAATATACGGACTTAAACAAGCTTCCCGACAATGGTATATTAAGTTCAATGATACCATTACATCTTTTGAATTTAAGGAGAACATCGTCGATCGATGTATATATCTGAAGATTAGTGGGAGTAAGTTTATAATTTTAGTTCTGTATGTTGACGATATCTTGCTTGCTACTAATGATCTTGGTTTATTACATCAAACCAAGGAGTTTCTCTCTAAGAACTTTGAAATGAAGGATTTGGGTGAGGCATCCTATGTGATTGGAATAGAAATATTTCGTGATAGATCACAAGGACTGTTGGGATTGTCTCAGAAATCATACATTAACCGGATCCTAGAGAGATACAACATGGCTGAATGCTCTGCAAATGTCGCTCCAATTCAGAAGGGAGATAAATTTAGTCTCAAACAATGTCCAAAGAATGAATTGGAACGCAAGCAAATGGAACACATTCCTTATGAATCTATTGTTGGAAGTTTGAATTATGCACAAACTTGTACCAGACCAGACATCAGTTTTGCTGTCGGAATGCTGGGCAGGTATCAAAGTAATCCAGGAGTAGATCATTGGAAAGCTGCAAAGAAGGTACTAAGGTATCTGCAAGGAACAAAAGACCACATGCTCACCTTTAGGAGATCTGATCACCTTGAGGTGATTGGATATTCAGATTCAGATTATGCTGGATGTGTAGACACCAGGAAGTCTACTTTTGGCTATTTGTTCCTTCTAGCCGGAGGGGCAATTTCATGGAAGAGTGCGAAGTAGTCTGTTATTGCTACATCCACTATGGAAGCTGAATTCATAGCTTGTTATGAAGCTACGAATCATGGTTTATGGCTGCGGAATTTTATTTATGGACTTGGAATTGTCGACACTATCGCCAAGCCGCTGAAAATTTACTGTGATAATTCCGCAGCGGTATTCTTCTCTAAGAATGACAAGTATTCGAAGGGTGCTAAGCATATGGAGGTGAAATACTTTGTCGTTAAGGAAGAAGTTCAGAAACAAAGGGTGTCGATCGAGCATATTAGCACACAGCTTATGATTGCTGATCCATTAACAAAAGGATTGCCTCTTAAGATATTTACTGAATATGTCGAAAGGATGGGGATTATAGGACGTCATGACTAAAGTTATTTTATGTTTCATGGATTGACACTTTGAGCTCATTTATTTTGTTTCTGAAATAAAGTTATGAATCTTGTTTTATTTATTATGATCAGTATATATACATTATGCATTATGTGAACAGAACAAGATTTTTGTCTTTACTGAAGACATTATTGTTGGACCATTATGACTACCTTGTTATGTGTCGTATTGAGCATGAGACTGGTTTTGTGGTACATGGAAGGGACTATGTCGATAAATTGATATAGAACCGCCATGATCCTAATCTAGCTTTCATACTTGATTATGACTTTATGGTGAACCAAATATTATGGATTTATTTTATGATGTGCACACTTATGTATATTATTAGATCTTGTGATATATAATGACACATGGACCAAGTGGGAGAATGTAAGCCCAATTCCCGTATGTGACTAGGGAATAATTGTGGCCCAAGTGTAATTATCATTTAATGGTTTAATATATAAGGTAAGTCATATATTGGTTAGGTTAATGAAAAAGGTAATTTCCTATTATACCCTGATGGTGGGTCTATATAAAGAAACCCTAGGATTGGTCATCTCTCAACCCATTACGCAGAATTTCTTAGCCATCACAGAAATCTCTAAACCTAAAACCTAAAGGGGTCAAGAGGGAGAAACTCAATTCCGGTGATTACTACTCCAGCGCCGCCGCCGCTCTCGCCATGGATCGAGGTAGGTTTCCTTGATCTATTACCGATTCGTGAAATCATCTAATTCTAAGATCCATGCTATTATGATTTATGTTTACAGTTTTAGTATAAGATGCTTTGAATCGTATTAAAAATGATTTGTCTCTTTGTCGACATCATGATATAGTAGGTGCGTTTAATATTATAATTGAAAATCTACATGTAAAATATTCGGTATTATAATGCTGGATGTATGGGGCGGGTATTACCCATGGGTACCCGAAACCCATGGGTATGGCGATGGGTTTGCAAAATCTTCCCCGCATGGGCATGAGGCGGGTATGGGTATAGATATTTAAAAGCGGGGTGATAGTTTAGGCAAACCCGCCCCAATGCCATCCCTAAATGCAAGGGTAAATTAAACGAAGAAATTAACCTTTTTTGTGTACTTGAGCTGAGAGATATCGTCACTTGTGATGAACTCTCCAACAGCCTTGTTCTTGCGTAAGGTCGTGTTCTCCTCCTATATAAGCGTACAAATACCAAACCATAAGCGAATTTTGTCACGCTCTGATATTCAAAGTTCAAACTTTGGGCAACATATATAGATGATTTCGAGATTATACGTATACGTACCCTTAGTTTCTTGAGAACGTCAGGGTACAAGGCAAGGTAATAAATAGACCACATGATAGAAAGGGAAGTGGACTCGTAACCCCCAATCACATGGTTCACGATATTGTCCAGCACTTCCTTTTCTCATCAACCCGTCCATTAAGTCGTCTGTTCTGGACAAATCATACCTAGCGATATATGGGGAATGTAAGTTAGAAGATATTATATAAATAATAGATATGCAACCTGAAGCGCGTAGTGATATGCAGTTCCAGGAATCTTGAGAGGTTGAGCTCTAACCCCTTTCAATATACCCTTGAATAGTTTCTCGATGGCGTCTAATTCTGGCCCCGGCTCCAAACTTGCAAACAATCTTCCAATGTTTTCAAATGTCACCCGCGAATTCGGATACAGAAGTTACTTCGAAAACAAATATTAGCGTCTAATTAACACGCAAGTAACTAGCAGGAGTGTGCAATGGTTCGGTCCAGTCCGGACAAAATAAAACTCATGAGAACCGCGATCCATTAGTGAAAGATATCTTAGGATCAAGGATCAGACCATCAATGCATTCAGTCCGGTTCAATCCGATCCAAATATCAGTTCGGTCCATCATTTTTCAAATAATTATAAGATTCAAATGGATCAAGAATCGAACCGCATTATACTCATTCCGGTCCAAACTTTAGTTTGGTCCTGTACGGTCTGATACAGACCGGACCATCCCACACCCTATACTAGGGCTGGGCATGTGGGCGGATCATCCGTGGGTTTGGGCCGACCCACCCGCATTTGACCCGAATTTTGTTAAGTGGGTGGGTCTATGGGTGGGTGATGGGTTGCGCTGGGAGCCATCCACCGGGTGGTGGGTGGGTTGTGGGTGCGTGCGCGGGTGACCCGCTCAACCCAACAACAAAAAGATCAAAGTCGTCGGCGCTAGAGAGGAGAGAGTGGAGACGTTAGACATAAACTAGGACCGCTCCCGGAGTTTGAACCTCAAAGCCAACCTTCCAAATAGCGATCCCCTCTTCTTCTCATTATTTTTTCCTCTAATTCTTGTGCCTAGATCACTGCTCTTTCCTTTGTGGAATTATTTTTCTTAGTTCCTTGTATCTGATAATCATCTCAATCTGTAGAAAACTCTTTCATAATAGAATTTCTATCCATTTTAAGAAATATTCGACATTTTTCATCCTATTTCATTTTCTTGTTTCCCCAGATAACTCTTTTCGCCTATTATCATGTCAAGTTGACTCCTTTATATTATATACATTGTGATGTGGGTGAACCCACAAACCCACCCAAATCATCCACCATCCGCCCGACCCAACCCGAAACTAAAAGTGGGTGGGTGGTGGGTTAAAAATTGTCAATCCGTTTAAGCGCGGGTGGGTGCATTTTATGGTCAAAATCCACCCGACCCACCCAATGCCCACCCCTACCCTATACGCCTATTTGAACCCGGATCAGTACAACTGATCTTTCGTTCCCTTAATTTTTTTTTCTTCCTTCATGCGATTCATGTTACCTTCTTGACTTGTTTGTAAGCGTTGACTCTGCCAGTCTGGGCCCAGGATTGCAATTCAGCAACTATGTTGGGCTGGACGAGGGATGCGATTCGTCGAAGAGCTTCGGGCTGGTTGATAGCATTGGTGAGGAAGCTTCGGAGCCTGGTGTGGCTTGGCCCATATACTGCCACGAGGGAAGTTGGGCCAAGAAGTTCCACACTGGGCCACCCGACGATAAATTCGTCGTCTTTCTGGTACACGTACTTGCTCACCGCCGGCGCAAATGCTATGATCGTCGGTCGGCCGAACAAGTGGCTTCTGAATAAACCTGCTCCATCGCCATACCTGTCTCCATATAATAACTTACGTAAGGGATCAAACTCACCATTCATATATGTTTACACTACAAAAATAATCGTGTACCACATTGATTATTTACAAGACATTAACTGTCTTTATAAGGCCAGATCAACAATAACAATTAATGTTATTTAAACTGGGCCTACGATGCTAGATTTTTAAACCCAAATGATTAGGCCTGACATGACGCATGAGAATAAACTAAGTCTGGTGCCTCATCGCGACAAGCCTCCTCGCGTAAAGCCTCCTCGCGTCAAGTTGGTAGACCGCCTTGTCGTGACAAACCGCCTTGTCTAAACCACATCGCGAGTCTACAAGATATGTGGGGAGAAGGACACAAAATAAACTAAGTTCAAGCGCCAAGACTTCTCGTGTCAGGCCACTTCGCGAGTCCGCCAGGCCACCTGATCGCAAGTCCGCCAAGCCTCTACTAAGTCTAAGCGCCAAGCCTCCTCGCGTAGAGTTTGGTAGACCGCCTCGTCGCGACAAGCCTCGTCGCGCCAAGTTTGGTAAACCACCTCGTAGCATTGTCATCATGTTTGACAAACCGCCTTGTCGCGAGATCTGGAATAGCCATGGTAAAGGAAAGGGCAAGTAACAAGACGTCAGTTCCAAAAGGGAGAGCCGACGGTTTGATTGAGAAACTGTCAATTACTCCACGTTCAAGGATACGTCAGCCACGTCCGGGAAAGAAGGGAAGCGGTTCTTTTTGCAAGTTACTCTCCAGACAGTTTTCTACGACGGTTATCACCTCAAGCCTATAAATAGGAGGAAGAGTTGTCAGAGAAGGGGTCGCCAAATTCACACCAGACAACACTATGTCAAATTTTATCCCTTTATCCTTTCCTCTGCAATTTTAACCGTAGTCGTAGATCTGGAGCTCTCACTGAACCTCCATAGGAGTAGGAGTAACTTAATGTAGATCTGTCTCAAGAGTCGTGTAAACATCGATCACCCTCGTTCGAACTGTGTTTGAAGAGGTGTGAACCGTGTCTTAGTGATCGTTGTCCAAAGAAGTCAAGGTGCAATCAATATCAATTCAACGCAAGTTTTCTCGCCGGAGAACAAATTTGGCACACCTGGTGGGACACTTGTGGTCGATTCAATGGCTCCGATGCGGAGGAACCATGAAGGTGAAGTTCCGGCTGGATTCGTGGAGGGGCAGGTTGCCAACATCGAGCATGGCCAAGCGTCCGACGCGGTGACCGGAGGAAACGGTGGAGCAGAGATCTTGATGGCGACCGCGCCTGGTGGAGATCTCGGCGAAGCAGTGGGGGCCCTTCGTCAGATGATGGAGGAGAACCGTAAGATGGTGGCAGAGAACCGTCAAGCTACAGAAGAGAACCGCAAGATGGTGGCTGACAACCTTCGAGCCACAGAGGAGAACCGCCAAATGCTGGTGGAGAACCGCCGCATGATGGAGGAGACTCGGGCCAGTACACATCAGGTAAATTCTCAAATGGACTGTCTCAATTCTCGCATTGATAGACGTTTCAGTCAATTATTTGAGGTGGTTAACAAAAACACAAATGAGTTGGATCAGTTTCGACAAACTCTAACTAGACCAGTAGGGCAGTCAAGAGCTTTGCCATTAGATGGCACAGGCCTAACGCCTACTAATAATGTTCTTTCTCCTGCCGGTGGTCGGAATGGCCAACCACGGCAAGAGAACTTGTCGCCTCAAACGGCAAGCCAACCACCTCCACGTCGAGTAGGTGATGTCGAGATTCCTGCTACAACTCAAGTGGGGGAATCGTCACAGGCACGCGTGGGAGTTGAAGTGGTACCCCCGCGTGGTGAGAACCTCGCCACCATGTTCAACACTCGAGTTGAGCAGCCACCCGTGCAAGTGGGTGCTCGTCCCTCTATCCCGGAGGCAAGACCCTACGTAGCTCCGTTGAATTTGGGGGTAGGAGGAGGCCTAGGTGGTAACATGGATCAAATCCCACCTCGAGGCTACCCAACTCCAACGCCACCCCATTTCAATGGGCATGGCATGGACCCCATTGGTTTTGCACCGTATGGGGGGCAACAAGGGGGGCATGAGGCCAACACTCTTAGAGATCAGGTGGCTCAACTCCTCACGGAGCAGTTTGGCATGGGAGTAAGACCTGCCATGCCACCTGTATACCGTAAGCCGTACCCAGAATGGGTAGATAGACTTTACCCATTTCCAAGGGGATTCAGAGTTCCCGAGTTTGCCACATTCACAGGGACTGGAGATCAGTCCACTGTAGAGCACGTTGGACGTTTCACTGTCCAATGTGGCGATGTAGGAGATTTTGTTAAGTTAAGACTGTTTGGAAACTCGTTGACAGGACCAGCTTTTGCTTGGTATGTCAACTTGCCGTCTAACTCCATCCAGACTTGGCAACAGATGGAACAAGTCTTCCACGCTCAGTTTTACAGATCTGAGCCCGAGGTGTCCATGGCTGACTTGGCACGTATGCGCCAACAACCAGGGGAATCGGTTGAGCATTTCTTAACTAACTTCAAGAATGCCCGTAACCGTTGCTTTGTCAATTTGACGGAGAGGGAGTTCGTCAAGTTGGCACAAGGGGGCTTGAGTTTTGAACTAAGAAAGAAATTCCAAGATAGAGAGTTCTCTGACTTGTTTCAACTCATGTCTTGTGCCATGAGGTATGAGTCTCTCCTACATGAAGAAGAGAATCGTAGGAGTGCCTCAAGAGGATCCTACTTCCCAAACCTAGACCACACTATCAATCATGTTGGCCACGAGGCTAATGAGGTCGAGGTGGACTTGGCTGAGATAATTCCAGGGAAGCCATACGTGTGTGCCTCCTTGGCTAAAGTTGAAGATGGGCTGCAAGGGGGGAAACCCAATCGTGCTACCATTCAACCAAGGAAGTACTCCTTTGATGTCTTGAAGGCAGACTTGATTTTTGACCAACTCTATAAGGATGGTCAAGTCAAGTTGACAGGGGGGAATGTCTTTCCCTCACCTGAGAAATTAAAAGGGAAAAAGTATTGTAAGTGGCATAATAGCATGTCACATGCCACTGATTCTTGTGTGGTGTTCTGTAATGTCTTGCAGGATGCCATTGAAAAGGGACGTATCAAGTTCCCTGAAGCAAAGAAGGATGCCATGTTGGTGGACATTGATCCGTTCCCCAAGGTGCTTGGCATCAACATGGTCAACCTAGACTTCTCCAAAGTCAAGTTACCACGCTTCAAGCTGGTGTTGGATACAACACCGCCTCGAAGGAGACCCAACGTGGTTTTCAACCAAGGAAGCTCGTCATGTACCAAGCAGGCCACCCTGGCCGCAATGATGACTGATGAAGTTGAGAAGTTGTGTGCTCATTGCAAGAAGAGTTTTAAGGTTGACCAAGAGAAGTCGAGATGTCCATCTGGGGGGCAGGTGGTTTCCAAGAAGCCACATCAACCCAAAGCCTCACATGTTTGTGATAAACATGATAATATGGCTAAGTATGGACAAGAAAGCATGCCACCAATCACAAACAGTGGACATGGGGGCAAGTCCAACAAGGAAAGACGCGGAAAAGGCAGAAAGAGTTGTCACAGTCTCGCAAATTTGGCTAAGTCTGGACAAGGAAGCTACACGAGTGGTTGTCAACTTGTCAAGCCTAGACCTGGTCCCCAACATCGTGAGGAGATTAAGCATTTATCAAGTGGGAGGAAATCATGGCAGAAGAATAATCATGATAGCCTTGACATGTCAAGTAAGGTGGCCCAAGCAAAGAAGCATGAGGCCCCATGCAAGGCCACCAAAACTAGACAGGCTCACTATGTACCACCCATTAGTAAGCTAGAAAATTCAAAGTTAATGTATGAAGATTCATCTCCCATGGAGGAAAAGAGTCATGTGGTCTATGGATGGCATGTCTGGTTTGATCCATGGACTTGGCAATGGGTGTACACCTTTGGTACATTGATTGTTGCCAAAGGCTATGGAGAGCAGTGACATTTGTCACTTCTTGCCATATAAAATAAATAAATTTATATAATGTACTTACTATATATTAGTTATAAATAAAAATATTGTAGCCAACCATGGCTAAAAGAAAAGATAGAAGGAAAATATCAAAGTGAAAATCTTGAGTCGGAGTTGATAGACTTCGACATGAAGATCTTGCCACCAAGTCATTGTGATGGCTTGACATGACGAGCCATACATCAGGCCATGCGATGCCATGCCATGTTATCTTGTCGAGTAGCCACGACCTGGGGGAGCATGATGGCTTGAAAGTGGTAGTAGAGGAGTGGTGACCATAATGTCTCTACCAAAATAAAAATGAACATTATTTTTCTAAGACAGAAAAGTAGACGGCTTGACTTTTCGCGAGGGAGCTGTCTAGCCTTGTGACGAGGTGGGATGAGCTAATCTATGCCAAAATAGGTGCGAACAATTATAAGTTATTCTCTCAACCATGTGGCTAAGTACGAGATGTCAATGAGGGTGTAGGTGATAAAGTGATGTTGGTGTCTCGTTGAATGCATTAGGTGGCTTGACCATTAAAAGCCAAAATTTGGCTAAGGCATGGAACAAGTTTTGACGTCAAGTTCCATCTCGCCATGTTGGCTTCACGTGAAAAACCCAAATTTGGCTAAGGCATGAGACAAGCCTTGACGGCGAGTTCCATCCGGCCATGTTGGCTTGATAATTAAAAGCCAAAAATTTGGCTAAGGCATGAGACAAGTTTTGACGTCGAGTTCCATCCTACAGTGTTGGCTTGACGTGAAAGCCAAATTTTGGCTAAGGACGAACTAGGTGGTTGAGTAGACACTAGCCAGCCTGTTACTTTCGCTAGCATGGTGGTGTTCAACTACTTAGTCCATAATTCTTATGCACTAAGTAGTTGGGGGGCATTTGTTTACACTACAAAAATAATCGTGTACCACATTGATTATTTACAAGACATTAACTGTCTTTATAAGGCCAGATCAACAATAACAATTAATGTTATTTAAACTGGGCCTACGATGCTAGATTTTTAAACCCAAATGATTAGGCCTGACATGACGCATGAGAATAAACTAAGTCTGGTGCCTCATCGCGACAAGCCTCCTCGCGTAAAGCCTCCTCGCGTCAAGTTGGTAGACCGCCTTGTCGTGACAAACCGCCTTGTCTAAACCACATCGCGAGTCTACAAGATATGTGGGGAGAAGGACACAAAATAAACTAAGTTCAAGCGCCAAGACTTCTCGTGTCAGGCCACTTCGCGAGTCCGCCAGGCCACCTGATCGCAAGTCCGCCAAGCCTCTACTAAGTCTAAGCGCCAAGCCTCCTCGCGTAGAGTTTGGTAGACCGCCTCGTCGCGACAAGCCTCGTCGCGCCAAGTTTGGTAAACCACCTCGTAGCATTGTCATCATGTTTGACAAACCGCCTTGTCGCGAGATCTGGAATAGCCATGGTAAAGGAAAGGGCAAGTAACAAGACGTCAGTTCCAAAGGGAGAGCCGACGGTTTGATTGAGAAACTGTCAATTACTCCACGTTCAAGGATACGTCAGCCACGTCCGGGAAAGAAGGGAAGCGGTTCTTTTTGCAAGTTACTCTCCAGACAGTTTTCTACGACGGTTATCACCTCAAGCCTATAAATAGGAGGAAGAGTTGTCAGAGAAGGGGTCGCCAAATTCACACCAGACACACTATGTCAAATTTTATCCGTTATCCTTTCCTCTGCAATTTTAACCGTAGTCGTAGATCTGGAGCTCTCACTGAACCTCCATAGGAGTAGGAGTAACTTAATGTAGATCTGTCTCAAGAGTCGTGTAAACATCGATCACCCTCGTTCGAACTGTGTTTGAAGAGGTGTGAACCGTGTCTTAGTGATCGTTGTCCAAAGAAGTCAAGGTGCAATCAATATCAATTCAACGCAAGTTTTCTCGCCGGAGAACAATATAATAAACTCATCATCTCATCATCTTGAAGTGACACGATGATATTACTGTCAGTTCATTAAAAACTCACTTCTTCTTATTTAATTTTGCGTTGTTATGGGTATAATATATCTCTCTACTATGCCGTTTTATCAAACATGCTCCTCTACTATTTTTTACATCAAACATGTCACTGTACTTTGGAAAAATGATCAAACGTGCCCTTCTGTTAAAATTTTCATCCAAAAATCGTCAACCATGGTCGAACCTTGGTTTGGGCGACACAAATGTCTAAAATATCCTTGATAATTTCACTTTAGAATTGTTTGGGTTCTTTTATAGTGCCAAATACCTCTAATAATTTCACTTTAACAAGACTTAGAAAAATAAATCGAGATAAAAAACTGACATTTTCCCTCTCATTTATCGATGTCGGGTCATATAAATCTCGGTTCAACCATTGTTGACTTTTTTTAATGAAAATTTTAACAGAAGGGCATGTTTGATGTAAAAAATAGTAGAGGGGCATGTTTGATAAAATTGCATATAGAAGGGCATATTATACCTATAACCCTTAAGTTTTTATAAAATTAATTTATTACACCAAAAAAGAAATCTCCAATTTTAATTATTTTTTATTCTGGAAAATGAAACACCTAATTTCAATTTCTTACTCCGTCGCGGTTTACATAGTAGCAAGCAGGGCTGGAAATCGGGTCGTGGTTTTCCGGTCAAACCGGAAACCGGCCAATTTAAACCGTCCCGATTGTAACCGGAAACCGGATCTCAACCAATCCAATCCAGTTTGCGTTTGTAATGCCCACAAGGCTGGTCCGCCCCGGTTAAAACCGGAAAAACCGGATAACAATAAAGAAACAAACCCCAGCCCACCCCAGCCCCAGCCTCCACCCAGCCCACCGCCAGCCCCCAGCCCAAGCTCACCCCCGCCCCCAGCCACCACTACTCTAAAGGCCTAAACCCTAATCGCCGCCTCCTCTGTTCTCACTTCTCTCTCCCTCTAACCCTCAAGCTTCTCTCGTTTCCAATCACCGACCACCACACAAGAGTAGGAGAGAAGAAAATCCGAGCGACGACGATGGTGAGTGGTGACGGCGATGGCGACGGAGCTCTCCAAATTCCCAGCGATGGCGATGTTGACGGCGACGGCGACCGAGGAGATCTGATCGCTCGACAAGTGACGGGCGACAGCATGCATCGCCTCTCCAGAGTCTGCATGCTGCCTTTCTCGCTGGATCTCCCCTTCCCGGCTCGCGCGACTCCAATCGCTTCTCCAGCTCCAACTCTTCTCGCCTCTCTAACTTCTATCGAGCTCATAGGCATATCGAGCTAGAGGAGTGCTCGAGGGAGAAGAAGTCGATGCTTGTGTGTATTTGGTTTGATCCAGAAGAGGGAGAAGGAGAAGAAGAATCACGAAGGTAGATGGAAAGGAAGAATTGTGAGAGGAGCAGCGGCGGAGATGGAAGTTGGGGGAAGGTAGGGAATCAATTAGGGATTGTGTGGTTGGTACTTGGTAGGAGATGAATACGGTGATTTTTTTTTTGTCATTCAAACGGCTGTATTTTGGGATGGAAGAAAGAAATCAAGTTTTTCGGTTAAAACCGAGTAATAATCCAATCCCGTCTTCGGTTGTGGAGTTCTCCAATACAATTTTAAAAAATCGGGTCAATCCGGTCCGGTTTAAACCGAACCGGACTGTTTCCCCGCCCCAGTAGCAAGTATATAATGAATTAGATAAATTATATCAAACTTAAAAGTACAATATGGATTGGTGGTAGATGATGGTGCAAAGTGGTTAGTATATTCCTACTACTAAGCTAGGATATTATATGTTTCTACCACCATGACACACATACTATTATGAATTTTATGTGCTATCAAACTAAATCCGATTTTGTTTTTGCAAATATCTAGTCATTGGATTTCCAAGATTAATCTATACACTGTTCTTAAAGAAAAGGCTTACTTGCGTCTTTTGGAGTTGATGAAGTCGTCGGGACGTTTGACGACTTTGAAGTACCAGAGGAAAGTAAGCATCTCCCCCAAGAAAGGGAAACCCATGTGGCCGGCGGGAAGCCTGATTCCGGTGCCGGACAGCTTGAACTTCACCGGCAACGCATACCACACCTCGTTCCACCACCACGCTACCAGCCCCACCACCGGCAGTGCTCCGACCAACACGCCCACCGCCATCGCCACCGTCACCTCCATATGTCGGGGGAATTTCTTCACACAAGGCAGATAATAAATCTCAATAAAAACTCTACGCCACTACCCTTATTATAATTAGCTTCCGTCCACCTCTCTCTCTGTACAAGTTGGGCTTATATAATTTTTTGGTTGAGCATATGGGTGAGCATTAGGATTAGTAAAATACGGTCAGTGGATAAGCATTAGGATTAGTAATATGTTATTCCGTCTCTAAACTAATGGTATGTTTAATAGTCGTTCATAGATATAACGTATATATAATTAATTATTTTAAAAATAAATTAATATATAAATAATATTTAAGTGGCGATTTAATTCATTAAATACAGATATTAAACACATAATACGGGGTGTATACATGATGTCATCAAATGAATGAAAAATTTTAAACGAATAAAATACCTACGATCATATATACGTGTATTGAATGGAGATAAATAACTAAGTACTATACTTAGTTGACAACATGAGATCGAAAACACTTAAAAAATTGACAATCAACTGCCAAATTTATTTCTAACTATAATTCTGAGATGAACTTCTGTCGTTTGTGACAAGGCATCTTTGAATGAGTATCGCAGATACTTGTAACTAAGAAAAGAAAAAGAGAAAAAGGACAAGAATATCCTCTCCAGCTGGCTGCATGGATGCGTCTCAATTCTTTATTATCAAGTAAAGTATTATTGTTAAATAACAATTAGCGCTAATTAACATCATCACATAATGATTGGAATATAATATACGGGTTAAGAGCATTTTGGTCGGTTACTACTATGTTAAGATAATCATAATTTTTGGTTAGAGTTCATATATTGTTATTTTCTATTTTGTCTGATTATCCATGAAATGAATTCATAAAAGTGTCGTCAGATTATTTGATCTTATTATGTTCCGACTTTAGTCCTCCAGTTCTTCTCCATTCGATTCGCGAATTTACGGTTCTACCCTCAGGCCATATTCATGCTTCCATGTACGGTTCCAATCTTCTTATTAGTTTATTGGCTCTAGTTTCCAACTAGCTTATTACCCGACCCGTTGGCCGGAATACTGTATGTTACCCACTTGTGGAATGGGAGAGAAAGCAAGTGAGAGTGAAGGGATTGGGATTCATTCCACTTGATTAGGACCGAAACACTAATCCGATTCTTCTGGACCCGCCCCAACCTAAAGGGTCAGAAAGAGTCAAGAAGAAAATACGAATGGAGAGGATTAGTCATATATCTTGACTCTTCGGAAGTGGGTCAAACAGGATCAAGGTTGGGTGAAGGCAATTTTTAGCGCTAAGCAGAGTTCTGGGTTGAATAACTTTACTTAGGCCTAGAAATTGGTGCTGATGCATATTGTGTGAGAATCTCGCTTCTAGGGATTCTCGATACTGATCTTCGGCACTCGTGATAATTAGGGATTTAGGGTTTGAGAGAAAGAATTAGGGATTTAGATGGGAAAGAATAGAATTGGGAATAGGCCGAGGCCTTGGACTAGGATGAGACGAGAAATTAGGAGTTGAGAGGAGAGATTAGGGTTTAGGATACTTTTCGTAATATTGTTCTTGATTGATTATGACTTAAACCCAAAGTACATATATATAGGAAATACTGGAAAACCCTAATAATAATCCTAATACGACTAAATCTCTACTAACCATAATTGTAATTATCCTACCTAATATAATTATAGAAACCCCCCAACTAAATGTGTTTCTCACAATCCATCCCCCTTGAGAACAACCTTGACCTCAAGGTTGTAGTTGACTTCTACCTCTTTGACCTTCCGCTTTCTTCGTTTTCAATTGCGCTCGATCCCTTGAATGAACTCTTCTCGCGCAACTCCCACTTTCCTTGTCTTTCCTTCACCCACGTGACGTATGTCACGTTCACCATAGCCGAATAATTCCTCTTCTTCCTTTTCAAAATTCACAAAGTAAGAATCGAAGAATTGTTCTTCCTTGTGCTCTAGCTCGGGATCTTTGAAGAAATGATTCATTAATTCCCCCATGGGCTTGGTGACTAAGAGAGAGCATAACTCTTCCCACCCTACCCTTACTTTCCTTTGGATTCGGCCCACAATTTCTAGAGAGAGAGAGAGAGGTGTGGCCCAAACCCAAGTTAAGCTTCTCCTGGCTCCACCTTTCTACATACTCTGTTGGGTCTGGCTCCTTTAGAAGCCCACTAACTTCTTTCTTCACATTTTGTTCATGCAAAAGAAATCCAACAGTAGAGCCCATTTGTGGCCCAAGTTTCTGTAAATGACTCAGCCCAACTTCTTTTCTCAAGAGACAGGAATTGAATTGAGTCTCTAACCCATTCTGTTGGCCCATCGAAACTCGACCCAAAGAAAGCCCAGCGGACTTCTGATTACTCCCAAGCGCGTGATCTTCCTCAACATGTTGGCTAGCAGATCTCGGCCCAGATCCGAGCTCTTCCTCGGCCCGATCTCGCATAAATTGAGGTCCGCATAGCTGCTCCCTTAGTCTTGAATTGAGGCCAGAAATCTTCTCCTTTCTTGCCATAGAATCCGGCCCAAAATCTGGCCCACAGGAAACAGCATATGGCCCATGGTAGATGTTGTGTAGGGTTTGGGTGAAGGCCCGAAGAAGCAGCTGCTCCCACGACGACGGGGCACCGCCGCCAGCCCTCCTCGTCTCCTTCTCCGCCATCCTCGGCCCCTTGTCGTTCTCGCACGGCGAGCTTCTCGCCCGAGGGGTGGATGGCAGCCCCACTCCGGCGACTCTCATCCCTGCCATTACCTCCGCGCCGATCGACTTCTTCTCCCTCTCATTTTCCCGCGACCAGATCTTCACGCGACAGGCAGGCAGACTCGATCCGCCACCCTCCTTCTCCAGCGGCGCCTCTTCTCCCGGCGGCGGCTCGCCCAGCCGACGACGAAGAGACAAGCTCGACCCGAAGATCATAGCTCTCTGTTCCGCCTCCTCGTCGGTGGAAGTCCAGCAGGAGGCATAATCAACCCCGCCCTTCTTCTCTTCTCCCGGTGGCTCGCCCATCGTCGTCGTGGCTGGAGTGGTCGGCGAAGACTCACGGTGGACCTCTTCCGCTTCTTTCTTCACAGTAGTCGCCCGGGTTGGATTTGTAGTCAATCGCGCAACAAGGGAGGAACCGCGGCCGCTCTGCTCCGCTTCTCTCTTCGATCGTCCGCCGCCGCCCGACTCCGCAGGCGCCTTCAGCTTCAGCCCCGGCGATCTCCTTTTCTTTCGAAATTTCCAGTTCGTGACCTGACTTGGGGTTGATCTTCTCCCTGCACTTTCAACACTGGATTGTTCTTCAATGATGGATGCCGTCTCATTGCTCGGAATAGCAAGAGAGCCAACAAGATCCCCTTCTTCTTGGGCCACTGCTGCCTCAGTCGCACCTGGGGCCCTGTTCCGCTCCTCGATCTTCACCGTAACGGCTGTGGGTGGTGTCTCAGGAAAAACAGCTGCTGCCGCCGCAGCTTTCTCAGCCACAACGGTGTTGGTTCCTCCTCGCCCGAGCTCTATGGGGAACGCATGTTGTTTCAACCAATCTTCGAAATCCATTTCTGCAGCTGCGACCTCCGACAATGGTGGTGCGTCCTTTTTCATCAGCTTCTTTGGCGCGGCGGCTGCTGCTTTGGTTGGAGCAGCTCGCACGATGTTTCCGGATAGTGGCAAGGACGAGGTAATCCCGTTCCTAGTCACTTCTTCCAGCTTCAACTTCAAAAGCTTTGTAAGTTCTTTGACGGAGAGCTCTTCGAAGTTGGTCAAAACCATGGTACGAGTGCCACAACCGGGCTCTGATACCACTGTGAGAATCTCGCTTCTAGGGATTCTCGATAATGATCTTCGGCACTCGTGATAATTAGGGATTTAGGGTGTGAGAGAAAGAATTAGGGATTTAGATGGGAAAGAATAGAATTGGGAATCGACCGAGGCCTTGGACTAGGATGAGACGAGAAATTAGGAGTTGAGAGGAGAGATTAGGGTTTATGATACTTTTCGTAATATTGTTCTTGATTGATTATGACTTAAACCCAAAGTACATATATATTGGAAATACGGGAAAACCCTAATAATAATCCTAATACGACTAAATCTCTACTAACCATAATTGTAATTATCCTACCTAATATAATAATAGAAACCCCCCAACTAAATGTGTTTCTCACATATTGTAGTTTTTATTATACCATCATCAATCATCATTGAATTAGTCCTGGGCATCCCTCCCCGTTGTCAGTCTGAATTCTAATGATGGCTTCATTCCTTGCACCAGCCATATCAGCGAGTTATCATCTCGAGCATGATTTGCCTATGCACAAATGATACAATTAGAGTATGAAACTGAATTCAAAGAAAAGGAAAAGAGAATTCTATCACATGCCAATAAATGCACACATAATAGTTGAAGCTAAGTGAAAGTCATTACTCGAACATCAATTCTCAAAAATTACAGACTAAACAATGGCTAGAATGACCCTGAAACTACCAAGAATCATGGACGAAACAACTTGTCAAATTAAATAATCCTTATACTGAAACTACCTTTTAACTTGAAATAAGACATGATCACAGTTCATAGCACTCTTATCACTATGAATTGGTTGCAGCTCGTCCTTATCACTTCCTCCCAAGCTCAATTCAAACAGAATAGAGACCGTTATGTAAGATAACCATATCCTTACTGATCATAATTCCTTTCTTCACTCCATTTTTGTCGGAGAAAAGAGTTGTCCCCCTCTCCTGCATTTCCCTTTCCCCCTCTCTTCTCCCTCTTCTTCACAAACCGATCCCTAAACCAGCAACAACAACACAAAAATAGCCTTCTCCTCTGCCATCTCCATATACTGAATGCGTTGGTGGCAAGACAGGACTGCAGAAGCCAAATTTTCTAAAATCAAACTAAATTTTTTGAAGGAGACTCAACCACGAAAAAAGAGTAAAGCAACAATGCTAATAGTTCAGATGGTTGGTTTTGATGTTATACGTTGCTTTTGTTATGGTCTCCAGCATATCAACCGCAATAGAGATGTTTCCTCCAATCATCTTTAGTGCACGATTTAGAAGTAAGTCCTCTTGTTTGTGTCAAACGGAAACATTCATGGGTTCTTAACTCCCCTGTTAGTGTAAATGCAGCAGCAGCAGCAAAAAAGTTTGACAACACAGCAAGCACCCAGGCAAAACGATACAATGCAGTAGGTGATATGTGTCTCGAAGGTTTTGAGTTACTAAAGTTCATGTTAAAAATAAACATGAATTAAAATGGATTATTCTATTAAGCAAACATCCCCTATTATCATACAAAGATCAGATATCCAATTCACAAACAATTAAGCCATAAAAAATCATCACACATCCACCACCTTTGATTGCCTAAATTTGGTTTTTCGCAAAGTTATGGACTCTTAAGGGTAACATTCATGGGTAGTCTGTTTCATAACTCTAGAAAGCACAGTGAGCAGCCACCAGCCAGACACAGTGCGGTAGGCGAATATGATTCTCAATTCACAAGTTCTCACCACCGGAAGTAAGAACAGACCATAATAAGCGTAGAGTTCATGGGTTGTCTATTTCATAGCACTACTACACAATTTGTTAAAAAGGAAAGAAAGGTATTTAACATCACGGCGGAACAACTTTTACAGACCAACAACGAAAACATGCTGCAACCACCAGAACTGGTATCACAACTCATAGGGAAAATCAAAAGATTTACTCTCAAATTAAGTAGTCACAACATCGAGCAATCGTCAAGCACATACACCATCACAAAAGTCACGGAACCTGATTCACAAAGCATTCAAACATTTGAGGACATTTCTGCAAAGGTACAACTTATATGTCTTTTTTCCAAGCCATTTCCATCAACATGCTAATAAATTTGCAATGCATAAAACAAACGGGCCAAAACTTGAAATTCAGCCTGTTTGATCGACCCATGCCAAATTATAATTATTTTTTACTTTTAAACTTTCTATTTGAAAATAAAAAATAGTTAAAGAAAAGAGACGACTATAATTTGCCATTTGCACATCACTTATTCAGGAATAAAACCATAAAAATTCAAAAGTAACTGAAAATGTTTAGGATCGTTTTAATGTTTAAAATAACCAAATAGATCTTTATGTTTAGTTTTTTACTAACAAAAACCAAACAATTCCCTATAAAATACACTATAATTTGATCATTATGATGTCAAATGATTATAAAATATATATTTAAAATGATAAAAATTGGACTAATTGGGTTGGTCGAGGTTGAACCACTAAATAACTTTAAAATACATTATATTTTAGCCCACTAAGATGTAAAATAATAGCATAATATATATTATGCCAGAGAAAATAGCTTGTTTTAGAATGACAAACCAATGATGTTCATTTGTTTTACTTGATGGCCAAATCCCATGTAGGTCAGGCCCATTCAACTCTTTTATTTTATGGTTAGCGGTTAGCCCATTAGATACCATGCATTAATTTATTGTTAAATTTTTTATTTTTAACAATAGAAAGAAGTATTATTTTTGCCTTTTCATATATATTTTATCACCACGGAGAAATGAAAGGGTATAAAGAAAAAAATTGACACTCATGGATCCGTTTAAATCCGCATGTGTACGGTAAGTTGGCCCGTTCCACAGAGGAAAGAGAAAAAAACTGACACTCCCTTATTCTACCATTCCTACAAACGCTCCTGGAGCAGGGAATTTGAAATGAGGGAAGAGTTTTTTCCACCCTGCTATTATATGTTTTTAATTTAAAAGAATACAACAAATGTACTTAGTGTGATTTGTTATGATCATTGCCTTTCTTTAAAATGGTCATGGTTCGAATCCCAGTATCTATCTTTTTAATGAATAAAAAAAGTAATTGTGAAGACCAAAATGTCCTTCCTACTTTCACTCTCGTTGCAGGAAATTTGAAATGGGGCTCCCGTTTTTCCCTTCGGCGTATTATATTATGTGTAGACTCTTTGCCTAAACAAATTGCACCATCCAAATTTTATGTTGGGGTCAATTTGGCTCAACTTGTCCCTAAACAAGATAATTGAATAAAAAATTGATCCGTTAGAATACTTGATTCAAACAATCCTAAGTTTTAAGTATGAGTTACTACCTACATCATGACTAACAAGACATTTTCAAATCATGGATTGCACTTAAAATTTTTATTATTATATAAGAGTGTTGTAACATCTCGAACTGTCATAACCGGGAAGCTCAATTAGTACGATATTGTCTGCTTTGGGTCAAGCTCGCACGGTTTTACTCTTGGATATCCTCTCCAAAAGGCCTCGTACTAATTGGCTAGGTGGACGCTAGTATACTAAGGGGGCCCTTCCCTTGTATTATCGATGTGGTACTTGGATTGTCCCATAACAATCCTCCCCTCAAGACAAGGACCACGAACATCGTGCTCTCTCCTCAGCGATTATCTTGATCCCAAAACAGGCCAGCGCAGAACTCGATCTCTGTGATTTGCCAAACAGACGTGGATCTCTCATGGACCCACCAAACCATACGCAAATCTCAAATCCTGAGGTCACCAAATGAGGGTCCCACCAAATTGACGTCCACCGCCCCGGATCCGTCGAACCAGACTCTGATACCACTTGTCATAATCGGGTAGCCAATTAGTACTATATTGCCCTCTTTGGGCCAAGCCCGCACGGATTTACTCTTGGGTTCCTTCCCATAAGGCCTCGTACTAGTTGGGCTAGGTGGACACTAATATACAAGGGTCTCTTCCCTTGTATTACTGATGTGGTACTTGGATTGTCCAACAACAATCCTCCCCTCAAGCCAAGGACCACGAACTTCGTGTCCTCACCTCAGCAATAATCTTGATCCGCCAGACACCTTATATCGATGGGCTTTGTAACATCCCGAACCTCGAATAATTTTTTTTCCAAGTAGCGGACGCATATAGTACGATTCGAGGCTGGAAAAAAAAATCTAGTTATTATCCTATATAAGATAGGATTCGTGAAACCACTCGGAAACTCACAAACCACTAAAATAAATTGGCATGTTGCTGGAATCGAACCAATGACCTTCTACCTGCTAAGAAAGCAGTTAGCAACTTAACCAGTTGCACTGCAGAATAGCTTCTGATATATTAGCGCCGCTTCATTTACGACTTGATGACGTAGGCATTGCAGCAGCTAGCTTGTTTATGTAGCCGGCTTTGGAACTTGAGTTTCTTCCTTTCAAAGCTACTGCTCCTTAGAAGGCCGACCCAGGCCTTTACTCCATCAGTTGGACAGTAAATGAAGAAGTAGAAGAGTGGACAAAGAGCTCTATATCAAGGGGAAGCTAAATGATAGTTGACAAACGCCTATCATCACTTCTGTATGGATTATTAAATGGGATGTGCTCTGGAAAGGGTAAATTAGACAGTTGGTGGCGTTTTTATCTTTAAAATGGTAAAAATGAGCTTAATACAAGATTTGCGGTAAAGAACGAGTGTAATATTATTTTCATGGTTTTGAGCTATTGAAAAATATAAAAACTGGACAGACCTATTTTAGGATGATAATTGGAGGTTCTTGTATTTTTGGGAGATTTTCGGATTTACCGTTTTGTTGGAATTTAAGTTACCGTAAAATAATGGTTAATACGAGATTTTTTATATTTTATTGTCTAAATTGATTTTTATCATCAGAACTGGAGTAATTGGATTTCTGTGCCAATAAATTCATTTACATGAATTTTGTGAGGATTTTAATGAAGGAAAGTGAATTTTGAGTTAAGGACATTTCTAACCGCAATCGGGTTATTTACAATTAATTGCATCGGGGCTATTTCGTGAAATTGTTGATGAATTTTGGATGAGGAATGGTGATATGGTACTGCTGAGTAGCTTTACTGGAGAATGAGATGATTTATGTGAATTGGTATTGAATGATGGGATTGTTGATTTTTAGAAACGTCGAGTTGATAATCGACTGGAAATATATATATGGATCGGTTAATCAGTGAGACTACATTGATTCCGGATTGTTTGTGATGAATGAGAAAAAATGGAAATGATTTGATTCGTGATCATATTAATTCACATAGATGTAGAAAGGGCCTGCACTTACCCTCACCCCTTGAGAGTGGGTAGATTTAGCTCGCTTATGCGATTGAGTGTTGTGGTTGCATGAACACCACGGATGAGTGTTGTGGTTAAAAACCACGGATTGAGTGTTGTGGTTGCATGAGCACCATGGATGATGATTTGCTCGAGCGGGGGTAAGTGTATGGTGACCTTGGCGCCATTAATAATTAACCGGAATTTTCATATCATGCATTGATTATGTGTTCGTGAAATTATGTGATTATCTTATTTGGATAAATTGATTTGGTGATGATGAGTTGATGGATTCGATAACTTGATCGGTAATTTATATATGATGATTTAAGATGGTATCTAGAGTACTAAATCATGATTGATTATGATTGTTTGATTAGCTGATTGCGGTCCCAAAATTAGGTCGTGGGAAAGATCCACAGACACAGCTTAGTTGCTGACCCACGTTTGTTTTCAGGCTCGCAGGTGCAACTAGGATCGGACTACTGAGGCTGCCCTATCCTTCTGTACTACCATCATGAGGTAGTTTGGAACACTGTTCTGTCATGGTCACCTAGGATTTCTGCTTTGAGTGTTTTCAATAATAACCCACATCTATTCAATAAGTGGGTTGGGGATCGAATAATGAGTTTGTATGATAACGGTTTATGTTTGTGTTTAATAATCGGATGTGATGTTTGAGATGATTGAGTTCAACCAGTAACACCGAGGATTTGGCTGCGCGGTTGAACCACGGGTTCAATCATAGAGATTCTGGGTGGGGTGTTACAAGTGGTATCAGAGCTCGGTTAGTTCACTGCACTATAAGTATGTTACCTTAACTCGTGAGGATTAGCTACCCTCAGTCGGGTGAAGGTACTCCATACTCGTATTTGCACCGAGACTTTCTGGGTAATGGGATCAATTGTGACAAAAATATTTTGAAAATGATTTTTAAAATTTTTTAGGAATTGAGAAACGATCTTTAGAAGGAGTTTTTTTGGAAGAAAACTAAAGTTTGGTTTCTTTTTCTTTCTTTGTAGTGACCGGAACAGTGTGGGCCCTCGTAATGTTCAGTTAGCACCGCTACCACCCCCCATCAGGGTGGAGTTTTCTCAACTTAAGAAATATGGGTTGAAGGAGTTTCGAGGAGATAGTGACGATCCCCAAGAAACGGCAATGTGGTTGAAAGAGTCGCGGATTCAGTTCGATTACATGGGATATGATGAGGAGCAGAGGCTCCAAGCAATGGTTATGCTTCTTAAAGGCCATGCCATGACCTGGTGGGGCTCTAAGGAGGAGGGGCAGGTCTATCCTCCGCTATTGACGTACCATGATTTTATGGCTATGTTTCGGGCGACTTTCTTTCCACCGGAGTGGATATATAATAAACAGCGGGAGTTCGATGTTCTTAAGCAGGGGGAGATGTCTGTATTGTCTTACTACATCAAATTCTTCGAGTTATCGGAGTGGTGTGAGATTGAGACAGACCGAGATGAGAAGTTGGCCATGAGGTTCCTTCGCGGTCTCCGATACACCATCCAGGAGGGAGTCTCCTCAGCTGACATGGTAAGCCTGAATGCCATTAAACAGGCTGCTCTAAGAAAAGAGAACCTGGAGAAAGCCAAGAGGGAATCCTAGAAAGAGAGGCCAGGTGATAGGAAGAGGAAAGCTTTTGTCCAACCGAGTCACTCGCCCGGTTTCACCCAGCAGATCGAAGGGGAGGGCAATACGATGTCAGGCCGAGGGTGACATATTCAGCTCCACAGACCAGGAAGGGACCCGCTGGTTATCCACCATGCCCGACCTGCGGGAAGATGCACTTTGGGCGATGTAATAACTTGCCTCAAGGTAGGATCATCTACTTTGAGTGTGGCCAGGCTGGTCATACTCGACCACAGTGCCCACAACTTGCCCGAGCACCTACACCGTGAGTGGGATCTGTTCAGGGCCCGAGAACCCCATCGGCGGGAGTTTCCAGGGGAGCATCAAGGCAGGGAGGACGTCCTAGATCTCGAGGACCTGGAGCTAACTCCTATCCAGAGGGTGGACCGAGTCAGCAACCCATGGAACGGGGAGCGGGAAGCCAGAATCAGGCGGGACTACGCGCTTTGACTAGAGATGCAGCGGAGGCCGCTACTAATGTTGTCACTGGTATGATAACTTGCTTTGGACATGCTCTATATGCCTTGTTTGACACTGGCTCTTCGCATTCCTTTATGTCCGAGAAATGTGCTAGTAACATGCACATCATATCAACCGAGCTGACTACCGGATGGGGTGTGAAAACACCATTGGGTACTTCGGTGGTAGTTATTCGCGTAATACGCGATTGTGATGTTGTGATGGGAGGAGTAGCATTGAAGGCAGAGCTGATGATTTTGCCTTTCAATGAGTTCGATGTGATTCTTGGCGTGGATTGGTTATCCTATCACGGCGCAGTGATGGATTGCCAAAAGAAGGAAATACGGTTATCTGGGGATGAGGGTAAACATATGATATTCCAAGGGTTGAGAAGACAGAAGTCAACTCCGATGGGTATCATCTCGTCGATGGAGATGTATGCGTTGCTAAGGGAAGGGTGTCAAGCCTTTCTTGTGAAAGTTGAGGTGACTAAAGAAGAGAAGTTGGAGGAAGTACGAGTTGTAAATGAATACCAGGATGTGTTTCCAGAAGACCTTCCTGGGGGGCCAATCGAACGGGAGGTAGATTTTAACATCGAGTTATTACCTGAAACTGCTCCCATATCTATCCCACCATATCGGATGGCACTAATCGACTTGAAGGAGCTAGAGGAACAGTTGCAGGAACTCTTGGAAAAAGGGTTCATCCGACCTAGTATATCACCTTGGGGAGCACCTGTTCTATTTGTGAAAAAGAAGGATGGGTCAATGCGAATGTGCATTGATATCGGAGGCTAAACAAGGCGACGGTTAAGAATCGTTATCCACTTCCTCGAATTGATGACTTGTTTGACCAACTACAAGGAGCAACCGTCTTTTCAAAAATTGATTTGAGGTCGGGATATCACCAGTTGAAGGTGGGAGAGAAAACCGTACCGTTGACTGCTTTCCGAACACGGTATGGACATTATGAATTTTTGGTGATGCCTTTTGGACTTACTAATGCACCGGCGGTGTTCATGGCTCTTATGAACAAAGTTTTCCATGAATATCTTGACAAATTTGTCATAGTATTCATTGATGACATTCTAGTGTATTCGAAGAGTGAGGAAGAGCATGCTGAACACTTGAGATTGGTATTGCAAATTTTGAGAGAAAAGAGTTGTATGCCAAATTCTCGAAGTGTGCGTTCTGGCTGAAAGAGGTACTATTTCTGGGGCACGTGGTGTCCCGGAGGGGAGTAGAGGTGGATCCTAAGAAGATTGAAGCTATTGTGAATTGGACTCCACCTAAGGATGTGTCGGGAGTACGAAGTTTTCTGGGGTTAGCTGGGTACTACCGTCGATTTGTGGAAGGGTTTTCTAAAATAGCCTCACCTTTGACTAAATTATTGAGGAAGGAAACCCCATACATATGGACGAAAGAGTGTCGGGAGAGTTTTGAAGAACTAAAGCGAAAGTTGACTTCAGCCCCAGTTCTGGCATTACCGATGGAGAGGGGAGAATATGTGGTATACAGTGATACATCATATCTTGGTTTGGGTTGTGTCTTGATGCAGAACGGAAAGGTGATTGCATATGCTTCCTGACAATTGAGGCCACATGAGTGCAACTACCCAACTCATGATCTAGAGTTGGCAGCTATCGTGTTTGCCTTAAAATTATGGAGGCATTACCTTTATGGTGAAACGTTCAAAATTATGACCGACCACAAGAGTTTGAAGTATTTAATGGATCAGAAGGAGTTGAATAACCGACAAAGAAGATGGTTGGAGTTATTGAAGGACTACGACTGCACAATTGATTACCATCCTGGTAAGGCAAATGTGGTCGTCGATGCACTCAGTCGAAAGGGAAGGTTGTCATAATTAGTGGAAATGAGAGCTTTGGGGGTGGAGTTTCAGGTGGAGGACATCACCACCCTAATTGCACACCTAAGCATCTGACCACTACTCCATGATCAAATTAGAGAAATTCAACAAGTAGATCCTGAGTGTATCGAGAAGTTGAAGCAAGTTGAAGTGGGGGAAGAAAGTGAATTCATGGTGGAAGAAGGCGTACTAAAAAGGCATGGTCGTATGTGGGTTCCAGAGTCGGGTAATTTAGGACGAAAAATTCTGGAGGAAGCCCATTCATCCATGTATGCCATGCACCCGGGGGTCACAAAGATGTATAACACGATTAAAACACATTTTTGGTGCCGGGAATGAAGCGAGAGGTGGCAGAGCATGTTCAAGCTTGTCTAGTTTGTCAAAAGACTAAGGCGCAACATCGTGCACTAGCCGGACTCTAGCAGCCGCTGCCAATTCCAGAATGGAAATTTGAGAGGATCACAATGGATTTTGTGACCAGATTTCCTTCTACCCGGGAAGGAAAAGATGTCATTTGGATAATTGTGGATCGAATGACTAAAGTGGCACATTTTATCCCCATTCGATTCAAGCCAAGTATGGAAGAGTTAACGAGGTTGTACATAACTCACATTGTATGACTTCATGGCGTTCCTTTATCCATTGTCTCAGATCGAGATCCCAGTTTCACATCACACTTCTGGGAGATCTTGCAGGAGGCGATGGGTACGAGACTTAATTTCTCCACGGCTTATCACCCGCAGACGGACGGGCAGTCTGAGCGTACGATACTTACTTTGGAGGAGTTATTACGAACCTGTGCAGTGGAAACCGGTGGACCTTGGACGGATTTACTACCCTTGGTGGAGTTTGCCTATAACAACTCTTACCATAGTAGTTTGCAGGCTGCACCATTTGAAGTTTTGTATGGAAGGAAGTGTCGTACCCCGCTATGTTGGGATGTTGAGGGTACTCGGGTTCTTACCGGACCGCAAATGGTCCAAGATACAGAGGAGAAGGTGAAGGTGATCAAAGAGAGATTGCGGGTAGCTCAAGATCGCCAAAATTTATATGCCGATAAGAAGGCTCGAGAAGTTAGCTATGATGTGGGAGAGAATGTGTTCTTAAAGGTATCCCCATGAAAAGGATTGATGAGGTTTGGAAGGAAGGGTAAGTTAGCCCCTCGTTATATTGGTCCCTACGATGTTATCTCCAAAGTAGGGCCTGTGGCATATGAGCTTGCATTACCCCGTGAGTTGGAGAAAATTCACAACGTATTCCACGTGAGTATGTTGAAAAAGTATCATATCCATCCATCTCATGTAATACAACCCAAAAGGGTGGAGTTGGAGCCAGATTTGACCTATGAAGAAAAACCGGTGAGCATTGTGGATCATCAAGTACGTGTGTTAAGAAGCAAGCAAATCACAATGCTTAAGGTTATATGGCGTAATCAGGAGGAGGAGGTTGCAACCTGGGAAACTAAGGAGAGTATGAAGAAGAAGTACCCTGAGCTAGTTGAAGCTTATGCTCAACGTATGTCGACCTAGTACCTCGTGTGTTAGCTCGATATGAGTAGGGTACATTGTAATATATAACCTCTACTGTAGAGTGAGTGAATAAGTATGAAATAAAAATTTCCTAAGCCATTAGGAACTTAATGGCCCAGGGAAATTATCATGTCGCCGTGCTGAGTTAATCGATATTTTGGGATGAGCCGATTTCGGGACGAAATCTAATTAAGAGGGGGAGAGCTGTAACATCCCGAACCTCGGATAATTAATTTTCCAAGTAGTGGACGCATATAGTATGATTCGAGGCTGGAAAAAAATCTACTTATTATCCTATACGAGATAGGATTCGTGAAACCACTCGGAAACTCACAAACCACTAAAAATCGAAGCAAAAATAAATTGGAATGTTGCTGGAATCAAATCAGTGACCTTCTACCTGCTAAGAAAGCAGTTAGCAACTTAACCAGTTGCACTGTAGAATAGCTTGTGATATACTAGCGCCGCTTCATTTAAGACTTGATGACGTAGGCATTGCAGCACCAGCTAGCTTGTTTATGGAGCTGGCTTTGGAACTTGAGTTTCTTCCTTTCAAAGCTATTGCTCCTTAGAAGGCCTACCCAGGCCTTTACTCCATCAGTTGGACAGTAAATGAAGAAGTAGAAGAGTGGACAAAGAGCTCTATATCAAGGGGAAGCTAGCTCTCCATTGCCACCTCCGTACAAACACCAAGAAGAGAAAAGAAAGGAAGGAAAGGATAGTTGACAAACACCTATCATCACCTCTGTCTCGTTCATATCTATTGTTATGTTTCATACTAGATATGCCCAGCAAAAGTTTAGAACCCACACAAATCCCATTACGAAGTCAAAATCGTCAAACCAACTCAACGGAAATTCTTCGCGAAACTTTTGACATAACCTTTTCGTCAGCCAAACCAGCACCATTAAAGGTAGTATCAGCTACGAAGCCTGATATCGTTGCGAAGAGAAAGTCTCCACGAGCATCACAGAGTTTACGAAATTGAATTCCGAGCTCAGACGAGGGAGTAACAAAGCCGGGAAGTTGGTACGCGAGGTAAGAAAATTTCCAGTTTTCTGCAGATTTTGGGACATGCAGAAAATTAACAATTAATCCCTAATTTCGTACTAACGATGATCAGCTCGCAGTTTCTTCGTTTGACGTCCAAACGACGAACCGTTTTCATCTACAGGACCGTAGAAACGAGGAGAGTTTTTAGGAGCCAATGTATGGAATTTTAGAACTTAATTCCCGACTTGGAAACAGCTAAATTAAGGTGTGTGGGGATTAAGAGGACCTTAATTATTGCATCGATTATTTATGCTTGATTTACATATTGGATAGATGGATTACTGTGGGTGATAACTTATTTGTTGATATGATTATTTGGTAATTGTTCTTGATTGTTATGGATTTTACGGTGTAAATATCGGTATTTGACAAGTTTCACCGTAAAATGGATAGTTGGGTTTATTGAGTTTAAAACTGATCTAAGAGATTTTTGTTTGTCTAAAATGATGTTGGGGGCGATTGAACAGAAGATTTCACTTGAAAATGGTTTCCGAATTAAAAACTGCATAACAGTGAATTTTACGAAAAGCTCGGAAAAACGTGTTTTATTTATCTTTAAGATTTGGATCACTTTAAAATGGTCACTATGGATTGTTAAATGGGATGAGCTCTGGAAAGGGTAAATTGGACAATTGGTGGAGTTTTTATTTTTAAAATGGTAAAAATGAGCTTAATACGAGATTTGCGGTAAAGAACGAGTGTAATATTACTTTCATGGTTTTGAGCTGTTGAAAAATATAAAAACTGGACAGACCTGTTTTAGGATGATAATTGGAGTTTCTTGTATTTTTGGGAGATTTTTCGTATTTACCGTTTTGTTGGAATTTAAGTTACCGTAAAATAATGGTTAATACGAGATTTTTCATACTTTATTGTCTAAATTGATTTTTATGACCATAACTGGACTAAATGGATTTTTGTGTCAATAAATTCATTTACATGAATTTTGTGAGGATTTTAATGAAGGAAAGTGAATTTTGAGTTAAGGACATTTCTAACCGCAACCGGGTTATTTACAATTAATTGCATCTGGGCTATTTCGTGAAATTGTTGATGAATTTTGGATGAAGAATGGTGATATGGTACTGCTGAGTAGCTTTACTGGAGAATGAGATGATTTATGTGAATTGGTATTGGATGATGGGATAGTTGATTTTTAGAAATGTCGAGTTGATAATCGACTGGAAATATATATATATATATATATGGATCGGTTAATCAGTGAGACTACATTGATTCCGGATTGTTTGTGATGAATGAGAAAAAATGGAAATGGTTTGATTCGTGATCATATTAATTCACATAGATGTAGAAAGGGCCTGCACTTACCCTCACCCCTTGAGAGTGGGTAGATTTAGCTCGCTTATGCGATTGAGTGTTGTGGTTAAAAATCATGGATTGAGTGTTGTGGTTGCATGAGCACCACGGATGATGATTTGCTCATGCGGGGGTAAGTGTATGGTGACCTTGGCGCCATTAATAATTAACCGGAATTTTCATATCATGCATTGATTATGTGTTCGTGGAATTATGTGATTATCTTATTTGGATAAATTGATTTGGTGATGATGAGTTGGTGGATTCGATAATTTAATCGATAATTTTTATATGATGATTTAAGATGGCATCTAGAGTACTAAATCATGATTGATTATGATTATTTGATTAGCTGATTGCGGTCCAAAATTAGGTCGTGAGAAAGATCCACACACAGCTTAGTTGCTGACCCACGTATGTTTTCAGGCTCGCAGGTGCAAATAGGATCGGACTACTGAGGCTGCCCTATCCTTCTGTACTACCATCATGAGATAGTTTGGAACACTGTTATGTCATGGTCACCTAGGATTTCTGCTTTGAGTGTTTTCAATAATAACCCACATCTTGTAAAATTCAATAAGTGGGTTGGGGATCGAATAATGAGTTTGTATGATAACGGTTTATGTTTGTGTTTAATAATCTGATATGATGTTTGAGATGATTGAGTTCAACCAGTAACACCAAGGATCTGGCTGCGCGGTTGAACCACGGGTTCAACCATAGAGATTCTTGGTTGGGTGTTACAGGCTTCTCGGTACAATGATTTTCTTTGACGCGGAACTCTCTTTGATCCGCCAAACAAATGTGGATCTCTCCACCAGACAAACGCGGACCTCCCTCGGTCCGCCAAACCAGATGTAGCCCAAACCAGACGCAGATCTCAAATCTCGAGGTCATCGAACGAGGGTCCACCCAACTGACGTCCACCGCCCCGCACCGAACCAGACTCTGATACCACTTGTCAAACCGGGGTGCTCAATTAGTATGATATTGTCCACTTTGGGACAAGCCCGCACTATTTTACTCTTGGTTGTCCTTCCCCAAAAGGCCTCGTACTAATTGAGTTAGGTGGACTCTAATATACAAGGGTTCCCTTCCCTTGTATTACCGATGTGGTACTTGGATTGTCCCATAACACGAACCTTTTTCCGACAAGATATGGTTTGTATTGGGTAACATCGATCTACATGGGAAGGTCCAACTACCAAGGGAATATTGTGATGGGGAAACAAAAGAAAACGAAGAGGATACAGACAATAAATTATATTTTATAATTTATATATATCGAAGAAACTCGGTAGAGAACTCCGCTCGCCGGCCGGCTGGGGACGGAAAATTTTAGAGCGGAGGTCAAAGCGCGGCGATCGAAATCTCGACGCCGTCGGTCGGAATCTGATGTGATAGGTAAATCATAGGAGCATCCGGATTCAGCAATTCCCACCTGCACGAATACACATCAATTGCATTTGTCACCAACAAATTATCATATGATCATAAATCACGTTTCATTATGAACCAAAAACCATCTCAATTGCACTGATTAAATATTACTTGTATCCGGTGGACAAGTGATGCAGAAAGACGGCAACTTGTATCCTGGCCAGCATATTTCCGGCGCAGATTCTCGACCCTCCGCCAAACACTTGGTACGCTCCAGGGGCTGCTGGTACCTGATTAAATGAAGCAAAGCGAAATTTTTCGGATTATAAGTTAACCTGTATTTGCACGGCACAAAATCTTTCGATCGATGCTTATTCATCATCCTGCTAATCGATCGAGTTGCCTTTTAATATTGTTTATCTTTTATGAACGTACGACTGTAGTATACGAGATGCTTACATCCCATCGATCTGGGTTGAAGCACATGGGATGGTGGAAATTTTCGGGATTTGTATGCGAATATCGGGTCCAAAGTGCGACTTTCCAGTTTTTGGGAATTCTGTAACCTGTAGATATGAAAATTTTGAAAATTTATCCAAAGGGTAATTATAAAATTGAAGAAGAAGAAGAAGAAAAAATCTTACGTACGATTCTTAGACCTTATTAGTTATACCTTTGTACTCCACATCTTTGGTTGCCAATCTGAAAACAATAGCTGCAATGTTGGCCATCCTTATGGTTTCTTCCACCACCTGATCATGCATGCATCAAATCAATTACAAAAAGGTCTACTGTTAGTTTGGGAAAGTTATGATCGATATAATGCAAAAGGATAAAATTAAACCAAGAAATTGAACCTTCTTTGTGTACTTGAGCCCAGAGATATCATCGCTTGTGATGAACTCTCCAGCAGCCTTGTTCTTGCGTAAGGCCATATTCTCCTCCTATAATTAAGTGTACAAATTAATACCAAACCATAAGCAAGTGAGATAGAGATTCCAAAATCGAATTCGTCACACTCTGAGTTCAAACTTTGGACAAACGTACCCTTAGTTTCCTGAGAACGTCAGGGTACTTGGCAAGATAATAAGTCGACCACATAATCGAAAGGGAAGTAGACTCGTAACCAGCAACCACAAGGCTCACGATGTTGTCCAGCACTTCCTGCTCACTCAGTCTATTCCCTTGCTCATCTTGGATTTGCCTCAATCCGTCCATTAGGTCGTCTGTTTTGGAGCCCAACCCATGTACGTCCATCTTCTTCCTTTTCTCCAGCTCTTTCTTGAATACATCTGTCACCTTCTTCCTGCACTGCGACCATCGAACAATGTACGTAATATAGGTTTTTTTTTTTTTTTTTTTGTGTGGATCTCACCGTCAGAAAATCCTAACCTGGAAGAGCTAGCGGTTCATCTAATAGAGATGCTACCTGAAGGGCGTGGTGATATGCAGTTCCAGGCACGTTCAGAGGTTGAGCTCGAACCCCTTTCACTATACCCCGGAATAGTTCGTCGACGGAGGCTAATTCTGGTCCTGCCTCCAAACTTGCGAACAACCTTCCTATGTTCTCAAATGTCACCTATGAATTCGGAGATAATGAATTATTTTTCCTTTGTTAGTAAAATAATACTTATAGAACACAAGGTTAATATATGTATAAAAAAAATCACTCTCCTCTCAAACGAAAGTAGACTCATATGAGGGGTAGAAGTTTGTACGGTGTGAATACCATGCGTTTAACAGAACAAATTAGGGGAACATCGAGTTTAGAACAAAAAGACTCATCGGTCACAAGAGAATCTGATATCATATGAACAGATGATCCTAATAACTCGAGTAATTGGAAGATGTTCAATTATGAATCAGATACCATTAAGGCTTAATATACGAAATTCATGTTACCTTCTTGACTTGTTTGTAGGCGTTGACTCTGCCAGTCTGGGCCCAGGATTGCAAGGCAGCAACAATATTGGGCTGGACGAGGGATGCGATCCGTCGGAGAGCATCGGGCCGGTTGATAGCATTGGTGACGAAGCTTCGGAGCCTGGTGTGGCTTGGCCCATTTACTGCCACGAGGGAAGTTGGGCCAACAAGTTCCACGCTGGGCCACTCGAGGATAAAGTCGCCGTCTTTCTGGTACACGTACTTGCTCACCGCCGGCGCAAAAGCTATGATCGTCGGCCGGCCGAACAGGTGGCTTCTGAACAAACCAGCTCCGTCGCCATACCTGGTTCCAAAACACATAATTAGGATTTCGTCCGTTAATTTTTTCCCCGTTGAATTAGCTCGTTAAATGTTAATAGAGATATGTATACATGATTTTTTTTAATTTTTTTAAAGAAAGTAAGTCGCTTAACATATACATTTTCCTGTTGAATTAGATCGACTTACTTGCTTCTTTTGGAGTTGATGAAGTCGTCAGGACGTCTGACGACTTTGAAGTACCACAGGAAAGTAAGCATCTCCCCCAAGAAAGGGAAACCCATATGGCCTGCCGGAAGCCTGACTCCGGTGCCGGACAGTTTGAACTTCTCCGGCAACGCGTACCACACCTCGTTCCACCACCACGCCAGCAGCCCCACCACTGGCAGTGCTCCGACCAACACACCCACCGCCATCGCCACCGTCACCTCCATGTGTCGGAAATTTCAAGACAACGGATAATATAAACCCAAGAAAATTATGCCACTGCCATTATTAAAATTTCTCTACGATCTTGCGCCTTATTTATAGTATCGGTGAGCATCAGAAAGCAACATTTCTATTCTCTGTTGTGTTCCCTCATAAGCATATTTGTGTGTTTGAAGGAAAGCATATAATTTTGATATTTTCAGAGTTGATATCCAAGAAAGCTGACATATATTTTTACTGTCCGAGTCATCGATAACTCAGAACTACGTAAGACAACGGAGTATTCTAGGGAATATGCGAATATATATAGATCAAGAAGCGGCCTCATGATAAATTAGTTATAGCTTTTTATAGAAATTCTTTGGAAAATTATTGTGTAATTTTGTCGTGGACTACACACGAACTTATTAGCTCCATCGCTATTGATCGGCCGGCAGAGGCTGGGATGAATAAAAAATTGTGCGACTAATTTGAGAAGTTATTGCTGGAAGTAGGGAAACCGGCGAGGGGAAGGCGTCATATATAATAAGTACAACAGCAACCTGCCAACAAGTAGGTATGCGTTAATGGTAAAGGATAAAATACAGCATTTGGTGTGGGGATGTTATTGGTGCACAACGTGAGGAATGCATGCTGAGAGCCACCTTCGATAAGTCTGATCGAGATGAACTTATGACTTTTGTGTCGTTTGTGATAGCGCATCTTTGGATAAGTATCGCGGCACATACTTAACACTAAGGTTGTCAACTCACGGTTTGATTGAGAATTTGAGAATGATGCGCGTCACACACTCGCGTGTCGATTTAGGGAACGGATCAGGTCAGTAACCTCAGGAAACCAGGTTTAATGCTAAAGCTCGACATTGAAAAGGCATTTGATAACGTCAATTGAAGCTGTCTATTTAAGATTCTCACGAGACTGGGCTTTGGAGAAAAATGGAAGAGTTGGATTCGCAGTGATGTCTGTTCTCCTACCCTTTCTGTTTTGATTAATGGTGAGTCCAAAGGCTTTTTCCCGGCTCAGAAAGGGCTGAGGCAAGCAGATCCGCTTTCCCCGGGTCTCTTTGTTCTTGTTATGGATATTTTGTCATTCATGATAACCAGACTGCAGATAGAAAGAAAGATTGAGGGTTTCTATATGGATGAAGATGGGCAGAGAGGGGAAGTTACTCATCTCCTATTCGCTAATGACACCCTCATTTTCTGCAATGCTTCTCATGAGCAGATTCTACATATCTCAGCCACTATCGCTTGCTTCCAGGCTGTAACAGGATTGAAAGTTAATTTGGATAAAACGGTGCTCTATACAGTGGGGGATGTTCCGGAACCGGAGTTCTTTGCAGATATAATTGGGTGTAAATGGAGCTCTAGTCCTCCTAAATACCTCGGTTACCCGCTCGGAGCGAAGCTGAATAATAGAGCTTTCTGGGATTCGATTGTGAATAACTATCAGAAGAGACTTCAAAGATAGAGCAACAAATATCTTTCTATAGGGGGAAGGTTGACCCTGCTAAAATCTGTTCTTTCTAGTCTCACCACGTATTACTTTTTTTTTTGTTCAAAGCTCCTAAAGGAGTGATCTTCATTCTGGAGAAGATGCAAAGGGACTTTCTGTGGAGTGGTATTGGGGATAAGAAGAAAATGCCTCTTGTGGAGTGGAAATTGTGCAAATCGCATAAAGAGAATGGAGGGTTGGCAATTGTGGACCTAGCCTCTTTCAACAGTACTGCTATGCTCTGTAAGTGGATCTGGAAATATGCAGTAAACAGAGATAAATGGTGGAGATCCCTTATTGATATTAAATACTCAAATGGTCATTCACAATGGCATACTGGATGCAGAAACAGGGGTCGATCTACTTCTGTTTGGGTTAACATTATGAGGGACCGTGATCTTTTCTGGAGGTTCGCCTATATTGATCCAGGAAATGGCTCTGATGTCTCCTTTTGGTTCGACCGGTGGAATCCTGTTGATGCCAAGCTTAGAGCAGCTTGCTTCAATATGTTTAAGGTCCGGAGAGCGCTGATTTCCCAAAGCCTTTAACCACCTCCAGCTCCGTGCGAATACCTGGAAAAAAAGGTTCCACCGGGGGAGTCCTAGTTGGAACCTCCTCCGACGCTCAAATTAGTAACCTGAAGGGAATAAAATAAATACGATGACATTAGACATGGTTCGGTCCCACGGTCGTAATTGAGCGTCGTCGGCTATTTAATGCCGCCCGATGGAGACTATCCACGATTCCATGGCTTAGTCCGCCAAATTGAGGGTGTGTTGAGTGTTTAGAGGTTTAACACGTTTTAGGAGATCGGGAGGAGAGAGAAAACGTTTTTAGAGAGAGAGAGTAGAGAGAGTGTATTGTGTGTGAGTTGTGGTGTGTGGAGGGACTTCTGTTGTGTGGACTTGTGTTCTTATGAAAGGGGAAGGGGTGCTCCCTATTTATAGGGAAAAATCGTAGTTGAATTCCTCGACTTACGTTAACATTCACCAACATTTCTCAATAATCATGGTATATGAGAATATCCAAGTGTGTATGCGAAAGTATGAGAAAGTGTAAGTATATAAGGGAAAATAAAGGAGTATGGGTAATGTAAACGAGAAACATTTACGTATATGCATGTATATGCATGAATATGTACGAAAATGAAAGAAAGAGGATGAATGAAAGAGAAAGTGTAGGAATGTGTATGAAAGTGTGGGAAAGTGTAGGAAAGTGTAAGAATGTGGGGATTTTTCCAGAAATAGCACCTTTAAAAAAAATTACAAAAATAGCACCCACCCTTTTTTATGGACCGCACCTTAGAGGTGCGTTTTATATATAAACCGCACCTTTAGGGCGCGGTTTAAAATCCTGGACCAAAACCGCATCTTGGCCAAGCGGTTTTAGGTCTGACCTACAGAAACCGCTTGGCCGAGGTGCGGTTTTAGGTCTGACCTACTTAAACCGCACCATGAAGCTGCGATTTGCTTCTCCCAAACAAAACCGCATCTTCATGGTGCGGTTTTGCCACTAAGGTGCGGTTTTGGTCAATTATTTCCAACATTCCATGCAGAACAACAGACGTGGGCCTGCATGGCAGCGAAAACCGCACCTCTAAGGTGCGGTTTTCATCAGTGATTTTGCCTATAAAAGGCTTTCCGGAAAACCATTTCTCTTCACACCTCTCCTTCTCCCTTTTCAATAATTTTCTCTTGTAGCTCTATATTTCTTTAGTAGTTTTGCGAATATCGTTAACTCGTAAGTTTATTTTGTATTACGTTTTAGTGTTATTTTTATTTTTGATTTTTATGATATTAACTGAACTACAGTTTTTTCGCAGATGGCATTCCAAAAGTTCACGCTAGGCTTACGGTGGAATGGTTACACGGAAGAGACCGGAAAGGGGGCCACCTACGTCGGTGACAATTTTCAGAAGATAAAGGTCGCTACTAGACCGCTGCTTGAAGACCTCCATCAAATGTGCACTAACGTTACTTGCATGGATGGCACGAGAAGAGTTGATCGTATGGTGTACCGATATCCAAACAGAGAAAGTGGGTCATTGTGGCATGAGGAATATCTCATAACCACTCAGGATGAGGTAGATGCCATGCTCGAATTCTTGAGGTCCAACAATCTTTCCAAAGCCGAGATGTTCGTTTACACCGAGCCGGTCGTAGGCGTTGGAGGTCATTCTGGACACGGTCAAACATCTGGTATCCATGGTGGAGGTGAATTATATGGCGATCATCCCTACCAAAGTGACCATGATCCACATTCCTATTTTCAGTACCAAGAGCAAGGTGAAGCTCATCATCAATCTTTCCCGGCATATGAAGAAGAAGTTCAATCGAACCTCCCCAACCAACCTCAGTACAACTTCCATTCAGGCAGCGGTAGTTTTCACAACTACCATTATGGAGCTGATGAAGGTGCCTTTCATGAGCTGGATCAGATGGAGGATGTCCTGCCAGCACCAGTCAGTGACCCCTCCGATGAAGAAGAGAGAACAACGTCAGTGCAGACAGCTCCGACCCTCTTGAAGGTGCTGATGATTCAGGACCAGAGTCAGACTCAGCTAATGATGATGAGGTGGCTCGTGACCGTGTACCAGTCCCCTACTACAATCACATTCCATACGAAAATTGGATGGTCGACAGCGACATGGAGCCGCCAGAGGTCCCAATATGGGGTCCACTCACTGGGTTTATGAAGGGCCAACAATTTGGCTCGAAGAAGGAGGTGCGGCACGCCATTGAGACTGAAGCAATGACTCGGCATTTTGAATGGCACGCAACTCATTCCAACACTAAAAGGCTCATAGTCAGATGTCGTAATCATCACGAGGGGTGCAATGTTAGGATTCGGGCCATCAACAGCAAGAGACACGGTCACTGGGTCATATCCCGTGCGGGGAACACGCACACATGTGTGTCATCCATAACTCCCAAGGCCATCGACAGTTGAAATCCAGGGTGGTTGCTGCGGCTATCAAGCATCTAATTGAGCAAGAACCGGACCTGAAGGTGAAAGTCATAATCGCTGACATTGCAAGTCGTTATGGTTATACAATTAACTATAAGAAGGCGTGGCATGAAAAGCAGAAAGCTCTAGCCGCCGTCTTTGGTGATTGGGAAGAATCGTATGCATTCCTTCCCAGGTTAATTTTGGCATTGGAGGCGTCTAACCGTGGCACGGTTTTCTCCCCTCGATACCAAGATGAAGAGATACAACTCCCAGAGCCAGGTAACAAGCGCCATTTCAGACGACTTTTTTGGGCATTCAGGCCATCTATTGATGGTTTTGGCTTCTGTGTCCCTGTGATCCAAGTGGATGGTACATTCCTTACCGGCAAGTACAAGGGCACTCTCCTGATTGCCAGTGGGGCGGATGCAAACAGACAAGTCTTTCCTTTATCCTTCGCCATTGTTGAGGGAGAGAATGCTGATAGCTATGGATGGTTTTTTCGGAAAATTCAAATCCACGTCACCAGGAGGACGAACCTGACAATAATCTCTGATCGGCACGCCGGCATTAGAGCTGCCGTCTTAGGTTTAGATCCAGCATGGAAGTGGTCCCAAAGGTGGTGCATACGACACTTCAAGAGTAACTGGAACCATCATTTCAAGCGGAAGAAGCTTGCTGATAATTTGTGGTGGATCGGTAAGTTCTCTATTAGCCTTTTGATTTTGTCAGCTAACAATATCTTATAATCCGAAGAGTGGTGCACTTGTTAGACTCTTTCTAAAGAGAGGCATGCCTAAGAAAATGGGGTTTTCAGCGATTATCATGGTCCTCCCATTTCCTGGGAAAATCGGGTTTTAAGCGATCTTCGGATCCCCCCTTTTTCTGTCAAACAAGCTGTGTTTCTAAGGAGATGTATACCTCTCCTAAGAGTCTAACGAGAATACCTCCGGGTTGTTCGAATTGTACTAAACTGCCGATAATTGACTAAGGTACTATTTTCTGTGTCTTCCTCAGCGATTGCCTACCAAGAGAAAAAATTTCTGGAGAAGATGCAGAAGCTGCGCGAGTTATGCCTTGAAGGGGCACAGTGGCTGGATGGACAAGACCTATCCATGTGGACATTTCATAAAGATGGAGGGACAAGATGCGGTATTGCCACGACGAACTCAGTGAGAGTATTATCATATTATCATAAAACAAACATTCTAAATTAATTAACATAAATAAATAGTTAATGAATTAATGAATAATTAATTCTAAATTAATTAAATAGAAATATACATATTCAAATGTTTGAAATTAATAAAATTCTTTTTTTACACATAAAAATAAATCGTATTGGTTGTTTGGTAAATAATTTAATCGTATTGGTTGTTTTAAATAATTGGATCGAATACAAAGCAACACTAGTTAGACTCTTAGAAGAGGTATACATCTTCTTAGAAACGCGGTCTTTTTGACAGAAAAAGGGGGGATCCGAGGATCTCTTAATACCCGATTTTCCCAGGTAATGGGAGAATATGATAATCGCTTAAAACCCCATTTCCTTAGACGTTAATCTCTTTAAAGAGTCGAAGTAAGTGGCGCTATGTATTCGATTAAATTATTGAAAACAACCAACACGATTAAAAAATCAACATAAATTTATTTTATATTACACTAAATACATTAACAAAATAAAAGAAGGACAAATGGTGAAGAATTGTATGTACCGGGTGATCGTTCCAAACATCCCTTGACCGATGGTTAGGTTGGTCGTACAAGTCGGTTGGATCCAACGGTCCTTGCTCGAGATAATACCGTTGGTTGTATATATCCACGTCCTCCCCAACCTACGAGAAAATAACAACGAGGTTAGTACATAGATTAATTAAAAAGCTTATAATAACAACAAAAATTAAAGCAGAAAAATGAGTACGTACCGCTTGAAATTCATCGACATAAACTCCCTCTCCTTGCCACCAATCGGCCATTTTTTTGGGAAATTCGGACAGAGGTTCGGCTCGGCGAGTTTTGAGGAAAAAATCAAATTTCAGACAGAGATTCGGCTCGGCGGGTTTTGAGGAAAAAGCCTAAGAAATATTTTCTGATGGCAGATCGGACTTAGCCGCAACCAACAGACTTCTATTTCCTAGGCTTTTGGGAGGGGAGGGTTTAGAGAGATAAAATCTAGAGAAAGAAGGAAGAATGGGTTGTGGTGTGAAGAAATGAGAGGGGAAGGGGGGGGTATTTATACCCAACAGACCGCACCCTCCAGGGGCGGTCTGGTAATTTTGCCAGCTGAGAAAACGCACCCTTCCGATGCGGTCTCCGCTTCCCGAGGCGCTGACCGCTCTGGAAAGATGCGCTCCGTTATTCAAGGCGCAAAACCGCTCCTCCCCGGTGCCTTCTACGATCCACGGTGCGGATTGCTGACGTGGCATTGCTCCTGCCCGCTAGATCGCACCACAATCCTGCGGTCTGTAAGGCCGCTGGCCACCAAACATAGAACGCACCTTGGAGGTGCGTTTCCCATTCTGACGTGGCATAAACCGCACCTTAGGGTGCGGTTTATATATAAAACGCACCTCTAAGGTGCGTTCCATAAAAAAAGGTGCTAGTAGTGTAAATTTTTTTGGATGTGTGCTATTTTTGTAATTTTTTTTAACAGGTGCTATTATTGGAAAAATCCGAAGAATGTGTAGGAAAGTGTAAGAATGTGTAGGAAAGTGTAATAATGGGGAAGGGTGGGTCGTCCATGCATGCATGTGGGAGTAAAAGGAAAGGAAGAAATGGAAAGGAAGTGAAGTGAATAGGCTTCTGCCATCTCACATGGGAAAAAGGAAGTAGGGAAAGAGACAAAAGGCATAGGAAATGTAAGAACATGAAAGAAGACGAAATTAATGGTTTAGGAAAGATTCCGATTTATACAACGGTATAGTATAAATTTTCGGGTGTTTTAAGCACCGTAATACTTAAAAATTTATCGAGTGTATTAACAAAAGGAGAGGTGTTTAATATTTATAAAATTTTATTGGCTAAAAACTGGGTCCATCAATTGCCCCCCTTACCGATAGAAAAATTCGGAGTGCATCCGGACATTTTCTGACGGTAAGTCGGTGTTAGACCCCGTCTCACGTGTCATGCCTATAAATACTGAAGCGGAGGGAACCTAATTCATTCCCACTTCACAGCTTCACAATTTCCTGCTCCTTACTTCTTCTCTACAACTTGCCTTTGGCAATACAAAGTTTACCCACAATAAACTTTTACTCTACCTTTCTCATTTACATAAAGTAAAATTTTAGTTTACCTTTTTGTAAAATGTCGAGTTTACCTTCCTCATCCCGCAATAATCATCGTTCTACGGTGATACCGCCTCCCTCCACCGTTGTGCGGGCAAGGGGTTCCGATGCCGGTGGATACCAAAATATAGCATCTAATCCCATGGGTTTTAATATTTGCCCTTGGGAGGTGATGTACCATTTGGGTCGAGTGCCTTCAGAGTACCCAGTGGGAGGCCTGGGGCATGGTTTTACGCAAAGCGAAAGGTGGCTACGGGAGCTGCTGGTGTCGTATGGTATGCCTCATCACTGGAGGTATGCCCTGCCCAATAGATTTGTTTCAGCTACAAGTCACCCATCATCATGGCGATCACTTTTCCGCTCTTCTCTGGAATATGGGTTTCGACTACCGTTGCCGCCTTGGTTGTGTGTGGTAATGAGACGTAGTAAGCTTTCTATTGACTCAGTTAGTCCTTGTTTTTGGACTTTCATCGCTTGCTTTACCCTGTCATGTTGTCGAGCTGGGGTTCCTCCCTCCCCGGAGTTGTTTTACGCCTGCTTTTTCTTCCGTCATAACCGAGTTGGTTGGGAATTGCACAAGCGTAAGTCAGCTAATAATCTCTCCACTTCACTTAGCCACTTCAAAGGATCATGGGAGACAGAATTCTTTTATTTTCTTGACCGGCCTAGTGAGTTTACCTCGGGCGGTAACCTAGTTCCGGCTGAGTGGAATGAGGGTGTTACAGGAGGGTTTCAGATCCTGTGATTGAGGGAGAGATTGTTGTACAACGTGACCGACTCCTTCGTGAGAAACTCATTAGTATAAGCAGTCCTGGGGATCGAGCATGCTTGTTTCTTGCTATCTATGGTAAAGGTATGTCTCTTTTACAATGCTCCCCTCTTTCTCTCTCTCTATCTTTTTTTTTACTGGATTTTCTAATTGTAATCCTCCTGCAGACTATTCCCAGTTTAAGGTTTGTATGAAGAATAGGGAGGTGCCAGCAGTGCCTCGCTCGTACGTTGGGGTGTCAATTTGTGAGATACCAGATAATCCCCTTCGCGGACGATTGGGAGTTCGTCATGATCAGCCGAAGAGAAATCGTTCTTCAGTGCGAGAATCAGGGGATTCACCTGTCGGAAAGTGTCGTTCCGAGGGGAGAGCCAGAAAAGGAAAAAGCCCAGTGTGCGATAGGGGAACCTTGAAGGAGAGGGGGGGAGTCTTCAAGAGTCAATAAAGATGGAATCTTGGATGGTGGTGTCATAACTTATGACACCCTTTGTGAGGCGGGGAAACACTTTCCTGCTTTAGATGATGTAGCTACATGATCCACTTTTGCTTCGTCCATTTCAGAGGTGTTTTTACATTCTTCCTTTCTTCCTGGGTCTTTAATTCATATATGATATATTGACCTTGCTCCTTTAATAGTTGGCGAGGTATGCTGTTACTATGGAGGATCGTCTAACCACGGCAAAGCTTCGGGTAACTGAGGCCCGAGAGCAGGCAACTCGTTCTTTGGAGGAAATGAAGATCCAGATGAAGATAAGAGAGGAGAAATTTTCTTCCAAGTCCTGTGAATGGACTGCAAAAATGGCGGAGGCTCAACAACATGTTGAGGCAGCCACACAAGAGTTGCGTACCTCAGAAGCAGCTGAGGCTGGCCTTCGTGAAAAAGTGGAGCAACTTCATGCCAATATGCGTGAGGAGAGGCTAACCAGGAGGACTTTACGATCGGAGAATACTGGTTTGTACTCGGAAAACACCACCCTCCGATCAGAGAGCAATACTCTATGTCATCCAGCTACGGATGGCGGTTTCAGGAGTGGTGGATAATGTCCATCGTATGGCTAGCAAGGTGATTTATTGTATGTATCCTGCAAGAGATCTTGATGACATTCGCCTTCGTCAAGTGGTGGAGGAATGCGCGACTACTTCGGAACCTGAGGAGGTGACATCCCAAATTATGAATGTCGTGGAGGAATGCGCTAGTGCTTCTGAGCGTAGGGAGGCAGTAAGCCAGATTTTGAATGTGGATATTGAATTTCATCACGTCTCGCCACTTTTGGATGCGGTTTGTGAGGCACCTCCAATGGTTGGCACTCCAGTACATTCAGATTTTAATATCTCCACGGCAATGCTGTTGGCTGCAAGCTAGTTACTTGGCCCAGAGTTTTTTGAGAACTAAAGATTATGAAATTCCAACTTGAAATAACATTGTAAGATACTCGACCATGTAAATAGCTTAGCTTATAAACATCTGTAGTAAGTACTGTACAATGGGTTCCAAACCTTTGAAATAACTATAATAAACATGCTCCTATTATTACTAGCTATCTTTCACCCAACCATGACATTTATTTAGGGAACAAATCCACTGGGGTGTTTATTTAAAAGATAGCGAGGATGTACCACATTTATGGAGTAAAGTATCTCCTGAGATGCATTGTGTTTCAAGTCCTTGACATGTCTTGACCATTAGGGAGTGACAGTTTTACAGTATTTGGTCCTACCACTTTACGCACTTTGTAAGGACCCTCCCACTGGGGGGTGAACTTTCCCTGACTTGGAATGTGTTTGAAGTTTCTCCTAAGAACCCATTCTCCTTCCCGGATGGGTCGATTTCTCACCTTGGCATTATAGTAACGCGCGATCCTCTCCTTGGAAGCGGCGAGTCGCAAAAGTGCTTCCTCTCGACGCTCCTCGACGAGATGTAGATCATGAGTGAGCTCGATTTGATTTTCATCGGGGCGGAATGCTTGGATTCTGTACGAGGAGAGCTCCATTTCAATTGGTAGCACAATATCAGTGCCATGAGTCAGGGCGTATGGCGTCTCCCCAGTGGAGGTCTTGTAAGTTGTCCGGTGGGCCCAAAGCACATGGGGCAGCTCCTCAACCCATCGACCCTTGGCTTGGCCTAATCTGGTTTTTACGCCCCATAAGATGCTTTTGTTAGCAGCCTCAGCCTAACCGTTAGCTTGCGGATAGGCCACCGAGGCATATCGAAGTAGGATTCCATATTGGGCGCAGTAGGCCTGTAAATCTTCGCTTTGGAATTGTGTCCCCTGATCCATGATTAGGGTGTGAGGGAGACTGAACCTGCATAAGATGTTTAACCATAAAAACTTTTCAACTCGCTGAGCGGATAGGCTAGCGATCGCCTCAGTCTCGATCCACTTGGTGAAATAGTCAATGGCTATGATCAGCCACTTCTTTCGTCCGGGAGCTGTGGGAAAGGGTCCCAAAAAGTCCATCCCCCATTGAGCAAACGGCCATGGCCCGATGTTAACCTGCATTTTTGTTGGAGGTGCATGAGCGGTTTGTGCGGCAACCTGGCATTTGGGGCATGCTTGAGCATACTTTCGAGTGTCCCGCCGCATTGTGGGCCAGTAATAACCTTGTCGTAGAAGGGTTTTTTCCAAACTACGAGGACCGGCATGCATCCCACATGATCCTTCATGTACCTCCATTACGGCAAAGTGTGCTTCGCCAATGCTAAGGCACCGCAGGTAGGGTCCAGTGAAACATTTCTTGTATAAATCTCCCTCGATTAGGAGGTAACGAGGGTCACGTATTTTGAGGCGGATGACTTCCTTTTGGTCAGCGGGCAGGAGCCCATGTTTTAGATACTCGATGAGAGGTGTTCGTCAATCGGATTGTGCTGGAAATGAGGTAACTTGGGCGCATAACATTGTTGGACGCCTTTCAACCAGTGTTATTAAAGCCGAGCCGAGCCGCTCGGCCCGACCGGTAAAACCGCCACCCGGTCACAAAACCGGCTCGGAACAGTCTAAAAGCCGCTCCGGTTTTATGTAGCGGTTGACGAGCGGCTGAGGCGGTTAACCGCTCGAGCCGATCGAGCCGCTCGTCCGGTTTTTGCCATTCAGCTGTTAAATTTAATTAATAAAATTGCAGAAAATTGAAAATTGGAATAAACCAAAAACGTCGGGCTCTCAAACTGAATCCTTATTTCCATTTCACAATTTTGAAGGAAAGAGACGAGCTCTGATTAAGAAATGTCCACTATTTATACTGATAACGTTTATTAGGTATCGGTTCTCTAACGGTTTTTAAACGGTCTAATGCCGGTTGGACCACTAAAGTGCGAACCGTTCGCATTACCGGGTCATGCTCCAGTTCGGTTCTGACAACATTGCTTTCAACGATCACATGCCTCTCGCTGAGGAAGTCTTGTGTTGTTGCAAGTTTTGATAATGCGTCTGCATGAAGATTATCCTCTTGAGATATATGGACTATCTCCGCTTGAGGAAACTCAGAGAGTGTCATACGAGCGGCATTGGTGTATGGTACGAGCGCGGGCTCTCGTACCTCGTATGCCCCCTGCACTTGATTGACAACTAGGGCAGATTCGGAGTGGACCCTAATTCGTTGAATGCCCAACTCTTGAGGCATAGTCAGTCCCGCTAGGAGGGCTTCATACTCGGTGGCATTGTTCATCATGGTGCTGGCAAAACGAATTGCCAATTCATGAGTGACTTCGAGAGGACTAATGAGCAGAACCCCTGCTCCTGATCCATTTTTACTGGATGCACCATCAACGTACAATCTCCAAGTCTCTGTTTCTGGTGGGAGACATGTTCGAATACCTTCTACAACAAAGTCAGCTAAAACTTGGGACTTGATGGCGGTGCGAGGGAGGAAAGTGATATCGTATTCACTAAGCTCGATGGCCCAGTTTACCATTCTACCAGCAACATCCATGCGCTGAAGTAGGCGACGTAAAGGCAGTTGAGAGAGTATACATATGGGGTGGCTTTGGAAGTATGGACGCAGCTTTCGAGCGGCAACCATCACAGCTAGGGCGCCTTTCTCCACATGAGAGTATCTTGTTTCAGCATCTAACAGGGTCTTACAAATGTAGTAAATAGGATGCTCTGTATTGTCTGTATCCCGGCGAACGAGTACATCACTCACGGCCTTGGAGGAGACAGCAAAATACAAGTACAATGTCTCGTTGTTGACGGGAGATGAGAGTATTGGGGGATTCACCAAGTACTCCTTAAGTTCTGTGAAAGCTTTCTCACATTCAGGAGTCCACTGAAAGGTTTTTCTAGCTCCTTTTAGGATGTTGAAGAAAGGGGCACACCGATCCCAGCTCGTGAAATGAATCGATTGAGTGCAGCAATCCTTCCTGTTAGAACCTGTACTTCCTTGTACTTTGTAGGTGATGTCATCTGGAGAATGGCTTCAATTTGTCTAGGGTTAACCTCGATTCCACGTCTTGTCACCATGAATCCTAGAAACTTCCCTGAGGTGGCTCCAAAGACGCATTTCTTTGGATTAAGGCGTAAGTTGTATCTTCGTAGGATATCAAAAGTCTCGCGTAGATCTTCTAAATGTGTATGTGTCTCCGCACTTTTGATCAGGATGTCATCCACATAGGCTTCAACATTTCGACCTAGTTGTTGGGCAAAGACTCGATCCACCATATGTTGATAGGTAGCTCCAGCATTTTTGAGGCCTTACGGCATCACCTTGTAGCAATAATTTCCTACCGGAGTCATGAAGGCAGTATATTTTTGGTCGTCCTTCTTTAGTGAGATCTGGTGGTACCATGAGAACATATCAAGAAAAGAGAGATGGCGATGACCGGCGGTCGCATCGATAAGTAGATCAATTTTGGGCAGGGGATACGGGTCCTTCGGACAAGCCTTGTTGAGATCGGTGAAGTCAACACACATTCTCCACTGGCCATTGGCCTTTTTAACCATGACCACATTAGCCAACCATGTTGGGTAGAGAACCTCGCTAATGAAGCTGGCTTGCTCTAGCTTGATTACTTCCTCTGCTATGGCCTGACGACGTTCCCATGCAAAGTTCCTTCTTTTCTGTTGGATAGGTTTGCTACCTGGGATAATCCCTAGTGTATGCTCGGAAACTTTTGAATCGAGACCAGGCATATCCTCAGGTCCTTGGGCAAAGAGCTCTTTGTACTCGATCATCAAACTGAGAAGTTGTGGGAGATAATCTTTAGGCCATGCCATGGATATATGAATGGTTCGCCCTTCTTCTAATGTATGTTCTTCATCAGAGTCGACGGGAATGGGTCGAGCGACCTCGTCTCTGGCTTCCATTGTGGCCACAAAGCCATCTTTAAGGGAGAACTCACAACATTGGTGTGCAAGAGCTTGATCTCCCTCACACACCCGACTCCGGCGATAGTTGGGAACTTCAATTTTAAGTGTAGAGTTGAAGGTATAGCCCGAACTTGATGTAGAAAAGGGCGTCCAAGAATGAAGTTGTACGCAGAAGGGCAGTCAATAACATGGAAGTTGATTGTGGTCTCTATGGTTTGCTGGTCATTGCCAATACGAACTTGGAGTGGGAGAATTCCCAGAACTGGGACTTGATTTCCGGAGAAGACCAAGAGGTAAATGCTAGGAGGGTGACATTTGTTTAGTTGGAGACCCATGGACTTGAAAGTTGGGTAGAATAAAAGATCTGCAGAGCTTCCTCCATCGATGAGGACTCGTTGCACCGAATAATTTGCAATTACTGCCTTAATGACTAAGGCATCATCATGAGGATACTCGATGTCTTCAAGATCCCTATCGTCGAAAGATATGGGAATTTGTGTGGTAGAAGTATAACTGACCAACCTTGGGGAACCGGTTGAGCGAGAGCCAACTTGTTCGGATAATTTGACCCCGCCATGAATGACAGGAACATTTCCCAACACCGATCCACTTCCCTGTAGTGCTTTTCCTTTGTCTATTATTGGAGGTGAAGGGAGAATAGGGGGTCGGACATTCTTTACAAAGTCTCGAAGATAGCCTCGTTGGATAAGTCCTTCAATAGAGTGCTTAAGGGTGTAACAACTTTCTGTATCATGTCCCGTACATCGGTGAAATTCGCAGTAGAATTGTTGGCCCTTTCCTGAAACCCTCATAATTGGAGGAGGTTGAGTAATGGGAATTTTCTTCTCTCGAATGACCTGAAGAATGGCTTGTCTAGAGCGATTGAGAGGAGTATAGCTTTGTTGTAACTGGGTAGCTTCCCTTCTGGAATTTTGGGAAGAGTTTCGGCCCTCGGCTGCAGGAGCTTGACGTTGTCGGCGAGAATCTTGGGATGAAGTCTCTTGTTTTCTTTTGGATCCTGCCCGACTAACCTCCTGAAGTGCCTCTTCTAGATCAATATATTTTGAAACTCGCTCTTGAAGTTCCATAGTGCTGTGGGGAGCCCGTTTTGCAAGAGAAGCATATAAATCAGTATTGATAGTCACTCGCATCAGGGCATTGCTGTCGATCTCATTGGAAATGGACGTTAGTCCGATGGCGATGTTACTATATCGAGTATAGTAGGTCTTGAGTGTCTCATCATCACGCTGCCTGATGCTGAGGAGTTGATGGATGCTGATAGGTTGTTTTTTCTGTGCGTAGAATTTGCATATGAAGAGAGTGGCAAATTCGAAGAAGTTGGAGATAATACCATCTTGTAACTTTGAGTACCATCGTCGGGCATCTCCACGGAGTGTTGCTGGGAAGATTGCACATTGTTGCATCAGAGGCTTCGATTAATGGCATTAGGATTTGAAAAGAGCGAAGGTGGTCTTCTGGATCTGTGGTGCCATAATACTCTGACAAGCTTGGTAAGTGGAGATTTGATGGGTAGGGCTCATCCTACACGATTCTGGATAGAGCTCCTCCTACTCCGGTTGAAGTGACAACTCCGTGTCCTGGGTAAGGTTCGTGCAGATTGGCTGAGAGACTCAGAGCGATTAATCCAACAAGTGCTGACGTCCCATTGGGTGGTTCGTTGACCGAGCCATGGGCTGCAACTCTCTCCTGATTATTTGTTACAGGTCCTCTGGAAGATCCAGGGGCATTAATCTGGGAGGCTTCTTTGGCCCTGAGTTGAGCTCTGAGTCGCTCAATCTCAACCTGCATCTCACGTACTTGTGCCGGAGTAGGTGTGGGAATTGCTTCTGGTGCTGGAATGGAGGTATTCTGTGCAAGTTGCACCACTCGAGGCTCTGTATTTTGGCTCGGTGCATCGCTGAGTGGTGAACGGGGGGTTGGGTTGCCCCCAGTCTCGATTATTCTTATAGAGCGACGCACTGCTTCGATGGTAGGAATACTGGGAGAGCCTTGGGTATTCATCACGGCTTGGTGGTGGTTTGTTAAAACTTTGGTAATATTCTTCTCACCGGGCCCCACGGTGGGCGCCAATTGTTGATGCCAAGCTTAGAGCAGCCTGCTTCAATAAGTTTAATGTCCGGAGAGCGCTGATTTCCCAAAGCCTTTAACCACCTCCAGCTCCGTGCGAATACCTGGAAAAAAAAGGTTCCACCGGGGGAGTCCTGGTTGGAACCTCCTCCGATGCTCAAATTAGTAACCTGAAGGGAATAAAATAAATACGATGACGTTAGACCTGGTTCGGTCCCACGGTCGTAATTGAGCGTCGTCGGCTATTTAATGTCGCCCGGTGGAGACTATCCACGATTCCATGGCTTAGTCCGCCAAATTGAGGTTGTGTTGAGTGTTTAGAGGTTTAACACGTTTTAGGAGATCGGGAGGAGAGAGAAAACGTTTTTAGAGAGAGAAAGTAGAGAGAGTGTATTGTGTGCGAGTTGTGGTGTGTGGAGGGACTTCTGTTGTGTGTGACTTGTGTTCTTATGAAAGGGGAAGGGGTGCTCCCTATTTATAGGGAAAAATCGTAGTTGAATTCCTCGACTTACGTTAACATTCAACAACATTTCTCAATAATCATGGTATATGAGAATATCCAAGTGTGTATGCGAAAGTATGAGAAAGTGTAAGTATATAAGGGAAAATAAAGGAGTATGGGTAATGTAAACGAGAAACATTTACGTATATGCATGTATATGCATGAATATGTACGTAAGTAAATGAATATGTAAGAAAATGAAAGAAAGAGGAGGAATGAAGGAGAAAGTGTAGGAATGTGTATGAAAGTGTAGGAATGTGTAAGAATGTGTATGAAAGTGTAGGAAAGTGTAGGAATGTGTAAGAATGTGTAGGAAAGTGTAAGAATGGGAAAGGGTGGGTCGTCCATGCATGCATGTGGGAGTAAAAGGAAAGGAATAAATGGAAAGGAAGTGAAGTGAAGAGGCTTCTGCCATCTCACATGGGAGAAAGGAAGTAGGGAAAGAGACAAAAGGCATAAGAAATGTAAGAACGTGAAAGAAGACGAAATTAATGGTTTAGGAAAAATTCTGATTTATACAACGGTACAGTATAAATTTTTGGGTGTTTTAAGCAACGTAATACTTAAAAATTTATCGAGTGTATTAACAAAAGGAGAGGTGTTTAATATTTATAAAATTTTATTGGCTAAAAACTGGGTCGATCAAATCCAAACCTCACCATCGCCGATGCCTTTCCAAGAGTCGCCGCCGTTGCCTCAAATCCGAAAGCTAAGATCAGCGACGTCGTGGAACTCTCAGGTGACAATTTTATTATCAATTTAGAAATTAATGTCGTGTTGAGAAGAGGGGCTGAACAAGAGAGGTGGAACTTACTTTCCATTCTTAATTCTTATGATTTTAAATCCAGAATTAACAGTCCTTGCAGAGTTGTTTGGCAGCCTAACCCGGAAACGGGCTTTACAGTTAAATCGATGTACAGGGCAGTCATTGATGGTAATTTTTCTGGGATGCCTAATTTCCCCTCCAATTCGGTTTGGAGGAAGGTTGTTCCGGGAAAGATTTGTGTGTTTGTTTGGATTGCTGCGCATAAAAGAACTCTGACCCTTGATGCCTTAAAGAAGCGTGGTGTGAAGCTTGCTAATCGTTGTGAGCTCTGTTGTAAGGAAGAGGAATCTGTGGAGCATATACTGATTGGATGAAGCTTTACTAGACAGGTGTGGAATGCGATTGAGAAGGGATGCAGTTTCACCAATCTGCCGGTGGGTGCTAATCTCGCAGCAACTATTGAGAATTGGCCTGATACTATTCCAAGCAACTTTGAAGGGTGGGTTAAATACTGTGCCTTTCATGGTGTCTCCTGGTTCATTTGGCTTGAGTGAAATCATAGAATTTTTCATAACGTCTCATCCAGTCCGGATCGGATTGCTACAAGATCTATTAACAACATCTCAAGGTGGATCACAGCTAAAGGTAAAGCTGATCGCAACTCAGTCGCTGCCTGGCTTCAGGTGTTTCGGTACCGGATTATTTAAGATTGGCGTCTGTCTTCGCCCCGAGGAAGGCTGGGTCAATGAGCTTTCTCTGGTCGTTTGAATTTTGTGAAGATTGGCAGTTTGAAGAGTCCTTGTGAGGGTTTGTTTGGGTGCTTGGCCGAGCACAAGTTGAGTGTTTGGCTTTGTTGATTAGTTCGCTGTCTTTTATGCTATTTGGAGCAGGGGCCTTCAGGCGGGCCAAGCTCCCTTGATTCTTTGTTTCTGCTTGTCGTTAGTTGTTCTTCTTTATTTCTTTCTTTCTTTCCTTTTGTGTTCCTTTCTCTTTGGCTGCACTCCTGGTGTCCATTTGTAACAGACTCTTCTTATTTTAATACAACTTTCACCTTCATCAAAAAAAGAGTAACTCATCCACATCAGCATGACATCAGCATCATTCTCTCTCTCATAGAAAGACTTTAATTTTCCCCTCCTTAATCTTTGACGGACGATATCTCACTCGTTTTAAGTCAAAATTTAATTTTTTTGCACAGTTAGATCAGATTAATTGTGCTCTTCAAAATTATATCCACTTTGATATATTTTTCGAACAAAAAAAATTGACCCATTTTTTACCTGTCTATATACCATATGGTATTGACTGGTATTGAAATAAGAGCATACCTATGGTTTGAAAAAGCGTACCATGGTGGTATGAACAAACCAAAACTGTAGGATGATTGAATACATGGTAGTAGAAGTATATTAACTGACATTTACGACTTTTAACATTGTGTACCACAAGATACCACCCCGTACCACGGTGGTATTGTGGTGGTATTTTTTGGTCCTGTAATTTGTTCACCCAGAAATTTGTAGAACCAATAGATCATGATGAACTCGTTCCTTCTGTGCAACCGTTTTCAAAAATGAATAAAAAACGAAGAAGATACCATATGGTATGCAATATTTTCGGATGGGTGCTGTGCTGACAGAGCTTGTGCAATATTTTCGCATCTATTCGGGGTTTCGTATTCGGTTCATATGTCGGCGTGATAATAGGGTAGCCCATACGGTGGCTAGGAAAGCCCTTTCTTTGTACCCAACCATGAGTCGTTTCTTTGACTTTCAGACCTGGCTGCTTTCCAGGGTGTAACTTTCTTTATCAATTCTATATAAGATTATCTTTTGTCAAAAAAAAAAAAAGGTATGCAACTGGTACCAAGAGGCAAGAATTTTTTTCTCAAAAAATATTGAAAATTGATCGCATTTTGTAGAGCACAACGAACTCTTTCCATCTGTGCAAAAAAAATTAAAATTCGAGTTAAAACGAAGAAGAAATGAGCCGATTAAGAAAGTTAATGAAAATAAAAATGACCTTTAATTCTCCATCCTTATATCTGAATTTTCTAAATGAAGGGTCCAGATTTAGTTATTGATGGGTAGTTATGCACCCTACTTTTGGAGATCGTACGATGTTTTTTTTTTTATTGTTCGATTTATGAAATGTGTTTCTTTTTCGGTTTTCCTCTTTACTTACCCCTACTTTTGAAATTTAAAGTTGAACATTTGAATAGTGATGCTACATAAGTGTTAAAATTTTCATTATATGTTGGATCCAAATAAGGACTGTTATTTTGGTGTAATGTTATATGTTATATGAGATTTGATATAATATATAAATGTATGAACAATATAATAACTTTTTTCGTATATTCGAGCAAAACTGGACTACAGTGATCGGAGTCGGACCATTAACCCTAGACAACTCACTTGTTCGACCGAACCAACAGGCTAAACCGGGTTGAAAACCTTGATTAACATTTATATATACAATAAACATGAATATGGTGTTGTGGAGTTTTGGTTCGGGAGTGAGTTTTACTTGCTTATAAAATATGGGATTTGAAGGGCACTATTCATTCGATTCAAGTTGCTAGCAATTTCGGGTATGGATTTAGTAAGAACTCAACTGCTGATAATTCGACCCAATCAAAGCGAGTTAAACTTGATGTTGATGAAATTTGGTAAGGAACGAGTTTTACCCGCTTTTGTAATTGACGGGTTTGGGTCGGGTGTGAATTTTATAAAAGAATTCGATCGCCCCGCTTTATCAAAATTTTGATGGTGTTAACGAGTGTTGGGTTGATATTTTAGTTAATAAAAATTTATGTGTCATGTAAACCTTCATTATTTTCTTTTATGACAATTGAACCCTAATCTATGGGTATTCAACATAATTCGACCTAGTTAAACCTAGTTGATTCAGTTGTTGTCGAACTTTTGGGTCGAAAGCAAATTTTACCCGCTTTGGGAATTGATTTGACGGGTTGAGTCAGGTGCATATTTGGTTAAAAACTCGATTTGCTTTCCATTCGATCCGCACATAAAAATGAATTTTATAAAAAAAACTCGCCCCACTTTATCCAAATTTTAGTGGCGATGATGAGTTTTGGGTCGAGAGCGAGTTTCGCCAGCTTTGTAATTGATGGGTTGGCACAGATGGGTCATGTATGAATTTATTAAAAAATTCAATTCAATTTTCATCCGACCCGGACATAAAAAAAAATACAATCGACCCAGTAAAAGCGGGTTTGATAGACCGATAATCATACATGTTTTCACCCCTATTCTGAAGTCGTTTGTGATGAGGAATCTCGTATTTTAAGCCGATTTTACGCTAGGTTGTGTGTTTATGTCATATTTCAGGTCCTGGCGTTGGAATCGAGGCGAAGGAACGAGTTCTGGATCGAAAGGAGCGAAGATTGGACAAAGGATGCTGCTGGACCAAAATACCCGGTCAAAGGAAGAAATACCCGACCGGGTATATTCTGACCTCGACCGGGTATTTCCTCCTTCGGGCACCCGTGAGAAGCAGAAGGGGGCCCGGGCGATGGCGATAAATCCCCGGTCGGGGATTTTGGTGGTAGACCGGGTATTTTTCCCTTAGTCAGACGGTGCGTTTCATAAAATACCCGGTCGAACCATAAAATACCCGACCGGGTATTTTGACCGGGTATCGCGACAGGCAGCTGATAAAACAAGAAGAAGGCCAATTTTCAAAGGGTTCCGAGTTTTTGAGAGAGAAACCGATACCTAGAGAGAGAAAGCGTCGAACCAGAGTTCTCAAGCGCCATAGATCGATCTTCAACACCATTGGAGCCCGTCTTGAGCTTGGAGAAGTGCGATTAAACGTCCAGAAGCAGGAATCCAACTTCACAGTATGATTTCCGTGTCTGAATCTGCTTTTGCTTCTTTCTCTATGGAGTAGTTTCCCCATTCATCTGGGTATGGAGAACCCTAGATTTGTATGCTAGGTCTGATTGTATGAACCCAAGTACAGTGTTTGTGAATTGATTATATTCGATTGAGGTTTGATTGATTGAATGACTTGAATCCTGATCAAATTCCTGTTGTTTCTGCTTTAACCTGGAATGAGAATATCTGCCTAGGTTGATAGAGTACCCTTAATCGAAGGTAGCGAATTGGTGACTTTAGTCGAGGAGCCAATTCGCTATTCTGTACCGAAGTCGATTCGGTAGTGGAGGTTTGGTTCATTAGGGCCTCAATCTGTTTACTCCGGTGGAGGTTAGTCGCCCGCTAGAGACTCAGATTGAGAGGGTCTGGAGACCTTTAGTCGAGACTTCAGGCTAATTGAGAACCTTCCGCAGTATAACTTTCATGAAAACTGAACTTGGTAAAATGCAATCCGACTTAACTGCAGTCTAGGGGGAAACCATATCCGGGTGACCTCTCTTGACTTGACAACAAACCGTTTACTTGCTTTGTGTTTTGTTTGCTTGAGTTTCACTAAAAGTTCACCGCTAAATAACAAGAATTCACCGAGTAGTCATCACATCTAGGACCTGGGTTGACATTAAAACCCGACCCGCTATACTACGCTTTAGGAAGTGGTTATACTTGGCCATTTTCTAGGGTGACAGTAGGAGTGAGTCAAGTTTTTGGCGCCGTTGCCGGGGACGGCTAGGTTGTTGAAGAAAAGTGATTTCTGTTACTTTAGCATTTTCATTTTTGCATTGAGTTTTTGCTTTGTCCCACTTGTGCCTTCACGGGTTTGCTTGCTTGAGTGTGTGCAGGTAGTGCATGACCCGTAGCCAGTCAGGAGGTTTACTGCCGTTGGATCCAGAGCTTGAACGCACTTGCCGCCAACTTAGGAGACAGCAGCGAGCTAGACTGGTTACGGGAGAGCGCATTGACGGCCACTTGACCAGCGATTCTGAGGAAGAGTACGAGATGGAGGGCGAAGACATTCCACAACCGGGGAATGCTCGACAGGTTCCCCCGGTGAATCAGCATCCACCACCACCGCCGGGTCCCACCTTGGAGTACTACTACACTCCACGGATTGCTGACATCCGCCCGGTCATCCTCTATCCGCCCATCCCAGCAAATAACTTTGAGATCAAGCCAGGCTGGATTCAGCTCATCACATCCTCTATCCAGTTCCATGGCTTGAAGGATGAGGAAGCCCGGGCACACCTTTCCCGTTTTCTGCAGCTGACAAACGGTTTCAAGCTGAATGGTGTTCCGGATGATGCAATCCGCCTTCATCTCTTTCCCCATTCGCTGGCGGGGAATGCTAAGAGGTGGTTGGAGACCCAGCCCCCATTGTCCATCACTTCTTGGGACGATCTGGCGGATAAGTTCGTGCACAGATATTATCCGGCATCGAAGACTACTGAGATTCAGCGGGAGATCACTCACTTCCGCCAAGAGCCAGATGAGTCCCTTCGTGATGCATGGGAGCGGTACATGGGATACTTCTGGCAGTGTCCCCATCATGGTTTCAGCGATGCCTTCACAGTAGGGAACTTCTATAGCGCCCTCACTCCAGACAGCCAGAGGGTGATCGAGTCTCTATGCCCAGGAGGGGATATCCTTACTAAGACTCCACCCGAGCTGAACCAGATGATCAGTACCTTGGCTGCCCGAGATCATTCCTGGGGGCAGAACCACAGAGGCAGGAACTCCCGGGACCGGGGTGTGCATGCTATGGAGACTAGGTCCGGGTTAGAGCAGCAAGTGGCTGAGTTGGTGCAGACATTGAAGCAGCCTAACAGTATCTTTCCGGGCCGAGGTGTAGCTACGCCTCCAGTAGCTCAGTGCCAGTGGTGTGAGAGTCCAAACCATCTGGTGGAAGACTGTCAGGCTATGCGGGAGTCCTCTACTCCCCAAGAGCAGGTGGCCTTCATCGCCAATGCTCGGCGCTTCGACCCATACAGCAATACATATAATGAGGGATGGCGCCAGCATCCCAACTTCGCCTGGAGCAACAACACCAACAAACCACCTGGTTTCCCAGCACCAACAGGTGGTTTTCAGCAGAGGCAGCCCTACCAGGATAGGCAAGGGCCACCACCACAGCAGCAGCCCTACCAGCCTAGGCAAGGGCAGCCATTCCAGCAGCCCCAGGGCCAGTTTGCTCAGCCTCCAGCAGCCGCAGCTCCCGATAATCAGATGGCTGATCTGAAGAACATTTTGGCGACATTCATGACCACCAGCCAGGCGAATTTCGCAAGGGTGGACCAGAGCATAGCTTCTTTGGAGGCAGGGCAGAGGAACCAGGGTGCTATTTTGCAAGATCTACAGCACCAAGTCGGTGTCCTAGCGCGCCAGCTTACTGCTCGGGCCCCGGGGACTCTACCTGCCACCACCATCCCCAATCCACGGGACCCGCACGAGACCGCACATGCCATTTTCACCCTGAGCGGCAGGCCTACATCAGCTGATCCTGCCTCGACTAGGCAGGAGGAACCACTACCTGCTTCAGCACTTCCAGCCGGTGATACAGAAGTGCGGGTGGAGAAGGAAGCCCCTGCTCCCAAGCCACAACCAGTGGTGAAGGAGCACGTACCCCAGCTTCCCTTCCCCACTCGCCTTCACAAGGACAGGCTGGAGACTGAGTTTGCCAATTTTATGGCAATGTTGAAGCAGCTCAACATCAGCATACCATTTGTGGAGGCACTGTCGAAGATGCCCAAGTACGCTAAGTTCATGAAAGATCTCTGCACCAACAAGAAGAAACTTGGGGATCTCTCGACAGTGCTGCTGAGCGAGGAATGTTCTGCCATCCTGCAGAACAAGCTGCCCGAAAAGCGCAAGGACCCAGGGAGTTTTACTATCCCTCTTACTATTGGCAGCATGCATGTAGGAAAGTCCTTGGCGGACCTAGGCGCTAGCATTAATGTCATGCCATACAAATTGTTCAAAAAGCTAGACCTAGGTGAACTTAGCCCTACTAGGATGAGCATTCAGCTAGCTGATCGTTCTGTGGTGCATCCTAGGGGTATCATAGAAGATTTGCTTGTTAATGTGGGTGCATTCACATATCCTGTTGATTTTGTTATTCTGGATATAAATGATGATGTGGATGTGCCTTTGATTCTAGGTAGACCATTTCTTGCCACCGCCAAGGCACTGATTGATGTGCATGATGGTAAACTGATCTTGCGTGCTGGAAATGAACAGGCTGTTTTTCCTGTGACTGAGTCTGATCATTGTGCTATGATTTCTGTATCGCCTGTGCATGCTATTTCTGACAAGATACACGAGCCTGTCGTGTATCCTTCTGCACCTCTCATTTTGCAGGACCCGCCTATCATTCCTCCGCCGCCACTCCATCCAGCCTCGCCTTCGAACAAAAAGCTCAAGGAGGAGTGGCGGCCGAAGCCGCAAGTGGCTAAGCCTGCACGGAAGAAAGGTGGAGACCACTATGAGCTGGTCCCACCCCCTGCACCGCGACCACCCTGGCCATCCGAGTACTCACTCGCCTGCATCTTGCCGGATGGCCAGGTCGAGCTGACCACTGCTGGTGGTTGCAACCGTCGGGTGCACGGTCACCACCTGAAGCTGTACCTCAAGAGCGATGTGGATCCGCTCTTGGAGGCACCTGATCCTGCACTTCCCTGAGTATCCACCATGGGCGTCCAGCTAAAAGACGGTAAAGAAGCGCTGGTGGGGAGGCAACCCCACCACGGTTTGACTTTCTTTCTTATGTTTCGAGTCGGATTGCGATTTGGTTTTGTTTTGGTTTGTTTCATTTGTTCTGGATGATGTCTTATTGGGCTGACATCGGACCTAACATATTCTGGTTGAGCTCTTCTGTTCCCCTTGAGCTGTGCTGTGTTCCCGACTGGTCCATTTCCAGTCCTCTGCCGTCCGTGCATCCCGGTAATATCGTTCCCCTTTCCTTCCCTCTTCTCCATTGAGGGCAATGTCGATCTTAAGTGTGGGGGGGATGTTTATCTTTTGACTGCATTAGCTCTGTTTGTGTGCTTGGAGCCTAGTCCACTATCCAAATCTTACGATTTGAGGGCTCCGAGTGCTGCTGTTTGATCATATTGGCACTGTGTTTTGATGGATGAATTGATTGGTTTTCGGATTAATGCATGACAACTTGTTTGCGACTAGGACAACCTATGATGAGGACTGAGATGTGCAGTAGAACGATGTAGGGGTTCAGTTTTTCAACTGTTTGCTTGCCAACTGTGACTTGATCTGACTTGATCTGATTACTTATCCTTGACAGTCGTTTATGCATCTAGTTCAGGGTATCAGAATGTGAGATAGAGCATATAGGTAGCCATGTGAGATTTGAGCCTGCTCGTTTCTTTCTTGTGCGATAGATCCCTCTTCCATGATGTGTAGCATTCACGTTGTCACTAGCTAAGATGATGGGGGCATAGGATTAGCCCACGCCCAGTACTGACTGTCCTGATGTGTCATATCCCCTAGTCAGCCCTTTGAGCCGTGTGTTATCCTTTCTTTTGGTCTATAATGGAAAAATCACCCTTGTTGCATCTTTTAGAAGGTTCCACAGAGTGGTTTTATATATTCTCTGCTGTTTCTGCTAAAGTCTATGTGAGTGTCGGAGGTAGTGCTTAAAAATTGGGCAGGTGTTTGAAATTTATGCAGAAGTGGTGGTTCTCTTAAGAAATGAAAAGAAAAATGAAAGAAAAACAAAGAAAAAAATGAAAGTAAAAGAGAGCCACTACCAAAAATCTGAATAATGCCCAGTAAGCAGTGTCTCTTAGCAGTCTGGCTTGGAAATGCTGATGATTATGCCTCCTTCACTCTTGTGCTCTTAAGATATTGAGTAATGCAGAATAGCAGAAAGAAAATACCGGGTTGTTTGACTGTGATGGTGTGTTTGGAAAATGTGGAACCTTTTTGCTATGAATACTTCCACCACCTAAAGGCCTTTTCCCCATGTCCAAGACCCTAGCCAGTCATTTGAACCTGTGTCTAAGACCTCCTGATTAGTTAGTGGTGACACCCCATATGTGAACTCTAGCATTTAGAGGCTGCCATCATGGTGAAGAGATGATAGGGATTGAGAGAAATAGCATGCGCATCTTTCGCATCAAAAAATGTCCTGACCCCACTGGTCGAGAGTGAGCGATTCATTTCCATTCTCTATATGCTCTTGTACCCCGGTGAGGACCTAGATTGCTCGGTCTCTATTCTGATGTTTTGAGTTGGATGCATGAGTTGACTGTTTTGAGTAGGCGGTTGAATCAAGTCTAGGTTGGCTAGTGAACAGACGAGAGACTCTTCCTTTACTCGATTTGCTGCATTCGAATGTCCTTTGTGGTGGTTGTCCAGGTTGTCATTGAGGTTGTGCATGTATTGATGTTTGAAAACCAGTGCGATTCACGTGTTTTGTGCCTTTATGACTTGTCCCCAGTGTTGGTTGATTGAAATATGTAAGCTTACCTAGTGTCTGACTTGGTTTGCTTGGGGACAAGCAAACGGTTAAGTGTGGGGGAGTTTGATAGACCGATAATCATACATGTTTTCACCCCTATTCTGAAGTCGTTTGTGATGAGGAATCTCGTATTTTAAGCCGATTTTACGCTAGGTTGTGTGTTTATGTCATATTTCAGGTCCTGGCGTTGGAATCGAGGCGAAGGAACGAGTTCTGGATCGAAAGGAGCGAAGATTGGACAAAGGATGCTGCTGGACCAAAATACCCGGTCAAAGGAAGAAATACCCGACCGGGTATATTCTGACCTCGACCGGGTATTTCCTCCTTCGGGCACCCGTGAGAAGCAGAAGGGGGCCCGGGCGATGGCGATAAATCCCCGGTCGGGGATTTTGGTGGTAGACCGGGTATTTTTCCCTTAGTCAGACGGTGCGTTTCATAAAATACCCGGTCGAACCATAAAATACCCGACCGGGTATTTTGACCGGGTATCGCGACAGGCAGCTGATAAAACAAGAAGAAGGCCAATTTTCAAAGGGTTCCGAGTTTTTGAGAGAGAAACCGATACCTAGAGAGAGAAAGCGTCGAACCAGAGTTCTCAAGCGCCATAGATCGATCTTCAACACCATTGGAGCCCGTCTTGAGCTTGGAGAAGTGCGATTAAACGTCCAGAAGCAGGAATCCAACTTCACAGTATGATTTCCGTGTCTGAATCTGCTTTTGCTTCTTTCTCTATGGAGTAGTTTCCCCATTCATCTGGGTATGGAGAACCCTAGATTTGTATGCTAGGTCTGATTGTATGAACCCAAGTACAGTGTTTGTGAATTGATTATATTCGATTGAGGTTTGATTGATTGAATGACTTGAATCCTGATCAAATTCCTGTTGTTTCTGCTTTAACCTGGAATGAGAATATCTGCCTAGGTTGATAGAGTACCCTTAATCGAAGGTAGCGAATTGGTGACTTTAGTCGAGGAGCCAATTCGCTATTCTGTACCGAAGTCGATTCGGTAGTGGAGGTTTGGTTCATTAGGGCCTCAATCTGTTTACTCCGGTGGAGGTTAGTCGCCCGCTAGAGACTCAGATTGAGAGGGTCTGGAGACCTTTAGTCGAGACTTCAGGCTAATTGAGAACCTTCCGCAGTATAACTTTCATGAAAACTGAACTTGGTAAAATGCAATCCGACTTAACTGCAGTCTAGGGGGAAACCATATCCGGGTGACCTCTCTTGACTTGACAACAAACCGTTTACTTGCTTTGTGTTTTGTTTGCTTGAGTTTCACTAAAAGTTCACCGCTAAATAACAAGAATTCACCGAGTAGTCATCACATCTAGGACCTGGGTTGACATTAAAACCCGACCCGCTATACTACGCTTTAGGAAGTGGTTATACTTGGCCATTTTCTAGGGTGACAGTAGGAGTGAGTCAGGGTTGAATTCAGAGTTGACAAGTTTTGTTTCATGTGCAAGTTTGACACTCTTATAAAATAGGGGTTTGGAAGGCCAGTATTCCTAATATTCAAATCACTAGAAATTTCGGTCTTGGATTTTGTTAAAAAAATGTATCCGCTTTCCATCTTATTTGCACCTGATAAACTAAACAATCAACATGTGTCAAAGCAAGTTGAATCCGATGTTAACAAATTTCGGTTCGAGAAAGATTTTACCCAATTTTGTAATTAACGGGTTGGGTCGGGTGTGCATTTTGTTAAAAACTCAGCCTGCTTAATTAAAAATTTAGTGCAATTTAAATTTTCGTTCTATTTTCTCTATGACAATTGAACCCAAACTCATAGTTATTAAACCTTATTGGACTCATAAGAGTCAAAACGAGTTGAACCCAATGCTAACGAGTTTTGATGTAGAGAGAATTGTACATGTTTTTTAATTAACGGTTGGATAGGATATGGTGTGAATTTTGTTCAAACTATTATGTGATAAATCGATTATGTCACTCCTCTTCACCTATTTATTATGATCTCAAATTACTAAATTCACGCCACACGCCCACACCTACCTGCGTGGGCTTTCCTGCTAGTGTATAATTAATCCATAATTACAATATGAGAAATACAATTAGCTAGCCGCCGGTACTATCCAACTTCATCCTGAATTTCAAACCACCAAAAACAATAATACGAGTTTTTCATGGAAAAGAGATAGAAATGGTTAAGCAAGCTAACGATAACGTAACAACAAGCCAACGTCAAAGGTGTTTCAAGAACTTTCGTAACAGTACAGTGAATATTGAAACATTGTTGGGGGAAAAAAAATCTCAACTGATTCTCTCATTCAACGGGGGAAAAAACAACAACTCCTCTCTTATTTACTTTTCACCTCTCCATCTCCACTCTTTTTTTTTTCTCTATACCAAACTAGCAGTAAGTACGTAGTACAAAATATTCCTTCCAGATATGGCGCCGCCGCCGGAAGATCGTTCTTCTTCATCTCCGCCGCCACCTCCTTCACCCGCCTCCTCCTTGCCGCCGTCATCTCCCCTCAAGAAGAAAGGAGGCTGGACAGCCATTAAGTTCCTCTTAGGTCTTTCCACCTTCTTTTCTTTCTCTTTTCCACTCCTTTACGTTGCTTTGTTCCTGATCTAGACATCGCGAAGCACGTAATATCTAATGAACTTTGAGTTGACTGATATCTGTATACGTGAGTTAATATCGATGTATAGGATTCTAAACTTGAAAGATCGTATAACGACGACATATGGGTTTGTATGCAGGGAATGAGTCATTCGAGAAGTTGGCATCGATGAGCTTGATCGCGAACATGACGCTGTACCTGCAGAGCCAGTACAACATGGGAGCGGTGTTCAACTTCACCGTCACCACCGTCTGGGCCGGCTCCTCCAACATCGCTTCCTTGGCCGGCGCTTTCCTCGCCGACGCCTATCTCGGCAAATTCCGTACCCTTCTCTACGGCAGCATTTCCTCTTTTCTGGTAATTTATTTATATCATAAATTTCCATCCAGTAATAATAACACTAGCTATTGCTCTCTCGATCTATCAATTTGAACATATATGAACCGAATTGAAAGTGTGTTTGTGAAACCTTATTGTACTGGTATATCCATTTGAGAATTTTTTTTTTATCGGAGTCTAAATCGATAGGTGATTTTTAATCGTATAAAATGGCTAAACCACGATTTCAACATTAACTACGCTATGACTGATTTTTCCTGTACAACGTTCGATACGGTTTTTATAATCCACCGCCGATCGGAATTTGACTACTCCAACTAATAATTTGAGCTAACGCAAGAAAGCCTAATTGGCCATTTCTAATAGGTACTTTCTTATGCATTCGATTAATTAAAAAGAATTATCATGACCCATGAGTTACATGAACATCCATAATTTTGCTACTAAATGTAAAGTTTGCTAAACTAATGAAAATTGTTCATGAATATGGTATTGGACCCGAGCGATTTAGTCTTCAAATCCTCATGACAACCAAAACTACTAATTATTAATTAACATTGATTTAGCACATAAATTTATATATATGTGCAACTTGTCCAAACTTCAAATTCATAAATATCCTTTCGTATAAGGGCATATAAAATTCGTATTGAAACCGTTTTTAATAACTCGAATTATTACGACTAAATAATTTATTTATTAACAAAGTAAACTGATTAGTTCATAATCTTCCAACTTCCCATTTTATATTTTACCAAATTTAACATATTGGTAATCTATTACATACACAACATTTTTCCTGCAATATTTTAGAAATTGTGTTATATTTACATCCATAATTTTTTTGGGTGAGACTTACATCAATAATTTTGATAAATCACATCAATATTTGTTTTATTCATTTCACAATTTGGTTAATGAAACTATTAATTTTGATTCCAGGGCATGGGGGTTATGACACTAATCGCAGCCGTACCCCAACTCCGGCCGCCGCCGTGCACAAAAACCTCCCAAAACTGCAAGGAAGCCGAAGGATGGCAGCTGTGCGTCCTCTTCGCAGCGCTGACCCTCCTCGCCGTCGGCGCCGGCGGGATCCGACCCTGCAACATCGCATTCGGCGCCGACCAATTCGACACCCGAACCCCCAAGGGAAGGTCCCAGCTTGAATGCTTCTTCAACTGGTGGTACTTCTGCTTCTCCGTCTCCCTCGCCGTCGCCCTCACCGCCGTCGTCTACATCCAGACCGAAGTCAGCTGGGTCGTCGGCTTCGCCATCCCCACCGCCTGCCTCATCTTCTCCATCTCCCTCTTCTTAATCGGCCACAAAACCTACATCCTCAAGTCCCCTGACGGCAGCCCCTTCTCCGACATGGTCCGCGTCATCACCGCCGCGTTCAGGAAAAGGAAAATCAAAACCCGGCCCGACTCCCAGACCCACTTCCACGACCCAATCGACAACAACCACGACGAAGAAAAAACAGGGGAAAAAACAGAGGAAAAAACAGGGGAATACTCTGCCCCCAACAATTCCAAGCTGTTACGAACGACAAGAATGAGGTGTCTCGACAAGGCGGCGATAATCGTCGATCCGTCGGAGATCGATGAACAGGGGAAGGCGAAGAATCCATGGAGATTGTGCACATTACAGCAGGTTGAAGGATTGAAGCGATTGGCGGCAACGTTTCCAGTATGGGTATCGGGGGTCCTCTGCTTCATGCCGATGGAGCAGCAGTCGGCGTTCGGAGTCCTGCAAGCGATTCAAATCGACCGATCCATCGGAAAAACCTTCCGGGTTCCACCCGGTTGGATGACGCTAACGTCGATGGTGACTCTGGCGACGTGGATTTTAACGTACGAAAGATTGCTGATGCCTCTGGCGAGGAGAATAACAGGGGAATCCCAGAGGCTGACGATCGCGAAGCGGATCCGGGTCGGGATCGCGATGTCGATCGCGGCGATGGTGGTGGCGGCGAATGTGGAGAGGAAGAGGAGGGAATCGGCGGTGAGAATCGGGGAATTCGTTTCCCCGGAGAGCTTCGCGATCTTGATGCCGCAGTTTGTCTTGCTGGGGATAACAGAGGCGTTTGCTGCTGTTGCGGTGATGGAGTTCTTCACAACGAGGATGCCGGAGAATATGAGGACGTTGGCGGGAGCGTTCTTCTTTCTGTGCCTGTCGGCGTCGAATTATGTGAACTCGGCGGTGGTTAACGTAGTTCGCAAGGCGACGGCGGGCGGCGGGCGGACGCCGTGGCTCGGTGGGCATGATTTGAATGAGCATAGGTTGGATTATTACTACTATAGCCTTGCTGGGTTGGGGGTTTTGAACTTTGTTTACTTCCATTTCGTTGCGAGTCGGTACGTGACGGAGAACGACGGCGGCGGCGGCGGCGGTGGTGGGGGGAGAGAGGTGGAGGTGGAGAGCGGAGACGGTGGCGGAGGAGATTTGGGAGCGGGGAAGATTGAGTTGTTGAACGTGAAGGCGTATGAAGGGAAAGGAGGGGCGCAGTTTTCTGGGGATGCATGCTAAATGTTGATTAGTGTTCGTTAATATTTTATTAATTTATGGATGTTTGTCAGACGGTAGCTAGTCGAGGTTCTCGTTGTTTTTGTGGAAATTTTGGCATTCTGGTTCAGGGTTTAAGGTAAATGAGTAATGACACTGGACAGTGAAGAAATGGAGTAACATGGACATTTTTGTGGCAGGACTCATTTTAATTTCCTAGCAGATGGCTTAGCCCAGAGCACCACATCCAGCAAAAATGGTCTTAGACATATGTCCTATACTGTTCATATTTTAAACAAAGACTGAATGGAAAATGGGAGGGTTAAAAATAAATACAATTTTCATTAGGTCAAGGAAAATGGATCAGGTCAAAATTGTGATGCATTTCGATAGAGTAAAAGCTTAATAAATATGAGGCCGTAGCTTAATATGATCAAATGAAAGAATTTGGAGTAACAACGCAAACAAAGTTGGATGATGCTCTTTTGGCAAGGGTCTGGGCGTCTGGCTGACCCGAGGATAAGTTAATTGAAGCCCATTCTGTACAGTGGTTGGTGGTTTTGTTAGGCTCAAACTTTGCGGACTCCAAGCCCAATAAAATGCTTTCCCCAATCCCAGCCTTCCACAAGGCACAAAGCCACACAATTATTGACTATTTACCCAAAATGAGTAAAGACAAAAATTATTGTCAAAATCGAACCAAATATCAATCTAAATCATACATTTAAGGTTCAGCGGTTAATATTAGGGATAAATTATGTGTGTTTACTTGTACCATAAGTTACTTACTCCTAGTCCTTGTTGTATTGTGTCTCTTGTATTCATAGGTATAAATACCCCCTCTCTCAATAATATTACACACGATTTACCCAAACCTTACATGGTATCAGAGCTGGCTTTCCAACCCTAAAACCTTTTTTTTTCGGCCGAAGTTCACGTTCCTCTTCTGCCGTGCCTCTCTCTGTCTGCTCCGATGTCTGGGCTTAGCACTGCTTCTTCTGGTGATTTCGCCTCTGGTGGCGTCAGTGGAGAGGCTCCTCTGGTTACGTTCAATCCAGCCGCCTCTCTTCTGCTGAAGCTCACTGCCAACAACTTTCCGTCCTGGCGTGCTTAGCTTCTGTCTCTTATGGCTGGCCTTGATCTCATGGGCTACCTTGATGGCTCCGTTCCTGCCCCGGCTGCTATGATCACAGTCGATGGCATCTCTTCTCGCAATCCCTCTTATACTCGTTGGTATCGTCAGGACCAACTCCTGTTGAATGGGATTTTTCCGTCTGTTTTTGAGGGAGTGCTTCCCTTCATCAGCTCGGCGGCCAACTCTCACGTCGCATGGGCGACCCTCCAGCGGCTTTATGACGGTTCGTCGCAGTCTCGGGTCATGAGCCTCCGCGATCGCTTGTACGCTGAAACTAAGGGCGATCGAGATGTGGTCTCGTTTGTTCAGCAGCTCCGCACCCACGCTACGGAGCTTGCTCTTGCTAGGGCTCCTGTTACTGATGCTGAGCTTGTTATGCTTTGTCTACGAGGCCTAGGGCCTGACTACCGCGAATTCTCTGCTGCAATTCCTGCTCGAGAGGTCATTCCTCCCCTCGAGGATTTACTTGATCGACTGATTTCCCTAGAGGCTGATCTCCGCGCCACGAAACCCTTCGCCGACTCTCCAGCCACTGCTTTCGCCACTCAACGTGGTCGTGGTCGAGGCCGTCTTGGTGGTCCTGATGGGCGCGGCTCGGGCCGCTCAGCCTCCTCATCTCGCTCCACTTCGCCTGACGCATGGGACTCCTCTCGCGGTGATGACGAACGTCGCCCTGCTCGCGTTGTTTGCCAATTATGCGAGAAACCCGGACACTCGGTTCGTCAGTGTTATCAGCTTTTTCCCCACAAGCAGCCGCAAGCCAATTCTACAACCACTAGCGCCGCTCCTTCCCGACCTTCTGCTCCGCCTGCTGAACCGTGGCTTGTTGATTCTACGGCCACTCATCATGTCACTCATGATCTTGGGAACTTAGCTCTCTATTCGGACTACAACGGTCCTGACGAGGTCTATCTTGGCGACGGTACAGGTTTGGCTATCACACACATTGGTTCTTCCTCTCTTCAGGTTTGGTCTATCTTGGCGTCTTGACAATATTTTGTGTGTGCCTGGTTTTCGTAAGCACCTACTTTCTGTCGCTAAGCTTTGTCGTTCTAACCGGGGTCTCGGTTGAATTTTTTGCTCATTCTTTTGTTATGAAGGATCTAAGAACGGGGGCGGTGCTGCTGACCGGAAGGAACAACGGTGATACGTATGAGCTCGGTGGTGGTGCTGGAGCTGCTCGGTTTGCGCTGGTCACTACTCGCAACACTCCTGATCTCTAGCACTGTCGTCTAGGTCATCCGTCTGCTCGGGCCATGTCTAGTCTTCTTCGTGTTAATTCACTTCTTGTTCTTAAGTCGGCTCTCTCTTCATGCGATTCATGTCTTTGTTCTAAAAGTCATAAACTTCCTTTTAGTATGTCGAGTCTTACCAGTTCTCGTCCTTTGGACTTGTTGTTTTCGGATGTTTGGGGTCCTGCCCCTGTTAATTCAGTCGATGGTTATTCTTATTATCTTGTTCTCGTCGATCACTTTATTCGCTATACTTGGCTATACCCACTTCACCGCAAGTCTGATGTCCTCTCTGTTTTTGTTGCCTTCAAACGCCTTGTTGAAAACTATTTTTCCACTACTATTCGGCGGCTTTACACCGATGGGGAAGCGAGTTTCAAAAACTACGCCACGAGTTGACTGCTCATGGAATAACACATCTTTTAACCCCTCCCTACACTCCTGAGCATAATGGTCTCTCGGAGCATAAGCATCGCCATATTGTCGAAACCGGTCTTACTCTACTGCACCGTGCTCATCTTCCCCTCAATTACTGGTCCTATGCCTTTTCCACTGTTGTGTATCTCATTAATAGTCTTCCCTCGTCTTCTTTGCGTGGTCAAGTTCCTTTCACTGTCCTCTTTAATGAGTCCCCTAATTATTCTAAATTACGTATCTTTGGTTGTCGTTGCTACCCTTGGCTTTGGCCCTATTCAGCCCACAAACTTCAGTCTCGGTCCCGTCCTTGTGTTTTCCTCGGCTGCTCTCACCAAAAGAGTGCCTACCGCTGTCTTGACCCCTCCACTCAACGTCTGTTCTTGTCTCATCATGTTGTTTTCGTTGAAACAGAGTTCCCAGGTGTCACTTCCTCCTCGGTGTCGAGCTTAGCCTCCTCGGTTTCGTCTCCTTCTTCCTAGCTCGCGGCGTTTCTTCCAGCCGTCTCTGTTGTGCCCTTCCAGCTCGGACCACTACCTGCCTCTTCCTCCTCGGCACAGCAGCCTCCCTCGCCTTCACACACAGCCACCGAGATGGGCACGCCAGCTGGGTCTTCCTCGTCACCTCCTGTGACCACTTCATCTCAGCCAGTCCCTACCACTCGGCCCGATCCGTCGCCACATCCTATGGTCATCCGTGGTAAGAACAATATAAGGAAGCCTAATCCTAAGTATGCTAATGTGACACAGTTGCAGGACCCCTCTATTCCCCCTCTAGAGCCTAAATCTGTGAAGGAAGCACTTCGATATATTGAGTGGCGACGGGCCATGGCTTCTGAAAACTCGGCCCTTTGTGCGAACTATACTTGGGATCTTCTCCCGCGCCAGCCTCATTTCAATGTGGTTGGGTGTCGGTGGGTGTTTCGTGTTAAATTTCGTCCAGATGGGTCTATTGAGCGGTTCCGCGCTCGACTAGTGGCTAAAGGCTTTCATCAACGTCCGAGAGTTGACTTTCACGATACCTATAGCCCTGTTCTGAAGCCAGTGACTATTCGGACAGTCTTCACCATTGCTCTTTCTCACTCCTGGCCTATATTTTAGTTTGATGTTCATAATGCGTTCCTTCAAGGACCGCTACAGGAGGAGGTTTATATGTCTCAGCCGCCAGGCTTTCATGACCCGCAGTTCCCTCACCATGTCTGTCGCCTTCGCAAAGCAATTTATGGTCTCCGTCAGGCTCCACGTGCATGGTATGATGCGTTGAGTTCCTTTCTCCTTCAGTGTGGATTTGTGAAGTCTAGCTCTGATGCGTCCCTGTTTGTCTATTGCCGTGGTGGTGTCCTTGCTTATTTCTTGATGTATGTTGATGACCTGCTTCTCACCAGCAATGACTCTCGCTTCCTTGCTTCCTTCTGTCGACAACTCGCTGATCGGTTCTCTCTTAAGCATCTTGGCCTCGTCAATTTTTTTCTTGGGATCGAGGTGCTTCCCACGGCCACAGGTTTTCTTCTATCTCAGCATAAGTATGTTGTTCACTTGCTCACAGATGCATGAGGCCAATCCGTGCTCTACTCCACTGTCCTCTACTGCTCGACTACGTCTCTCTGATGGGTCCTCCTCGGCCGATGCCACTCTTTATCGTCAGGCTGTTGGTGCCTTGCAGTACCTTGTCACCACTCGACCTGATGTTGCGTTTGCAGTGAATCGGCTTTCTCAGTTTATGCATGCACCCACGACTGTGCATTGGCAGTATGTTAAGCGCTTGCTCCGGTATGTTGTTGGTACTCGGACACTCGGTCTACGTATTACTCGGACTCAGCTGCCTCTTTCTCATCGTGTGTTTTCTGACTCTGACTGGGCTGGTGACCCTGATGATCGCACATCTACGTCTGGCTTCTTGATTTACCTCGGTGATACTCTCGTTTCCTGGAAGTTCAAGAAGCAACGGACTGTTGCACGTTCTAGTACTGAAGCTGAGTACCGTGGGCTAGCCCTGGCTACTTCAGAGGCTCAGTGGCTACGCAATCTGCTCACCGAGCTTCACCAGCCACTTGCCGCGCCTCCGACTGTTTTTTGTGACAACCTAGGTGCTGTCCATTTCAGCTCAAATCCGGTGTTCCACTCGCGTATGAAACACCTTGCCTTGGATTTTCATTTCGTGCGTCAGTTGGTCCAGTCTAAGCAGTTGGTTGTTCGGCATCTTCCTACGTCTTCTCAGCTTGCCGATTTGCTCACCAAACCACTTCCGCGTACTCGTTTTCTTCTGCTTCGGTCCAAGATTGGGCTTGCTAACGCCGCCTCCATCTTGCGGGGGCGTATTAGGGATAAATGACGTGTGTTTATTTGTACCATAAGTTACTTACTCCTAGTCCTTGTTGTATTGTGTCTCTTGTATTCATGGGTATAAATACCCCTTCTCTCAATAATATTACACACGATTTACCCAAACCTTACAGTTAACACGTGAAATTTGAAAAAAAAAATCGATCACTTAGTTGCATTGTAATTCTGAAAATCAAGATTAAATTTGGGATTTGTACTTTCTTCGAAAAATAAATACTAATTTCATATAGGCTAGATGTTGTCTAGGATTTAATCCTTTCAATTTTCGTAACTCGGTAACAGTCCTACCAAAGGCATTTTAGCGTTTTCTTAATTAAGCAGTAACAAAACTAATAAGGCTAAATTACACGTTTGGTCACTCGAATTATATTAATTTTTCACATTTGCCACCCGAATTATTTTTCTTTCTTACTGACCACCAACTTTATGAATTGTTTCACCGTAAGTCACCCACCGTTAGTCTCCGTTAGATTCCGTTAACTCCGTCAATTTTTTGATGACGTGGCAAACGGAATTGCTGACTGTACCATTAATTTAATGACATGTCAATTAAAAAAATATAAAAATATAAAAAAACCCATTTCCCCTTCCACTCTTTCTCACTAATCTTCAACCATTCCCTTCCTTACAGCAGCCGCTGCTGAAGGCCAACGCCTGAAAACCACCATCCAGCTCTGTCAGTTATCTCGCCATAAAACCACCCTCGTCGTCTTCTCCTTCTCCCTCTCTTCCCATCGCCTCCATCTAGATCCCTCCTGACACCTTCCTCTCAGCTGAAGAAGTAACTTCTCAAGCAAGAGATAGTCTTACCATCGAGATCAACCATAACATTTGGGCAAGGCAAACGCAAATCGTGGCCAAGGTGAAGGATATAATCCATTGCGTAGTAAAAAACCCTAATTCAAAGTCAGACATTCATGAAACGGAACCCTAATTAAAAGCTTCAATTCAAATCCCCGATGTGCCAGGCGTCAAATCGCGATGGACGACCACAATCCGGTGGCAGGCGTCGAGGCCGGAGAGATTTTGCATCATCCACCGCTTGACCTCACCGGGGCGGATCCCTCCCTTCATCTTCCCTTCCCGGATTACTAACGCCAAGTCGGAGTGTGGAAGTCGGAGTAAGCGTCGGAACCGACCTGCTCGTGGATTCAGTACTTAGCGATAGTTTCGTGTCGAGGTAGATGCTCCAGTCCTGGGAGGCGGTGGCGCAGATTTGTTATGCCTGGACCTGGACTCGACGGATTTGGAGAGGAAGACAAGTAGAGAAGAGGATAAGAACGAGGGGAAAGGGAAAGTAAGGAAGGAAGAAGAGATGAGAAGGGAGGGAAATTCAGTTCTGTATTATTTCTCGATACCCCTGCAAGCTATTGACTTGGCCCTTTTATAGTCAAGGTACAATTTTCGTTAAGTACCCAAACTACTAGTCAAACGAATGTTACAACTCTCCTCCCCTTTGCCAAGACTTGTCCTCAAGTCTGAAACTGAGGAAATCTGATCTTAATGTCTTCAAGATACTCCCAAGTAGCATCTTCCTCCTTCTGATGTGTCCACTGCACTAGGACTTGAGTAGCAGGCATGTTGTTCTTAGCTACAATCTTCCTGGCCAGAATGTGAGCATGTTCCACCTTCAAACTTCCTTCAACATCCATCTCCGGCAAATATGGCTGTACAGACACCTGATCGCCCACTGCCCGTTTGAGCAAGGAAACGTGAAAAACAGGATGTATAACTGTTCCTGCGGGCAGTTGCAGCTTATAAGCTACTGCTCCCACCCTTTTAATCACCTTAAATGGCCCATAAAACCGAGCAGCCAACTTCTGATTTGCCCTAGCAGCCACAGAGCTCTGTCTGTATGGTCTCAACTTCAGATAAACATCATCGCCCACCTGCAACTCTCGTTCCGTGCGATGCCTATCCGCCATCTGCTTCTGTCGATTCTGGGCCTGCGCCAAATTAGTTCTTAGAATACCAACCATCTGTTGCTGCTGATTAAGTCGATCAGCTACTGCAGCTACTGAAGTCGACAAGGGGTTCTGGAGTGCAAACTGAGAGGGGGAGTACCCATAGAGCGCTTCAAACGGAGTTGTGCGAAGACTGGTGTGGTAGTTTGTGTTGTACCACCATTCTGCCATAGACAGCCAAGTGGACCAGTTCTGAGGTTTGTGATGCACCATAGCTCGTAGATACTCCTCCAAACAACGATTCACTCTCTCAGTTTGCCCATCCGTCTGTGGATGGTAGGCCGTCGAATAATGCAATCGCACACCCAGCAGCTCAAATAGCGTAGACCAGAACACGCTTGTAAACACGGCATCCCTGTCACTTACAATCGTCTTAGGCAACCCGTGTAACTTGTGTACCCCATCAAAGAATACTTGAGCCACAGACACAGCAGTATAGGGATGACTAAGAGCAAAAAAATGGTTGTACTTTGTAAATCTATCTACCACAACCAATATCAACTCCTTACCTCCAGACTTTGGCAACCCTTCAATGAAGTCCATGGACAGCTGCTGCCAACTACCGTCAGGAACCGGAAGTGGTTGTAGCAACCCAGGATATGGTATATTTTCTACCTTACACTGCTGACAAGTCCCACACTGCCCTACAAACTCTCTCAACTGCTTCTTCAACCCAGGCCACCAAAAATACCGCTTGATGCGCTGATAAGAAGCCTGCACCCCGGAATGTCCCCCAACTGGAGAACCATGAAATAACTCCAACAACTGACTCCTCAACGTTCCAGTTTGACCTACATACAGAGAACCTTTGTGATACAACAACCCATTTCTAACCTCATTTACTCGAGGGCCAACCATAGGAATTGCAGCACTAGTCATCATGTCCTGTATGGCAGTGTCTCCCTCATAAGTGGCTTCAATATCAGTAATCCAAGAAGGCAAACCAGCCGAAATAGCTTTGCACTGTCCTGTATCAGTAAAAGTGGGATGCCTAGAAAGAGCATCAGCAACCTTATTAAACTTCCCTTGGCGATATCTGATCTCAAAATCGAGACCCAGCAACTTGACTAAGCCCTTTTTTTGAATCTGAGTGTGCACCTTCTGCCCAAGCAAGTGCTTTAGACTTCATGATCCGTAAGAATAATAAACCTCCTGCCTTCCAGATAATGGCGCCATTTTTCCACTGCAAGTAGCACAGCCAAGTATTCCTTCTCGTATGTGGACAGCCCTTGTTTCCGGGAACACAAAGCCTGACTATGATAGGCAATAGGCCTACCCTCCTGGGACAATACAGCTCCTATACCCACCCCACTAGCATCAGTCTCTAATGTGAAGGGTTTGGTGAAATCAGGGAGAGTGAGGACAGGGGCCTGCATCATGGCACGTTTCAGCAACTCGAAGGCCTGCTGAGCCAAAGTTGACCAGTGGAACCCCTCTTTCTTGAGTAAATCAGTTAGGGGTTTAGCTATGCTACCATAATTCTTCACAAATTTTCTATAGTAGCCAGTTAATCCCAAGAATCCCCTTAACTCTTTGACTGATCTAGGAACAGGCCAATCAACCATAGCTTTGATCTTACTGGGATCAGTAGCCACCCCTTCCTGGTTAATCACATGGCCCAAATAATCCACTTGAGTCTGGCCGAAGTCACATTTGGATGGTTTGGCATAGAGTTTGTTAGATCTGAGGATGGACAAGGTAAGGGCGAGGTGGTGTTTGTGTGATTCTTGGTCTCGGCTATAAACCAGGATATCATCGAAGAAAACAAGGATGAATTTCCTCAAGTGTGGTGCAAAAATTTGGTTCATAAGGGATTGAAAGGTGGCTGGGGCATTTGTAAGACCAAATGGCATGACAGTAAACTCAAAATGGCCATGGTGTGTGCGAAATGCTGTTTTGTACTGGTCGGAGGGATGCATTCGAATTTGATGGTATCCTGACAGTAGGTCTAGTTTGGTAAAGTATTTGGATTGGTGAAGTTCATCTAAGAGGTCATCTATCACTGGTATGGGAAACTTGTCTTTAACGGTTAAGGAGTTAAGTTGCCTGTAATCAACACAAAATCGCCAGGATCCATCTTTTTTAAGGACTAAAAGGACGGGAGAAGCAAAAGGGCTACGACTGGACTGCACATACTGAGAAGCCATCATTTCCTTCACTAATCTTTCCATCTCATCTTTCTGTTGTTGGGAATATCTATAAGGTCTAAGGTTCACAGGATGGGAATTTGGAAGGAGGGGTATTTGGTGGTCACAAGGTCTGGAAGGTGGTAAAGTGGTGGGTTTGCCAAACACATCCAAATATTCTGCTATTACTTCTTTGAGAAAGTCAGGGACTTTACCTGGCTGTAGAGCTGTTGCCTCTTTTGGTTCCAAAGGCTCCACTGTTATGGTGAATAACTGACCTGCCCAAGAACTTGGCCCTTTTTTGAGAATTTTATGAAGACCTTTGCCACTCATCATCTTACAACTACCTCCATCCGTCACCCCTGTGAGAACCACCTCCTGTCCCTTGTCATCAAAAAACAGTTGCAAGTTGTGGAAGTCAAACTTGACAGGACTCACTGTGCGCAACCAGTCCAATCCCAGTACCATGTCATGAGAGCCTAGCTTAATAATTCGTACGTCGTGAGAAAACTGATGGCCTGCCATTTCCCAAGTAAACCCTTTACAACTCAAAGTACTCATCAAAACAGTCCCATCAGCCAACTTAACCCGCAATGGAGGGGCTGGAATCAGAACACATTTCAGCTCGGCTGCCTTGACTTCATGAAGGAATGTATGGGTGCTGCCTGTGTCCACCAGAATGTGAATTCGATGCTTCCTGACACTGCCCTGAACAACGAGAGAATTAGCCAAGCCCCCACTACTTAAGGCTTGCATTGACACATCGACAGGTGGTTCTGTATCAACCTCCTCCACTCCCAATTCACTACTTCCACTGTCATCATCAGACTCACTCCAATCAACAGGTGGTAACACCTATGCATCAGAGGCTTGGATTACATTAAGCTGTTTATTAGAGTCACAGGTGTGACCATAGAAATACCGCTCGCCACACTTGTAACACGCCCCCTTGGAAGGGTTGCTTCGAACAGCTGAAACAGATGTGGAAGGCTTGTTGCTACCAGCAGGCCTGTTATGCTCTTTGTTGTCCCATTTTCGTGGTGCAGGAATAATCCCCACACTCGCACTAGAGGTTGTAAAAGGAGGTCGATTGTTATTAGTTCTCCATTTCCTCCGCTTTGCTTCATTAGAAGATTCTTCCAGTTTCGCTATCTGAAATGCGTCAGAAAGAGTTGGTGGCCTCATCATGGTAACTATGGGACGTAGCTCCTCATCTAAGCCACTGATAAAACTAGAGATGAAGTAATCCTCGGACAGGGCAGCGTTGTATCTCAACATCTGGGATCTCAAATCCTCGAACTTCTCCTGATACTCAACTAGCGAACCTCTCTGCCGAAGCTTATTGAATTCACCAACGATGCCGCCCTGAGTCCAATCACTAAACCTGGCACACAATGCTGCCACAAAATCGTTCCAAATCAACTCACGACGAGTAGAAACCCAACCTTCATACCAAATGTCCGCCCTTCGACCAAAATAAATGGCCGCCATCTCTACTCGCTGATCAGCTGGTATAGCGTAAATCTCGAATAGTTTCTCGCACTTCCTAGTCCAATCCCTAGGATTCTCGCCATTAAAAGAAGGAAAATCAAGGCGAGGGAGCTGCACCTGATTATGGATGTTGTTGTTGTTACCGCGAGGAAGTGGATGGGGAAGAAACTGAGTCCCCTCCAGATCAGCAACTCTATTTCTCACAATCTGTCCCCGCGGTGGCGGAAAAAGCTCCGCGCCAGCAGCTCCAAAATCCGGCAGTGGGAGAATGCCGCGATCGTTGTGCCGATCTCTCGCAGCCACCGCCGCACCAGCCACAACGATCTCAGGCTGTGGTCTGCCGAACTGATCAAGACGACGGATGACCTCTTCAAACCGAGCATCAAAACGATGCTCGAGGTCATCAAACCTCTGATCCATACTATCGAAACGCCGATCCATACCTCCTACTCTGGTGGTCAGAGTAGCGAACTGTAGAGAATGGCCATCGGCCTTTGTAGATAACTCCTGAAGCTGATTTTCACTTTGCGTCTGACGATTGCGAAGCACCACCGCCTGCTCCTCCGAATTGGCGATGTGCGCCGCCACATCATTCCGTAATTGCTGTAAGCTGGTGTCTAATGCGTCGGCACGATTACTGACGGTGGAAAGGCGTTCATCGATAACAACAGTGCGAGTCGCCGCCATGGATGCCGAGTCGAGGCTCTGATACCAATTTGTTATGCCTGGACCTGGACTCGACGGATTTGGAGAGGAAGACAAGTAGAGAAGAGGATAAGAACGAGGGGAAAGGGAAAGTAAGGAAGGAAGAAGAGATGAGAAGGGAGGGAAATTCAGTTCTGTATTATTTCTCGATACCCCTGCAAGCTATTGACTTGGCCCTTTTATAGTCAAGGTACAATTTCCGTTAAGTACCCAAACTACTAGTCAATTACAAATAACCACGAATGTTACAAGGAAGTTGCGGCGGGGGAGATGTGGGCTTTCATTATTTTTTTGTTTCTGTTTATTCCGCCGGTGGGTTTGGGTGTCCGTGGAGTGTGAGAGCGAGGCGGGTAGGTTTTGCGGGTGAGGGAGCGAGAAGACCTTTACTAGTTTTAGAGAGATGAGAAATTGGAAGATAGAGAGTTTGTTTGGGCGAGTGGTAAATTAATTTTATTTTATTTTTTAATTGTTATTTCATTAAATTAATTGTACAGTCAGCAGTTTCGTTTGCCACATCATCAAAAAATTGACGGTGTTAACGGAATTTAACGGAGACTAACGGTGGGTGACTAAAGGTGAAACAATTCGTAAAGTTGGTGACCAATAAGAAAGAAAAGTAATTGGGGTGGCAAACGTGAAAGATTAATGTAATTCGAGTGACCAAATGTGTAATTTACCCAAACTAATAACAAAAATGTTTGAATCGCTAGTGTCTAGCGTCCGAACCGATCTTGATCCGGCTGGCCAGGAGGTAACCTTAACTTGAAGCTAGCCAGATCGGACTTTATTTCCAGTCAGACCACTCCAGCCGGGTTTGGATTTAAAAATACTGATTTTAAGAGCATCTTCATTCATAAATTAACGCGTGGCAATGGAAATAAAGAACAAGACACGTGCCCGTGAGGATTATGGTTTATAGCTGAGCATTTAGCTCACAGTACATACAGACATCCTGTCTGTTATCATCATTAGTCATTACGTGTAATCAATCACCAAGTGAAGCAGTGGGGAAAAGCGTCGAGTCAACAAAAGGCTACCTTAATGGTTGGTGTTCGGCCACACAGTCCACAATCTCCAAAGAAAACAACACTCAGCAAAACTACTTAATCACTTGGTTTTTTGACAATATATAATTAATCAGTTGATTTTTTTTGACAAAGTGGATGCTTGTATTTCACTTAGACAAAACACGGTTACAAAGAAGAGGAAAACCCCTGAAATTCAGCTACCAGAAATAAAACCCCAAACAAGAAAGAAAATCCAAACCAACCAGTAAAGAACATCAACATCCAGAGAACACCTACAAGGAAAGCAACAGCCAAAAAAATACAGAAGGCAACACAACAAGAACAGAAACAACAAGGGGACCTTCCATGAGCCAAATCACAGGAATCAGCAAACTTTGTAATCATATCAACCGGAGTGGAACACAGCAGCTTCAGCTCACCCAAAACTAGTCTTGACCATGATAAAGGCATTGCTAAATCATATGCCGCCTGCTGGGGGTTGTTCAAAGACACCCATCACAGTGAATCGCCGAATAGGGATTGCGCGGCGGTGGAAAGGACTGTGAACGGGTTGCTCAGAGCTGAAAACAAGGCCAACGGGACCGGAGCGGAGAGAGCCATGAAAAAGTAGTGTGAGATTCACCCAAGGGTTGAAAGACAACCACACAAAAGCAGAACCGAGAAGAGAAACCACCTGCAAAACCAAACGCCGACAGAGAACCACCAAAACAAACCCAAACCCAGAAACCAAAGAAGCCGCCCCAGCAACACAAACACTCCCAACAACACACAAAAACTGTAACAAACGAAACCCTGAATGAATCTCAAACCTACTGCAACCAAAGTTCACCCGCCTCAGCAATTGAAGGAGACACCGCTTCCACTACAGTCAGTCGAAGCCTCGAGGGGCGACGACGGATGGGGAATCGGTGAATGCAATCACCCTTAAGGAAGAGAAGATGACCACACCAAGCTTGGATAGAAACCCAATATGCATCCTCTGAACCCAGAACAGAGCAGAGCCAAACCAGATCTAGAAGATCTATAGAAGAAACCGGACTATCCTCCTCCTAACGAGAGGAATGTGGAAAGAACCACTTAGGGAACGAGAAAAGCCACAACGGCTGCAAAATGCCACAACGGCTGCAAAATGCCATAAATGGCAAGGAAAGACAAGAAAAAACAGAGGAAGAGGACGAGGAGCACGAAAGGAAATCGGAAATGAAAAGGAGGATTGGGCTACCGCCGGTCACCAAGATGTGCCGGCGGCAGCCCTGGGAGACTGGAAAAATACAGAGAGCTGGGAAAATTGAGACTAGAGAGAGAAAGGGGAAAAGCAGTTTCAATTAATCAGTTGATTGATGAGCATAAGTTTAACGTTTACCTGAAAAGTAGTCCCCATATCACAACTTAGGAAAACAAAAATGTTACAGTTTACAGACTACATCCATTCCCTGGAATGAGGGACTTTATTGCAAACCATTATTCATGTTTTTCGATTTTTAATCGGATTGAATCAGACCAATTTTCTATCACTTACCATAACGAAAAATCATATAAGACCGTACTGAATACAATCATATTTTTTGTTATAATTGAGTCGATTAAACGGTCGGATTTCTTATTTGATCTGAAAACTGAGATTGTCTTCCCAACCCTATTACCACCATTCCTTCATAGAGAGATCACTAAACAAATTGAGCATCTTGGCGGAGAGAAACGAAACATATAAATAAATCATAATTTAAATGTTTGGGGATCACAAAATGACTATACATTTGTTATAATTATGTTATCATCAAACCGGTTTTAAAGTATATGCATTTTAGTTTGGAGTAAGTTGTGAGTGGTTTTATCTGTATTTGATTGGTTTAAATCCACCATTATGTGGTTGATAAGAAGAAATGACTCATACCCAATCTTGTAATAAAAAGACCCACACCCAGTTATCCACCTTGTTGGACTTGGTCTGGAAGCTAGAAGAAGAAGGAATCTGAATCCCTAGCGGAGAAGGATTGAAGTGGCGCTATAGGAAGTTTGAAGTTTAATGAAACTGTATCGTTTGATACCTGTTTTCATTAGTTGTGTCAGTTTAGTCCGTATCCGTTGTGAACAACAACTCGAGCAAAACAGATTGCTGATCTTCAGTTCTGTTTGGGTTTAGTTGTTGCAGATTCATAGGAGAGTAGTTCAGTTAGTTTTTCCATGGCCGATTTCTGTGTCCAAGCTTCTTTTATTTCCGCTCCTCTTCAATAAACAGATTGTCATATTGCAATACGATTTAGGCTTTCATTTTGGTATCAGAGCCTATTCACAAGCTGTAACCAGAGAGTGAGAGAAATCTGCAAGCAATTGCAGAGTGGGTATTTGGGAAACACGAGAGATTAAAGTGAGGAATCAAGGAAGAAATTTGGGTGTGTGAGAAATATGAGTGAAGGTAGCAGCAGCTATGCACAGGTGTGCATACCCAGATTCGATGGAGATTTTGATCACTGGAGCTTGTTGATGGAAAATCTCCTTCGATCAAAAGAATACTGGGAGGTGGTAAGTGAAGGTTTCAAGGTGCCTACCAATGGAGAAGTCCTATCTGAGGCTCAATCCAAAAAGCTATAAGAACTCAGGCTCAAGGATCTGAAAGCCAAGAACTACCTTTTCAGCTCCATTGATAAGGTGATCTTGAAGATCATTACAAACAAGAGGACTGCTAAGGAATTGTGGGAATCTATGAAGATCAAGTACCAGGGAAGTGCAAGAGTGCAGAAAGCTCAATTGCAAGGTCTAAGAAGAAGTTTTGAGCTGCTGGAAATGAAAGAAGGTGAAACTATAACTGAGTATTTCAGTCGAGTAATGGTTATAGCAAATTCTATGAGAAATTGTGGTGAGAACCTGATAGATGTGAACATTGTTAAGAAGATTCTGCGAACTTTAACTGAAAAGCTCAACTTTGTGGTCTGCTCAATTGAGGAATCAAAGGATATAGAAACAGTTAACGGTTGATGCTCTCCAAAGTTCCTTAATTGTGCATGAACAAAAGTTTCAAAGGAAGGGTGCTGGTGAGGAAGATCAGACTCTGACGGCATCACATGAGTATGCTGGAAGAGGTGGCAGAGGCTATGGAGGCAGGAGCTACCAAGGACGAGGTCAAGGAAGAGGAGAAAGAGGCTGGAACAAGGAGTCTGTGGAATGTTTCAAATGCCACAGATTGGGACACTACAAGTATGAGTGTCCAGAGTGGGAAACAAACCAGCAATCCTACTATGCTAGCTATCAAGGAAGAAGCCAAGGAGATCTGAAAGATGACATGCTGCTTATGGCCTACTTGAAAGGAGAGCAAACCTCCAAAGAAGTCCTTCACAACAATGAAACCTCGTGGTTCCTGGACTCTGGTTGCTCCAACCATATGAGTGGTGACAGGAGTTGGTTCACTGAGCTAGACACCAAGTTCAATTGCACTGTCAGACTTGGTAATGACACCAGGTTGAATGTTGTGGGAAAAGGAACTGTCAAACTACTGGTGAATCAAACATCCTTTCTGGTGCAGGAGGTGTTTTTTGTGCCTGAACTCAAATCAAATTTATTAAGTGTGGGTCAACTACAAGAAAAGAGTCTCTCCTGTCTCATCAAAGGAGGAGTGTGCAAACTGTTTCATGAAGAAAGGGGTCTGGTGTTGCAAACAGAAATGAAATCAAATCGAATGTTTGTTCTACAAGCTGAAGCAAGAAGAGGAAAAGAGGGGCAATGTCTGCAAGTGGATAAGTCAAAAGAAGATTCCCTGGAGTTGTGGCATTGAAGATTTGAGCATATAAGTGTTCAAGGGTTGCTGGATCTTCAAAAGAAAAAGCTAGTTCAAGAACTGTCAAGTCTGAAAGGTGAAACAGGAATTTTTCAAACATGTATGATGGGAAAGCAGCATAGACTTCCCTTCCCTAAGAAGAGCAACTCGAGAGCCACACAAAAACTCCAACTTCTCCATGCTGATTTGTGTGGACCAATAACTCCAACTTCAAATGGTGGCAAGAGGTACATCCTGACTTTAACTGATGATTTTAGTAGGAAGCTCTGGGTGTATTTCATACTAGTCAAATCTGACACCCTAGAACACTTTAAGAAGTTTAAGAGTTACATAGAGAAGGAAACTGGAAACAATATTCTGTGTTTGAGAACAGACAGGGGAGGAGAGTTTATGCTACATGAATTTAAAGACTTGTGTGATGAGGCTGGGATAAAAAGACAACTTACTGCTGCTCTTACACCTCAGCAAAATGGGGTGGCTGAAAGGAAAAACAGGACTATTATGAACATGGTAAGGTGTGTTTTGGAGGATTGCAAGGTTTCTGCATCCTTCTGGATAGAAGCAGTAGCATGGGCTGCTCATGTACTCAACAAGAGCGCAACTACAGCTAATCAATGGAGAACAGCCCATGAGCTTTGGACAAGACATCCACCATCAGTCTCACACTTAAGGGTGTTTAGATGTGTGGCTTATGTCCATGTACCTGACCAGCAGAGAAAGAAGCTAGGCAACAAAAGTGTGAGATGCCAATTCTTGGGTATTTCTGTGGAATCCAAAGCATACAAGCTGTTCAATCCAACTACTAAGAAGGTGGTAATAAGCAGGGACGTGGTATTTGATGAGCAAAAAGGCTGGCATTGGGAGACTGAAACACAACCAGTACTCACAAAGATCCACTGGGAATGGAGTGATGATGACTGGCTTGATTCAAATACTAAAGAAGAAGATCCTGCTGAAGGATCAAACAGCAACCCAACAACGAGTAAGTCATCACCTCAAGCAAGTCCTGCACAAGTCACTCCTAGCACAAACCAGGAAGAAGAGGAGGAAGAAGACTTTGGCTCTCCTACTGATGTTCTTTGCCTGCCTGCCACAGAACTAGGACCACGAGTAAGACACCCTCCTAGCCATTTATCAATCTATGATTGCAGCTTTGCTGATACAGAATGAGGGCTATGGCTAGGGCTGGAAGTTTGGTACCGGTATTTGGGATATACCGAATACCGTACCGAATTTGTCTATATTTGGTATTACCAAATACACGAATTATTTCTTGGGATTGTGATTGGGATTGAATTTCAATTATTATTCGGTATTAGGGATTACAGGATTGGGATCGATATATACCGAAATATAGATCAGTACAGAAATATAAGCTAGTGTGTATTTTATCCTCTCAACTAGACTCTCTCATTCCCTACTATACGACCCTCAACCACCAAGAGTGTTATTTACTTATACATATATCATTCGATCACTATTAATAGTTGTCTCTCAACCTCCAATTTGTCAAATTAACGATTACCAATGACAAGAACTTAAGATGTCTCCTCTCCTCTATTCTCCTTAATAATATCATAATTCAAGACTCTTTGCTTAGTCTTTTCCCCCTAAATTAAACAATAAAATCTAATTTATATATTTAATTATTAATTGCAAAGGTAATTAATTTTGTATTCGATAATACCGATTGGGATACCGAAGTACCGATTGGGATACCGAAATATTTAGGGATTGGGATTGGGATACCGAAATTATTTAGGGATTGGGATTGACTTTAGGGTGTAATTCAGTATTCGGGATTTCGGTATTTGGTATTGGAATATCGATACCATACCGATTTCCACCCCTAGCTATGGTAATTGTGTCAGATGATCCTGTTACTTTTGAAGAAGCAGTGGCTGATCCTAAGTGGAGAAAAGCAATGAATGAGGAGATGGCCTCCATAGTAAAGAACCAGACATGGATGCTGACAAAACTTCCAGAAGGAGTAGTTTCAATTAGACTCAAATGGATCTTCAGAACCAAGTATAAGGAAAATGGGAAAGTGGATAAATACAAAGCCAGACTGGTGGTGAAGGGATTCACTCAAAAGCAAGGAATAGACTACAATGAGGTATTTGCTCTTGTTGCTCGATGGGATACTAATACTATAAGGATTCTGTTAGCTTTTGCATCATTTCATGGATTTGAGGTTTATCAATTAGATGTGAAAAGTGCATTTATATATGGGGAGCCAGAAGAGGACATCTATGTAGAGCAGCCACAAGGGTTTGTGGCTGCTGGGGAGGAAGCTAAAGTATATAAGCTGAACAAAGCGTTATATGGAAAGAGGGGGAGAGATCTTAATTGTCAGCCTGTATGTAGATGATTTGCTATACACAGGAAACAGTTCCAGGCTAATGAATGAATTCAAAGACTCCATGAAGGCTGAGTTTGAGATGACTGATCTCGAGAAAATGAGGTTCTTTCTGAGAGTTGAAGTTATTCAGAATGATGCAGGGATCTTTATTTGCCAGCAAAAGTACATTAAAGATGTACTGAGCAAGTTCAAACTGGAAGCCTGCAATTCTGTATTGAATCCCTAGCACCAGGAATGAAAATTACTAGAGCAGGAGATGGTTTTCCTGTCAATCCTACTGAGTACAAAAGGCTGATTGGCAGCCTACTGTATGCCACAGCAACCAGGCCTGATCTTATGTATGTGGTTTGTCTTCTTAGTAGGTATATGGAAACTCCTACTAGGCAGCATATGTTGGCTACCAAAAGGGTGATTCGATATCTCAAAGGAACTTTAAGCATGGGAGAGAAAAAGTGAAGAGGCTCAGCTGCTTGGTTTCACTGACAGTGATTATGCAGGTGATGTTGATGATAGGAAGAGCACTAGTGGTTACACCTTTTTCCTTGCAGGTGGAGTGGTGTCATGGGCCTCCAAGAAGCAACTCGTGGTTACCTTGTCAACCACAGAGGCAGAGTTTGTAGCTGCTACGTTTTGTGCAGCTCAATGTGTATGGATGAGAAGGATCCTGGAGCAAATTGGATGGAAGGAAAGTGTCACTAGAGCCACGAAGATTATGTGTGACAATAGCTCTGCCATCAAGCTTTCCAAAAACCCTGTGCTTCATGGCAGAAGCAAGCACATCGATATTCGATTCCACTTTCTCAGGGAGCTGGCTGCTGATGGAATTGTGGAGCTGGAACACTACAGAACCCATGAGCAGATTGCAGACATCATGGCAAAGGGGTTTAAGACTGAGACCTATCAACTGCAAAGGACTGAACTTGGAATGGTGGATCTGTCAGAGTTCGAAGCAGCAAACAAAGAAGTGAACTGAAGCAAATGAACCTGCTTCAGTTCAGGGGAGGTTCTGTTGGACTTGGTCTGGAAGCTAGAAGAAGAAGGAATCTGAATCCCTAGCGGAGAAGGATTGAAGTGGCACTATAGGAAGTTTGAAGTTTAATGAAACTGCATCGTTTGGTTTATTCTTGTTTGGTACCTGTTTTCATTAGTTGTGTCAGTTTAGTCAGTATCCGTTGTGAACAACAGCTCGAGCAAAACATATTGCTGATCTTCAGTTCTGTTTGGGTTTAGTTGTTGCAGATTCATATGAGAGTAGTTCAGTTAGTTTTTCCATGGCCGATTTCTGTGGCCAAACTTCTTGTATTTATTTCCTCTCCTCTTCAATAAACAGATTGCCAGATTGCAATACGATTTAGGCTTTCACACCCAACATTTACTTGTGGGTGGATTGGGTTGGGTTGTCTGATTGGAAATGGCAGGCGGGTGCGAACTCGCGAGTTCCATGGGTTTATAAACACTTCAAACTTTAGTCTGCCGGCACCGACTCAAACTTTAGTGGGTGGCCTATTTTAGAACTCGCACCCACCCACATGAACCATGGATAGATCAATTGTGAGTGAATTTGTGTGGATTGATGGGTTCAACCACCCAATACTCACTGGTAGTTGGGGTTAATGGAAACAAGATAGGATCCAACTTGAGTTGGGATCCGTTGCAGTTGGTTTTCAAGAACGTTGGCATCATGGTTTTGGAGTAACTGGTCGGATCCATCAATTAAGCAGCTGCACTTCCATAAAGATGGCTCAGAAGTATAAAACCTAGTGAAAACCAAATTAAATAGACCCATAATAATGGACCAACGTAACTTTGTCTCGCTTGGAGCAAAGGTACAGAGAACTCACCATCATTGACAGCGGTGGCAACGAGGATTAGAACCAGTACCAGCGTCAAACCAAAGCTCTGTGACAGTGAGAGGAAAGAGCTCCAGGTTAACCATCATAACTATGGTGATGGAGACCGCATCTAGAATGTGGAAACACGTACGTACAGACAAAACCTCGAATACAACAATAAGATTCTGCCGACATGCATGCAGACTAGAAAACAAAAGGAAGACAACCATAAACATTCATGAATCAAGCACCATTCTATCTTACCGTGTAATTCAAAGTCATACCCGAGTAAGGTAGTGGGATATTCAACTCAGATTACTCGTAAATTGTCGTTTCTCTTTTGCATATTATATCACAGAAGAAAAAAACACTGCAATATCAACACGCGCACACGGAAGCATTATTATAGGTTACTGATAGTTGACTAAACACAGCACTGGAGGGCACTAAATTAAGATATAATTGCGTGTAATCAACTATGACACCGGGCACTCATTTAAGATATAATTGCGTGCATGTAATCAACTATTACTATGAGCAGCACCTTTATACAAAGGAGTAATTATCTGGCTAAAACTTGTTTTCCTGCAGCAAATACGTACATCATAATGTGATCAAACTGTCTATCCGAGCATACCAGTTAAGTTTGACAGTTTTGGTCCGTATGCTATGGGTATATTACATGTTGAGTACTATGTTATTTAATTTCGTATTACTTTAAAAAATTATTGTATCGATATGTGATGGTACTAGTATTCAGGCGTCGGATTCCGACAATTCTGGTTATGGGATAAATTGGGTTTGGGTAATTTGACTTTGAGGCGGACTGATCATACCCCATTTTTTAGTTTGGCTCTTAACAAAGAAAATGAATGCCAGATTCTAAAGCGGGTTTTACATTTGTCTTTATGAGTTATGAAACGAACAGAAATGTGGAAACACCAACATTTAATGTTTGACCTGGGTTGCAGGAAGTTAGCGAGATGGTTTGATTTTTTTTTTTTTTGTGTGTGTGCAATCTTCTAGATCAAAATAGACTTATTTGGGTTCGACACAATTGAATTGACCTCAAATAGAACTCAATTCAAATCCAATTCAAATTCAAAACCGTTGAAGTTGCATATAGTTCTATTTGGGTCTGAACCAATACCCGTAGAGGTCAAGACAATTGGGTTGAATTACCCGTGAAGTTAACTCATTCACAATTGCACCTATGATTTAAGGTAAAATTGATGTTCCTTCCTATTCCTAATATATTATACCATATTCCTTCATTCAGTATCTAAATTATGGCATTTTTAGGGCTCAATCAAAGGCTCTTTCATGTAACTTAAAAAGTAAGATGGATTAATGGTCAAAATAGGTAAAAACGAATAATTTCCTGATTTTAATTTAAACCCCAAAATGACCTACAAATTCAACTCGCACACATGCGACCTTGACATGTCAAAAATAATAAAAAGACCTTATTTGACCTATTTTGTGCTAAATACAATGAGAACAATGATAAAAAAAAAATAATAAAGAGAAAAGTTGGAGTTAGCAGAATTATGATTCATCATAATTTTCTTCATTTCTTAAAAATAATGAAAGGAGAAAAAATTATGTACGCAAAATTATACTTTATCATAATTGAAAGGATACCATTATGATTCATCATAATTAAGTCTTTTTAGTTAAAATAATAAGAAATCATAATTATAATCATTCACCTCTTTATCCTCGTACAACTTGGATAATATGAATATAGAGTTTAACGACATTCGTTTCTTCGCGATTTTGTATCAATTTCTTCTACGGAACAACGTTTCCTATGAGATAAAATCGACATAAAAGAAAGAAAAAGTGATTCGATGAAATCCGAGAGAAAGAAATGCTCTATGTTTTTCTCATCTGTTTGTATAAGCCTTTTGCTCCAAAGTATCATTTCCGCGGTTGCTTCTTTTGAAGTAGTGATTCCAATACGGCGGGATAGGACAGGGCAGGTACCTTAATATCTTTTCTTGTTTCACACTATGCACAGGTCGGGTAGGGTAAACCTCGTGCAGATACGGGACGCGTCGATCCATCTTTATATGTATTTGAAAAAAGAACCTTAATATTTAAATTTTTTTACAAAAACACATTGATAAATCACTTAAAAAATGAATGAGAAATATAGTAGATACAATATCTTAGGGCTTGGGTTTGGTTACAAAACCCCTTGCCTGCAAAACCCTGGTCGTATCATCGTATCACGACTTGTGTGATACAATGATATTACACGATGATACGATGGGGTTTTCAGGGTTTTGCATACCGGGGTTTTGTACAGTATCTGCTCCATAATTTAGTCCAAATAGTTGAAAGATAGAGTCTTAAAAAAATCGGGATGAAAATATGATTTTAGAAAAGTGAAAAGAGGGAAAATATATGTAGATATGTATGCAAATCATGATTTTTTTGCTCAATAACAGAATAGGTAAAGTCAGAAGCTATATCCATATACCGCACCACATTACTGTGGGTCAAATAACTCCTACCCGAATAGGCCGGAACAGATCGGGTCGCATGGACAGGTCGGAAAAATAACTTCCTCTTCATAATAACTTGCTCATGCTTTGCAATTGGGTTACAAATTTTGCTCCGTGAGACCATTTATATCACCGGTGAAGAAGTTCGGTTCGTATTCCATGAATTTTATAAACAATGAAGAAAAATAGATAACATTGCTATTTGAACCAAACCAAAACTTGTGCCTCTCTCTAGTTTGAAATTTGATCTCTCCTCTCTCTACCTTTTTGCTTTTCGCTTCTTCTCCACCTGGGTAGCAGCGGGGACCCTTAGGTGACCGGCGGCAGCTCCGTTCTCATTCTCATTTCTTTCTTTATGTTTTCTGCGTTTCTCTAGCCATTGATGGCATTTCCAGGCCGTTATGGCTCTGTCCAAAGTAGTTTCATCCACATTCCTCTCCCTATAGAGATGGATCTTGTTTGTTTTGCAGATCTAGTTTCTCTGTGCTGGGCTGGTGTTGCTCTTCTTTTGGATTCGGATATTGCGACTTGGGAAGCCTCTGATGAAGATCCGAAGTTTGGGTTGCCTTCCCTTGTTGGTGGGTTCTTCTCCTCTGATGAACACATTCACTTTTGTTCCCTCAGTCGTCTTTCGGTGAGCACCTCTGCCTCGGGGTCACTTCCATTGCGGCGGCGGCTGTTCTGAGTTTCTTTGGAGACCTTGATGGTGTCTATTCGTGTCTCAGTCCATCGTGCCTCCGGCTTCCTCGACCATTTTCAGCTCTGAGCATCTCGGTTTCAGCCCTGCCCACCACCGAGCAATCTCAATCTTGTGATTCACTTGTGATGGGTCATCTTCGAATGATCCACAGGTGGCGGCTTATGGCGTTGCTCATTCAATCGCCATGGTCTTGTCTGTTTCGGAAGAGTTGAAACCATGCTTTGTTGTTGCTTTGTTGGTAGCGTGGAAGCAAGAGATGTTTGAGGTCACTTTGTTTTGGCTCCTGTGATGGTCTCTTTTGCTGGTTTGTTCAATCGTTCTTGTGGCTTTCTTTCGGTTGGGATTGTGCTTCCGGTCATTAGAATTCCATTATTGTTTGTTCCATTTCTCTTGGTGTAATCAACCTCTTGTAACCGTTATTTTCAATTACTCTAGTCCTTAATATTAAGATTTCTTTACTTTTGGTAATGCAATTCTTAAGATTTGTTCGGCCGTGCCAAACTATTGCAAACCCCTAACTATCGTGTACCATTCAATCCGATAAATATATTGCTCCGTGAGACCATTTACCACGAGTGGAGCAGTCAGCACTGCAGTCAGAAAACGACCCTTGTTGGCGAGGCGACTGTGCCACTCCGACCTTCTTACTTCTTAAGTCCACAATCCCAATTCCCAAACCAAACCCTCTGTGACCAAAACTCCACACAACACAACCGCCCGAGCTAGCTACTGGGGAAGACGACGAATTGAGAAGGAAAAATCCAAAATATCCTCTGCTGGTCCAATCAGGGAAGACGAAGATGAGAATACCAACAAGTAAATTTAATCAATCAGATTCGAACAAGAAAAAAAAAATTAAGAGAATCAAACAAGAAATCTCTGGAGAATCAGACCAAATTCCCATCATTGCGTCCAGTCCACACTTACCCAACTTGCATTTGCATTTGCATGTGCTCTCTCTCCCATTTACAGCCCCAAAAATCCTCCATAAGTAGCCCACTGTAAACCTGCCACCACAACCCTCTCTCTTCTCTCCCGCCATGGCAGCAGCTTCAGCGCCAGAGACCAATGGCGCAGACAAAACAGAGAAATCCGCCTTGGAGATCGAGAAACGCCAAGAACAAGAAGAAGCAGAGCCCAATTACAGAGGATGGAAATCCATGCCTTTCATCATCGGTACGTAATGTTTCCAAGAAAAGAAAAAACAGAATCTAGAATCTCTGCCTCTTTCTTTTCCAGATCCCAATTCCCCCCCAACGAGGAATCTCTCTCAAACTGTCGACGAATCTTTGTCGTTTTTTTCCCTCAGGAAACGAGACGTTCGAGAAGCTAGGAGCAATCGGCACGCTCTCCAACTTGCTCATCTACCTCACCACCGTCTTCAACCTCTCCAACATCAAAGCCGCCACCATCATCTCCGTCTTCAACGGCACCGCAAACTTCGGCACCCTCCTCGGCGCCTACATCTGCGACACTTTCCTCGGCCGCTACAACACCCTCGCCGCCGCCTCCCTCGCCTCCTTCCTCGTACGTCATACTCTCATTCGATTGCATACGGATTACCGTTCTTTATTATTATATATCTTATAATTTTGTTTTCCGATCCAAATCCCAAATCTCAGATCTCCACATTTTTCTCACTTCCCTGTTTTTTTTCTTTCTCCCTTTTTCCTTCCCCTGTTTTTCAATGACAGGGGCTGCTTCTGATTCAACTGACAGCAGCAATCCCGGGCCTGCACCCGCCGTCATGCGGCAAATCATCCGACGCCGCCACGTGCAAGCAACCGACGGGCGGCCAAATGAGCTTCCTCCTGACCGGATTCGCCCTCATGATAATCGGCGCCGGCGGGATCCGACCCTGCAACCTGGCATTCGGAGTGGATCAGTTCAACCCGAATACAGAGTCCGGCAGAAGAGGGATCAACAGCTTCTTCAATTGGTACTTCTTCACTAGGGGTGTGCAACGGTTCGGTTCGGTCCGGACCGGACCAAACTCATGAGAACCGCGGTCCATTAGTGAAAGACATGTTAGGACCAAGGACCGGACCATTCTTGCATTTGGTCCATTTGGTCCGGTTCGGTCCGGTCCAAATATGAGCTCGGTCCACCATTTCTTCAGTAATTATAAAATTCATGAGGACCAAGGACCGGACCGCATTATAATCGGTCTGGTCCGGTCCGGTCTTAACAACGGTTTGGTCCGGTGTGGTCCGGTACGGACCAGACCATTGCACACCCCTATTCTTCACATTCACGTTCGCCAAGATGATCTCCGTCACTTTAATCGTCTACATCCAGGCCAACGTCAGCTGGTCGATCGGGCTCGCGATTCCGGCGATCCTGATGCTGATCTCCTGCGCTCTGTTCTTCGGCGGCACAAAAATGTACGTCATCGTGAAAGCCAGCGGCAGTCCCGTCACCAGCTTGATTCAGGTGTTCGTCGTATCGATCAAGAAACGGAATTTGAAGTATTTGGATTCGAATTCCCTCTTCAATTACATTCCTAAAAAATCAATCAACAAGCCCCTGCCTCACACCGACCAGTTCAATTGGCTGGACAGAGCGGCAATTTTGACTCCCGCGGACAAAATTAATTCGGAAGACGGCTCCCCGGAGAATCCGTGGAACCTCTGCAGCCTGCAGCAGGTGGAGGAAGCGAAATGCGTGGTAAGGGTCCTTCCGATTTGGGTCTCCGGCATAATCTACTACCTCGCCATCGCGCAGCAGGGCACCTACGCGATCTTCCAGGCCAATCAAGCGGACCGGCGGATGGGCAACACCAAATTCCAGGTACCCGCGGCGACGTACGGCGTGTTCCTCATGCTCAGCCTGACGGCATTCATTCCGGTCTACGACCGTGTCCTCGTCCCCTTCCTCCGGCGGCTCACCGGGAAAGAAGGCGGGATCACGATCCTCCAGAGGCTGGGCGTCGGAGTGCTGATCTCTGTCCTCTCGATGCTCGTCTCCGGCGTGGTGGAAGAGCAGCGCAGGCGCATTGCCCTCACCAGGCCGACGCTCGGGATGTCGGATCGAAACAGGGGAGAGATCTCGTCGATGTCGGCGTTCTGGCTGGTGCCGCAGTTCGTGCTCGCCGGACTGGCGGAGGTGTTCGGCGCCGTCGGGCAGGTGGAGTTCTACTACAAGCAGTTTCCGGAGAACATGAGGAGCGTAGCGGGGGCGTTGAATTATTGCGGGATAGCGGCGGGGAGTTACCTCAGCACGGCGCTGATACAGCTTGTTCACCGGACGACGGAAGGGGCGCCGACGGGGAACTGGTTGCCGGAGGATTTGAACAAGGGGAGGCTCGATTATTACTATTACTTGGTTGGTGGGTTGGGGGTTTTAAACTTTGGCTACTTTTTGTGGTGTTCGAGTGGGTACCGATACAAGAAGGCGAAAGATGAGGTGGTCCAACCGGAGGTGAAAGGGTCGGCTTGATACGGTTAGGAAAGTTTGGTTGAACCGATAAATATATAGAGGATTTCGAGTTGATTTACTACGTTATAAACGGTTGGTAACTTGGAAAGTATTTAGATCTTCATAAATTTTACGGTGAGATATTGTGGTATTTGGTACATGGAGTAGTCGTACGTACGATTGACATATAATGTCATCGATTTTAGAGATTTTAATGTTAAGAGTACCAATACAATGGTAGAAATATGTATAAATTTTTCCTCCTTTTGTATAAGAGACAAATAAGGTTATCACAATAATTGAGAACAGCATAAGCGTCTTTTAAGTTAATTACCAAATTATTGTAGAATGTTATTTATCAAAAAGTCATACTTAGTACTTACATTGATCGTGAAATGGTCGAATGCCATACAATGTTCTTCAAAAGGTGTTATCGAACTCAGACATGGATATTCTATTGCATAATGGGGACATTGTGAGGTTTGATCCCTCATAGGATTGATGCCCTTGGTCAAATATCCCTATCACCGGAACAAATACTTACAAATGTGTTGCTCATGCTAGCTTATGGTTCTCTCATTTATCAACTTGATGACTGTGTTCATATGGGTGAGAGCACTATAATGAATGTATTGCGGAAATTCTACCTTCACACATGAGTCACATGCATAGACTGACAATCATTCCTTCATTCTCGAGACAGTTGCCTCATGGCGCATACAATAGACTTCTGACTATGATACTGTTCGATTTGGATCTAACTCCGCATGATTTTCACTTCAAAGTGCATTATGGTAATTTTGCAAGAGGTCATTCATCTTTGCACTACTCTATTTTGAGCACGTCTAGCTTGGAGGTTCTTACAAGAACTCCTTCATTTCACCTTAAAACGTGTCTTGTCAGACAATGCTTACTATTTCTTATAGCTCGTAGATCTCTCTCGTGTTTTGTTGGCATGGATTTTTTCTAATGTGTTGTAAGAAACATGAATGACATTTTCGAAAAAGGAATGAAAATAACAAAATAAAAATAAAAAGAAGGAAAAAAGTGGGAAAGATCATGGAATATTATGTTAGGGGTCTGTTGGAGAAAAGGATTTGGGTCATGGATTCAGTGATTTTGTAGATTGGGTAGAACCCCCCACCCCCACCATAGGATTCCCCGTGTTTTTCGTATCATAGAATTTAGCATTGGAGATTTTAACTATGCGAAATTTTAGAGATATCAAATCTCTCATAATCAAAAAGATTCTATATCTTGATTTATGATATTTTTTTTCTCCTTCTTTATCCCTCCGTGTTTAATTTATTTCTCTAAATACCCTTATCAATAAATTATCAATATTTCTCGAAACACTCTTGTTGTTTTGGTAAGAGTAAACATGTCATTTAATATATTATTATAATTATATTTTAACCGAAAACTAATACTTGCACTTATAAAAAAAATGAAATTTAAAAAAAAATAACAATTCAGATTTTTTTTCTAAATTATCTAGAATTTAGAGATTTAGCCTCCAATTTTTCAAACGAGGAGCCCTTAATGTGGACAGGCTAAGGATAGGAAGAAGGCTAATGTAGCACTAGCATAGTCATCTATCTATCTATCTATCTATAAAATTATTAAAGGCCTTTTAGATTTGGCCCCATGCCACGTAATCCATACTGAAACCCGAAGCTATCCACGTCAGCAACCCTTTCTTCTATTTGTTGATGCCGATTCCGCCGTTTGTTTACTTCCGGAAAAAACCCAATAACCCACCACGACGGCGGTTCCTTCTCCCCTTCCTCCACCCTTACCTTGCCGTTCTATCTTCTATATGTGCAATTGGAAAAGTCTCATATTCCCTACGGTAAAAACTTTCTTATAACCGTTATTTCTCCACCACTCCATATCCTCCTTCCGGCGGTGATTTTGCTCACACGAGCACTCCGCTGCCGTAGCTATCGGGTCCTCTAACGAACTCCTTTAATTCGTTGTAGCTGGTAGAAATCCCGCCACACTACAAAAAAAAACCAGCTATAGTGACATGTTTTTAAAGACAGTTTCAAAAAATGTCAGTAAAACCATTCACTTTGAAGGTTTTTGTGACATTTATGGTAAGTGTCAATATAATATATTTATTGTGACATTTAATTTTGACATATTCGATTGTCATAGTAATAAATATGTTTTTCTGTCATTTAGAAAAATATCACTAAAAAAGTGTCAGAATATAGAAGTATTTGTGACATAAGTTGGTAACATAACTAAATGTCACAATTTTGTCTGATATATAGAGAAATGACACTAGTGAAGTGTCAGTATAATGTATATCTTGTGACATTTAGTTGGGACATCTACAATTGTCACATAATATAAATTTTGACATTTATGCTAAGTGTCGGTATAATATATGTATTTGTGACATTTAATGTTGACATCTTCGATTGTTAGAATAATATACACGCTTTTCAGTCATTTAGAGAAGTGTCACTAAAAAGTATCAAAATAGAGAAGTATTTGTGACATAAGTGGGTAACATAACTAAATGTCACAATAGATTAGTTGCTTGTCCAACATTTTAAGAAATGTCACTAGCAAAATATAAGAATAGCATATATATTGTGACATTTAATAGTGACATCTATCCTTAAGGTCGGGATTCAATGAAGGCAAATATGATGGTCGTGACCGCTTGTTGGTCCAATCTGTAGGTCGAGAATTTGAAGGACCAATTGCAACAATTGGTTCCAGTTCTCAAAAAGACACTTGATCTGGAAGCCAAATTGAACCCAGTTCATCCCATTCGATCTTTTGAGAACAACACAAGCAAAATATTGAGAATAATTTGGCTCCCCCTTGAGCCCCAACCCTATCCCCAGCGGCGGACCCAGGGGCCTTTTGGCGTGTCCCGGGACACCCCCTAAATTTTGGCAAATCGATTATCCAACCTTGGTGGTAATTTACGTATGGACACCCCCTAAATTTTGGCAAATCGATTATCCAACCCCGGTGGTAATTTACGTATGAACAAAAAAATTATAATTAATAGTCCGGGACACCCTGAAATTTGAAAAAATGATTATCCTACTGTCGTTTGTAGTTTGCGTATGGGAATATAAGTGGTAGTTTGGGTAATTAAAACTCGGGCCACTACTATTATTAATAAATATAATTTCCATTAGGCTACAACTTTTTTGTTGTTCTATTCTAAACACGGTGTAATAGCAAAACCCTATTCTCTATCTTTAATTATTTTCAAAACCTAACAATTAATCTATTTACAAGCTACCCTTAATTTGTATCGATTTTATGGTTGTACGACAAGTATTGAAAGTGTCTTTTCAGTTTTGAGTTACATCAAGAACAAATTTAGAAGTCAAATATGCGTTAGTTTATGAATGATTGTCTAGTATACCGAGACAAATTTGTTGAGCAGTATAGACACAAAATGTATTTTATATTTTTAGAATACAAAAATAAATCATGGATATTTTTAACTTGTACAAGTTGGGAATTTTCTTATTTAAGAATTATTTAATTTATTTAATTTTTAATTTAATTTTACTTTATTTTTTGAAAGATGACACACCTACGTAAAATTCTTGAATCCGCCACTGCCTATCCCTCTTGTTGGTGACTAGAAATTTTCCTCACGCGGCTGTTGGTGGTGGCGGAGAAGAGTTCTTGGACCTTTTGGTGGTGGCGGCCACTGATCCGACTCCTTCACCAAGAGCCCTTACCAGTCGAATTCCGTCAATTGCGCTACCCAATTCTGTGTTGAATTCTCCCTTTAGTCTCCCAGTAAGAGGCCACCCGGAAAACCTACCTCCTAATCCAACTTCCATTGTATTCAATTGAATTTCTTACCCAGGTTCCTTCTTTCTTCACTGTGTTGGACCAGTATTGTTGGTATTTGCCTCCGCAGATTTGCCCACTAATAGCGAAACCCATCTGCAACGTCGATTTCACTGCTGCACTTTGTTTGCATCATTTAGTTGTTTCCCTCTCTTATTTTTCGGTTTCTCAGTAATCATAGGCATGAACATTGTTTTATGGCATAATGATTATTGATTATTGTACCTGTTGCTTCTTCACTACCCAGTTAAGGTTCGTTGTTGCCGCTTGCAATTTATCTTTGACTTTTTGTTTATATATTTTCCCTTAATCGCTTGATCTGAGTTTCTTTTCCTTTCCTTAATGCTAAGAATGTGGAAAATTGACATATATTTCTTAACATTTTATTGCAAATTTGACAAGGCTTTCATGAGATTAGCCATTTGCTTTTGATTGAAGTGATGCTTTCAAGGTGTTGTTATTATATTCTGACTGATTCTCTTGAGTAGAGATTTGAGGCAAAAACTAATTTATTCAAATACATTTTCCTATATTAAGGATATTTAAGATATATTTTCATATGTTTTTCATAGCTTGAGAATAATAATTTACAATAAAAATATAAGTCAAAGATCCAAACTCATCATTTATTGAGCTTTGGCATTGGTTATGATATGATCGTCGTCAAAAAGATATTAAGATGAGTGGTTGAGAAGATTTGAAATTTTTATCAATGTAAGTATGAAAGGCCGTTTTGTTTTGTTTTGGTGAGTATATAAGACCATTCAACAAATCATGACGAAAAAAAAAACAACAAAAACAAAACATATAGACATCAATCAGGCATGAAAAGCAAAATGTTATTGATTAATTAAGTTTTGAGCACTAAATCATAAAGGCTCAATATGGCCTCTATAAGAACATAATAATACACCTCCTCAAACGGTTCTTATAAATCTTGACCATACAAACTTTACCTCCATAACTAAGAATAACTAAGAAGTAAGAACCACCATAATCAATAACAAAGAATTAGTTTATAATTTTTTATGATGCCTAATTTCATGTTACCAAAAGATTATGGGATATTACAAAAAATATATATAAAGAATACCTGCCCAACGGGCAGGGTTGAAGCTAGTTCTTCTCAATGGCTATTCATAATTTTTAAGAGATATTGGAGAAGATGACTTGACGGTCCATCCATCCACATGCAACATTGAAACAACAAATGTAAGCCCATAATGTGTGCCAGTGCCACTGCCCACTGTCACCCGGCTAAAGGTGGCAATTCTCAATCCAATCCACAAACTCATTAAAAATATCCACCTAATTCAATCAATTTAAATCCAATCCATTTGATCCAAATCCAATTGGATTTGTGGATTAATGGATTGATCCATGGATCCAAATAACAAATTACGGTTTGGTACCTATACTTTTTGTATTTTACATTTTGGCACCCAAAATTTAATTTTTATACGAAAAATATCATTGGAAAATTACATTTTAGTACATAAAATTTTTCATGATGACATTTTAGTACCTAAACTTTTCACATTTTACATATTGGTCTTTGGTTGAAGATGTCATTTGGATTCATGGATAATCCACCAATCCACTTGATCCAATCCATGAATCCAATCCATGGATCCACTAATCCAATCCACCAATTCATGGATTCCATTTGCCACCTCTACCACCAGCCCAAATACACTGCCAAGCGCCAACAGATACAAGGATATTGAGCCAAAATTATTTTCAGTTATAATTATATATAAACAATCGACTGAGAAATTAATTACTACTGACAGTGGTGAGTGTCCTAAAGAAATTAATTACTTCTAACAGTGGTGAGTGTCCTAATAATATACCAGACTGAAAATCTTTGTTCTGACCAATTGTGCATGCAAGTGTCGTGATTTTCAGTTTCTTCATTGAGTTACGCCATTTACCAAAACTAAATTCCATGTTTCATGGCTATGATGATCACGGTTTCCATTGAATGAAACTTTTTTATATTTACATTAAGCTAAATAAAAAAACCGACACATTAATTGACCTTTTTTATGCTAATATAGAATGATCATTTGATGCATTTTGGACCGGTATTGGAGGTTGAGCGAGTGTTACCGAACCAGTAATAAATGTAGAAAATTTCGTTTAAACTTCATTTAATGTTGGGTTGAGTCTTCTCTTCCCTACAAGACAGTGAATGACAGACTAGCATTTCTTCATCTCCTCGCTTCAGTTTTGGTCATTTGAACTTATCTAGGCCGAAAACGAATTATCAACACGCAGCCTATCATCATCAGGAGCTCGGTTATTTACCCTCGTACCACGTAAGTTCAGGCTACTCAACTAAACATGATTGGAGCCCTGATACAGGCCAGTGTTGCATAACAGAATCTACAGAGGACCTCTTTTCAACAATGCAGCAGAGAGAAAAGAGACGCATGAGCAACGACCGATGATGTCGCGAAATCTATCACCTGAGTTTGTACATCATGATAATGCTCAACAGAAAAGCAGTAACATCCTTCTTCAGCAACAATTAACATTGACACTTATATATAGACATGACTATTGGCAAAATGTAAAAAAACTAAAACGAACAAAGGTTGTCTTTCGAGTAGAGCATATTGCGATTTCACGGCGCACAACATTGTCCTCCACCCATTCCCTCTCATTCTATTTTCTCAGCAGTAGAGCTCAATTACGCATTCCCTCACTAGTATTCTTCGGAAAGTATGTCGATGAAGGACATTCAGACGGTGTAAGCCTGTTGAATGGTCTCTATGTCGAGTCCCTTCAGTCTCACCACCGATTCAACGTGACCCTTCAGCGTATGGAGCTCCCTCAGCCTGCGCGTGTACCGAATCGTAAGACATAGAAGTCACGAAGTTGCATGATGCAGAGAATTATGCCATATATGTGTTTGTGTTCTTACCTTGCAATTTCAGCTCTCCTCTTGGCTTCTTCAGCCATGTTGTTGAGCTCGGTGAAATGGGTACGCTCGGTGAACATCTTGGTATCAGGTGCCTGCAATCCATGGAGTGTTCTCTGTGCATGGGCCCACTGAAGCTCTCTCTGTTCCTTGCCGAAATCCTTTTGTCTTGTGAAAGCAATCTGTGCAACCAGAAAGGAAACTCCAGTAAAAACAAGGCACTCAAGTAGGCCAATGGAGATGGGAAAATAGAAGCAAAGCTAAATTGTAATATACCCTTTGCTCGATGACAAGATCCCAGGCCCTTCCACTGAGAGCGTAGCGGATGAAGAACTTGATCGGGTCGAGTGGGAGATAGAATATGATGTTGTAGAGCCAAATCACGCCAGCCCACCCCCAACCTATTCCTTCGATAGCAGCGAAGCTCCAGCTTGCATAAACTGCTATCAGTGTAGCAATCTGCAGATTGACATTAAATGAAAAGGATCTCAGCTACTATCTGACATTCGTTACAATACTTGCATTGCAAGCAACACCGAAGATCCAATGCAATTCGGGCTCACCAGCTGAGCAATGATGAAAGCCACAACCAGCAAGACGCCCGGGCGTTCCACAAAGGACCAGCTCCTGGACCGTGTTACAAAGATGAGGGCTTGACTGATGGTGCTGACTTGCAAGTAAATTGCTGAGGCGAGTTTTCGGAAGTCATCGTGTGCAGTTTTCTCCAGGGTGGAAACTCCAAATGTCCTCTGGCAAAATTATTTGACAAACTCATCAGTGGGCTACTTTGTTATACAATCGAAGACTACCGAATAGAAAAGCTAAGTAAGTAAGCATACCGGGAAGAAGTCAGTTTTGTATGCAGCCCAGAAGAAGATAACCGTCATCATCGCAAGGTAACTACCTAGAACGACACCAGTGGTGAATATCTCAGCCAGTTTCCAACTGTCCGGAAGTGGAGATGGTTTCACCCTATCCTTCGATATAGTCATAATTGTACCTGCAATTTTTTACACATGACTGTAAAGTTCCCATAAAACAAAAAACGAAACAGACTGATAATATAGACTAATAAATATCATATATGACGAGGCAGTAGCACAAGGCCAAAGAGAACAGAATAAGAGGAATTTTTTAATAAACAAAAGGACAGAAACGAACCATCATTGAGAATGGCAATGATTAGAACCATGAAAGGGGGGAAATCAAACTTCCATATCAGAGCCAGTAGCATGAAACCAAGCTGTCATTAACATATAGACAACAAGATCAGGTCAACTATTCAGAAGCAATAAAGAAATGAGAGAGAGAAGGCCAGCTGGAAGATCCTGCTTACCACTATACGTATGGTTATGGATACCGCATAGATCTGGGAAACACACACAAAAACCCAGACATAGTTATTCATTAGACATGAACTACCAACATACAGAACACGACAATCTATAAGCAGCGAGTCTTACTGTGTAGTTTTTCATCCTCTGAAAGATAGCTCGACTTGTCAAGACAGCACTAATGATGACACTAAGACCCGGTTCAGTAAGAACTATATCAGAAGCACTACGGGCAGCATCAGTCGCATCAGCAACAGCAATACCAATGTCAGCCTTTTTGAGAGCAGGAGCGTCATTGACTCCATCACCAGTCATCCCACAAATGTGTTTCCTAGCTTGCAACCTCTTGACTATCTCATATTTGTGCTCTGAGGTATAAATAATACCATGCCATGAATCAGAAAATCCATATGGTGCAGATATGTAGGCTGAACGCAGTAATAACTAAAATGAGTACCTGGGAAGACTCCGGCAAAACCATCAGCTTTTTCAATCAGGTCATCCACTGGTAAAGCAGCAATAGACTCATCTTTTGTTTGTCCGAGCAATGCAGATGAAGGATACATGTTAGTTCCCATTCCCAAACGGCGCCCAGTTTCCTTTCCTATTGCCAGCTGATCACCTGAGGGAGAAGCAGTTACAAGGTCAGCAAAGATCAAACAAGCAGCAGACAAAACACATCTTTTAGAGCATGAGATTAGGGATGGCAATTATGCCCATACCCATGGGTAGAGGTGGCAATTTCAATCCAATCCATCAATCCATTAAAAATATCCACCTAATCCAATCCATTTAAATCCAATCCATTTGATCCAAATCCAATTGGATTGGTGGATTCATGGATTGGATCCATGGATCATTGGCAAATTACGGTTTAGTACCTATAATTTTTATTTTTTACATTTTGATACCTAAAATTTAATTTTTTATACGAAAAATATCATTGGAAAATTACGTTTTGGTACCTAAAATTTTTCATTGTGACATTTTAGTACCTAAACTTTTTATATTTTACATATTGGTCCTTGGTTGAGGATGTCATTTGGATTCATGGATAATCCACCAATCCACTTGATCCAATCCATGAATCCACCAATCCATTTGATCCATGGATCCACCAATCCAATCCACCAATCCACCAATCCAATCCATTTGCCACCTCTACCCATGGGTATTTTACTATCCAACCCAATTGGGTTTGGTATGAAATCCAAATATATGGATATGGGTAAAGTTTGATGGGTTTGTACCCATACCCATTTACTTTGGGTTGAGTTGGGTTTATAACAAATGGATTTGGGTTTGTACCCATGCCCAAATACAAATTACAGTTTGGTACCTAAACTTAATAGACATGCATATTTAGTACCTAAATTTAATTTTTTTTGCATATAAATCCTCAAAATATCGATGGAAATTACGTTTTGGTACCTAAATTTTTTTGGTCTTACATTTTGGTACCTAAAATTTTCAAGTTTTACAAATAAGTCCAATTTTTGCATGTGTAGTTAAGACACCCTCAAGTAAATGGATATCCATATCCAACTCATACCCATTTAGATAATATCCATATCTAACCCAAACCCATATACAAACCCCAAACCCATACACACATCACCCAAACCCTACCCATAATAGATGGGTCTACTTGGGTTTGGGCAAAATTACCCATGGGTGGGTAAATTGCCATCCCTACATGAGATCTATTGAGAGATTGAAAGAGAAACACAAGCACGGAACCACATTTACAACTGGAATAGAGATAGACCTGTAATCATTTTGACATTGACACCAAGATTGAGAGCCCTCCTTATAGTCTCTGCACTATCATGCCTGGGTGGATCAAAGAGGGGCATGAGAGCAATGAATTGCCATGGGCCTCCAGGACTTTCTTTTCTGCATTCAGGAACTTCCTGCAAAGGACCAAAGGCCACAATGGAAAAGTGAGAAAGTAAAGCCAGATTGTATGTCTATGATTCAAAATGAGGCAATCTGGACACAGTACTGGTAGTGGTACCTGATATGCCACAGCAAGAGACCTTAAGCCTCGTTCAGCAAACTTGTCGATCACAGCATGCACTCTTCGTTCAATTTCTGACTTATTGTGTGCAAGATGCAGAATCTACAACCGCAATTTTAGATTGTAATCAGTCCAAATTCTAGTGGAGTTACGCGACCAGTGCACCTTGAGGCAATTAGTGAGGCCAACTTTACCTGCTCTGGTGCTCCTTTGCTGACTCTGTGCATTTTACCATTACCGTCCAAATATGTCAAAGCAGTCCGCTTGTCAGTAGGATTGAAGGGGAGAAAATGAAGCTCCTGAACTCCAGCTCGTGCCTTTCGGGACAAAAAAAAAGTCTCAGAACTGTAACTGAAGCAGAAGACGGAATAATAACCACATTGTTAACATACCTCCTTTGGATCAGCCAGCATATTGACTATGGCTGCATCGATTGCATCTTGGTTCTCTGTTCTCGAGGCTCGAGCAGCCATCAAGACCACAGTATCTGCATCAATTCCCTTTGCAAACACCTGAAATAGGAGATTGCATTCAAATACATAAGACACCGGCAACTAAGTCTCCATAGCAGATGCTTCAAAGAAACATTAGGCCAACTGACCTCAATAAGATTCTTGTCAACCGTCAGTTTGTTCAAAGTCAATGTTCCAGTCTTATCACTGCAAAGCACATCCATGCCTGCCATCTCTTCGATTGCAGTCATTCTCTTTGTGATGGCTCCCTGGATAGTATTTGGAATGTTCCACCACATCAGTATCACATTAAAACTAAAAGTTATAAATACAGCAACTCAATTAGCAATCTGTCAACAGGGAAAGGAAAAGAGCATCACATGGTACCTGCTGAGCTAGTCTATGAGCACCAATGGCCATAGTTACGGACAAGACTGTAGGCATAGCTATTGGTATTCCTCCAATCAGAAGCACAAGAAGATTGTCAATCCCAGGACGATATTGCCTATCTTGGATGGGGTACATGACAATAATCTCCACAATCATTCCAACGGCAATCGAGCAAATGCAGAAGTTCCCAATTGCTGTCAAAACCTACATTACCAATTTAAAAGGAAAAACTTGAAATCTCGCAAAATAAAAATAAGAAAACAAACAGGAGTTCGTCAAAGTAGGGATCCTCCCTCCACCATGTCTAAATCTACTCACCTTTTGGAAGTGTCCAACTTGGTTAGTTGTGTCCACTAGATGTGCTGCTTTACCAAAGAAGGTATGAACACCGGTGGCAATAACCACAGCTTCAATTTCTCCTTGTTTGCAGGTGGAACCAGAATATATACCATCTCCAGGACCTTTTGTCACAGGAAGAGACTCCCCAGTGAGAGCAGACTGCCAAACGGAAAAGAACACACAATGTCAATTTTGAGCATCCAACTCTGGAAGGAACTGTAGCTAAAAAGAAAAAGCTATTGCAAACTTACCTGGTCGATTTTGAGAGGATCTCCTTCTAGTAGTCGAGCATCAGCTGGAATGATGTCTCCAAGTTTGATACTGATGATATCACCAGGAACCAAAATTGCAGCATCTTGTTCGCTCCACTTCCCATCTCGAAGCACCTTCACACACACACACACACACACACACAAAAGGTAAGTCATAAATGAAATCCCATTTCACCATTCTCAGTCTGAAAACAAGATTCTCCACAAAACTGAGTCTACCTTGGCTTTGGGGGCTAGACTAGCCATGAGAGCCGCTGCCGCATTACCAGCATTGTTCTCTTCAACAAAACTGATAGTCGAGTTGATCACCAACAGCGTGATAATACCAACGAAATCTTGCCAATCCGGGGGCTTTCCCTGAAAACACCAATGCAAGAAAGATTAGAAGAAACTTAGTCTACATCAAACAAACATTCAAAACAAAAGGAACGAAAGAATGCCAGCAAACTTACTCCTCCATTAGCAAGAGCGATAGCCATGATTGCAGCTGCCTCCATAACCCATGACAAAGGATTCCACATAAACCCCAGGAACTTGAGGAATTTGCTCTCCTGGAAAACAACAACAAACAAGGGTTCATGTCAAGTTCTTGAACAAACAGAAAGGAATTTGCAGAACTGAAGAGGGCCGTGATTGGCAGAGAGAAGGGAGGAAAAAGAAGTGACCTTTTTCTCCTCAAGTTTATTGTGGCCAAAAATGGCAAGCCTCTCATCGGCAGCCTGAGTTGTGAGACCATCCCTGCTACATCTCAGATTCTCAAACACTTCTTCAATGGGAATGTTCTCCTGCACTCACAAAAACGGCAAAAAAAAAGCTTCAAACTTCAAACCCCCGAGCACAAGAACACAGAACTTCCCAAACGCAGGGTTCAAACTATTAGCTCAGATCTAATTACCAAATCCACAGTTTCCTTCAACACTGCCTCCAAAACTTCAGCTTTCTCCCCCTCCTCCGCCATCTTTTCCTTCTTCACACAAAACTAAGAACACCAAAACCAAAACTTGTTAATCCTCAACCCCCATCAACCAAGAACCAGAGAAGGGTTTTGGCTACCAGAGAGGGACAGGCAGAAGAGGTGTACGGAGAGAGAGAGGAATGGAGGAATACCCAGTTAAAAGGACAGAATTATAGGCATGAAAATAGTGATGAGAAAGGAAGCCACTAACACCACCAAATCCAAATCTGCAAAAGAAGGGAAAGCCAACCGCTCTCTAGAGTGTGGGCAAAAAGAGTGTTGTTATTAAGAGAAACAGTCCCCCACTCCCTCCCTCCCCCACAAACAAATGTTTGTATCCTTCCTCCTTTCTTTCTTTCTTTCTCCCTCTGCTTTAACCCTTTTATCTCTTTCTCTTTACTGCAGCGTTAAAATTCCTTTCTCCACAAAAGAAAAGAAAGGTGAAAGGCCTCCCCTGTTTTTATAACTACTCCTCCCTGTTCAGCTCTTCAGGAAAAAGAGGAAAAGGTTCTCTTTCTTTCCGTAATGGGACAGCTCGTCACTTGGGGGTACGGAAGGGATTCCACCTCGTTCTTCCACTAGTCTTTCCGGTGGACTGTTATTTGAACAAACACCTCTGTTTTTCTCCTCTGTAAATTTGACTATTATTATTGGGGACAGGGTGGCAGAAGGTTTCTTTTCTTTATTTATTGGAAAACAAAAAACAAATCTTCTGTTTTCAAACAAGAGCCATAAACAAACCCTGATTTTATGGATGAGATGAGAGTAGCCGATTTTAGAATAGATGCCTAAACTCCACATTCACCCACCCATTCCTAACCTCTTTCTTTTTTTCTTTCTTTTGGGTGAACAACCTCTTAATAACATTTTATGTTCATAGGATTCAATCCTAAATTCAACAATAAAAAACACCATCCATTAAGCTTGAGAAACTATGGCATTTGTTACTGAGCAAGATCTATCAAATTGGGCCAGATATCATATGAAAAAAAAATTAAATCGTGAATTCATGGTTAATTCTATCATGGGTCGCCAACATTTGCGACATGGATTTGATTTTCTATCATGAATTCATGGTTGGGTTGAGAAAATGAGCATTCATAAAATTGGCCTTGACGGTATAGTCCGACCAAATAATTATAGCGTATGAAGGGTAAAAACTAATGAAAGTATTAAGATTCGTGAACGCGCTCGTCTTAAGGTTCACCAAGGTGCTAGGTATAAAACCAGGGTTTTGGTATTGGCTAGCGCCTTTCTCTCCTAAGCGTCTCCTAGAAGTTGGAAGTAAGACTATGAGTAATCATATACATTTTACAACACTTTAGTACTTCAATTAAAATGATTATAACTCACTTGACAAAGTTCTTGATTTATTGAAAAAATTTAACGAAAATATTGAATTTTTAAAAGAGCTTAATTTTCCCCCGGAAAATTTTAATGTGCCGAGTAGGATAATTAATGAGACTTTTATGGTTTCTAACTTAGGCTTGGAACGGTAGAGAAACAGCCGAAGTCATATTAATTATTCTAATAAGTCCATTAATTTAGTAAAAAGATCGTAATTAATTTTTTCAAAGAGTCATCTAAAAAACATTTCTACAACGTTTATCTGTTATTTCTTTTTAAATTCAACTTCCTAGTTTCGTAGGTTCCTTTATGGACAGGTCTACAGTAATAGTAGAGGGCAAACCTTTGGTTATGCATAAATAAAACCAATCTTTGATTTTGAGTGAAACCAAATAAAAAGGTGATTTATAAAAAAAAAATTCTAAAAGGTGAGATTAACTAATTTTTATTTTTTTTAATTACTTGTTTTTCAACCCAGAGTTAAAAAATCGATGGAATGAGTTCATTGTGATTAAAAAAAGTATTTATTTTTCATATATTTAGAGAGAAAAAATTGCATACGGTTCATCACCACTTGTTGCCGCCTTAGTATCGCCTAGTGGCTAGTAACACTTTGTACCACATTCGTTTTTAACTAAAATTTCGAAAAATTTTACACAGAAAGATTGTGTTCATCATAATCTATTGTGATTTATAAATTTCTGAAACAAAATTTCTGCACCAAATATACCACATAAATGGTAGCTGACAGTGGTGAGATATGGTAAATAGTGGTTAGTATATATATTCCTATTATTATCATATTATGTATACAACCATTCTACATTATCATATATTTATATCACCATGGTATAATCTTGTGTACTAACAAACATTACCATCGTGAAAGTGATTGGTAATATACGTATCAAATTATTTGTGACAAAATACACCAAAATGGATAAAAATAAATTTTTTGGTAAACATGCTTTAAATCAAAATAGGGTTTTATTGGGGAGTCTCTTTGTGCTCCAAAATTAGCAGTTTAAAAAGAAAAAAATTCATAACTCCAAATTTGGAGCTTTACAGCTACGAAACAGTAATATCAAATTCAAGTAATGGCTGGCTACATTTTTTGTCATTGAACTTTGAAAATATGAAATTTCATTGATTAGTTATTAGTGTTTATGTCATGAATTGACCTGCCAAATTAGAAGCCATTTGGTGTTATCGATACAAAGACAGACAGTTCATTGCTTGTTTGATGTTCCGAGTTTTACATGCATAGGCGGCACCGTACGGCAACGCACATATAATCAACGCATAATATCAATTTTCTTTTTGGGATATATAATATATTTATGCTTGTAATAAATTAATTTATGGCAATTCAACAATAACAAATGAGATTTAGTACATTGACAAAACATCCTTACGTTACTTTAAATTAGTGTGTTTAATACTTTTAATTTTCATATAAATACATAGGAATTTTTTTACCAAAACTTACATGTGTCCCACGACATAGCTCAAACCCTCTTTCTCCTCCACTAATGATCGTATCCCGCCCAAATCAGTAATGAATCACAAAACAAGACACTTCCCAGAACATAACTATGTCGAAAACATATTTTTATATCGAACGAGTATAGAAATCATAAATTATTATCTTATAATAAAATAAATTTAGTGTGATGTCCTAAATAATTTGAACGAAAGTTGTACTTTTAAAAAAAAAATCTAATAATTGATTATACAAATTATACATCATGCATTTTAAAAAAAAAATTCCAATCCACCTTACCAACTGCTCCACCAAAACTCGGTGAAAAAAAAAACTAACTAGACTGACCTAGTGCATAAATTATAATACAAAAACAAAAACAATTAGGCGCGGAAAATGTGATTGCATTATAAATAGACCTGGCAAGAATAATCCAATCCATTAAATCAATCCAATCCAATCCATTTAAATTGATCCAAATCCATTTAAATTGATCCAAATCCATTTAGTCCAAATCCATTTAATCCATGGATAAATGGATTGGATTCATGGATATCCACTAACCTAAACTGTACGGTGTCCAAAAAGAAAAACAAAACAGATCTATTTACCCTTATTCTAACAAAAGACTCGTCGCCTCCAAATCTGAAATTCCGATTCTGAATACCACCGGTTCGCACAACGTCGGCGGCGTCTTCGCCGCCTCTCTGTCCATCTTGAAACCACCGGCCTCTCTGTCCATCTTCCAAACAACGCTGACAGAGTGATTGTTGTTCTCCCAAGGTCACCGTCGACGGCGTCTTCGCCGCCTCCCTCCCTCTCTATCTCGAAACCCACCTCGTCGCCTCCTTCACCAAGTCAGGACTTGCCTTCCTCTCCATTCGTTTCCCGTCCAGCTCCATCAAGGAAGGTTAATCACTCCATTCGCCCAAACCCACGAAGAAATTTTGTTCGCCTTCTCCAAAAGCGACTTGTACGGTTACCCCTTTTCCTCATTTACCTTCCTGTTTATGGTGTTTGGGTGGAATTTTCTTGTCTTTTATGGGTGGTTGATGTTATAAGTTGGGATCGTATCGAGGATTTCCTCCTGCTGCTTCTTCTCGTTTGCTTGTTGCTTTAGCTCTATGAACATTGTTTCAGCTTCTTCTTCTTCTCCTCCTCTGCAGGTAGTTCCCCGTTTACGTTTGAGTTTGATTCCTCTGCAGGAAGTTCCTCCTCTGCAGGTATATATACCGACGGTGGAATTTGATAGACAATTCATTCATCCCTCGTTTACCTTCCTTTTCAATAGTAAAGTAGAACAGGAGCCTTATGTTTGGAGCTTTGTTTAGTTGCATCAAGCTGTAGATAGCAGTGGGAAGGGTTGTGATCAGGGCATTGTTTGATTTTCTTGCAATGGTAGAGGTACATATGCTTCAGTTTTAGGCTTTGGCATCCTGTAAGTTTGAGTGATTCCAGATGTGTGGCCATGGACAGATCTAGGATAGTTGTGAGATTTGCACAGTATGATAAGTCGAACCACCTTAGGTTTACAAATTCCTTTTCAACAGATCTGTAGTTTGTTGTAGTGTGTGTCGGATGATCAACAGGACATTACGAGAGGGAAAGGAATGGTGGACTCCCTCTTCCAAGCTCCCATGGGTACAGGGACCCATAATCCCATTATGACCTCCTACGACTACATCAGCAAAGGCCTTCGCCAGTATGACTTCCCCACTAACTCATAGCCATAGCCCATAGCCCATAGCCAGTCAATCATCTTGCCCAATTGCTCTGTTTCTAATCATATGCTCTGTTTTACTCTATATAGTAAAGTAGAACAGGAGCCTTATGTTTGGAGCTTGGTTTAGTTGCAATTTGGTTTAGTTGCTAGGTTTAAATTGTTGCTGGAAATTTTATTTCAATTGTTCCAGTTGTGCATTCATAACTAAGTCATGGAATTGGACTGATTTCAGGATGTCAAGTCAACTAATGAATGTTACGGAAAATGATGATGGTAGTAGTTCCGGAGACGAGGCTGATTTTGCAACAATGTCGACGTCTACGGGTGGAACAAGTGTTCAGAGAAAGCGACAAAGAACTTCTAAGGCATGGGAGACATTTACTTATATCCCTGGGAATCAGTTTGCAGACAATAAATCAAGAGCACAATGCAAAAACTGTCCCAAGCTTTATGTGGCTGGTAAAGGTATTTCTAATCTCACTCGTCATAGTCGTAAGTGTATTGGACGTGCAATTGAAGTGCCAGTGTCGAATGTTGGAAGCTCAAAAAAAATAGATCAAACTAGATTTAAGGAGCTAATGGCTATGGCTATCATAAAACATGGGTATGAATTTGCATTGGTTGAGCATGGCGGTCTTCAGGATGTGATGGCCTACCTGAATGATGATTTCAAGTCATTTACTCGGAATACTGCTAAGTCACATTGTTTGAAGATTTATAAGAGGGAAAAGGAAAAATTGAAAACTATCTTGAGTAAGGTTCCGGGCAGGCTTTGTTTGACTTGTGATTTGTGGACCTCTTGTGCTACAGAAGGATATCTTTGTCTCACGGTTCATTATGTAGATTCTGAATGGAGGTTAAATACTAAGATCTTGAACTTCTGTCACATTCCCCCTCCACACAGTGCAATAGTTTTGTTTAATGCTATATATGATTTGTTGAAAGAGTGGCAAATTGAGAAGAAAATTTTCTCAATTACATTGGATAATGCCAGATGCAATGATGTTATGCAAAGTTTGTTGATCGATCAATTGAAAGAAGATGATGCTTTGGTATGTGATGGGGAATATTTTCATATCCGTTGTGGAGCCCATATTCTAAACTTGATTGTGAATGAAGGGTTAAAACAAATTCGAGCTTCAATAGATGTAATTAGGGAGTGGGTGAAATATGTTAAGGGGTCTGAATCTCGAATGATTGTCTTTGAAGATTGTGCAAAAAGAAGTAACTGTTTGAGTTCAAAAGGGTTGTGGTTAGATTGTCCGACTAGATGGAACTCGACATACATGATGCTTGAAAGAGCTGAGCTCTATCGTCGTGCTTTTCAGCATTTGAAGTTGGTTGACCGAAATTTTGAGCGATTGTCGTTAGATGTGGAATGGGAGAAGATCAAGAAAATTAAGAAGATTTTGAAACCTTTTAATGATATCACTAATCTCTTTTCTGGAGTGCATTATCCTACTTCGAATTTGTACTTTTGCAATGTATGGAGGATTCAAATGCGGTTGTTGGAGGCATCTAAAAGCATGGATAGTGATATTCGCAATATGGCTTTAGCAATGAAGCAGAAGTTTGATAAGTACTGGGACTCCTATAGTACGATCCTCTCCATAGCAGTGGTTTTTGATCCACGGTACAAGTTGGATTCTGTGAAGTTTTGTTATGAGAAGTTGTATGGGGACAACGATGTTGCTAAAGCAAAGTGCTATGAGCTTAGAGGAAAGATATGTGATTTACTGAAGTTGTATGGTGATTCTACTAATCAATCTCCATCATTTGCTGAGGATATTAGTGAAGATGTTGACTATGGAGATGATATGGATGTAAGTAAACATGTTTCTTAATTTTTCTTTCTTAATCCATTTTTATTTACTAATATGAGTTATTTGTTTCATAGGAGTTTGATTCTTTTGGAGAAAACCAGTTCTTGGGCGATAAAACACAACTCGATGAATATTTAGATGATAAGAGGCTCAAGCGCAAACAACAATTGGACGTGCTTCTCTGGTGGAAGAATAATGAATCTCGGTTTCCAGAGCTTGCTCACTTGGCCAGAGATGTTTTGAGCATTCCAATCACAACCGTAGCCTCGGAGTCGGCTTTCAGTATGGGAGGGAGAGTGTTAAACAGCTGGCGAAGCTCTCTTTTGCCCGAGAACGCCGAAGCTTTGATAACCACACGCAATTGGTTATTATGGGTTTCCAAGTAAGCTAATTAAGAATATATTTTGTTTGATATGGTTCAATCTAAGGAAGCATTAAGTAAAATTCGAATCCTGTGATATGTAGGTGATGATCCTGATGGTGGACTTGAGGTGAAGATTTCAAAGGCTGTTGGAACATCCTCTATGACGGCTGATTTTACTCCTATTTCAGATGAATGATTGACATTTTGACGCTGTTGAAAGGTGAGGAAGGAGACAGTTACTGTATTGCAGTAGCCAGCATATAGCTTTTGAACAGAACACAGGTCTAATAGTAGCTACTAGGGTGTGGAAGAAGATTTCAACAATGGTTTCCTCCCCCTGGAGACTAACCACTCTTGCGTACAAGTAAAGATTGCAGTAGAATACTAGTATTGGTAGTAGTAGTAGTAAGTAGTAAGTGGCCATCCCAGCCTCCCCATTGTAGAAAAACCAGCGTGGGAGCTTTTGTAAGTTTGGAACTCGTTGACCAACCACAGCAAGAGAGGAGGTTTACTGTTAGTTCTGTTCTTTTGCTTGATTGCTGGTTTTGCTATCCCACTGTCAGATCAGACTGCGAGCAGCCCTGTTGTCCTGTTAAAAATCAGGAAATGAGGGGAGTGCTGTTTGTTTTTGCTGCTAAAATTAATTGTTCTTCACTGGTGAAATATGTCAAAGGGTAAAATTAATTGTGATTGCTTCTGCTGCTACTGGCAGCAGCTGATGATCATCATCATTGATCAGTGTGAACATGAAGAAGTGAAATGGGGTTGGTCTCCTTCGGGTTCGGATTGGGTCGAGTTGTGAAAGGAGGTTGGGGGAATGTTGAAGTGGAAGGGCTGGTGTTGCAAATTGTGCTGTCGAGTGTCGGGGTTTGGTGTTGTGAACAGTGTGCCGATTTATGAAGCCATGGTGGTAAGGAGAGATCCAGGGAAGTTTCCAGCGAGAGGGAGTTTTGCTGCCGTCGTTGTGTCGGTTGTTCTCTGGCTTCTGTGCTGTTCTCCCTCCGCCGCTCCATGGCTACCGCAGTCGCCGCCGCCGCCGTCGCCGTCTCCCCTTCCAACACCCGCGTCGGCTGGATCGGCACCGGAGTCATGGGCCGTCTCCTCGAACCCACCACGGGGGCCCTCCACAGCTCCGCCCCGGAGGAGTCCTGGTCGACATGACCACGTCGAAACCCTCCCTCGCCGCCGAAATCGCCGGCCGACTCATCATGCTCGCCGTCATTGCTTTGCCTCCGGCAGACTCTTGTCGCCGGCGATGACTGTTTCTCGATCTGCGAAAATCGTTTCCTTTTTTTTTGTCAAAGAAAATAAAATATCATGGAAAATATACAGTTTGGTACCTAAAATTTTTATTATCAAGTTGCAGTATATAAAGTTTTCAAATTTGACATATTGATTCAATGATTTAAATGTCATTTGGATTAATGGATAATCCATCAATCCATTTTATCCAATCCATGGATCCATTAATCCAATTGATCCAATCCATTTGATCCATGGATCAAACAATCCAATCCACTTATCCATGAATCAATCCATTTGCCACCTCTAATTATAAACCATAATTGCACAGAGTGAGCAACCTCAAATTGACGTAACATAAACCCTATTAATCCGAAACTGTTGCGGATACTAGGTATACCACTGCCTGTGCCTGTGCATCAATCTCAATCCATATAGTATATCGGTAGTTGAGAGATGCATGCATGTTCAATCGATCCTAAAGGCAAGGCTTTTCTTCTGCTTTTTTCCTCCTTTTGGGAAGAGGTTCCATTTTTCTTTCTAGAGAAATGGGTAGGTTGGATAATGAATGAACCAAACCCAAAGGTGGTCGATCGGGAATCATTCATCGTCAACACATGTGGAATTCTGATAAAAATAGCACTAGTTTTTGCCCTAACTTGTGTCTTTCTTCTTCAATTCCTCCCCCAGCCTTTTCTTTCTTTCTTTATCCGACAGATACACGTATATGTGAACTTTAATTTCCCTGTGCAAATTTTGAGATCTTCCAGCAGTGGATAACTTGATGTGATTTACCCACTTGTGCGTAAAGAAACAACGGATCATTTACAAAAGAATAAGAGGATCATGTCATCAATTGTCATGGGACTACGATAATTTTTAGTAATTGTGACGGATGCTTAAACATAGGATGTAGTTACGCGTCCGCCCCTGAGCCTATGTATTGATTGTGTAAATAGAAGGAGATTCTCGGCCTTTTATATGTTTCATCTCAATTTTCTTCATATCGTGACAATCGAATTACCATGTCGATCGAAACCAGTAAAACTACTTGTAAATAGATTTCACCATATCCGAGAACTAAATTACCACATTAGTTGCGAAATTACTAACAAGATAGATCGTTCTTCACGAATTAATAGCAAATGGATATTGATATAAATGTTAAAATAACGATAATCGACAAACTACATAAATTTTCTTTCGACAACGAGCTGCACGTTAATCTAGTCTATGTAATGCGTTTCTTTTCTACCCATAGATAATTGTTTAATATTGTTTTTTTTAGTATTATAATGTTGGATAATCTTTCACTAGCCTTGTGTTCATTTATTTGCTGTCGTTTTCACTTTTCTGGATTTAGGTATCTAACTTGGGTGCTCTTTGCCGGTGTTATCATGGAGGGGGAAAAGAAGGGGAATCTGGGGATTGTAATAATAAAGGTTAGGTCAGGGAGACATGACGTGGAAGATTTTTATGTCATTCTCAGTGGTGTCTTTTAGCCTTATTATATCACAAAGTTATATTTTTATGCATAAAATAATTGCTATTTTTTGCAAAAGTTGTGTGTTAATTAATGGGAAATTAGTAGCTTTCGATTAGGGTTTGTAGCATTGTGATGTGGAAACGTCTTTGCATTTCAGCTCTCCATGTGTCCATTGGTCATTAGATTAACCAATAAAGGATATAATTAGTAGGCCAAATTAAAGTGAATACAATATATACCTTCTTTTTTTTTTAATGTGATGTATCACACTGAAAATCGTAAAGCTTCTAATAGAAAGGAATGCCCCTTGTCCGTTGTTAGGGTTGGTTGGTATTTGCTAGGGTTATCGTAAATTACATAAGGATCAATACCATTATTTTTTTTTTATCCAAGATAAGCCCCCAGGGCATGGCCGGACAACACAATTACAAGAAAGACACCAAAAAAGAACGGTAGTCCGTATGCAACCGGACTCCCGATAAAAGAGCCTGTTTTGCCACGAGGTGGGCAGCTCTGTTGAAGCTCCGAGGAGCAAAAAGACACGAGACTGAAAGGAAGGAGGGAAAGAGAGAGTGCACTTCCTCTAGAATAGCTCCCGCTCTTGAGTGCGAAGCCTTCTTTGAAGTCACATCCTTGATGGCCGGATCAATACCATTATTAGAGATATTAAACTTTGACGAAAATGACACATTTGTTTTATAAAAAAATTCGGAATGATAATTGTCGCGCAAAGTTTCGGCACTGTTAATCTTTTATTAGTGTTTTGAAATTACATTTTGGATTCAAATTTATAGACCCTACAAATTTGGTTCTTTCGTTTTTCACAAGAAACAAATGATTTGCACCAAATTCGTGATGGTTTTGATTAGGGGTGTCTGTTCAGTTACCCGAACCAAAACTCGATATGCACGAAATCACAAACCCATTATCTTTGAAAACCGAAAAGGGTTTTTTTGGTTTTCGGTTGACCGAACTCGAAACTTCCTTATCCCGGCTTCGGGTTAGGTTAAAACAAAACTGAAACCCAAAAAATTGAAACCCCTATAAGGATATGATGACCCAGCTGCTATGCCTTAAAGGTTTTTCAGCCGAACCCAAAAAACCGATAAGCAAAACAGAACCTGAAACCAACAACTTTGAAACAAACCCAACCCGACAATGCATATAACCAGTTCAATTTTGGTTAAAACTGAAAAACCAAACCCGGATGGACACCCCTAGTTTGGATTTGTTTACCAAATCCATCGTCAAAATCCAAGAAGCAAATGACCCTTTTTATTGTTAAATATCGCTCTAGTTTTTACTTAATTGCAGTGTTGTCAAAGCCGGACCGGGCAACGATCCGGATTAGCGAGAGGTTTAAGGTTTATCGGATAACCGGTATTTAACCGGTACAAAACCGATCATAAAACCGGTGACATATATATTTTTCAAATAAAATAAGAATAACTTCATGGTACATATAAAATTTAGTACTAGTGTTTAAAGTGAGAATTATATATCTTATATACATAACAATTGAAGAATTCCTAATTAAAAATATAATTATAGTACTTATAAATGAATAAAACTGTATAAATGTTGAGCAATTGATTAGGATTTAGGAGATGGAGTTTATTCCTTTTTTTCAGTTTTCACCCGTTATGTCTTTAATTGGGAAGTTGAAGGGATGATTTTTTTTTTTTTTTTTTGAAGTTCTTGAATGGAGAAATTGAAAATCAGTAGAAGAGATAATCAATTAATCATTAGTGATAAGAAGAGAGAGAGATCGTGGTTGAGGAAAGAAAGAGGATAGAGAAGATTAAAATGGAAAATGAAAAATGAAAAGTGAAAGGTGTGTGCAGAGAAAACAGACAAGTAGAAAGTTATAAAAAAAGGAAATAAATATTATCTTTTCCTTTTCCATTTAATGTATTGATTTTCAAAAAACGGCAATTTCCAAAACAAAGAAAGACTAATAAAAGGAAGGTCAGTACTATAACTGCCGGTACGGGTCATCCGGATTTACCTGTTAGTCGGTTGAACCGGCCGATACCCGGGCGGCAGTTTTTTTTGCGTTTTTAACAAGCCGAAACCGGAAATCTGGGCGGATCCGAGTTACCGCGGTCGGACCGTCCGGTCCGGCCCGGTTTTGATAACAGTGCTTAATTGTCGTAAATTAAAAATTAAGATTACCTCTTTACTCTTCTTGTTTTTTTTATTGTCAGGAGATAACAAACAAAATTAAACAATGCAAATATTTTGGTTAGAGCGATCATAATAGTAATATTAGAACGACATTTAAGCCGTGCAATTTTGATTGTCCTCTATGATCGTAGTTTCCAAACCGCCATTAAATTTGGTTATATATTTGAGCACAAGCCAAAGGTAACATAGCCTAGTGGTGAAACCACTGGACCAATTGAGCTCTGAATGTGGGAGGTCCTGAATTCGATTCCCAGTGGCGCCACTTGTGCGTTCCCGGCGGACCCTTGGTATCGGAGGCGAAGCCTCCCGATGTTGGTAGCAGAAAGCTCAGGTTAGTATGCAGGTATCCCCAGTGGTTTAGTAGGCCCCGTTGTCGCTCAAGCGGCACGTGGGGCTAAGGTTCCCTGTGTTATAAATAAATAAATAAAAATTATTGAGCACAACCAATTATTGAGGGATCACCATCGGTGTGCTGTCCAAACACGAGACTCACTCACTAGGTTCCAATCCAGCAAATCCCGACAACAGTCCACACAGTCATGTTATTAGTCGGCTGAAGAATATTATACTTTCTTCTGGGTTTCACAAAGTAAATCTATTCTGAACATAAAACAAAATGGCGCAAAACCATGGTTCTGGGCAAGAAGACGCGCATCTCAGTTATTTTTATTAGTGGGCTCAACGTACTTGGGAAGGGGAGAATTCTCTCCTCCTGGCGAGCCAGTGAGTTCGTCGCCGTCTGAGATATTATATTTTCCTTTTGTTCTGTTGCGCATAAAAGATGGAATGAAGCACCAATGGCAAAGCTGCAAACACACAGCGGCTGCAGGCACCACCCCATACGGGATTTGGATGCACAGCCGAATTGGACTTGGAATACCACAAAGAAGAACAGCAGCGACGAAGATCGAGATGACGACGCGTAACGCTCTTCCTTACTTTGAATCGGACCGTATTAACTTTCATTCCGGTTGCAGACAGACTGAAGAGAACAAGCAGACAACGAAGATGATCTCATAACAATTCTTGTATCAGAGGACTGCAGTTTTTCAATTGGGGTGTGCTTAACAAGACTGCTATGGGCTAGTTGTAAGGCATTCAAGAGTCATGTTCAAAAAAATTCGACCCATGAGAGCAAAATTCCAATGGTGGTGTTGGGATAGGATACGACAATGAGAGCAATAACTGCCAACTGGGTTTGGGTCGTCGGGCCTTTCACATCCACCATTGGCCATTTCAAGGAGTACAATTAATATCAAACAGTATAGCACCATCTATTGTCTGCATCCTGCTCCAGCCATAAACAGATATATGGATAAGAAGAGTAAGTTGTAGCACATGATAGTGACAAGTAAGCAAGTGTAAAAACTGGAAACCAGCAAGCTCCACCAATGCTCTTCTACCATGATCCATACCAGTGACTTGCAGTCCTTTTTTACCATGGCCAAACTTCTGGTTCAGCACATGCTCTGCTATGGACAGGCCTGAATCAATAGGGCAGGCAGGCTCGGAGAAAGTGGGCAGTAGAGGCTCTCATGTGGCCATTGCCCAACCTTGTCGTCCAAATTGGTATCAGAACCCACACACGACGTACAGTTTCTTCCACATTAAATCTGCTGTACAAGATCTAGAAACATAAATTCTGACACTGTTCGATCATCTTTCCCCGCCCTGTCCTTGGCACAGCTTTACTGCATGTTTCTGGGAAAGCACATATAACCAGAGCACCAAACACAAGCAAATGCAGTTCAAAGCCAATGACAATCATTCACTATACTCAGCATATTAGACCGCGGTTGTATCCGTCAGTGTTAGACAGTAAATAGTAGGCGAAAAAGTTGCAAACTTTGGACTATCTGTAGATTTTTGTTCACCTGTATTCTAAATTTCTAACCCTGATGAATACGCTAACATTCAACTGTAGTCTGAATTCCTAAATCCTGACGTACCATTGGCTAAAACAAACCTGGATCAAAGGCTCACAGCCTGGGAAATGATGCGCAGGAAGGTAAGGCTGAGGGACATAGCCTTCTCTTCTCAGCTCTGGAACAAGGAGATCCTCCAGCAATGAATATATCTCAGCAGACTCGGGGTGACTTCCATCACCAGCAACAAACATATGAGTGCTTTTGTCGACGTCAACCCAGCTGTAACCGGGTAGTTTCTGAACCCCGCTTTCTTTCATCATTGTTCGTATCTTACGCACGCTTTTCCACTGACTGGCATCAGCATGAACGTTTGCAAGCAGTACGTAGTATCCAGAATTGCTTGGGTCTAACTCAAGCAGATAACTTGAAGCCACTTTAGCAAGTTCAACATTGCCATGGACGCGGGAGGCACCAAGCAATGTGCCCCAAACACCAGCATCAGGTTGGAATGGCATGCTCTTTATGACACCAAATGCTTCATACAACTGACCCGCACGGCCAAACATATCTACTAAGCAAGCATAATGTTGCATTTTAGCCAGGAACTTAAATTCTTCGGTCATGTAACGGAAGTATCGAATTCCATCATCTACTTGGCCAGCATGCCCACAAGCAGATATTACGGCAAGAAATGTGACATGATCAGGATGAATTCCATGTTCAAACATCCCATGGAACAAAGCGAGTGTCTCATCCAGGAAACCGTGGTTAGCATAAGCAGCGATGATGCTATTCCATGAAACCTCGTTTTTATTTTCCATGTTGTCGAACATGCACCGAGCGAGTTTCAAATGACCACATTTGGCATACATGTCTACCAATGCACTTTGGGCAAATACATCACGAGCAACTGTGCCCTTGACTAAAATGGTGTGTATCTGTTTCCCATAATGGAGTGAGGACAAGTCTGTGCAAGCTGATAAAGCAGCAGACATGCTCACTTGGTTATATGTTAGTCCTTCTTCCTTAGGGATGGCAATGGGTAGGGTCGAGTGCGGGTTTACCCTATACCAACTCCTAACCCACCGAGTAGAGCCTTCTAAAATACCCGACCAAATAACTACCGGGTATGAAAATTATATAACCATACCCTACCCACCGGGTAACCACGGGTATTCGGGTAACCATGGGTACGAATCCTAAACTACGAACTTATACACATATATGCACATACATACGGTTGTCCATTAAAAATTCTCAATACTTGTAACTGTTCTACCTTCAACAATCCACACAAATAAAAACAGCAAACACATAATAATTGTTCTTGCTTCTACAATCCACACAAACATAATAATCGTCTACATCTTCATCATCAATAATGGTAGCTAAACTCAATTTCTCAAGCTAACTTATTTTCTCAAGGGAAATTGACCCTTTGGTTAGCGGGGCGGGTATAACCGGGCGGGTACTATCGATTACCATACCCGTACCCTACCCTTTATTTTGAAACCGGGTATTACCCGTACCCGCCCCTTAACCCGTCAAAGCGGGTAATTACCCTCGTTGACCGGTTACGGTCGGGTAGGGTACCCATGGTTACGGGTTGGATTGACATCCCTATTCTTCCTTCCCCATTTGCCGGAACAGTTCTATGGCCTCTTCTGGTTTACAGTTCTGGGTACAGCTAGTGATGATGGAGTTCCAACAAACAACATCCTTTACACGCATTCTTCTGAAAATTTGGTGAGCAAGATCCAGCCTTCCACATTTTGCATACATGTCCATAACAGCACTTTCTAGATGAGCATTACCTTCTAATACTAGCCCATCCTTCAGGATTTTGCCATGCAATTCCTTGCCCAGTTTCAGAGCCACCATACCCCGAGATCATAGCCGTGGACATTACCAAATCGATGTACGCCATCTCCATATTCCTACTCTTACAGTAGATATCAATAAGTGCACTTTTTAAAAATACGTTCAAACTTAAAACATGCCTAATTATATAGCCATGAATTTCCTTTCCAAGTGAGAAACTCATGGAGTCCGTTACTGATGGAAGAAAAATTGCTAACGTCCGCTCTATCTGGTTTAACACCTGCAGATATCATCTCACTAAACAAATTTGAAGCCTCTTCCATAAGCCCATGTTGCACCAGTCCAGCCATCATGCCATTCCACTTAACCAAATCAGTCTGCGACAGTTTATCAAACAGTTTACGTGCATCAGCCGACCGTCTACACTTAGAATACATGGAGACTAGTGTATTTGCAACATGAGGATCATACTGTAACCCAGAAGTAACAGCAAGCCCATGAATAAAAGAGCCAAATCGAATCATTGCATCTGCAGAGCAAACAGAAAGAACGCAAGCAAACGTAACTGCGTTGGGTTTGATTCCCGAATTTCGCATCTCATTAAATGCTTTCAGTGCACTACCCGACTCCCCATATTTTGTGAAACTGCCAAGCATCACGTTCCACAGAACACAATCTTTCTGAGACATTCTATCGAACAGTACACGAGCATCCTGCAGATGCCCATTCTCAGCATATAACTTCACTAACGAGCTACCCATGTACATATCCAGGTCAAAACCCATGTCAAAAACATCATCTTCAATTAATTTACCCAGTGCCACATTGTTCAACCCACCACAGGTTTTCACTACAGAAGGGAAAGTGTAATTATCAGGAGAAACCCCAAAAGTCCACATTTTGAAGTAGAACAGTAAGGCCAAATCAAAGCGACCCAGTTTATTCAATCCCCTGATTATCCAATTCCAAGGCATGGTATAATGTAACGGGACCAGATAGAACATTTTGACAGCATCCCTGAAGCTGTCACAGAGTACGTACATCCCCAATATCTTTGGCCCCAGCACCCCATTATCGAGTAGTCCATGGAATATGCACTGGGCATGAACTTGTTTCCCTTGCCTGAGATTAGAAGTTCCAGAACAGAGTTGTTGGAAGTCAGATTCAAGCCTGCTTACTCTAGTCTCATCTACCCACTGCGATGATATGGCGAGAGAGTGTGTTAAGCATGTGCTTGAGTTACTAGCTTTGAACAACCCGCTGATGCTAGGCGAGAAATGTTGGATGAGCTGTAATCTACGATGATGCATCTTAAGAAGCACGTAAGCATAGTGGCTAATGATGACTCATCTCCTGTTCAGAGTCTCACTTATAGTTGGTTTCTAAGCTGTAACCAGCCCCTCAACCAGTTAAGTCCCTGCTTGCTATCACTGTCAAAACAGGGACGAATTGAGGGCTGAAAACGAACAATGAAGAGAAAATGGAGAAAATAGAAACCAACTCTAAGTTCAAAACTATCAATTAGCTAAACTTGAGATAATTCCACATCTGACTCAGAATTTCATAAGGAAAGTCACAGAGGAATGACTGCAGCAAGTTTATAAAACTGGCCAAGTGATGTTAAATCATAAATTCCACCTGACCATAGTGTACTTGTTTGGCAAATGCTTGTCGCAAAATCATTTCAATAAACCCTGCAATGCCAGCTCCCACAGTATGGTTTACCATGTCAAAGTTCTTAGCACTTGAATGTCAAATTTAGATAGGGGTTAGTTATCAGCCAAAATCCATCTGTTGAAGGGAACATAGCTTTACCAGGAAACTTCTCTATCATGATAGAGTTTCTAATATCTTCACATATCTCAGGTGGATTTTGACTGTTAATTAAGGCTGACAAAATCTGGCATTTCAATGCTAGAAATTTTGACGTGCCTGCTGGAATTGTAGGATCTTGTGAGAGGGATTTAAGGATCTTGTAGGAATTGTAGGATCTTGACCTAAAACGTTCTTTCGACTTCAAATTAAGAATTCAAGGATTTAAGAGAAACAACCTGATGGAATTCAGCTAGTGGATTTTACTCTTTAAAAAACAAAGCAGATAATACCCATTCAGCCATTGCTATCTAAAACCTTGTCACATAGCTCACAATACATAGCTCATAGCAGTCATCAAGACAATCAGAAATTGTTGCAACAACAATGTAATACTGAAAACTCTAGCCAGGCATGCATGAAAGCTCAGAACTTTGTCAAGAATACAGACTAAAAGCGGGAAATAGTATTCACTAAAAGGATGTGGAACACAATAATATGGGAACCGAACTCTGATTTCACCGACCTCCATCAAAACCCAATTCTTTAGAACTGCAATGGGGCCGAGCTGAAATTAAGCTAGTTGCAAACCGAAAAGCAGAGAGAAAAGGCAAGCAGCGTACCAATCCCTTGGTGGCGTCATATATAGCCGGTGGCAATGATCCAGCGGCCACTCCGATAATCGAGCGTAGAAGAGAAGGAGCCCGGGCAGGCGACCGGAAAGCGGGCGAGTATTAGCCGGCGGCTGAGGTAGAGGATGGGACTACAGGAGGCGGTGGTCGGCCGGCGGGTTCAACCGTTCTGTTTAGGTTCGTTACTACTTAAAACAAAAATAAACAGCAGAATTATCTATTTTTATCTAGTAGGGCTGGCTGACGAGGAAGATCTTTATCCTCTGCTTAAACAGAATAAAAACTAATAACAAATTAATGATGACTAATAATTCGTAATCATTCTAGGTCACCAAAACTGTTGTATATAAAATCGTGTGTTGGAGTAAAGATCAAGGGTCATTTCTGCCATTGCACAGGGTCTCCATCCACCAATAAAAGATCACTAAATGGAGCATGAATGAAGACTCATATCCTCATTGTTTTCCTGTCTGATCATCAATGGAAAAAACATACAATTGGTGCACACAGTGAGTTGGAGTTGCGATTTTTTTGTTTGTCCGATATCAGGAGCGATCCAGAGAAAGAATGCCGTAAAGAGATCCTACTCCGACGAGGAAAGAACCAGATCAGATCGCAAATTGGGCAGACTTGAGCAGGCAATGTAGGCTGATTCAATTGACTAACGTGTGATCTTGGAAGGCAAAACAGATGATGAGCAGTAGGCAACCTAGTGCAAATTAGCCCATCCACTTCTTACACCTCCAAAAGGGCAAGAAAATAAACCAGGATAAGAAGCAAATGTACTCCTGTCCATTATATGATCCAAGCATCAATCAAACACTTGCACCTGCAATTGTTTACATACCAGCAGAAACAGAAGAAAATCTCGCACTTGCCCGTATAAGAACATCAACACGAACCACGATCAATTTGATTCTAAATTCTGTTCGAAAAACAACACAATCATTCACTATGCAGTTCCAGTGGTAGAAGAAAACCCGGTTGCGTGTTCACTATCCAAAATCAGATGCTAGTAACACGAAACAGCAAATGACAGATGGGCATTTGCTCATCCTACCAATGAACTCAAGTTAGTCATTCCCAGCACAGGGTTTCTCCAACATCCCACTCAACCATTAACCCTAGAATTTATATCCTAACCTGACATGTATGGCATACCTCCACTATATGTACATCCCCAAATTCTCAGCTGTTAGATGACCTTCTCCTGATTGAAGCACTATGAAACTCCTCCCAGCACTCTTCTCAGCTCGGATTTTTGTTCTGCAGTAAGCCTTGATGGGTAATTCACATCCATCTTGATCCTCAAATTCCCTCTCTTGCCTGCTTCCTTTGAGATTGGCATTCCTTCATTTGGGACAACCACTTCAGCACCAGGTTTGACTATATCTGTGAGCGAGATCATAAGGTTTCTGCCATCCACTGTAGCTAGGTTCAGGGTTCCACCGGTGAGGGCCTCAAGAAGGGAAATATCCTGGTTGATCACCAAATCGTTACCATCTCTTTTATATACTGGGTGTGGCTTCTCATCCACCACAAAAATCACGTCAGCAGGGATGATGCCAGGCTCTTGGTTGCCTTTCTCAGGGAATGTGATCTTTGTACCTTTCTTCCAACCAGGTTTTATCTCGATTGTCAGGATCTCTTCAACAGGACGAACCCTTCTGCAAGAGAATTGGTTCACAATGAAGTCAAACTGGAAAAAATTAAAAGAAGCTAAACAGTGATTTAGCGTAAACTTCATCGGAGAGGAACATAAACCTGGGGATCATAAGAACCAGAATAGAAGTAATGTTTGAAACGGAAAGGAAACGAGCACTTATTTCAGAAATGAAGATATGAAACTACTGCACACCCCATTTGCCAAACAGAAATTAAAGTTCCCACAATAGAGCAGATGGTACTGCAGCTTTTAGTTCCTAGAGGCCAAGCACAAAGGACTAACAAAATCATGTACAGAAGTCAAAACTGTTGACCAATTACATACTCAACAAAATGAAGCAATGGCAGAGAAACCACACAACATCAACCCTGCCTGAATCAAATAGGCATAATCAAATCCCGAGAGAAACCACGTTACATACACCCATAAGAAAGTAGGTCAAGAAATGCTCATAATAGAGTTGCCAGATTCATCTGCCGATCAAAAGGAGGGCGCCTAAGTCCTTATTAGTCTTATTTCTAGACAGGGAAAGATGCATTAAGCAGAGCAACATAGGAAAGCAATTTAGTAAAAAGACTTGATCCAAGTTCCTATAAGAAATATTTGAAACAAAAAAACAGTTAGTATTCAGCTAATCAGAGGGAGGACTGAAATCAAGTTAGCAGAACCTAAGTGTACATCAGATAACTTTCCCAGTTCGGATGAGCTTCCTAGCAGCCCGGATGTATTGAATCTTCTAACTAGTAGTAAGTATACAGTTCCAGATTCAAATCTCAGTCCAAGGGCAATACTCACAACACAAAGCACAATCTTGACATCCCACCAACAATAACACCCGAATTCAGTAACTTTGATTACATATCGTCCAACAAAAGCCTATATGTTCACGACTACTTTACCCTACTCTAAAGTACTCCAAGAATGGTTTGTTAAAGGGTACATCTTAACAGTAAATGCAACCAATAGAGCAATTCACTCCACGATCATTTCTCCAGTTCCCCCATATCCCAATTCCCATCCAGTCTAAGTCAAGAACCCCATTCTGATCTTGATTTATATACAATAGAACAATGCAAGGGCAAAATCCCCCAAGAGCATAGATGCGATCACTCAAGGAAAAGAAGAGAAACGATGAAATAACGTACCCAGAAGCAGCATCGAAGACATTCCTAGAAATCTTCATCTTCTTCTTCACACCTTTGTAAAGCTCCTCCAAGCTACATCCCAACAAATTCTCAATGGGGGCAGCTTTCCTCATCTCCCCTCCATTCCCATGATAATGAGTATTAGTCCTGAAAAACCCTCTCCCTCCTCCAGCCGCCCCTCCACCTCCAGCCCCATTCCCCGCGGAACCACCAGCACCGCCAGCACCGCCGCCGGCCTCCTGACCGAACAACTCCTCGTAAATATCGGCGGCGTCCCTGGGCTTGAACCTGAAGGCAGGATTGGGGTGCTGGCGCTGATAATAGTGGCGATTGGGCGCGGCGGAGGTGGAAGGAGAGGCAGGGGAAGGCTGCGGGAAGAGCCCCGATTTGAGAGCCTCCTCGCCGTATGAATCGTAGATCTGGCGCTTCTGAGGATCGCTGAGGACGTCGTAGGCCTCGGAAATCTGCTTGAACTTGGCCTCCGCCTCGGCTCGCTTGGTGGTGGGGTTCTTGTCCGGGTGCCAAATCATGGCGAGGCGCTTGTAGGCCTTCTTGAGGTCGTCGTCGCTCGCGTTCCGGTTGACCTTGAGTATGTTGTAGTAATCCATGCCCATTCTCCCCCGGCGGGCAACGGTGTCGCCGTCGCCGGCTCGCTAGCGCCTATAGAACGAGAGAGAAGCGGCGGAGGGTACAAGAAAGAGAGAGAGAGAGAGATGGAAGGAAGGGAGTCGAAGGATTGAAGAGGGAGAAGGGTGAGAGATTGGAGAAGAAGAAGAAGAAGTTCTTGTTCTTCCCCTGGCGCTGCGACGGACGTGCGGGGAGGGAAGGAGAAAAGCAAATGGGCCGAAACCAAAGAAGTGTATCAAATCATTTTGTGGGATCCATTTCCCGAGAGCGAGAGACGTGATTGGCAATTTTTTATTTTTATATATATTCTTTATCAGCGTGTAATAACGGAATAGAATTAAGTATTTTTAATTGATTGCAGGCTCTGTACTAGGTGTACTATACTACTACTAGGAGACATGGTAGAGAATGGGCTGGGCTCAAGTCGGATTGGTCCAATTTTGGGCCTATGCCAATCTAGGTTTGAGAAGTCTAAAGTCTAAACCACATCTTTCTAGCACTTCTCCAACAACACTACTACTTTACTTTACATTCTCCCCCTCGAGGAAGGAAGGTCGTATATACGGGTCACATCTTCGTCCTCTAAAATCAGCACCTTCTACAACTCCTCGCGCCATGCTTCGTAGAAGCTCGAATCCTGCTTTTTCGGTATGTTGCAATCTCCAGCGGAGATAATACGTGACAACGATGTTGCATTTCATGTGATTTTGGTTAGCTCCCAGATCTTAGTAAAATCCGCCGACGGTGTTGCCGTCAAATGAAGAGAGCAGGGCGATTTGTTGGTGTCTGGTGGCTGACTCGGAGTGGGATCATCATCATCATCAATCTAAGTCGGTCAAAATTTCCCACGTCAATCAATTTTGTTCTTTGTATTAGTCTGCTCCGTGGAATTCGGGGGACTCAAAAGTCTTGTCTTGCACAACAATAATTAGTACGAAAACTTTGAAATGTCCAGAAACTGAAAGAAGGAAATAGACGAGGTTTGGCTATTTTGCAGTTTTCATCATCGGTAGGAGAAAAAAGAACGAACCTAGCTAGTTGCTTTGTTAGGTGAAAAATGAGAAGAAGAAGAAGATAAATATATTTTTATAGGTTTGGTTTTTGATTAATTGCTAGTTAAGAGATTCTAATTTCAAATCTTCAAATTTAAGACTATTAATAATAATATCACTGGACTAATTCCTTTTGTGCATGACAGATATCCCAGGATTTTGGATGCATAATCCAAACGTTATTCATCAATTCGGAATTATTAGCATATTTTATTACTTTAAATTTTAGTACACTAAATGTTCATTGGTATAGATTTACACAATAAAGGACAATAGATGGAAATTTTTTGTTTAAATTTCGGGTGCATAATCCAAACCTTATTCTTCACTTCAGATAGCGTATGTTATTTATTTAACTTCAATTTTTTTTAATTTTAGTACAGTAAATGTTCATTCAGATATACAAAATGATACTCGTTTTTCCAAATTTGACACGGCATAATTTCTTTCATTTTACTGAATGACGAATGTTGTATGATTTTCTACATGGAACATAAAGTTTGATAATAAAATATTATCATGTTTAAAATATATGAAAATGGATATTATCTTATATAATACAATTATTTAATTTTTCAGTGATAAACAATTTAACTTTAAACAAATGAGATGTACTCCATTAAAAATCACGAAGGTGTCTATTGACATAATTATGCAGATTAAATTATCTTCTTATTTTTGGTGTAGTGAAAATAATAAGATCTCTTGGGAAAATATGGAGGAATCATTTTTTTTTTTTTTATAACCCAGGAATCTTAACCCCACGTGCCACTTTGTGACAGCGGGGTCTACCAAACCTGGGGAGCACATATACAAGACACAATAATATGGAGGAATCATTTAATCGAACATGAAAGGCTTTTATTAGGATTCCTTACTTATAATATTACTAGTCATAAGTCCTAAATGTTTCTTGTTGTACTTTGGAAGTTTGGTCCCTCTTTCTAGAATGGTTGAAAATCCCCGCCGGCTTGCATTGAATTTGCGCCAAACATCTTGGACTTCTTATTTTTCTGGGATGAACAACCACATTTTTTATTTTCTATTACGGCTTTTTTTCACATTCCATCCTTGTAATTTGACTCAAGTGAAAAATAAATCTATAAACTTTTAATTTTCCTGAATCAAGTTTAACAAATGTAGTAATGTACCTCTTTGTTACTATTTTCTGCCACACTTCTACTAGTGGTGGCACGTCTTTCTCGTCCGAGTCTGCCAATTATGTAGGAAACGTCCAAAATACCATTTGGAAGAGGATGACAAAAGAGTTTTTTGCAAAGTCCATCAAACATCAAAATATCCTTAAAATTTATGTACCATCTAAAAAACATTGAACAAAACTAGATCGAACGATTTCGAGCACACCCATTTTAACTGTTTGATAGGCCCAATCTCACTCCACCAAAAGACTAGGGTAGACATTTAAGTTCGGTTTGCTTTTAAGAGCCTTAGAGAATGAAATGTTCAAGAATTCCACAAAGAAATGCACAAAGTGTAAGTTTTTAGACCCTTAAATGGAGGTAATCACATTTTATGAGTATCGAGCCACTTGAGGGACTTATCTAGCCACTAATAGGGATGGAAATGAGGCGAGTTTGAGATAGATTTTGTTAAACTCAGGTTAACATGTCCGAATGTAGCTGCCCAGATAGACTATGTCGCCTGCAAATGGACCCTTTTCTCTTTAAAACCGCACAAAGAAAACAATGTACAGTTCAAAACATTACAAATGGATACTTGGCTTCAGCCATTCTGTGTATGCTTTGGTTGATACACATTTCAGCTCCCCCATCTGGAGCTGGCAGCCATTGACGGCCGAATAAACTGTAAACTGTAAACAGAAAACACATTCCAACACCCAAACTAAGAAAACAAAAGAATACTCTCTCAAACCCCCCAACGACACAACAAATATACAAAGGGCCAGGAAAAAAAGAAGCATCACAATTCACAACAAACCCGCCATTCCGCCGCGAAGCAGCCAGCCAGAAGCTCTTGTCATGATCTCTCTGTAAACTCGAACCCGAAAAACCATCCAACAGCAGCACCATAATGTGCCTTCTCCTGGCTCGTCCATTCTCGTCCAAAGCTGTACTCTTGGTTTATACAATGGCAACGAAAGCTAGAAACGGACAGGAAAACACTCAGCGAGCGATCCACGAGCAACCAAGATAGCTCTCCCTTACACTGGAATCGCATGGCCAGTGAGCGCGTCATGGAGCTGGAGGGACCCGTCTTTCATCAGGTTGATGCTCAAGCTCTTGAACCTCTCCCTCGAGTACTGCCTTGAAGCCTTTCTCCAGTCGGTTCCAGCTTTCATCATCGTCACGAATTCGTCGTAGCTAATGCACCCGTCCTTGTCTGTGTCTACCTCTCGCATGATGTCATTAAGGGCATCCTCTTCTGTTTCACCATTTTCGTCGGCCAATGCCTCTCGTAGCTCATCCAGCTCGATAAATCCACTGCCATCCCTATCGAAGTATACAAACGCCCTGCGGACGTGCTCATCGTTCTCCATCTTCTGCAGGTGGATTGTGACTGCTACAAACTCGCCGTAGTCCAGAACGCCATTTCCATCAACATCAGCCTAAACATGAAACATAAGTTGCAGAGACTTTGTAAATTATGAAAGAGAAATTTAGAATTCAAACCCTGATAATTGATAATAAAGCGTGTGTGTTGTGTTTTACCACTTCCATCAGCATCTTGATCTCTGGCTCGGCCAACTGTGAGCCGACCTTCCGAAGGCCAGCTCTCAGCTCCTCGTATGATACTTTGCCATCACCGTCACAATCCATCAAAGTGAACATGTCTCTTATGACTTCCACCTCTTCGAGTGATAAGTGTTCAGCAATGACCCGGAGTGCTTTCTTCTTGAATCTGTTCATCACAGAGAACTGCTTGAGCCTCGTCCTCACAATATCTCCCAACGGGACATTTGGAGCTTTCTTTGCATTCTGAATCCATGGATGATCTATACCAACCAAATCAAATGATCAAAAGTTGAACCAGCAGTTAGAAGAAGTCAACTTTTTTCACAATCAGAGGAAGCATTCTTGTTTATCACTTTACTAACATCAGAGGTAGATAGTTTTCCTTTTCTATCAGTTACGCATGATAAGCATATACCACAGCTAATGAGCCTCTTTTGCTATTATGTTCCCTAATTCCCCATCACTTTCAGTAGTCTATAGAAGTACAATCACCAAAATAGAAACTATTTAGCTTTAACAGAAGTCGCAAGCATCGTCCTCTCTGGCGGCTAATCACAAAAGTCCCTCAAGAATTCAAATCCAAACAAGGGCTGCCCATCACTATACAGAAATGCTCATATTTAAGTTTCTTCAAACCTCTTAAAGACTAATGAAAACTTCCTGCTACTTAACACGCGAAATGAATCCTTGATGCTGCAAGAACCTGAAACGGACAATGTCATGGCCAGATTGAGAGGGGGCATACCTAACACTTGCTGAGCAGTTAAGCGCTTGGAGGGATCTGGATCCAACATCTGCCTCACCAGACTCTTGGCACTTTCTGAAATCTGGGGCCATGGTTCCCTCTTGAAATCAAGATTCCCCCTCAATATTGCAAGGGCAACACCCTGCTCACTCTCTGCCAACCCAAAAAAGCACAACAAATTCTTAAAATCCCCCATCAATCATTCCACAGCACTTTTTAGCAATTGGGTTGTCCCCTTTCCAGCTATTATTCTGCTGGTACTTGTGAAAGAACACTTTTTTTCAATGCTGTGAAATAAAAAAGGGTACCTGCCCAAAATGGAGGAACCCCACATAACAGAATGTAAAGTATCACTCCAGCACTCCACACATCAACCTCTGGCCCATAGTTTCTCTTCAACACCTCTGGCGCCATGTAGTATGGACTCCCAACAATCTCAGTGAATATCTCCCCTACAATAACAACAACAACAAGATATACCCTTTAAAGATCAGATCCTAAAACCCACACCAGAAAAATAATGGAAATTGAAACGGTCAGAAAGCAGGACAAGAGTAGAGATAACAACCCGAAATCCCAAGAATTCAACTCCTAAATCGAATCAACCAAGCAAATTGAAAAAAACCCCAGAAATTGAAAATCCCCCACCCACCCACCAGGCTTGAAGAACACAGACAACCCAAAATCGATGGCCTTCAGAGGCGAATTCTCCTTCTTATTCGCAAACAAGAAATTCTCGGGCTTCAAATCCCTGTGCATGACCCCATTCGCATGGCACATCCTCACAACCTCGGCGATCGTTCTCGCCACGCTGGCCGCAGCTCGCTCGCTGTAATGCCCTCTGGCCACAATCCGGTCAAACAGCTCCCCACCTTCACACAGCTCCATCACCAAATGAACGTTCTCGTAGTCCTCGTAAGTCGCCCTCAACTTGACGATGTTCGGGTGGTCGGGCAAGCTCGCCATGATGGCCACTTCCCTCCTCACATCCTCTATGTCCACCGCCGTCCGCAGCTTCCGCTTCGAAATCGACTTGCAGGCGAGCGCCTCCTTCGTCTCCCTGTCGGTACACAGATACGTGATCCCGAACTCGCCCCGGCCCAGCTCCCGGCCCAGGATGTACTTGTCTCCGATCCGGGGGCGGTGGCTCACGGGGACGACGTCCTTCAGGACCCGGATCGGGGCCGGGGAGCGAATCGGGTCCTCGGAGAACGGGTTGGGCTTCTTCTCCCTGCTGTTGGGCTTCTTCCTGGCGCCGCCGTGGGCTTTGGACTCCCGCGGCGGAGAATCCGGGCGCACGCAGGCGTTGCAGTTGCCCATTTCAATTAGCTGCTGCTGCTCTGCCCTTTTTTACTCTGGCTGCCAGAGCAACAGGGGGAAAGGGGAAAGAAGAAGAAAATGAGTTGAATTGCTGCTACTGGTTGTGGAATTGAACCGAAATTGGAGGGGAGGCGGAGGTGGAGGTGGTTGGCGGCGGCGGAGGCCGGCGGAATATTTGGTTGAGAGAAGGAGAGGAGAGAGAGAGAGAGGGGGGAGAAATGGGGAAAGCGAGGGAGAGAAAACGCGGGGGGTTCAGTTGAGGAAAGGAGGAGAGAGGGCTTTTTGAAAATAATAATAATATTTTTGGTGCCGGTGGTTCAATTCTATTGAGTTTGCTTTCGTTGAATTTTGATTTCACACTGTATATTTATTTGCTGTTCTTTTGTAGTTTTTTATTATTATAAAATAATAAATGGATTTTATTTTAATAAGAAGAATGAGAAAAACAGTTGATTTCTTCAAATTGAGTGGATAATACCACGAGCTAATCGAGCTCTTGTTTGGAGACCAATTTTCAAACTAGAACAGTCGTTCAATCATTAAATGAGATAGAAGACCTTTGATAATGGTTCTCCTAAGGACAAAGTTAAAAAAATAATAATTTTTAAGTAAATAAGGATATATTGATGAGGCTCGGATTGTAAATTAAATCATATACCTATTTACATGCACAATGTTAAATTTCTTCGATGAATAAGGTTTCTTATTCATAAAAAATAAGAACACTTGTTCCATTCCATAAGGCATCTTTCATTTGGGCTTTCTGATACACAATAATAGGCGCGTAAAGTATGTCATTTGTTACCAACTTCTTAGTCGTGAGATCATTTTGTAGTGACGAGAAGCTGGTGATAGATGTGGGCGATTGTTTAGGGTTGGGACTCGTATTCGAGATTCGGACCATTGGTTCGGTTCATTTAACTGGTTGATACACAATCCAACACAATGTGCAGAATACATGTACTCTAACAGACCGTTTGGTTCATTCTAAAATGAATTACTGTGTAGAATTCCTGTGTTTGGTAGTCATATTCAATCTTTAGAAATAAATGAATTGATTTCTCAAACCATGTTTGGTATATGTTTTGAATTGAATTAAATTAAAAGTTTCTCCAACTATACCCTTATTAATTTTCGGAAAAAACAATATTCATTGAAAATTCATCTTCTAAAATACGTCTTTGGTCCCATACGTAGAATATCAAAACTGTTCTTGTGTGTTTATATTCTATTAATTAGTTCTTTTCCAATATTTCGTGGAAGAACCCTACAATCTAGTTGTGCCTTCTCAAAGTACTGATACAATCGAAGCAAAAATAAAAAAATAACTAGCATATGCTACTAACGTTGCAATCAAATTCTTGGTGACGTTTCTCATACTGCATCAATTGGCGCCAATTAATATATGTAGAAGTAATTTTGTTAATACATGAGGATAATTATGTCATTCTATTATAATTAGTATATACTTGTTGAATTCATTTGCAAATTTCATCTCAATTCCTAGGAATTGCTATAATTAGTTCCAATTCCGTAGAATTCAAAATTCAAAATTTAAAATGAATTTTTTTAAATACCAAACACAAATGAATTTTATTTCAAAATGAATTTATCAAAATTCGTGAAATTCATTTATACCAAACGGTATTAGGTCTATAAAAAAATGGGTTGGTTCCGAGTCTAGAGTGTGGTTGTGAAATTAGTAAATTACCACCAGGCGTCGACATTGTTAATTGTAGAATAGAATATTCATTGGCTTGGCGCAGAGAGTCAAATTTGCAAAGCGGCGTGAGCCTGTCTGCCTGCCTAAGGCTGCCGCGTGCCATGCCGGGGCTCCTTTAACCGGTCACCAACTTCGACGACTTTACTTGCTCCGCAACCACAACTATCCACCGCCGATTGAGATGCGCTGTTCCATCTCCATTTCTCGATCCCATTTATTTCTCGCCAGCCCGCCTTCATTCGGATTCATTACCCATCAGAAAGGTTCTTAAAAACTACTCTAAGTTACTTAGTGGTCGAGAACAAGTTGAATATAATAATTCAAATTGTTAGAAGATGTTCAATATACCATATACTAACTTGTTCTCTCAAATTCAAGTTACTCATATGGACTTGAAGCTTGCACATTCCCAAAATGGGGTCGTCGGGATTTGAATAGAAGATCTATCTCAATAAGATAAGACCCTTACACCATTTCAACAACAAGCTATTCCCAGTAACACGAGTTATTGGGACCAGTTGGTTTATGATATGGTATCAGAGTCGGTTCGTCCTTGATGATTTCAAGTATTCAAGTCCTCACAAACCCCTCAATATTAATTCTTGACTTAAAGCACATGTGTATTACAGACCTGTGCAAACTTAAAGTCCGTGACTTTCATTTGAAGGGACGTGAGAAGAAGTGATTAGTATGCGTACATGGAAATCTCTCAACAATTCAAGTTTTTTTAGATCAGTATTTGTGTTACGACATATGTTATGCCACGGAGTACACAAACACGAAATAAGACAATTTAATGTTTGTTTATAAGGTTGACATATGTTGATTTTTATAATTAGGTGCTACATAAAAAATTCGAATATGAGACCTTTATATTCAAGACTATTGGTATTCTCAGTGGATTAAAATTCTTTGATCCAAAGATAATTTAATGATGGATGGAGTATTTATATTTTACTCATAATCATCGTATACAAGAGGCCACATTAGCATACAAGAAGAGAATGATGTATGTTTATTTTAATTGACCAAATTAATCACCAAACATCATATACTTTGGATATTAGTTCATACTTTGGTCCAATCTCAAATGAATTAAAACAAAGGGGAGAAAGGAAATTCCGCCGTGCACTTCAATTTCCCCAATCGGATTTGGACGGTCCACTAAGACGAAGTCGCTCCCCTTGACTCCAAAACGGAGGTCCACGCCAGTCGTTTACTCGTGTTTTTCCTCCAGTCAAATCTCTGCTAACCATAACAACGCGGTTGGGTAAAACTATGGGTACAAATCGTTGGCTAATACGTTCATTAAGAAGTTGTTTTTACTATAGATGTGAGAGGTTTGTACAACGTCTAAGTTTCGATGGAGGAGATTTCAAAACTGCAATATAGGGCTGGCATTTTGATGAGTAAGCTCGTTATTAGTCGAACCATGAGAAATCACTGATGTAGGGGACTAGGGGTTGAGCTCAGGTGCTATCTTCTAATGCTCAGGTTGTCACCCAAATTAGTGGCGATTTGAGTTGAACTATGACCATATTGACAAATAAAATTGCAAGATGATGATATTTAGATATATAAAATGAACATGACATGACGTATTTTCATATTTGAAAAATTTTCTAAAACACATTTTGTCGTTCCAAGATTGAGAGAGAAGAAGAAATTTCGATGAGTTAGAGATTTGAAAAGTGGAGAATAAACAATTAGAGGGGTAAAGTTTTATTTTAATTTATGTGAAAGATGATAGTCTAACGTATAGATTAGAATGGGTAGCGAATATTTTAAAGTACATACAAATAATTTAGTAACGTGATATCAAATATAAAGATTGTTTGTTGTCTCTAGAGGAGACACAACCCTAATTCACGCATTATTGAGTTCACTCACACCATTTAGTGATTGTTCAAGCAAGTCGGTGATTATTCACGGAAGGGTTGTGGACTTGTGGTTATTCATTGCCTATAGTGTCTCTGCAACTCGATTTTGTTTATCGATCTAGCGATCCTCCTGGCTGGCTAGCCAGCTAGCGTTATAACAAAAACTCAGCTGACATATATCTAATTCAACAACTCAATAACATATTGATTTGGCTCATAAGAAAACAGGAGGAAATTAATATACAATTATTAATTATACATCGTAGCTAAAGTCTAGTCCACGAGATATCATCTATGGTGTAGAAATCTAAAAAATTCCAAGTCTTGTTTATACGCTAAAAACTTGAATTAAATAAGAAATTAATTGAAATTAATACAATCAAAACATCTTGCCATTGCTTTCATTAATTTGAGATAAATTATTCACCAACTCCATCATCATCAACAAACTCTTTAACATATGGCCAAAAAAAAAAAACAAACTCTTTAACATTTTTTAGAGAAATTTATAGCTGCCCCATTGACTTTGTCTAACCTACTCATTACAACGACTTGGTCATTTTCCTTCAATATATGCTTCTAAGCCTACGAAACAAAACTTGCAAAATGGTCATTACAAATTGGTCTCTTTAATTATGAAAACATATTTCTAATAATATGTATACTTACTAGTCTTACAACAATAGAGTTGTTTGAGAAATTTTGATAACACAAGAATATGGGTGTTAAGAGGAATTATTTGCGCTTATGTTCAAGAACTCATGTGTACCCATGAAATTGCAAATGCCCGTTGGATTGAGTTGAGTTTGGTCTTCCAAATCTCATCGGCTATTATACTGAATTCTTTTGGCATATGCGCCCAGCTAACTTCAATTCGAGTTTAGAGAAAAATAAAGATCCAACCCGACGCGCCACCATACAAGCTTAATAATGAATCCCCAGTTCGTCACCAACGTATAATTTCCATGGAATTGTTGTCAAAGATTACTATTGCCTCTCCAAGTTCGTGTAAGTAAAATCGACAATAGATTCCTATCCTCCAAACAAAGAAAGCCATATTTTTTTTCCATCTTTTCACGTTAAGCAAAAGTGGGGTGGAAACAAGCCTATCCAAATCATGTTAAAGCCTTTTGGAGGGCCATTGCCATTCTATTGCCTTTGTGAAAGCTAAAGAAAGGAGCAATGATGGCAGCGGTCACCAACCATGTTGGATGCATGGAAAGGGCAGAAGACTTTTTCTACTAATGGATTTTTGTCACCCACTAATTTAAGGGCATGACTGCCCTACCTGTGTAGGGCTTAACTTAACTTCCCGAAAAAGGTTTGGAGTTTGGACTTTATTAGAAAGGAAAAAAAAGGAAACCGTCGTTGTTGGCTGCTAATGGCGTCCATAATTATGTTCCTAAATGTGTTCAATCCACAGCTCAGCTGCTAGCGTCTCCTCCACGGTCCACTTGCAACGTTTCAAAGACGGGGAAATAAACAAATGAACCACCGGGCCTCCGTGGGACTTGGACGGAGGACTTTTCCCCACTAGCATAAACTATCTTTAATTCCTCAAAAAGGATTCCAGCTTCGCATCGAGACGTGGATGTAGAGTGGAGGCCAACATTTCATGAGCATGTCACAATCAATTATGACGAATCGTTAACTTTTACCAACTCGCCATGCAACAGTCGTAGCAGGGTCGAAGGTTGATACGATCGTTTATTGAGTGCTTACACCATTAACTCGAGAGTCGCTCCACGTCTTAACGCATAAATCAGAGGAGACATCGCGCGAGTCTCCAACTAAACTAGCAGCACGACTGCTGTGAAGATATTGAGTTTTGTATGACTATGTAAAATAACTACATCCCATAAATATATTCGGACAGCTGAAATTTAAATCTCATTTGAACATAACAACAGAACAAATGGTCATTCCTTAAGATCTTTCTACAGAGAGTATGAATCTAGAGACTAACCTTTATAAGTCGAGGTGGCGAGATCAAACGGGGGAGACGGCTAGGCCTTCTTCAAAAGCAGGACGACTCCAGCTTCGCATTACATGAAATGATCTTCGACTAGCTTAATCAGCTCCTCCAGCTTCTTAATTATCTTAGGGTTCATCAGATCCCTAGCTTCCCTAATGAGAGTACCTTCCCGGCTGTGATGGTAAGCATCCACCACTGCCTTCATCCACGTATGGAGCTTTTCCGGTGTCCTGCATTGACAGCAACTGAGGATTAACTCTGCTTACAACACAGAAGGGAACATCCCCTGAAATTGTGGACTATGGATGTTTCTGAAATTTAGGAATTATGGATGCTGACATGGATGCTAGTTGAATGAAGCAACTGAAATTCGGTATCAAAATACGTACGTGTACAGGCAATCTACATTGCCTCCTTCAAGTTCTTCCCCGGGAGTGAATGCATCGTTTAAGTTGGATAATCGTTCCTCTGGATCCTCGATTGTGAGAAGATGCTTCACTATTCTTATTTCCTTTGGCATGAGCCTCTGAAGATTACCCACTGCTGTCTTGTACAGATGATACAGTATGTCTTTTACCTGTCATATAAAAACAAAAAGTAACAAATCACTGATGCACAGGGGGTAAAAGACCTTTCAAGGTGATATTGGTAACCGGGTTCCAAACCTAAAGTAGATTTGGAACTTTCATCCACCCGTTGCCTCTAGTGCTAGGTCAACTTCTTAGGTCTACAATTAAGAACTTTGAACAAATTGATGCAGATATGCCTTTGGTAGTTTCAGTTATTTAGCACCTTAGATGTCAGCTATGACTGGAGCACTTCAAATAGATAACTACATTATTCATCAACGGTTAAGCAAAGAATGAAGCAACCCAGCAGTCAAACATAAATCATTTATCTCAGCAATATACTTTTTCAAGGATAGTCTTCACGCATAGCAATTTTTATAGCATTAATCTGCCATTTTCAGCTAAGAAGGACGTGACAAAATATAAGGATGTAACAGAACTATATGTCTCTGATTCACTTTACTTCCTCTAGGTCGAACCCATTCCAACATCCAGGATTTCCAATTTTTGTCAATTCCAAATTGTAATTTCTTTATGCTTTGTTCTGGTATATTATTAAATCATGGAAATCAAGAATTATAAAATGACAATGTTAGTACTAGAAACTTCCAGTTAGAGCTTCATAGACATACACCAGAAAGGCAATTTCACTGAAGGGAAGGGCAGTCATGAACTGTCACTTGTACCTCATCTTTAGTCATATTGGTCTCCTTAGCATCTGACCAGGCTTTAGTGAGCATCAATACCAATGCTGAATCCAGTTGATTTTTTTGTGCCAAATCATCTATTTTCCGGCATGCAGCATCTAGAGAAGGTGAATTGATAATGTCTTGCAACTTCAGCTCTGCTGCATTTACTGCTTTGGTATCCTCTGTTGCATTATCATAGGCTTGTACAACAGCTACACAGTCATTTCCCAGTTTCGCCAAGGCTGGTCAGATTCCAAAAGACAAAAAAGAACATCAGTGTCAATATAGAAATAATCAATTGGTAAGCGAACACAATCACACTTCAGAGTCATAAATGGTCAAGAAGCAAGATAAAGTTCAAGATATGTCAATTGGAATAGAACTCATGCTCAGTCAATAGCAAAATAAGTATATGATACACAAATAGTACATGAAATGCTATGTTTAATCTCTACGAAACAGTTCTGAGCTTGAACCATGGAATATGTAACCTATTAAACATGACTCGTCATCCTTGAACCAACAATTTGATTGAAGTGGTGAAAGTATTCACTTGAATTGACTTCGAAGCATTTTTGTGCAGGTAAAGCTCAAAACATCCAAGAACTATCATCACAATAGTTTCAATCAGCCTAGGCTCGAGTATACCTATATGAATCTCCATATTATGAAGAAAATAACTAATTCTCAACCGTCAACAAGAAACAATGTATTACAGTGGAATAGATTCAGTTACAGAACTTTATGACCAGCCTGTATTTGCTCAGTTATAACACACCAAGACAACAAAACTCCAAAAGCAGATGAACAATCAACTAAAATGTGAGGAATCATAATTTCCTTTTTTCTTGAAATAAAATATAGTCTGCTGACAAGCAGCAGAATAAAGCATAATAAGAGAATTCAGACCCACCATTCTGTTCAGCTTTGTCGTCCTTATATGACTGTGCCACAGTATACAGATGCACAAAAAATTCTTGAGTGAAATCCTTCCGCCGCCTAGAAACAATCTCACCAAGCTCAGCAGGTGCCTTCCTGATGGCTTCCAGAAGCTCATTATGCCGCTGCACATCTTCATCAACCTGTCATAAGTCCATCCAAACCCCAAAATGATAAGCTGAGCAAATAAAGGATCTTCCATTCACTAACCAAGTAACCATACATTTTCTAGTGAACGAAGTAAAAGCATAGTGTTCCCTTGAAAATAAATCCAAACACAGCAAACAGAATAGGGAAAGATATGCTTCAAGAAACCAATACACAACAGACCTCAAGAAGTATACGAATCAAGGAAACTAAACCTATTCAACCAATTGACAAGCCAAAAACGTATTCACTTAAGCAGCACCATCTATCTTTACAAGATTGGTATCCCCACCTCTTTAAGCTTCCTTGAAAGCCTGAGTAAACTATGCTTCATCCCAGGGTCAGTCTCATTGTCAGCTCGTTCCTGGCAACGCCTGTAGAAATGAGGACGGAGACCGTCCCATTCCCTACTAAACGCGAGCAACCTTCTCCAATCAGTTGGAGTGGTCTTGTCCACCATGAAGACTTCGATTAGCTTGTCACAAACTCGAATCCGACCTTCATCGTACTCCAACACATCTATAACCTCCTGTTCCTGGCTCGCTTGTTCAGGCTCAACGACAGAAGCAGGTTGCGAAGAATTGGACGATGGTGACTTCTCATCGCTAGGCACCGTTGTTGCACTTCGGGCAACAGCAACAATAGAGAATTTCCGCGGCCTAATTGCATTTACTGCCAAGTAAGCTGAAACATCCAAGCAAATTCTAACTCAGAACTACTGAATAGAAAACGGAGCCAGGGAGGTCGACCGAAAGAATGACAGACAGACCTTTGAAGTGAGGGGAAACGCTGAGATAGCGAGGGGAACGGCCCAAGGGGATGAAGGAAGAAGGAGAAGAGTGACCTCGAGAGGCAATCGCAGAAGATGCTGAGCAACAACTCGAGATAGTCGCAAAAGAGGCTAAGTCCGCCATGGTGAGTAGCCTTCTAATTTAACACCTGGCAAATCTTGAAGCTGGGTGAGAAGAGTGTCGCGTACTTCACCAGACTTCAAACTATTCTCTGTGGCATTTCGTCGAGCACCTGTCCGTCGTATGGGATAACGATTTTGCACAGATACTTAACGGCGAAACAGCTTCGGTTGAGATTTTCTGGCGAACCAGTTTCGTGTCTGCTAGCAGTTCTTCGGCTGCCGAAGGTTCTTCCCGCGTCTGCTGCCTGGAGGGCTTTCTAGACTACGGACCTTGAGATTATTGTGGGGAAAAGAAATCCAGTGGATTAACAAGAACTCTTTGAAAAACTCACCCGACCCGACTCGCTCCTTTAACCCGACTCAGAGTATACCAAAAAGCGGTGTTATTAAGACCGAGCCGAGCCGGTCGGTCTGACTGGTAAAACCGCTACCCGGTTGTCAAACCAGCTCGGCACAGTCAAAAAACCGCTACGGTTTTATATAACGGCTAGCAAGCGGCCAAGGCGGTTAACTAATCGAGCCACTTACCCGATTTTTGCGCATCGGCTGGTAATTTTAATTAAAAAAAATCAGGAAATTGGAAAAAATCAAGGAGAGAGACGAGCTCTGAAAGCAGAATCCGTCGAAGCTCTCGTCGATCGTCGATTTAGCCAGCACAAGCCCCGGCGAATCCAGCGACGACGTTCATCCTCCCCGCTCTTTACTCATTGATCAACTTCTCCAGCTTTGCTGCCTCTCTTCCGTCTCCGCTCCCCTGCTCTGGCCGGCGTCGAGAAGAAAGAAACGTGATGGAGACTAGAGGGAGATGTCAGATGGATGGAGGGATAGAGAGGTGGGGATGGCCGGAAGGCTTCCTTGCGGCGGTGGAATTTGAGGGAGGTGAGGTCGAGGGGCCAAGGGGAAGCATTTTTTAGGTTATAGCGGGCTGATTGAAAATTGGCTTTTAGGGTTTATAATTGTGTATATATATTAAGTCAAATTACTAAATGATACATCTAAAATAAATAAATTTCAGTAATTAAATTGTTTAGTATATTTATTATGTTTTTTTACTACTTTAAGTGTCTTCTACTTATAATATTATTATTTATAAGGTATCGGTTCTCTAACGGTTTTTTAACGGGTTAACACCGGTTGAGCCACTAAAGTGCGAGCCGTTCATATTACCGGATCATACTCTGGTTCGGTTCTGACAACATTGCCAAAAGGTCAATCTTTCGCCCTTGTTCAACTTGTAGGAGCGTCAGCTCAACCCGTAGCCCCCAAAATACACAATTTACTACTTACTAGGGTATGTCTGGATTTGTTTCGTACACAGCGGCGGAAACAGGGAGCTACGACCTCTCCTATGGACTCTGAATTTTTTTTTTTTGTGTGACAAACAGAGCGTAGGGGATGCTCTAATCCTTATGCATTAACCAAGCTGGGGGATTGACTCGCAATTAAGTCATAGTACAACCAATAATTAAGTCTCGCGCTAGGCGGCTCACAAAAATGCACACCCACAGAGAGATCGTGTCCCTTGGAAGCCAGGTAATCAGCCACGACATTACCCTCCCGATAGACATGTGAGACTTGAACTTTCCAATTAAGAGCAAGAAGCCTTCGAGCTTCCCTGACCATTACGAAGTGAGGATGATGCGCATCCGCCGAATTGAGAAGCTCAATAACTGTTCTAGAGTCGGTTTGCACTTCAACCTTTTTCACTCCTGCCTCCCAGGCGATCCGCAGGCAAAACACAATACCCTCAAGCTCGACATGGGTTATAGAACCACCTCCCAAGTTCACTGCAAAGTGAAAACGCCCTAATGAGCATTCCGTCTTCTGACCGCAACAACCCACCTGCAGCAGCACTTCCCTAAGATAATCGGACCAAACCATCAGTATTCAGCCCCCACCACCCGCTCAGTGGAGCTCGCCAGCTAATCATCTCCCTTTAGTGTTCAGGCGTGCCTCCCATGACAGATGCAACCTTCATGAACGCTTGTTTAGGGCTGGTAATCGGTGTTCCGGTTAACAGTATAACCGGAAACCGTACCGATAACCGGCGGTAATCGATTATACATTTAATCGGCGGTACCGGTTGGCGGCAGAGAAAATTCTCCATCGATATACCGCCTCTTAATCGGTAATTTACCGACGGGTAGCCGGTTAACCGGCATACCGGAACTCACCAGTTCCGAGGCAAAATCACAGCAAATTCCACCCCGTCCCTACCTTCACTCCCCCTACTAGCCTCACGGGTCTCCAATCTTCATCTTCTCTGTTCTAACCCATAATCCAATTCCTTTCTTCCCCATTCTTCTTCTATCATTGTCACATTCCAAAACCATAATTCAACCCACATTTGGTGGAGATAGAGGGGAAGTAAGCAAACAATAAACCAAAATTGAATACCCCAAAAGCCCAAACCAGAATTGCCTACATAGCACTACGCCACCACCATCTCTATCGATGAAAGAGAATCGGCCGGATTGAAGAACCGCCGCTTGAGGATTCGTCTTCGCTTCTCCGTTGCATGCATCTGAAAGTGACGGCGTTGGGTTGGATTGACCGGAGCAAGAAACCAGAACTTGGGTTTTCAGTTCAAAAATCATCGCCGACATTCTCAAAGCGGAGATCTAAAAATCAAAGAGGAGGTTCAATGACTGTTCGATTCCCTCTCTCCGTCGCTTGATCTCTGGCTTGATTTGTCCTCCGCTAGATCCCGTCAACATGTTCTTATTCAATTATTTGCCGACGAACATCATTCGTTTTCCTCGGCGTCACCGGAGAACTGTTTCAGCGGCGGTGGCAGCAACGACGGTTGAGAACTTGCGTCCTTCGGGATCGATAGGAAAGGAGGAAGAGGGAAGCGAGGTTGTTGTTGGTGGTGTTGGTAAAGATAGGGAAGAAGCAGAGGAAAACGATGAGGGAGAAGGAATTGTGGAAGACAACTGCCTTTTTTATATTTTCGGTATATTGGTGTTAACCGGTAAGCCGGTTAACCGGTTTGATTTCGGTAACGGTAGGGAAGGAGTTTGGGACCAAACGGTATACCGATAACCGGTTAACCGGTAACCGACCGATTACCAGCCCTACGCTTGTTCTGTGGTCTGATTTAGGGTCATGATACCCTTAACAATGGTAGTTGTCAGTGCTAACTTCTTCTCAAAGACATGCAAGTTGCGGTTTGATAAGCTTCATAAACATATATGTATTTTGTGCATAAATAATTGATCTTTATATAAAGATATATATATATATATATATATATATATATATGGATACGACTCGTATGCTCCTGACACATACGATGCACCAGACCTTTACACCATTGATCTAATCTAACGGTCATTATAAATAATAATAAAAAAATTACTACTTGCCCCCCTTAAATAATTATACATGCGATAGTGTCCTCCAACAATATTTGTCACTATATTTGATATTGCAATACGTAATTTCATTTAGTGGTATTTCAAGCCCCCAAAATTTGTATAATTAAAGAAAAACAACAGCCATCAAAATTTATTCCATTACCAAACGCCAGTTTGTTCTTCTTTAGTTTCTCTTTCATTATAGAATTCCAGATAAAAAGGTGCAGAAGGCAACAAGTTGTATGAACATTCAATCCATTGAATCCTTTTTTCTCCCTTTCACATTTTAACAACATCATCATCAGCAAACCAGAAAATCCTTTTCAATTCTAATCATCATCAAGCCGTAAATATTTTCCCCCCAATTTCACCATCATGGCATCATCAGAACCCTTCCCAACCTGTCGGCCCATCGTCGATCAACTTAATTGACGACGATCCACCGTCGTATCCGGAGTGAAAAAGTCGATATGGTTGTTTTGTTTTCTGAGCGAACTTGAAGGACCGAGGGAAATTTGTCGAATCGAGATCTCGTTCATGGGATAAGGAATTGGAAAGAGTTTATAATTGTTGGCAAAATCGATTGCGATGCGCTCGTCATCGACGGGGAGCCCAATAGCTTGCGGGTCGCCATCAAGCCAGCGTACCTCAGTCTCAAAACCACATGCATCGGAACTACCGGGCCCTGGGGCCTCAGCGCCTGGATAAACTCTTGCTCGAGCTCTCAATTCGGCGATTTTTTGTCACTCCATTCAGTCGCGAGCATAAAAAAGAACAGAAATCATCGAGTTCTTGCCCATAAGGGAAAGATGGAAGACGGAGGAAATCAACTTATCGGTGATGGGGCCACGGTAGGAGGGTTTTGATGATAGTGATTTGTGAGAATGGTTTAGGGTTTCGTTAAAATGACGATGACCTGGCTGTTCAAATGGCCACAAATGACTTCGGGAAGGAAAAAAAGGGGCACCAGACCTCCATAAGGGATTGTCCTTTAATTTGGAGAAAGATTATCTATAGGAAACTGGGTGAGAAAGAAATACATAACAAATTTAGATGAATAAAAATAATCAATCATACAAAATTTAGGTTGGTAAATCTATATACGGAAGAAACAAGGTAGTTTAAAACAAAAAGTAATAAGAAAAATTGTTAGAGGACTACATTCTACACATAACTTTTTAATGGATGTAGTAAGTAATTATTATTGACAATTAATAATTAATTTCATTAGAAATAATCATGCGCGTTAGATTAGATCAACGGTGTAGATAATCTGGCGCATGCTATGTGTCAGGAGCATACGAGTGTAACCCATATATATATATATATATATATATATATATATATATATATATCCCAGTGAGGACCTAGATTGCTCGTCTTGATTCTGATTTCTTGAATTATATGCATGAGGTGATTGTGTTGAATGAGTGGTTGAGTCGAGTCTATGTTGGTCAATGAACAGAAGGGAGACTCTTCCTTTAACCGATTTTGCTGCACTCGAATGTCATTGGTGGTGGTTGTCCAGGTTGTTGTTGTTGTTACACATGTGTTGGTGCCTAATAGCCAGTATGATTCACGTATTCTGTGCCTCTATGATATGTCCTCAAGGTTTGCATGGTTAAAACGTTTTGAGCTTACCGGGTGTCTGATTCGGTTTGCTTGGGGACAAGCAAATGGTTAAGTGTGGAGGAATTTGATTACACTATATTCAAACATGTTTTCACAACATTTCTTGGTCGTTTGAGGCTGGTTTATCTCTCTCGTGGCCTGTTTTACGCTTGTGCGTGTTAGTTTATGATGTTTCGGGCCTTAGTGCATCTATGGGCACAAAGGAGCGAGTTTCGGGACATTCTGGAGCGACTGGGTAGAGAGCACCTGGGAGTTACGGTCAGACCTTTCAAGTTACGGTCTGGTCGTAACTCCCCTCAAGGAGCCGTAACTGGCGAGTGGGAAATGAAAAGTTCCAGAAGGCTTTCTGGAGTTACGGGCAGACCTTCGAAGTTACGGTCTAGGTCGTAACTCAGCCTTTGCACCCGTAACTCCTGGTTAGCGACGACATCAGTTCTACAGACAATTTTGGAGTTACGATCTCCCTCTTCAAGTTATGATCGAGGTTGTAACTCCTCCAAAGAAGTCGTAACTCTTGGTTTACAAAGTCCAACAACTACGTCGTTTTCAGTAGAGTTACGGGCGGGCTAGCCAAGTTACGGCCGTAACACGCGGATTCTCAGCCTATAAAAGGGCTGCTCAGGAAAAAGGCAAAGTGGCCCGGATTTTTTTAGTTCTAAAAGCAGAAAAAGAACCCTAGAGAGAGTGACAAAGAGAAACCCTTGGGCAAGGATTGGAGTGATCTGAAGTCTTCGAAGCTCGATTCCTCAACCTCGGAGTACCGATTAGCCGCTAGGAGCAGATTCCCATTGTCTGTTTGACGATATCTTCTCCGAGCATGACGTTCCCACGCCTCTCCATGGAGTAATTTTTCATTTCATCTGGGTATGAAGAACCCTAGTTGTGTATGTTAGGAATGATTATATGAACCCCATTTGCGAATGATTGATTTGATAAACTCAATTGAGGAATTATTCAGAATTGCATGAGTCCTGATCAAACCTGTGTAATTCCAGCTTTAACCTAGAACTTAGTCTCTACATAGGTTAAGAGAGCAACCTTTAATTGAAAGTGGTGAATCGACTGCTTTAGTCGAGAAGTCGATTCACTACTCTGTACTGGAACAAAAGCCAGTAGTGGAAGTTTCATGTGGTTAGCCTCGGTTAGTGTATGCCGGTGGAGGTTAGTCGCCCGCCGGGTATTCGAACCGAGAGGGTCTGAATAACTTTACTCGAGAGTCCAAACCAGTAAAGAACTTTTCGCGGTTTATCTGTCAATCTGATTAAGTTGGGAACATATAACCTGAACTAGTTGCATACTAGGGGGAACCATACCTGGATGACCTTTAGCACTTGAAAAGAACCAGAACATTACGTGTTTTTCATTTCTTTTGCGTTGAAATCACTTCACTCACTTAGTCCCGCTAGATAATAGAAGTTCACGGAGTAGGCGGTAGATGTAGAGCTCCAGTCGATAATTTAATCTGAATCACTATTCTGCATTTCCACTCTGCGATTATACTTGGTCGCAGTTTGATGTTGTATCGTAGCGTGTCAGTGGGCTTACGGTAAAAGGGTACCTGAATTACATGCTTATGTTTAAATATTCATGATTGAGTTGATGATGGATGTTGGATTTTTGAATGTCATTGATTATGATATTGGATGAAATTGTTAGTGAATTTAACTGATGTTTCTGATAATTATTATTATTAATCTCGTGTTGGAATTGTTGACGTATATGGTGAACTCCAAATATTTTCTGAAAATTTCTATTAAGATCAAAATGACTTTTTAAGGGTGAAATTGTAAATTTATAGATTGGATGAGTATATGAGGAGTGAATTCTGGTCAGAATAATTACAATAAAGAACTTGTGAACCTGGTTGGATTTTTGGATGGATGAAACTGTTTTCTTCGTGATTTTATTATTAAAGAGATCATATTATGATTTTAAGAATAATGGTGATTAAGATAAAATTATTTAAACTAGAGTGTGGGATCAAAGTGATTACCATGAGTTATTTTTATTATGGATTGAAGTTATGTTTTAAGAGTAATTTCTTAGTAATGGTTAATTGAGTATTTAATTGAAATATTGAAGATAGTCCTATTAATGAATTTTGACGAACTATGATTTAGATTGTATTTTAAGAAATAATTATTGAGAGTTGTGTTATTAAGAGAGATCTTTTAAAATGATGATTATGAGAATATATATTGGGTATAGTCCTTCGAATGGTTTCAAGTTATTAATAAAAATTCATGAAGACGAGATTTTGATAATAATATGTTTAATTGATATGTTAATGAAATTAGTTAATGGACGATATAGATAAACTGATATATTTTAGATTATATAGTTCGTATGGTAAAGTTATTTGATGATGAATGCAATATAGATTTATGATTGATTTGTATGATGATGATGATGGTGATAGGGATATCGATTGTTAGTGATACGATTGATGTGTATGAGTATGACATGATTAGAATATCGGTTATTATATATGTGATTGATAAATATGAATATCGGTATCTAAGAAGATGTATACCTCTTCTAAGAGTCTAACGAGTGTTGCATTGTATTCGATTAAATTATTTAAAACAACCAATACGATTAAATTATTTACTAAACAACCAATACGATTTATGTTTATGTGTACAAAATGAATTTTATTAATTTCAAATGTTTGAATATGTATGTATCTCTTTAAATTATTATTCATTTAGAATGTAATTTATGTCAATTAATTGAGTATGTTTGTTTTATGATAATATGTATAAATCTTTGAAAAAACCATCAATTATTTAAATTTGATTGTTAATAATATAATTATAATAAAATTATGGTCGAAATTAAATCATTAATTTTAATTTATTTAGTTATAAGAAAAAACTTTTACTAATATATCATATATAACGTGGAAATTTTCGCTAGAAGGCACAACAAATACTCCGCTACAGGGATACGACCAATGTGCTCCCATGGAACCCAGTTATCTTGCCCTTTCTCAAAAGGGCACGGTTGGAGTCGATTAGGCATTTTGTAGGCATAAAAGTCGATCGCCAACTCATTACCGCATTGGTGGAGAGATGGAGAAAGGAGACACATTGTTTCAACTTCGCGAAGGAGAGTGCACCATCACGCTAAAGGACGTCGCCATCCTAACCCATGTGCCCATCGACGGCAAAGCGGTGTGTGTGAGTGATCATCCCCCCGAGGATCATGTTGGTATGACCGGTTGGCAGCATTTCATCCACAGTGTTTTGAGGGTGAAAGTACCAACTAAGGGGAGCGTTGATGCGATGGATTGCTTGCCACCAATGAGCAAACACCAAGTATCAATCTTTGGTTTTCCCCCAAAATGCGGTTTTGCTAGGTCAGACCAAGAACCGCACCTAGGCCATGCGATTCTGTTAGGTCAGACCTGAAACCGCATGCCCAAGATGCGGTTTTGGCCCAGAACCTTAAACTGCACCTTGGAATGTGTGGTTCACAGTCAAACCGCACCTTGGAGGTGCGCTTTTAAAAAAAGGGTGCTATTTTTATAATTTCTATGGACTGGGTGCTATTTTGTAATTTTTTTTTTAAAAAGGTGCTATTTCTTGAAAAATCCCTTCGTGCTAGGAAGGAAACTCTAATAACGTGTTATTAGAAAGTTTGCCTAGGGCAAAGACCTTAGGAAGTAACGACGAGACTGACCTGAGGAAGTAACCCGAGGAGAGCAACCGCGACAATCTTAAAGATGTCAACTGGATCTGGGTAACGAGATGAGACCTTCCATTGTGCCTATCTTTATTTTCATGTCTTAATGGGTATACTGGGAAACTCAAGGAGTGTGTTTTATGTTTTGTTGCTTTGGGTTGAGGTCGCCCAAGTGTTTACGGCATTTTACTTGAGAATTTTTACTTTTTCGTTGTTGATTTTTGGTTTTGACTTGTAAAGCTGTTTTGGGTTGCTTCGAAGTTACCGGTTTGTGTTTTGAGTTATGGGTTGGTTTTCAAAAAAAGAAAGGGGTCGTTCCATTTTGGTATGAGAGACGACTTTCCTCTGTTTCTTGGTCTCCAAGGAATATTGGAGTGACAATCTGAGTTTTCAAAGGTTTAGTTTTAAAGGAAAAAGGAAATTTCAAGAAAAATGGTTGGCCAATCGATTTGAAAAGGTTTATAGAGTCCCCAGTATACTCAAGCATGATAAGACAAACAAATGTGGTTCTAATAAGGGTACTACTTACTTGCAAAGCAAGTAACGCTAATGTTAACCACGCAGCAGCTAGGCCACCCCCGGATTATGTGGCTTTCTGTAGGCGAGGAGTGGTGGATTTTCATGGGGACCGCTCGAAGGATGCTAGTGAACTAGAGAAATGGTTGGCAAAGGTCTTGAGCTTATTGACTGAAATGAGGGCAGATGATGAGGACATGGTGCTACTGACAGTATCCCTGCTCCAGGATTCAGCATACAATTGGTGGTGCACCCAGCTAGCCAGCTAGGAGGACCCACCAGCTATCACTTGGCTAGAGCTGGTGTGGGTGTTCCGTGACCACTATGTACCAGAGGCTTTCCTACTCGGCAAAAAGAGGGAATTTTTGCTGATCAAGGAGAGATGGGTCAATGAATGAGAGGATGTTGTTGCAGAGTACACCTCCAGGTTCGAGAAGCTGCTGCCCTACGAGGGACCCAGTTCCAGGATGTGGCAGCTCATCGTGCCCACTATTTGTAGAGTCTGAAGCCTGCCCTTAAGAAGCAGTTGAGCATGCTGGCATGGAACAGTCAGGAGGAGATTTATCAGGCGACTCTTCGGATAGAGAGGGCTGACACAGCTGTGCATTAAGAAGGGATACAACGAGAGGGAAGCAAGAGAAAGGCAAGTAGCATGCCAGAGTGGTCCGGCCAACCAGTCAGTACAGGAGGAGGCCGAGAGGTACCGGTAGCTATTGGGGTACTCAGAGTCAGACTGGCTTGGTCCAGCCTGGTCAAACTTTCAGCAACAGAGGACTCGGCAACCAGTGTGTGCGGGATCACTCAGGGGAGTGTAGGCAGCCCCCAGGGTCTGCTATAACTGTAACGAGCCTGGGCATTTCTACAGATAATGCCCCTGGAAAGGCGGACAAGGGATGGCTCAGTTCGAGCAACCTGTCCGGGATGGCGGAGCGAGGACTCACACAAGACCACGGTTTGGCGGCCAGCCAAACCACTCCTTCCAGAGCCAGGGAGGAAGCACCGGCCAGTTCGACCACACTAATCGGGACGGAGACCAGGGGCCTCCAGCAGGAGGACAGCCGAGGGTATTTTCTATGTAAGGGATAGAGGGCGACTGTGGTGACGATGGAAGGGACGAGCAAACACATTGATGTGCTCATGTGGAGCAAATGGGGAGACTGTGGAGAGAAAGTGTTTGTTTTAAGCGTAGATCACTAATTGGTTGTTTCCTTTGAGAGACGCACTTTCAGTTTTAGTACCGGTACTAAACCTATTTAATAAGTGATGACTAAAAAAAATTCGTGGTCGAAATCTTATTATGGGGGAGGGAGATGTTATATTCTAGCTTGAGAAGTTTCAATCAAACACCATTGGTTTGAGTTCAAGTAGTCATCTTTCCAGTCCTATCTTACAGTTCAATTTCGGGGACGAAATTTTTATACGGGTGGAGGAAATGTAACACCCTGACCTTTGGGTTCTGGTTGACTATAATACGTGAAAGGTTGGGTTAATGATTACGTACGAATACTTGCAACCGTGAAATAGGATTAATAATAATAATAATAATAAAAATAATAATAACTATTATTATATTATTATTTAAAAACAACAAATAGTGGGGCGGCCAAAGAGGCCGAGAGGCCTCCTTTCATAATAATTCCCCCACCCTAATAATATACTCTCCCTAGCAAACCCCCGACACGGACCCAAACCCCCATTCCGCTCTTTCATCGCGCAGTAGCAGCGGCAACAGAAGGAAAATAAAGGACCGTCGCTCCTCTATGTCGACCCCGATTCCCCAGCCCTTCCATTTCGTGTCCCTAGGTAAGGATCATAAATCCTGTCGCGATTCCAAAATCGATACATAGATAGTCTAATTCGAAACTCGTATTTTTGTACTATAGCTTTTGCGGTGACGTTTGAGGGTTCGAACATCGATAAACGAGGAGGTTAACGTCCTTAGCCATCTGATCTAGTCCTAGGCTCGTCTAGTGGTAAGGGAAATCGACCCCTTTGGATTAAATCGGTTGTTTTGTTTATTTTTCGTGAGAGTGCAATTCTTGGTTCTAGCAACAGACTTTACAAGCTTTTAGTGACAGCCTTTGGGTGGTCACTAAAGCTTCGGGGAAATTCCATGAACGTATTTTTAGATGTTTTAAAAAAAATTCGAACCTCTGTGTGTGTTGGTTTCTGAGTTTAATAATATTATAAATTGAGCGGGGTCTAGGAGATGGTTGTGATTTAATTTGGAGATTTTTGAAGATGTATTACAATTTTTAGAAATTGATCAAATGTTCGTTTTAATTAAATAAAATTCTTGCTGAGGGTCTTTTAAGAGTTTGATAATTTTACATGATCTTGGCTCCTCTAATTATTATGGGAAAATTATTATTCGAATTTTTAAGAAGGTTCAACGTAGGTGAAGAATTCGTCCAAGATGAAATTAATTAGTATAAATGGTCAGTTTTGAAGGGATTACTTCTGGAGAAATGGTTAAAGGAGGTTAAGGGACCATTTGAATGAGGTTTGAGGTTGGGACTTTGAGGATAGAGTGTTTTGGTAATTAAAAAGGGGTTTTTAAATTGAGAAAGGTCGTCTAAGAAAATGAATTTCTAATTAATAGGTTTTCCGAGATAATTCGGCTAAGGAGGGATTTCTTCGAGGAAGGAATCGAGGAGTCATCGTTTCGAGGTGAGTGTAAAGGGGGTAAAATCTCACTCGTAGGTCTTTTTAATTTACGTTGTTCCTTTAAGTTATGTTCGTTAATTTTCTAGAATGCGCGATATGTGTGTGAGGCATTCCACCGCCTATCAGGGTAGAGGCACGCGTTGTGCTATGTATGAATGTATGGAAGAATGATTGTAATAGTTGGTTAATAATGGTAAGATGAACCCCCGGGCGGTTGGGCCACTACTGGACGCGGTAGATGGTCGGATCTCTGCTGGACGGCGAGACGTAACGCAGCAGTTGATCGAGTATGTTGGGGTCACTACTGGACGGCGAGACGTAACGCATTAGTTGACCGAGCATGGATTGGACGACGAGACGTAAAGCAGTGCCATTGCCGAGTTTGGGTATTCAACCGGACGACAAGACGTAACGCGGTGGTCCCTAGTGTTTGGTATCTAAGTTCAGGATAGAAGCAGTGAACTTCTATGAGTTCAGGATAGAAGTAGAGAGCTTCTATAAGCTAGTAGAAAGGATGATTATTTAAGAGCAGAAAGCGAGAACGGCTTTCGTGCTAGGAAGGAAACTCTAATAACGTGTTAGTAGAAAGTTTGCCTAGGGCAAAGACCTTTAGAAGTAACGACGAGACTGACCCAATCTCACTCACCAGGTGCAGAGAGGGGAAGAGGACACATCTGGCAGGAGAAGGTTACCCGAGGAGAGCAGCCGCGGCAATCTTAAAGATGTCAACTGGATCTGGGTAACGAGATGGGACCTTCCATTATGTCTGTCTTTATCTTCATGTCTAGTATACTGGGAAACTCAAGAAGTGTGTTTTATGTTTTGTTCAAGGTTTTCAACCCGCGGGTTGACCCGGACCCGGTCGAGCTAGTGAGTCAAGGGTTAACGGGTAGGAATGGCAATGGGGCGGGTATCTCGATACCCATACCCGCCCCATGGCAGGGCGGGTAATTTATAATGGAGCACGGGTCGGGGCAGGTCGACCCAATGGGTGTGTAATTTATGAGACAAACATTAGAAATATTCATTATTTTTATTAAAAGACCAAGAAAGAAACCATAATATGATAAAATGTAGTTAAATTATTGGAGAAATTGAGATTTTCACCTATTTACAACTTTATTATAGCTAAAATATGATGTAATAAAAGGAAAATTCTAATTAATTTGACTAAGATTACATGTAATTTAGGCAAGAATGGGTCGAGAATGGGGCGGGTCAGGGCAGGTCGGGTCGATAAAAGGTACCCATGCCCGCCCAAAATTGGGCAAACAGGTCTAGTAAATCGGGTCAGGTCGAAATTGTCATCCTTATTAACGAATCACATGTTTTAGCCCGGGAATATGGAAAGAGTCATTATATTGTACTTATTCTCATAAATTATATCAAATATCATCTTAAATATGAGTAATAACTAATAACATATAACATTATTAGTTTTTCACCCGCCCGTTGCATTGCATTTTGTTTGGTTGGTTTATTTTGCGTTGTTTTACAATCTTCTTTCTTATTGGTTTATGTAATAGTGTTTTTTTTTCTTTCGCATTATAAGTCTATTTTGTTTGAACTGACGATATAAAGATGTTTACTATTAGCATATGATTTGTGTAGAAACATGATGTATAGCCTATTTCTGTAATGGCATGTTAAATATGAGAGACATTATCATTAACTTTTGTTTCTACATTTTTCATGGATTGTACATGTTATTTTTACGTACATTAAATTGTTAATCTAACTTGGATAGTTTTTGCTACTGTTTCACACTTTTGAATTTTTCATTTGTTGATGAGGAACTTAATTTGATTTGATTAGCTCTTTGTGGACATTTTTTTTATTTACTTAGAATTTTACATAGAACCATACGTTTAAGATTTAAGTATTTATAGTTAAAATTATGATGTATGGTTTAAATCACATGAGAGATTAATTTATTTTTATCACAAAATCCTGACCAAGTTGTTAATAGGTTTAAAGGACACTAAATAAGATGCTAAATTAAGTTAAGTTAAATTACATGTGAAGTATCAAAATACTGGTACAACTGTCTTCTTTAAATATAATATGATCAAAGGTTGATATGTTAGTATAGGATAGTAGAAAATATCACGATCTATATCTCACAAACATTGTGCAATTTTGAAAGAGCAAGTAACTATATTGTCATCTACATCATGAATCTTCCTCTTACTCATTTTGTCTATCTTGAAAATATTTTAGCAAAATCAACCACAAATACGACTATTAGTTCACAGGATGTATTTACTTGAGCGACATTTATAAATTCCTGTTATTTTTCTGAGGTGCCTCATATTTATTTTGCATAATTTCATGCAGAATATATTTGTAAGAACATATATTGTTTTGTTTAGCATAATAATACAGAGAATTGTGCAAAAAATTAAATTAAGTATATGTATCTCAACTTTATCGAGCAGGTTTATTAGAAAAAGTTCATCAAGTATGATTTCAAATATTTGTTACGCTAAATATTCAATTGATTTGGTCATGGCTTTATAGATATCTGAACCTTTGTTTCAAGCACTAATTTTATTGGATGTATAATTTTTTTTAGGTTAGTAGCTGTTAGTGCCTTAAATCTTAATAGGAGGTAGTTGGTAATTGGCAATATGAATCTTGGGTTGGTTGTGGAAAATGTATTAAAACAAAATTCATTAACCATAATGGCAACACGATGCTATTCTTAGATGACAATCAATTGCCATTAACCACAAAAGATAATTAACGCCAAAATTGGGAAAACGTAAAAGTAAGAAACGGAGGGATTTATTCGTGGTCAATTAATACACAGGATGACATGAGGGACAAAAAGAAGGAACCATTTAGAATCTTCTCCCTTAAGCACCCGACAAAACTGGCCAGCTACTCTGTTTCAAGGGAAGTAAACAGGGGAATCCATTCACCGCAGGAGATGATCCCGCCCTGTTTCTCCGGTCCACCATCTCAAGAGCTCGTTCAATTTACATTGTCTTGGGCAGTTGGGCTTGGTTGGGTTTAACGAAATTAAGAGCTTTGTTGGAAATCACGTTCAGCCCTTCTAAGCTTAACCGAGTAAATGAAAGTCCAGTAACCAAATAAGTTCACAAAACCCATAAACACAATTCCATTGTATGTACAGCTGTGTGTTTTTCGATCAAGCTTTGTTTTCATTTCCTTGCCTTCAACTTCGTTCTATTTCTGTTCTTGTATAAGAAATCCAGGTTTCCAATGCAGTCCTCTATAGTGGCTCGGTGAATTGAGACCTAACTCACTTGCTAGACTCAATCAACACTAACACTAATTTGTCTTCCCTCTTTGATTTTCCTTTCTCTACCAGAATGCTTCCCCTGCATATCAGAAATTAAGTATACAGCAAGAGCACACCAGTAAAAATCCATAACGCTAGTATGCCATCTCTACAACCCTATTTCGTCACACTCAAGATGTTGACAGAAGCACAGCCGAAGTTGGAGATTTCCTTTGCCGCTGACCGTTGAGGAATTAAAGGCTGTGATTATGGAAGGCCTGGGAGCTCCTTCCTATTTTGGATTTCAACGGCTACTTCCTGTTCCTATATTAAGCTGTCTCTTCCTCTGGCTTTGCACTTAGATAGATAGTGGCACATGACTATTGGTATTATCTAAGGGGTTCTACAACTGGAGGAATAGGAGTCAGTTGTTGGTTGCTTACGAGTCTGGGATTGGATTCGGGTTTTATCTTTGTTTGCATCTTGTATTTTTGTTGTTCTTTTGATAGAAAAAAAATCAATAAAAAGAAGAGTCTCTCGGAGTGTAGCAAGTGCTATCTCCGGGACGAGGACGTACCCGTAGCTTGGGGAACCTCGTTAAAATCGTTGTGTTCTTCCATTTCACTTGCTGCATTGCTTGCTTTCTTCACTTCCCCTGTTTTGATCAAGTCCCCTGCATCCTGTTAATCTCATCTTCGTGGAAGATGATGAATTTCAGAGATTGATGAGTGGGCCTTATAACTGGGCTTAAGTGGTTATTTATCTTCTTGTTATTTAGCTTAAGTTGTGGGCTTTTGTTGGTGTTTGGGCCCAGTCTTGAAAACAAAGAAAGTGAAGACTAGAGAGCAGATCAAATATCTATCTTCCCTTTCCTCTCGTTTTCCTCTTCCGAATTTTCCCAAACCCTTCGAACCCTACTTCTCTTCTCTCTTCTTCATTTCTCAAGTGGTATCAGAGCCAGTCCTTGACGAAGCTCACCACTGCCAAGGAAACGATCCATGGCTACATCTTCTTTTGGTCAAGCTACTATTAATCATCCTCCCATATTTACTGGTGCTAATTACACAGCATGGAAAAAGAGGATGAAGCAATTCATGTGGGGCATCGACGAAGAACTGTGGCTGATCGTCCAAAATGGGCCTATTCCGATGATTGCAGAAGAACAAGCGACGTGGTCGGCCGCTCAAAAGAAAAGCGCTCAACTTAATCAACGCGCGATGCACGTCCTGCAATCAGCGATGACTCCCGATGAGGCAGATCAAGTCGAAGATTGCGAAACAGCCCAACAAATCTGGGTAGCTCTGGAACGCACGTACAAGGTACCTCTAATATTCGCGAATCTCGTATTGATTTGCTTGTCCATGAGTATGAGGCGTTTAATATGCTGCCTGAAGAATCTATTCATGATATGTACTCTCGCTTCACTATTTTGATCAACAAAATGAAGGGCTTAGGGCGCACTTTTCCTGTTAAGGATCTTAATCGAAAAATCCTTAGGTCTCTACCTAAGGAATGGCTGCCAAAGCGCACTGCCATTGAGGAAGCAAGAAATCTTTCCACTCTCCCTATTAATGAATTAATAGGCTCCTTGCTAAGTCATGAAAATGTCATAAAACAGGTGAACTTAGAGGACGATAAGCGTAAGAAGAGCCTTGCTTTCAAATCTAGAGTTGTTATGTATGGATCCGAAAGTGAATCAGATTCTGAGTTTGATAAAGAATTTGCTCTTGTTAGCAAACGCTTTCATCGTATGATGAAGTATAAGAATGATCATAAAACTAGAGCTGAGGATTCAAGGCATCCTACTTTTGGTCGTTCTAATCATGTTTCTCAAGAAAGGCTGCTTCCCCGGCAGACCAGATATGTTGATACAGGTTATCCTGAGAAAGAATCCCAAGCATGCTACAAATGTGGAAAGCACGGTCACATCAGAGCCCAGTGTCCGTTAACTCTCAAATCTAAAGAGAAAGCAATGAAGGCATCTTGGAGCGACTATGATTATGAGTCCGAGACAGAACCAATTGATGATCAAGCATTCATGGCATCTACCTCCAAGAATGGTAAAGCTCAGGTATCATCTTCCAAACCTAACAAAACTGTGGATAGTGATCACATTTGGTTCCTCGACAGTGGGTGTTCACACCACATGTCAGGCAAACGCTCTCTTTTCTCAGATTTAACTCCTAAAAATGGGGGCAATGTGATATTCAGAGATAATGGTGTGGGTAAGATCATTGGATCTGGTACCATAGGAACTTATCCTTCACCTACTATTCACAATGTTCTTTTGGTCGATGGATTACATCACAACCTACTGTCTATTAGTCAACTATGCGAGAGTGGTAATCGAGTTTCGTTTGAATCCACACATTGCATAGTTGAACGCATCCAGGATAAACAGGTTGTGTTTGTAGGTAATCGAATAAACAATATGTATACTATTGACTTGCATAACCTAGATGCTTTCCATGAACTCTGTTTAACAGCTTCTTCTCAGCAAGAAATCCCACTTGCATAGAAAGATGGGCCACCTTAGCTTTCAAAAGCTAGTTCATCTTTCTAAAACCAAGCTTGTTCGAGGTTTACCACCTCTGAAAGATAAGCGCGATTTCTTCTGTGATGCTTGCGTCTCTGGTAAACATAAGAAAAAGAGTTTTAAATCCAAATCTGACATTACCTCAACAGCCATGTTTGAACTTGTTCACATGGATTTGTTTGGCCCATGTAATGTCACAAGTCTAGGGGGTAAGAATTATGTCTTTGTGTTAGTTGATGACTTCTCTAGGTATACTTGGGTTTACTTTCTAGCTCATAAAGATGATACAGTTCATAGTTTCAAAACGTTTGTTACTTTATTTGCTGGAAAACTGAAGTCCATTCGCAGTGACAATGGTGGGGAATTCATATCTGATGAATTTGAAACTATTTGCAAAGAGGCTGGAATTTTACATACCTTTTCTGCCCCTCGTACCCCCCCAACAAAATGGGGTTGTAGAGAGGAAGAATCGAACCCTCATAGAGTGTGCTCGTACCATGCTTCTCGAGTACAATCTGCCCAAAGTTTTCTGGGGAGAGGCTGTCAATACAGCCTGTCATGTCTTGAATCGAGTCCTTGTTCGTAAAGGTCTCGATAAAACTCCCTACGAGATCTTTAAATCCAAAAGTCCTAATATATCCTACTTTCATCCTTTTGGCTGTTGTTGCTATGTGCTGAATACAAGAGATAAATTAGGAAAATTTGACTCTAAGTCTGACAAAGCCATTTTCCTTGGTTATTCAACCAAAGGGCAGGCCTATCGAGTCTATAACAAACGAACAAAAAAGGTTGAAGAATCAGTTCATGTCATCTTTCATGATACTGACTTACCTTTAAGTGATACAGATGCCATAATACCTGTGTTTGATTTGCTAGAAATGACTCGGAATTTAGAACTGCAGGATAAATCTCCAAGTCACAACACTACTGCAGACCCCCCATCTCCTCATGTCTCGGATTCTGGTCCAAGCTCCATCCCTGATCCAATCCCTCTTGCCTCAGCCCCTGCTGCTCCCTTGTACATTCAGCGCCGCCACCCAGTTGATCAAGTCATCGGTGAACTGAACGAAGGACTGCGTACCAGAGGTAAGTACACACCAGGTCACTACGCTTTTGTATCTCAGCATGAACCGAAAAATTACAAAGATGCTTTAAAGGATGAATACTGGAATCTTGCCATGCATGAGGAAATGAACCAATTTGAGTATTTACATGTTTGGGATCTGGTTCCTCGCCCGTTGAATCAATCTATTATTGGTACTAAATGGATTTTCCGAAATAAATCGGATGAGGAAGGGTTTATTACCAGAAACAAGGCTCGCCTTGTTGCCCAAGGGTATTCTCAGGAAGAAGGGGTCGACTATGACGAGACTTTTGCTCATGTCGCCCGTCTTGAGTCTATACGTTTGTTATGTGCTTTTGCGTGTTTTAAGGATTTTCCTTTATTTCAAATGGATGTTAAAAGTGCGTTTTTGAACGGTGTGATTTAGGAAGAAGTCTATGTATCACAACTATAGGTGTCAATCGGGCGGGTTCGGGGCGGGTTCAGTCGGGTTGCGGGTTAATCGGGTTGCGGGTCAAACGGGTTGCGGGTCAAGCGGGTTCGGGTTGATCGGGTTGCGGGTTGATCGGGTTGCGGATTGATCGGTTCGGGTTGATCGGGTTGCGGATCAGTCGGGTTACGGGTTGATCGGGTTGCGGATCAATCGGGTTCGGGATGATCGGATTGCGGGTTACAACAGGTCGGGTTGCGGGTTGTTCGGTCCACACCATCGAGTTTTTTTTATAATTAGTTATTACACTTTTTTTTAGGGAGTTATTACACTAATTAAAAACAAACTCACCGATCACCATATTGCAATGAATAAAACATGAATGTATATTGTTAAACAAATGAATGACTAGATTTTGCTTGAATATATCATAAACAAGTTTGATGTTGCTAGTTGTTGGTACCTTGTAGAGGATTCATTAAGGTTACAGAACCAACATAAATAAATAGTTGAACAACAAGAAATTAAAAAGCTGACAACTTGTTTGATCATAAACCTATGAAACCATCTCTTGAGTCTTGATAGTTGAGAGTTGCGCTGGGCCGGCACGGCACGGGCCCATCTCGTGCCCATATTTTTCGTGCCGTACTAGGCACAACCCATTAAATTTCGTGTCGTGCCATACAAGCCCATTTAACAGTTTTATTAGGCCCGACCCGGGCCAAGCACGAGTTAAGCCGTGCCGTGCCTGATCATGTCTATGTCGTGCTTTTATTTTGTTCACATTCGTGCTTATTCGTGCTTTCTAGTATAATTTAACTTTCATTCTTATTTTATATGGTAACACACGCTTCTAATATTCCTTACTCAACTTCATCTACAAATTATTACCATTTTCATTTTTTTTCTCAACTCAATATTCTGAACTATAAGGCGGCAACTCGGCAACACTTGCTCCTAGCCAAAATGTTATTGATCTCCACAACATTCAAATGAAATGTCATTTCAAAGTTCAAACTAAATGTAAATTTTTTGGGGGGAAAGTGTGGGATTAGAATTTGTGGAAGGTGGGAAAACGGTGGCGGGCAGTACTAGTGAAGTGACTAGTGAGTATAGTTGGAGCAAGTGGGTTGGGGGAGTTGGGGAAAAAATAAATATAGGGAAGAAAAAGAATTCAAAAACAAAAAAAATATATTTATAATGCAATGGAGTATATTTTTATTACTATATAATAATTGCAATTTTTAATTACACTAATCTGAATAATGAAATAGATTATACCATTCGTAATATAATAATTGTTTCTTACAACAAAATTACAATTCTAAAATCGAAAAACTTATGATTCACTTCAACTACAATCGTTGGTATCTTTTTCTCTATCTTCACTATAATCCACATCTTGTTCTCAAATATTTGGGGTTTATAAAATCAAATTAAGATGTACATTTGAATATGATATATTTAAGATGTACATTCACAAGTTAAATTAATTGTTAAAATCAAATTAATTAATAAACTATAAAAAACACAAAATATCTATCACAAAGCATAACCATGAAGAAACCCTAACCCTAAACCCTAACCCTATAACACCATTTTAAATCTGAAACCTAAAACTAACCTTAACCATCAACCATACATTATCCTAAATCACAACATTAAGTAATTAACCCTAAAACTAACCTCAACCCTTAACCATAATTCCATAACCCAGACATGCAAACAATGAACTCTAAACCATGACCCTATACGGCTATACCCTATACTATAGTTATATGTTATGAAATTGTTAGAATAAGCTACAATGTATGTTATGTGAAGAATGTAAGTTGAGTCAATTTTATATTCGGTTATTGAGAAGAACATATGTCTTATGACTTCAAACTCTAAACCACGAGTCCACTACCGTATACCCTATGCACTAACCTTAAACCATGAACTATAGTTATGTATTATGAAATTGGTGGTTATTGAGAAGAACATATGTCCTACGACTCCAAACGTTTAATATCCGTATTTAATGAAATGAATTATTAACTTTAGGCCTAATGCCAGAAAAGGGCCCATAGTTTAGGGTTTGGGTCATTTGTACCCCTATGTTTATACCGCGTCACTTATGTCCCAAAGTTTAGAGTCCATTAACTTACTCCGTTAATTTTTGACGGTCAACCATTGACCGACGACATATCAATAAAATATAATTATTATTTGCCAAATCATTACAGAATTACTAAGGTAAAAGTAAGTAAAGTAAAAAAGAAAATAAAAAGTGGCATGGGTTTTCAATTTCATCGACCCCAATTCTATCCTTTCCACCATCGAGAAAAGCTCCCCAACTCTAGTCGCCGCCAGCTAGAATATTCACTGCCGGCCATCCTCCTCGTCAATCCCTTCAGCCGCCCATTCAAGCACCTCAAGCCCAAGCCCGGTCTTTCAATCCCTCCCATCCTCCTCTACTCCTCCGTCGCCGACAATAGCACTGACATCCTTGAGAGGGACCAGATCCAGATCGAGCACTAGGAAGGCACAACCAGATTGATCGAGCAAAACCGAGGTCGCGGCGCCGGAAAGCAAAAGCGAGCTCGAGAAAAACCCACATCCACCGGCGGTGTCGAAGATTATGTGGGAATCGTTGATGGCTAGATTGCCGGATCTTCACCGAAAACAAATCGTCTATTGAACCCATATCGGGCTTCTGAACCCATCATCGAGGGGTATTTGCAAGTGGAGGAGGATCGCGGTGCGACGATAGTCGCTCAAAGGCTACTCGTTCTGGGATGTTGAGCTCTGTCCGGCGGCGGTGCCGGTCGCAAACATAGAAGAGCGGGGGATGTTGAGATGGGGTGCGTCGCAGCAGAGGGAGAAGTGAGATGGGTGTGCGATTTCAGGGGATGATGGGTTTTGGGGAGGGATGGCGGCAGCTGGGAGGGATGGGAAAAAGGCAGGAGGGTCGATGTAGAGAGCGGTGGCCGGTGATGGCGAGGTGAATTTTAAAAATAAATTTTTATTTTTTGTCAAATTGGTTACATGGCAGACACGTTGGTACAAAGTCAACAAAATATTGGCTGATGTTTGGTTGACCGTTAAGTCTAACGGTCAACAAAATGTCAGAGGACATTTTTGACATTAAGACTTTAAACTTTGGGACATAAGTGACGCGGTATAAACATAGGGGTGCAAGTGACCTAAACCCTAAACTATGGGCCTTTTTCTGGTATTAGGCCTTAACTTTACTATTTTTACATATTGATTTATTTGTAAAAGTAATTAGTTTTATATATTTATAACCATTAACGTACTATTAAACGTAACATTACCTAAGAGACGAAGTATAATACCCGTAAGTATTTTATACGTAACTTTCTCGTACCATATTTTACTAACTATGCTATACATTAAGTGAATTTTATGTATTATTAACTTTACTATTTGTACAGATTGATTTATTTATAAAAGTAATTAGTTTTATATATTTATTATTATTAACGTACTATTAAACGTATCATTACCTAAGAGACGAAGTATAATACCCGTAAGTATTTTATACGTAACTTTCTCGTACCATATTTTACTGTGATTAACCGAAAATTTGATTGCCGAAAATTTGGCTCCAAAATCCAAAAAGTTTGCCTCCACCGAAAATTTTGACTTCACAATCCTATAATTTGGCGCTATCAGAACTTTTGACTTCAGAAACCAAAAAGTTTAGGCGCTACTCGAAAATTTTGGCTTCATAAACTTGAAATTTTGGGGCAATTCCTTTTACAAAGCAAACTGAAATGCAGCAAAGCTTCACCTTCCCAGCCAAACTTCATTCCCAAACCGAAAAAGGAAAAAAGTGAAAAGCTCAAATAGCTCGCGTTTATTTATTCTTGAGAGTAAAAGAAACCCAGCCTCTTCATTTTCAATCTTAATCCTCATCTCCCTTACCCACCTAAACCTAAGCGTAAATATTCTCCAACCATCTCAATTTCTAATTCTTTTTCCAATCCCCTGCCAATCTCTTCCCAATTCCCATTGAGCAATTGCCCTGAAGATCATTATTGGATGCTCAATCAGCCATTCACCAACACACACAAACCCTCCCATCTTATTTTCCACCACCTCCGCCTCGCATTAGCGACAACCATCGCCTCCCAAAGCTTTGTGAGACGCTCTTTTCTCAGGCAGGTGCGTATGCTGTCACCGCCCCTTCTCCTGCACCTTCTCGTATTTCATTCCCGACCCTTCTTCTCGGTGCCTCCTTAAGGTCCAGTGTTCACTCCTCATCCTTGTTCTGAAGATCCGGATGGTTTGGTCTCAATTCTATCCTTTAATTTTGGAGTTGGGGTTGAAATTTTGGCAGGGGTGAATTTAGGGTTTGTAACTTATCAAATTGTAGATTTCGATTTTTTTGTACTGAACCTTTCTTCTTTCCAATTCCTCTGTTCTTTCCCCTAGATGTTAGTGGCTCATACTTAGTAGCATGCGGCGTGTCTTAAAATATCCATTGTTCAGGTCTAATAGCTGCCGGAAATTGCAAGATAAAAATATCATTGTTTGAGGTTCTGAAAATGCAGTCAAATTCATTGTTGATGAGGTTACATAACTTAGCGAAGGGCTTTTGAAACTATTAGTACTGGGATTAAACTTTAGTCATGCTGTTGGCTGCAGGGATGGAGCTGCTACTGTCGGGATCTGCTGCTGTTGCTAGGGTTGCAGCTGTAGGGATCTGCTACTGTTGAAACTGCTGTCACTGGGAAACGAATCCTTTTCTGAGCCTTGTTGGAGTAAGGCATGTGTGTGTTCTTTTCATTTAGTGGGGTTTTCTAACTAATTTGGAGCAGACTGACCCGACTATGTTTGTGCTCAATTGGAGCTTCCACCATAGATTGAAATGGGTTAGTAGCATTGGTTTTTGGGTTGACGATTTGGAAATGCTAAAGTCGATGTCTTTTGGACTTTGTACTGGTATGAAGTGTAGAAGTGGGTTAGTAGGCATTGGTTTTTGGTTTGACGAGAAGCAATCTACTAGCTGAAGTGTAGAAGTCAGGTTGTTTTCATCATTAGTACAATTTGCAACTGTCATATTTTATTTAGCTCTAGTTTATTGGGCCAATGGCTTACTCGTTTCGTTTTTCCATGGCTTGTAGTTTCATAGAGATGTACCTAAGGGCACCTGCACCAAGTGAAGAACCCCAGGTAAATGATTGGATTAAAGTGCGACAAATTGACAATAGAAAACTGGATCCTACTTCCTTGTTATGTTACTAGGGTGTAGCTTCTACTCCTCTGTTTTCTCTTGGCTTCTTGGGCTGGACAAGTGTTCATATTGCTTCAGCAGTTGAGTTTGCTAAATAGAAGTAACTTTTAGCTCATTTGAATAATGTTTATAAGGTGGAAAACGCTTGAAGGTCTCCAATGCTTTGAGGAGGGGAGAATCAGCAGCAAAATTATGGAATTGATGAAGAAAAGGCACATCTGAAAATTATAGTAACAGAGCAAGGAAATGTTATTTCATAGATTTGTAATGGGTTCTCATTGGGTCGTAGCTTAATGCTACAAAAATAAGTTCCTTTAATTGTATGTTAATTACCAATGATCAATGAATGATATTTGTATCGGCGGTATTGACATTAATGTTAGAATCTTATGTTACAAGAGGTTGTTTTTCAATTTATATGTTAATATATGTAGATTGGAAATACACAGGATTTCCCATGATTAAAGGACCTTTTCTTGTAGTGCAAGTAAACCTTTCTTCTTGGTGGGAAAGATGAAAAAATAATAGGGCAAGTCAAGTAAACTTTATATATATTATTTACATATAATATTTATGCACAAAAATATATTATGTAGTACTATTCGTGGCAATCGGGCGGGTTCGGGTTGGGTTAATCGGGTTTGGTTAGTCGGGTTACGGGCCAAGCGGGTTGCGGGTCAAGCGGGTTGTGGGTCAATCGGGTTTGGGTCAAGCGGGTTGCGGGTCAAGCGGGTTGCGGGTCACGCGGGTTGCGGGTCAAGCGGATTGCGGGTCGGGCGGGTTGCGGGTCTTTGACTTTTAGTCCAATCGGGTTGTGGGCGGGTCACGGATCGGGTTGGTTGGGCGGGTTACTCGGGTCGGGTCATGTTTTGACACCTATAATCACAACCACCCGGTTTTGTTGATCCTAACTTTCCGGACCATGTTTATAAGCTAAGAAAAGCGTTGTATGGCCTCAAACAAGCTCCACGAGCTTGGTATGAACGCCTCACGTCTTTTCTTTGTGAACAAGGTTTTTCACAAGGATCTGTAGACAAAACCTTATTTATAACAAATCAGTCTTCTGATCTTCTTCTAGTACAAATTTACGTCGATGACATTGTCTTTGGGTCTACGAATTCCAAGATGTGCTCAAGTTCTTGCGAGTCCATGAAACAAGTGTTTGAGATGAGCATGATGGGAGAACTTCAATTCTTTCTAGGTCTCCAAATCAAACAGATTGCTCATGGAACTTTCATTAATCAATCGAAATACATCTCAACCATGCTTCGTAAATTTGACTTTCAGTCTTTAAACTCTGCTCCTACACCTATGGCAGTCAACATAAAACTTGATAAGGACGAAACTGGTACTCCAGTTGATGAATCCTTGTATCGTGGAATGATAGGGTCTCTCCTATATCTCACAGCTAGCAGACCAGACATACAATTCAGTGTATGCCTCTGTGCTCGCTTTCAATCAAGTCACAAAGAGAGTCACCTATCAGCTGTCAAAAGGATTTTTCGATATTTAAAAGGCACGTTAGATGTCGGTTTATGGTATTCAAAGCAACACAACTTCGATTTAGTAGGCTACAGCGACTCTGATTTCGCTGGAAGCTTAACAGATCGTCGCAGCACCACTGAGAGTTGTCAATTTTTAGGTACTTCCTTGGTATCCTGGTCGTGTAAAAAGCAGGGGGCTGTTGCTCTTTCTATTGCTGAGGCCGAATACATTGCAGCTGGAAGTTCCTGCACTCAGTTGCTTTGGTTGTCATATCAGTTATCTGACTATGGTTACAAATGCACGTCTATACCATTGTTCTGTGACAACACTAGCGCCATCTGTATGTCGAAAAATCCGGTTCAACATTCCCGAACCAAGCACATTGAGGTTAAGTATCACTTTATTCGAGATTTGGTTCAATCTGGTGTTATTTCTCTCCAATATATCAGCACTGAATTTCAGCTCGCTGATTTATTTACAAAACCTCTGTCAGCTGATCGATTCACTTTCCTATGTTATGACATAGGATTGCGATCTTTATCAACCCTGCCAGAGTAGAGGAACCTTGTTCTTGATTCTTTCCTGTTGTACTTTTATTTTTCTTTCTGTTTTTTTTTTTGTGGTCTGCTGTTAGTTTCCTTTAGTTTAGTTTCCTTGTGTGTTTCTGATTCCCGCTATTGATGTCCTTGCTTTTAGTTTCCTTGTGTGTTTCTGCTTCCCGCTATTGATGTCCTTGATTTTAGTTTCCTTGTGTGTTTTTGTTTCCCGCTGTTAGTGTCGTTTAATTTTTCCTGCCTTTTCTTCTTCTGTATCTTTCCTTTTCCTGTTGCCTGGTCGAGTCTTTTTATAGTTCCTCCTCTCGTGTTCTCCTTCCTCATCCGACCCCTTCGCTCGTTTGTCCCTCTCCTCTCCTAGCATCATGGCTTATGCTTTTGCCCTCACCTTCTCTGGCACTCTCTTTCATGAGCCGATTCCCATCAATTTTCACCGCCATTCCCAGTCCTTTGCCTCTCGCCAAATTTCTCCATCTCGGGACATTCCCCTGCCTGATTTCATTAATTTTGGCCTTGATTACCGTCATCTTGTCAACAACCTTGGCTGGGGATCTTTATTGGATGATGCACCCATGTTGGTGTGTCCTGCTGCAGTCCGGTTGTTTTTCTCCAACCTGCGCCACTTCGGCCTTCACTCTCGCACTCTGACATCTCTCGTGGCTGGACATCTTATGACGCTACCGGCTGCTGACATCGGTAATCTTCTCCACTTCCCTATCATTGGCGAGAATTTAGCTGTTGTGTCTGAATTCGGACTGTTCAACTTCAACCTCGCCGAAGAAGCAGAACGTCTCTCCGGGTTCCTTCCAGGACTTGATGGTACAATTCCCTCCTCGGTGCTGCTTCCCACTCTGCAGGTGTTTCACTACTTTCTCTCCCGAGTGTTCTTACCTCGCTCAACCCTGCTTGATTGGATTACTCCTCTGGATGTTTGGATTATGAATCATGCGATTGCTGCTGTTCCGCTTGACTATTCTCAACTGTTTTTTGGGGCCCTCATTCCGTTTGTCGATCATAACTTTCTGGCCCCGCTACCCTTTGCGGCTCGCATCACTCAGCTGTTGTTGGCTTTGCCCATTTCCCTCTCCTGGTTTCGCACCGAGTCTCCCACTCTGTGGCTCACTGCTGATGACGTACTTGACGAGCTGGAGATTGCGATTGGGGGGGAGGAGCCTCTTATCAACGTTATCTGGATATCCGACTCTGACTCTGATTCAGACTCTGGGTCGGGTAACGATGCTGGTGAAGCAATACTGGAGCCGTTTGCAGCTGCACTTCAAGAGCTCTATGGATCCGACTCTGAGGAAGATCCTGACTCCGAGGAAGACCGTTTTTAATTATGTGTGTTAGCTTCTCAGGGGGGAGATTGGTTTGTTGAGAGTTGTTGTTGTGTTCAGTCATGTTTTGGTTGGATTTGGTATGGTTGGATGTAGTTTGTCTTGAGATTGTTGCTGTGAACAGTCGTGTTTGGGTTGGACATTCTGTGATCTGTTTTGATTTGTGATTCTTGGTTTTGGATCTATTTTGCTCTCTCTGTCTTGTGGCTTGTTGCTTGAATGTCTATTGCAGGTACTTCTAATCGGCAATCTCAATCTCCAACTTAGGGGGAGATTGTTTACAGAAGCACAGCTGAAGTTGGAGATTTCCTTTGCCGCTGACCGTTGAGGAATTAAAGGCTGTGATTATGGAAGGCCTGGGAGCTCCTTCCTATTTTGGATTTCAACGGCTACTTCCTGTTACTATATTAAGTTGTCTCTTCCTCTAGCTTTGCACTTAGATAGATAGTGGCACAGGACTATTGGTATTATCTAAGGGGTTCTACAACTGGAGGAATAGGAGTCAGTTGTTGGTTGCTTACGAGTCTGGGATTGGATTCGGGTTTTATCTTTGTTTGCATCTTGTATTTTTGTTGTTCTTTTGATAGAAAAAAAATCAATAAAAAGAAGAGTCTCTCGGAGTGTAGCAGGTGCTATCTCCCGGACGAGGACGTACCCGTAGCTTGGGGAACCTCGTTAAAATCATTGTGTTCTTCCATTTCACTTGCTGCATTGCTTGCTTTCTTCACTTCCCCTGTTTTGATCAAGTCCCCTGCATCCTGTTAATCTCATCTTCGTGGAAGATGATGAATTTCAGAGATTGATGAGTGGGCCTTATAACTGGGCTTAAGTGGTTATTTATCTTCTTGTTATTTAGCTTAAGTTGTGGGCTTTTGTTGGTGTTTGGGCCCAGTCTTGAAAACAAAGAAAGTGAAGACTAGAGAGCAGATCAAAGATCTATCTTCCCTTTCCTCTCATTTTCCTCTTCTGACTTTTCCCAAACCCTTCGAACCCTACTTCTCTTCTCTCTTCTTCATTTCTCACAAGATTCTTCCATCTCATTTCATCCCTGCTGCCGGTGACAAATCGAGAGCTTCCTCATCGTCGTCGCCTCCGTTAATCAACGTGACGCCGGGATGGATGTACAATGGGTTGGACGTATTGGAGATACATAGAAAGAGGTTCAAGGTGTGAGAATGTGATTAAATGCCGACACCTCCGTAGCTGGTGACTGCTTTCTGTATCCAGTACCACTTGCAGCTGCCATTGAAAAACTGAGATACAACTGTACTTGGGAAGAAAGAGTAGAAGAAAATAAGAACTACTTGATTTCGGCAGCTCATATCATATTAGATTCTTGGACAAAAGCAAAAACAGGAGGTATGGTATACAAAGGAAGAAAACAGAATGGAATGAGTTAAGTAGCTCACCGAGAAGGGAGGCGAAGCGAACCAAGGTACTAAATTTGAGAAAGAAAGAAAAAAATTCATTCGTTGATGGGTGAGCAGCCCTGAGTAGGGATGACAACAAAACCCGAACCCACGGGTACCCACCCGACCCAACCCGGTCAACGCTGGTAAAACCCTTGTTGACGGGTTTTGGGCCGGGTTCGGGTTTAAACTCGCTACACTATTCACCGGGTCGGGTTGGGTTTGGGTTTAGGTAAACCCGACCCATGGGTACCCGCCCACACACATATAATTACTTTCCCGGTATATTTAATATTCTAAATAGTATATCTTCCTTAAAATTAATATTCATTATGTTTGTGGAGCATGTATAATTTATTTTTTCTAATTGTTTAGAATGAAGTTAATATTATGAAGTGGAGAGTGAAGAAACTTAGTTGATGAGGAAGAAGCTTTCAATTAATCTTTTTGTTTATAGATGTTTATCTTTAATTTTGAACAATTTCTATTGATCATTTGCGGTTTGCTTGTATGCTCTAGATTGATCTTTTTTTGTATGATTAATTTGTATGAGAAAATTGATGTTAAACTTTTATTTTGAAAGAAACTTGTTATTGTAAATATTTTACCACAAAAACCCACGGGTACCCATGAACCCGCGGATACCCAGCGGGTTGGGTTGGGTTTGAGTTTTTCAAACCCAACGGGTTTTACCCCGGGTTTTTTTGGCGGATAAACCCATGGGTTTGGGTTTGACAAAACCCACCCCAACCCGACCCTTTGCCATCCCTAGCCCTGAGAGCTGGCCATGGGCTGACGTGGCACTCTATTTGTTTTGAATTCCTATAATATTAAGTAAGGATATCAAAGTAACATGTCGTACTTAGATCTAACATATAGTGAAAATTCACACACACTTATATAACATCAATATTCAAATGTTCAACTAAGGAATCCAAAGATTGAGTTAGGCGAAAGAAAACCAAAGGTAAGATAGTCTAACGGTAGAGCTAGTGCCACAGTGAAGCCCCGTTGGCGTGGAATTTGATTGCAGTGGCCCCCAGATTTAGTAGGACCCGCTGTCACAAAGTGGCACATGGGACTGAGGTTCCTGGGTAATCAGGAAAAAAAAAGCAAAATCGGAAAATAGGCGCATTTCGCAAACCAAAGAAAAAAATGACACAACTTGACCTCCAACCTAATATCTTGTAGCGGGTGCGTGCGGCCCATTTTTCTCACTGGGTCAGGGTCAAAGTGGGTCGATCCGCGGGTTGACAACCTTGGTTTTGTTGCTTTGGGTTGAGGTCGCCCAAGTGTTTAGGGCATTTTACTTGAGAATTTTAACTTTGTCGTTGTTGATTTTCGGTTTTAACTTGTAAACCTGTTTTGGGTTGCTCCGGAGTAATCGGTTTGTGGTTTGAGTTATGGGTTGGTTTTCAAAAAAAGAAACGGGTCGTTTCACGCATGGACTGGGAATATCAATGAAATGTTATTGATTTCTTGGATCGATTGAGATACGATGGAAGAGAGAAATTTATATTGTTTGATCATGTTAAATCACATAGACATAGAAGGTCATATGCCTACCCCTTTGAGATTGATTGGGTTGCGGTCCTAATGAAAGGATTTATGATAATCCTACATTTGATGAGATTGTGGTTTTTTATATAACAACTAACATGATAAGCTCGAGCGGGGTGGGCGTATGGTGTCCTTAGTGCGCAAATTAATAACAAATGGAGAGTCTGCATTTCATGCATTGCATATTATATATATGTGATGGAGATGATTTCCATGAAGGAAATCGTGAAGTCATATTCGATTGATGATTGATTGAAAGATTGATATGGTTAATACCAAATTGGTGATTTAATTATGGATGAATGATTGATATGTTTGATGTTCAAATGATGAGTTGACTTCGAATGAAGGATTGATATGATGGATTCATGAGTTGGGGTAAGTATACGATATTATGTTGATATGTGACTTGATTAATGAAAATCATGTCATGAGGATTGGGTTAAAGATGAATTTGGATGGATGACCTAGAAATAAATCTAGGGATAATGAGCTTTTCGTGTGGCATGATAATTTGTTGATGATGTGTTTTTAATCAGCAAGATGTGATGATTTGATGTCATGCTAACAATAGTTTTGTCGTATAGGCCAGGTCCATACACTCATCTTAGTAGCTTACCAATTTTTCTTTCTAGATATGATAGGTGTGATAAATTGAGGATGACTCTAGCACTGCACAAAGACCGATGGAGAATTTTGATTTAAAAGGGTTTTTCACCTATTGATGTATTTCGGAATCCTAATTTTAGGATTCAAGTTTTGAGCATGCATGATAGTTTACATTGGTCAAGTATGATCATTAACTTGAGTTGAGTATGAATGGAGTATATGAGATTGATAGTCTGGGTTCTGTGAATCTTGGCTTTGATGAATATTGAATAATGAATTGAGAAAGTGATTTTTAGTACATTGTTATGAAGAGTTGAGTTTTAAACATATCATAATTATGTTATATGAATTGAGTCAAGATTTTCAAAACGTAAACCCTGAGTGATTTCCGCTGCACAGTTGAACCATTGGTTTGATCCATGATTTTTGGGTGGGGTGTTACATGCTCTCTGCCATGTTGGATGTCATGATAGACCATCGATTCCCATCATTATGGTTATCATGTGCTAAGCTCCAACAAAGTTGATTTTAGTCCACCCAGTTTTCACAAAAAATATTTCTATCCGCGGCCATCTTCTTAAATTGCTCAAGTTGGCGATCGAACTTCTCCAATCATTTTTCTCCGGCTAACAAAATAAATAAACACACGAGTTAGATAAATCCATGAAAAAATTAAATGAAATAAATAATACATAACAATAAATAATCATAACGATGAAGAAGGCTTACCGACTCGAAATAATTGATTATACATAATCCTGCTTTTAGTCTTCCTTTGCAAGTTGCTTGCATAATGTCGCATGCACCACCTACACTCACAACCTCTTCCGATGTCACTCATGGCTTCATAAAGTCATGCATGTCTATCTGATATGATGCAGACATCATTTCGATCGGTCAAACCTTGAAAGTGTCTTATAAACCATGGCCAACTATCACTATTCTCGCTCTCCACTGTGACAAATGGAATTGGAAAAATCTTCTTCCGATCATCAATGAGCTCGCCATGAGTAGCACTCCTTTATACTTTCCAGTAAGAAATGTTCCATCAACAACCATGACTCCTGGATAATTCTTGAATCCATCTATACAAAGTCCATAAGCCCAGAATACTAGCTGAAAGATCAAATGATCTGGTTGCGATGAAGGAACTCTTACCCAATCAATCACTAAGGTTAGCATTTTTCTCTTTACCACCCGCAAGAATGTATGCAAATAATTGTAGGATTCTTCCCAATTTCCATGCAACTTCTCCAATGCTCTTTGTTTCCCATACCAAGCCTTCTTGTAAGTAACTTGCATATTAAACTTATCTTTCAACTCGGCCTGCATAGTTAGAACACTCAGATTTGGTTGGGCACGTACCAAATGCTTCACGGACTCAGATATAACGTCGACATCAAGATGGTGATGATCCGTCGGTTGAGTCGTACTGCTACAAGAATGCACCAACTCGGCCTTTCTCACAGTCCATTCGCTTCCAACATCTCGATATCCAAATCGCACCATCCAAGCACAATTGCCATCCTTGTGCTTCAAGTATCTGACATTCCAGATTGAAGGTGACGACTCAACCACGACATATTGAAAGTTGCGTTGTAGTGCGTAGTATTTAATCGCCACCTGTGCAGCTTGTTTGGAGTGAAATATCTGCCCCTTGTAGAATTGTCCTTCAAAACCAGCAACAATAGGTATTGGAATTACACCATATGTCAACATATGATAATTCGTCGTCCTCTTCATTGCCCTCCAAGTAAAAATCTGGAGGATAATTAGGTTCTTCTTCCCCTTCTTCTTCCTCCTCGTCATCCTCCTCTTCGTCGTCATAATCATGATCAGATGGCACACTCCATGTCTCATCTTCACCCTGATCAGCCTGGCTAATCTTGACATGTATCTCAGCACCCAAACAATAAGGGTTTTGTGTCATAAAATCGAAAAAGCACATTCAAGTTATCATCATCCACAATAGGCATTGCATAATGAAATATAACACCATTCTGCCATTCTGGAAGGCAGTAGGTGAAACTTGTGATCATACCACTATCTTGTACTGTTTCGTCTTTACACCGTATTCTAAGAATTAAATTCTCACAATATTGATGATATGTCACCCTGCATGGAAGTGTCAACTGAAAGCTTCTACCACCAACGAAATGGACGCCCAAATTAACCTCTACTTTCTTCGATTTCCACCGAACGACTAGTTCAAATCTTCTAAAATCACTACATAAAAAAAAATTCACTAATTACTAACTAAATAAAAAAATAAATGTGTCTCTTACCTATTAGCCATCTTTGCAGTAACTAGCAGATTCCTCTCTTTTAGCTTCGTAACATCGTTTTTTTGTGATGACCAACTGAAAGGTAGTAGCTTGTGTTATATGGTGCTGGAGTGGGTAGCAAAGACAGTGAATCCGTCCCAGACTAGAGCAGCTCCGCTGGTCAAAATATTGAGAATCTTCTCCACCAAACAGACCTCAGACTCGAGCGGCTCCGCTCGCAAACGAAATTTAAAAAAATTGTGCATCCGTCCCAGACTCGAGCGGGTCCGCCCAACACAAATTAAAAAGCTAAAAAATGATTCGCCTGAGTGTATGGTGAACTCGTTGTTTCCCCCTCCAAAACACAATATCATTGTTAATACTTTCAAAACTGCTATATCTGTAATAAATAAATAAAAAACTATATTTAGTGTGTTTAATATAATTAAGAAAAAGTTTTCATGGTTGTTTCCAAGTAAAATCGGAGGTTTATGAAGTATGAAGGTTAATAAATTGAGGGCATTATGGTATTTTACATATTTATGTTACAAGTACCACATATAAAATAACTCATTAGTTTGGTTCAACCAAACAAGACAATTTAACTTCCAATTTTCTCAAATAACACACAAATACCACAAAGTTAAAAACTGAGTTATTTGGGTATTCAAATACCACATTACCAAATCACTCATCCAAACGGCCCCTTAGGGAATTAACCCTTCACTTGTTCAAAAAAAAACTTTTGCGCTTTGTTACAGAATAAGGAAATTTTCCAGGAATAGCACCATTTAAAAAAAATACAAAAATGGCATCCAACCCACACTAATTCCAAAACTAGCACCCTTAATTAAAAACCGCACGACCAAGGGGCGGTTTGTGTGGAAAACCCAGGCGGAGGATGCGATTTAAAGAGAAACAGTGTGCGGACAGCACGGTCTTCTCTAGGTCAGCCTGGGAACCGCCTAGGGAAGCGGTGATTTTCCTAACAGTTGGATAAAGAAGCGATCCAACGGTGGACCACGCCCCAACGCATAGGGATGGCAAAAATATCCGTAACCGTGGATATTCGCCCGAGCCCGGCCTAAACAGGTAGGGCAAAACCCGAACCCGAAGGACATTTAGTGGGTACGGGTAAAACCCGAACCCGAATATTGCGGGTAACGGGTGGGCATGGGTTTCTCACTATCCAACCCGAACCCGCCCGATTATACACATACATATGTATTTTATCTATAAATAATCATTATATTTCTCTAACATATTTTATATTTAGCATATAAATATAATATTTTCATGAAATTGTGTTGTTTTAATTAATTTTCTTCATTAGTGAATTATTGTCATACTTTTCCTCTTAAGTAATTTGAGAATACGTGTGAATGTTAACATATTGGTTGGAGTTATGAAGAGAAATCATTACCCATGGATAACCGTGGATACCCAAAACCCGAACGGGTATGGGCATGGTTTTAATTTTTTACCCGTTTCACATGTGGGTATGGGTATGGGTAAAACCCGAACTACTTTGGATAGGGTAACGAATATGCACTATCCGTCCCCGACCCGACCAATTGTCATCCCTACCAACACAATGATCCGTGTCAGGGATTGAAGACCGCAGGCGGAAGGAACGGTTTCATACCTCGTCCGAACTGCCATTAGAAAACATTTCTTTGATTTTTCCTCAAAACCCATCGAAACTCTGTCCGACTTATTGCAAAAATGGATGATTGGTGCCAAGACGAGGGTAGTTTCCATGATGACTATCAAGCGGTACGTACTCATTTTACAAAATTTTGTTGTGCTTATAATTTTTGTAATTAATCTTTTTTACTAACTAATTAAACTTGTTGTTATTCTCTAGTAGGTTGGAGACGGCGTGGATATATACAACCAACGATATTATGTTGATCAAGGACTGATTGATCCTAGCGTGTTGTACGACCAACCTAACCATCGTTCAAGGATGTTTGGAACGATCACCGGGTACATACAATTCTTCCTCATTTGTCATTTTTTATTTATTTTGTTAACGTACTTAGTGGTTTATAAAATAAATGTGATAATTTTATATCGTATTGATTATTTTCAATGGTTTGGGCTAGTATAACTTACTTAGACTCTTTATAAAGAGATGCATGCCTAAGGAAATGGGGTCTTAAGCCATTATCATGATCCTCCCATTTCCTGGAAAAATCGGGTTTTAAGCGATCCTCAGATCCCCCCTTTCTGTCAAAAAGGCTGTGTTTCTAAGGAGATGTATACCTCTCCTAAGAGTCTAACAAGAGTTGCATTGTGTTGGATTAAATTATTGAAAACAACCAATACGACTTACAAAATAATTACATTGATTTATGTGTATGTGTACAAAATTAAGTTTATTAATTTCAAATATTTGAATATATATAGCCTTGATTTTCTTGCTTTAAATTGTTTGTTATAGTAGATTATAATTATTTATTATATCATAAACTTATGGTGAAAGTTAAATTTTTCGCTAGAATGCATACCACATAATCTCCTATAGGGAGTATGACCAATGTGCTCCCATGGAACGACGCCATCTAGCCCTTTCTCAAAAGGGCAAGGTTGGAGTCTAATAGGCACTTTTTAGGGATAAAGATCGACTGTCAACTCATCACCGCATTGGTGGAGATATGGCGAAAAGAGACACATTGCTTCAACTTTCGAGAAGGAGAGTGCACCATCACACTAAAGGACATCGCCATCCTAACTCATATGCCCATCGACGACAATGTGGTGTGTGCTAGCGATCTTTCACCACCGGATGTTGGCGGGAAGACCGGTTGGGAGCATTTTATCCACAATGTGTTGGGGTTTCGAGTGCCAATTAAGGGAAGCGTTGATGTGGAGGATCGCTTACCACCATTGAGGAAGAACCAAGTATCAATCACTTGGTTGACGAAGCATGTCAAGGACTTGCACGACCCTGCGAAAGGCGGGAACCCCCTAACCGAGGAAAGTGGAGACGCAATGAAGGAAAGATATGCTCGTATCTATCACATAGGCATGATCGGAGGAGTGTTCTTCCCCAAGAAATCCAACAATTTAATTAGCTGAGGGCGGCTGGATCTCTTCGTCTTGGTAGCGGGGGGAGAAAATAGTGTCAGGGTTAAGACGCCAAAATCAATCTGGGAAGGAATGCATATGATTCTTCCAAGTCACCAAAGACGGCAGCCATGGCTTTCTGCTTTCCATGCCACGCCTTCTTATAGTTAATAATATATCCATAACAACTAGAAATGTCGGGGATGATGGCTTTCACCTTTAGATCGGGTTGTTGTTCAATTAGATGCTTGATACCACCCTGGATTTCAACTGTCGATGGCCTCGGGATGTTATGAATGACACACATGTGTGAGTGTTCACCGCACGGGATATGACCCAATGACCGACTCTCTTTTGTTGATGGCTCGAATCCTAGCATTGCATCCCTCGTGTTGATTTCAGCATCAAACTATGAGCCTCTTCGCGTTGGAATGAGTTGTGCGTTATTCAAAACTCCGAGTCATTGCTTCAGTCTCAATAGCGTGTCACACCTCCTTCTTCATACCAAATTGTTGGCCCTTCATAAACTCAATGAGTGGACCCCATATTGGCACCTCTGGCGACTCCATGTTCGTGTCGACATACCAATTGTCATTTGGACTGTGATTGTAGTACGAGATAAGTACACGGTCATGAGACACCTCATCATCATCTGATTCTGACTCTAGGCCTGAATCAACAACACCTTCAAGAGGGTCAGAGCTGTCTGCACTGACATTGCCTTCTTCTTCTTCTTCATCATCGGAAGGGTTGCTAACTGGTGCTGGGAGGACATCTTCCATATGATCCAAATCATGAAAGGCACCTTCATCAGCTCTGTAATGGTAGTTGTGAAATCTACCGCCGCCTGAATGGAAATTGGACTCGGGTTGGTACTGGTAGCCTTCTTGTTGGTCGTCATGGTATCATTGGACTTCTTCTTCATATGATGGAAAGAATTGTTGATGACCTTCACCTCCTTCTTGGTACTCATGGTAGTAATGGGGATCATGGTAAGCGTGGTAGGGATGATCTTTATATAATCCACCTCCACCATGGATACCATATGTTTGTCCATCTCCAGAATGACCTACATCGCCTTGGACCGCCTCGGTGTAAACAAACATCTCTGATTTGGAAAGATTATTGTCGTTCAAAAATTCGACCATGGCATCTACTTCATCCTGAGTGGTTATGAGAAATTTCTCATGCCACAACGACCCGCCTTGTCTGTTTGGATATCGATACAACATACGATCAACTCTTCTCGTGCCATCCATGCAAGTAATCTCAGTACATATTTGATGGAGCTCTTCAAGCATCAGTCTCGTTGCGACGGTAATTTTATGAAAATTACCACCAACATAACGTACCACATTTCCTGTCTCTTCCGTGTAACCATTCTACCGTAACCCAAGCTTGAACTTTTGGAATGTCATCTGTAATCAAACCGTAATTCAGTTATTACCATAAAAATCACAAATCACAATAAAAAGTAATACAAAATAAACTTACGAAGTAACATTAATTGCAAAAACTCTAAAACATATGTTGCACAACAAAAAATTGAAGACGAATAAGGAAAGGGGTGAGGAACTGAGATTCTCAGAGTTGCCTTTTATAGGGAAAATTTTGATTGAAAACCGCAGGGGGAGGGAGCGGTTTCAACTGCCATGCCGACCCACGTCTCCAAAACCCTGCATGGCGATTTGTCGGGTGTTTGGAATTTGGACGACATACAAACCGCATGGGGGTGCGGTGTGTGTCGGCTAAGCAAACCGCTTGATGAGGAAGCGGTTTAGGTTGAAGACCTAGAACCGCTCCCTCATCAAGCGGTTTCGGCTAGGTCAGCCACTGGACCGCCTTCCCCAGCAGCGGTTTCAGCACAGAAAACAAACCGCTGCTTTAGCCAGCGATTTCCAAACAAACCGCACCCTGGACCTGCAGTTTTCAATAAATGATGCTATTTTTGAAATTTGTATGAGTTAGGTGCTATTTTTGTAAAAAAAAATTATGCTAATTCTGGAAATTTCCCACAGAATAATAGAGAGCACGAATTCGAGGTATTTTTCAGACCTAAAAGTAAAAAAGAAAAATACAAGTTTAGGAGCCGAATTAGCATTCTATCTAGGGCTGCAAATGAGCCGAATCGAGTCGAGTTTTCCTCTGCTTGAGCTCGGCTCGTTAACAAATGAGTCGAGTTCGAGCTCGGCTCGTTTATTAACGAGTCGAGTCGAGTTGAGTTGCAAGCTAGCTTGCTTAGTAAAATCTTGACTCGTATTTGATATATTCGTTTTGTATGTAATACATGATACATGTGATTAATGCCAAGATGAATAAAATAATAATAATAGTTAAGTGTTCAATATTAACTAATTTTATGTTATACTTTGTGGTATCAAATTATTTAGTTAATAAATTTTAATTTGTGAAAATTGTGTTATTTCATAATATCGAAGCAATCTATGATACATAATTGCTTTTAAAATTAAATAAAACATATTTGCTCACATAATCTACGTATTAAACTTCATATAGAGTGAGCTATATAATTTAACAATCCTATGAATTATCAAATCAAACTCATATAGATCGATTCGCTCATAACTCGGTAATCGAGTTGGCTCTCTAGCCACAATCTTGAGAGTTGAGACATCTCATGAGCTCTTAACGAGCCAGCTCACGAGTTGAGCTCAACAAGCCACCGAGTCGAGATAGCTCGCGAGCTCCACAAGCTGCAGAAGGCTAAGCTCAAGCTTGGCTTACTAGTAAACGAGCCGAGTTTCGAACGAGTTTTTCCCGAGTCGAACGTCGAGCCGCTCGGGAACAACTCGGCTCATTTACAGCCCTAGTTCTATCCTGAAACGAGGAAATAAATAACTTAGAAGCCAGATTACTAAAAACCCCCCACAAAATTCCTTGTCGGAGAAACTTACAGCAAATAGGGGTGGGAAACGGTCCGGTCCGATTAAATTGGACCGGATTAACCCGGTTTTTTTAAACCGTTTTGACCAATGTCACAACCGAAGACGGGATTGGGTGAGTACCCGGTTTCGACCGTGGCCGGACTGGATGGAATCCGTTCCGATCCAGTTTCGACTGTGACCAGACTGGATGGAATCCGGTCCGATCCGGTTTCAACCAAAAACTGGATGTAACTTTTTTGTCCAAAAAACGCTACCGTTTAGAATAAAATCGGACAAAACAAAAAATAAAAATCCCTCTATCCCAGGTCCCACCTCTCACCCGCAATGCACGGACCCACGTCATCTCTTCGCGATTCTTCTCTCTCTGTCTCTTCGCGATTTTCTCCTCCAACAAATTCGCCTCTCCTCTCAGATGGGCTTGGGAGATCGGATTCGAGCGATACCGAAATGATCGCCTCCGCCGTCGTCTTTCTCGCCATCGATTCAACAACAAAGTACGGGTTTCGCTAAGGAACTTGCGGCACCCCCACCACCATCTCGCCATCGCCGATCTCCCACCGCCGATTCTTTTTTCCCCTTGCATGTCACAAGGTCGCCGTCTCACCGCCATCGATTCTTCTTTCCCTTGCTTGTCGGGAATAGTAACGAAAAGGTACATCACTTATCTCCCACGGGCGCCGCTCATCTTCTTCTTCCCTCCGATTCACTGTGGTGTCGGCCAGAGTGAGAGGTCGGTGGAGGGAGAGTAGTGGGTTGTGAGTTAGAGATCGGAGAGGAGAGAACAAGGAAGAAGTGAAAGCGGTGGCGGTGTGCGTGATTGAGAAATTTCTAATGGGAATTGATTGATTTTAGGTCAAGGGGCGTTGGGGCTGTGGGCTGGGGTTTCTATTCTGGGCTTTGGGGTGGGCTTTTGGGATCTGGGCCTTTTATCCGGTTTCTGGTTAAAACCGGACCGGGACCGGGACAGTTTTTTCCTCCTAGGCTGTGACCGGCTGACCGCAAACTGGATTGGGTAAACACTCATCCGGTTTCCGGTTACAACCGGGCCGGTTTAAACTGACCGGTTTTCGGTTTGTCCGGAAAACTGGGACCGGTTTTCCAGCCCTACAACTATAGGTGTCAATCGGGCGGGTTCGGGTTGGGTTCAATCGGGTTGCGGGTTAGTCGGGTTGCGGGCGAATCGGGTTCGGGTTCAATCGGGTTGCAGGCGAATCGGGTTCGGGTTCAACGGGTTTTGGGTCGGGCGGATCGGGTTACGGGTTGTTCCGGTCAACGCATCGAGTAACTTACTCCTAACTCATTACCAACTTACACATTTTATTACACTAATTTAAAATATTTTTCTCAATTTTTAACCAATTTCATTCTACCTCACATATATACTTAATTAAAAAAATACTAGTCAAAATGTTGAATCAATTTTTATGACTTGCAAACTTGTTATGTAATTAATCGTAATTGGTAAATTACACTAGCTAATAGTAATGGTGATATCACCATTTGCAACCAAAAGACATCATTAAATGTTTATTTGGTATTTTAGTATTATTTCAGTAGTAATTGTATTAAAGTATCTCATTTAGTATAACCATAATAGTAATGGTGATATCACCATTTGCAACCAAAAGACACCATTAAATGTTTATTTGGTATTTTAGTAATATTTCAGTAGTAATTGTATTAAAGTATCTCATTTAGTATAACCTTTAGTATAACCATGCAAATTTGGTATTTGGCGCTTGGTAAGCAGATAGGGCTAAACAAACCGAGCTGAGCTTTTACTTAGCTCCGACTTTGAGCTCGACAAACAAAGCCTCAACTCGAACTAAGCTCAAGCTTGATACGAGCTACAAAATATCAGCTCAAGCTCGACTCGATTAAAAAAATGTCAATTCGAACTCAATTTGAGCTCAACTATACGAGCCAAGTGTTAAACTCGGCCCATATTCAGGCACAAATTAAACTCAAGCTGAGCTTGAACTAACTAAAACTCTGGGCTTTCTTTTCAGCCCAACCTAACAAGGCCTTAGCACTATAAGCACTACACCTTGATATGTCTAAATGACATGCCAGTCACTTTATTTTATAGGCATGGAAAAGCCACAATTTTCCATTCTCTCCGATGTGGTAATAAAGATCATAGTGATGCTTTGGAGATGTAGCAGGGAAAAACGAATGACCATAATATAGTTGAACCTCACTAATACCACGAATTGGGGATAATGGTTCCTATCTTACCATCCTCTGTTGTGATCACAACCTTACTAATAATTCACCTTTCCTCCATTCAAAATTGACAGCAGAGAATGAGTTGGTGTGTGGTGAGTAGCACGCTTTACAGTTGCAGCAGCAAGGATAGTACTGTTTCCATTCTCGTTGGCCATTGGAGCATTCCCGTTAGGAAGCTTGGCGACTGCATTCATGACCATTGTGTTTGCAATTACCCTATGAAACTGGATTTACTACTAAGGATATGAATGAAATAATTGGTCGGAACAGAGTGATTGGCCGAAACTGATAACATGAGTGGTGTCGCAAGAGGCAGAATAGAGTAATTAGCCAGAACTGAACATGGAGGATAGAGAACTCGAGATTGACTACTGCGGAATTGTGTTCTTCGCTTGTGCTGCGGAATTGGAGTCATGCAGCTGCAAAACACACATGTCAAAACAAATGAGAATGCGAAAGGTGGATGGACGGGCAATGTGGAAGTCACGATGATTATATATACTATAATGGGTGGTAATTATTATTAGGGTTATTAGTAATTGTAAGTTGTGATAGCAGACGAATGTTAAATTTAGTTAAACATTGAGTTTTAACCAAACATTGGTATTGTTGTGAGTTGTGATTTAACCAAACTTTGAGTTTTATACCTAAACCATCAATACATTATACACTAATCACATACCCTATACTCTAACCATAATCCTTATGAGTTGTGATTTTGTTAGTATAGTTAATTTAAAGTGAAATTCATACTTTGATTTTCAAAACATAGATAAAAAAAGTGTCAATTGTTATACCCTAACCATATATTCTATACTCTACACCATATACCTTGTACCCTAACCACGTACCATAAACATAAATTAAAAAGGGATCTCCTGTCGTTAAAGACTTCAAATGACTTCAAGTGAAAATATGTTAATAAAAAACTTAGAACCGTCAAAATCATCAATACCTTATACCCTAACCATATACACCCTAAACTATCTGTACCTTATACCCTATACTCTAACCATATACTTTATACCGTAAACAACGAATCGTCAAAGATTACTTATCAAGTTTAGTATAATTGTTGGCTCATATTCACCCGCCCATAAATTATCCATTCCAAAGTTCCCACCCAAACCTCCCTCTCATTTTCCATTCCAAAGTGACCCGCAAGGCCGCAACCCGATTAACCAAAATTTTCAAACCCGCAACCTCACTGAGTTATTGCAATCGTATGACTTAACATGTCAAGTTTAACTCCCATTTTGAAATAAAAGTTCAACACGAACACAACTTAAATGTGCCAAAATTTTACTAAGTGTTGTAAAACAACGATTATGTAGTGTTGAAGTTGCAATAAATGTAGAAGCATAGAAAACAAGTAGACAAATTAAGTGATATGTAAAACAAATGATTGTTGTAACTAATAGTTAATTTAGTTATTAGCCCAAAAACAATTACACAGATATATATATTAGCCTTCCAAGCATATAAGAATAAATTTAACTAGTCATGCCCTTCATATAAAAATTAAAGATTCATATTTCAAAGGATAAAATTTTGAAAAACCAAAAAGTTGAAAACACCAAATTTGTTTCCTTCTTTTCACAAAAAAAATTAAAAAATTAAAAAATTTCTCATTTCTCCTTCCATATATTAGAAACTCACAATTTTCCCTCTTCTTTCTCTTTCATAAAAGTAAAAGAACCAAATTTTCCTCCTCTTTCTCTTCCATAAAATTGAAAAACCAAATTTCTCTCTTTCTTCCTTCCTTACACAAAAATTTGAAAACTCAAAATTTCCCTCATTATTTCTTTTTCATAATCAAAAGAACCAAATTTTCCCACTTCTTTCTCTTCCCACATATCAAAACCATCAAAATTTCCCTTTGTTTCTTTTCTCAAAAATTCAAATAACCAAATTTCCCTCTTCTTTTAAAAGCATCAAATTACCAAATACATTACTTTACTTTATTTATATGTAATTGATAATTTTATTGAATAGTTAAATTAACCAAACTTTTAATTTATATATTATATTAATATTGTCCATGATCTCAATTATGAATTCTTCATTATTAATATTGACACTGTGATTTTATATTTGATATTTACTTTTTAATTTTGTTAAAGAACTTAGTGTTCAAGTGACATTCATATTTCAATTTTTGTAATTTTCTTAAAATACATAATATCACGTGAGTTTCATATTTTTTAAATCCCTTATACGAAATAAAAAATAAAATTTACCTAGTTAAGTTTAGAATGAAAACTTTATTTTGAAAAACTATGTATTGTATAATATAATAATTATTCAAGTGGATTAGGTGAAGTTCGGGTTGAGTCGGTCGGGTTACGGGTTAGTCGGGTTCGGATTGACCGGGTTCGGGTTAATCGAATTCGGGTTTAATCGGGTTGCAGGTCAATTGGGTTCGGGTTAATCGGGTTGCGGGTCAGTCGGGTTGCGGGTTAGTTGGGTTGCGGGCCAATCGAGTTGCGAGTCGGGCGGATTGCGAGTTGTTGACTTTTAGTCAATTCGGATTGCGGTCGGGTTGCGGGTCGAGTTAATCGGGCGGGTTAATCGGGTCGGGTTCTGTTTTGACACCTATACCTACAACAAACATCCACAAGACTTCCAGTGACAGTGAGCGATCGCCGACGAAATTGGAAGAGAAAAGGGGGAGAACGAGGGGAGAGAAGAACTAGAGCTCATGGGCAATGGCGTCATCATCCAGCAGCGGCCTGACTTTCAAGCTTCACCCGCTGATGATGGTCAATATTTTGAATCACTACACCCGCGTCAAGTCGCAGATGAACCCTCCCTTTACGAACACAAGCTGCTCGAACACCGGCGACGGATACGGAGGCGATGCTGCGGCCATGCGGCGCCAGAGCCTCCTCCGAGATGCGTGACGGGAGTTGAGAGGGGACAAACCGTCGAGAACAGCTTCGAGCTTCTCTACGACCCCGCCACTGCGACCGGATTTCCTCTAGAAGAAGCAGGAGCTATGTAAACTACGATTCCCGGCACCTTTTTTCTTCTTTTGCCGCCGCTTTACGTTGATTTTAGAGTTTCTGTTGTGTAGGAGGAGTTGCTTTTGGTGGAAACGAACTAATGCCTGTTGACTGTTTGTGTTGCAAGCAGATAAGAAGGTTTTCCCGAACTTCTACGTACTCGGCTGGTATTCATTCCACTGGCAGTGATGCGGAAGAATCAGATATACACATTCTCAAAGCGGTGAAGTTCAACTCCACTGGATAACTCTTCACCCAAGTATTTTGATGCCAACTTTTGTGTGTTTAGCTGACTTGCTGGGATGGGGTGTTACGTGTTAGTGCTTATTCTTCGGTGCTTTAACCGAGCAGCAGTTGGTAGTGATATCCAAAGTTTGAGTGTTCAGAATCAATGGATACATTCTGGCTATAGAACCATTGATACTTGAGGTTTCCTTTCGCAGATGCTATGTAGTAATTGTCTTGACTATAGATTGTGTTTTTCCAGGGTAGTCCTTTGAAGGCTGTTCCGAGATCTACATTGTGCTTCATCATACCATCTACTTAAGCATGTTAAGAATTTCATGGTTTATGTGTGGAGGGTGCTTTCTTGTTACTTGGTGGAAAAGCTTTCATGGTTTATTACCTCATGAGAAATGGTGGTTTTTGTTTCATACGACGTCCAAGTGCTTGAGAAATAGGTCACATGTTATTTCCTTATTCTTGGTACTCCTGAATCAAATTCCCAGTCATTCATTCTGCTGATCTTTTTGTGATCTTGTAACAGTTGATGGATTGTAATGAAAATCCTGTCTATGTCCTAAATCATGCCATAAATCATGCTCCGAAAGATCTTCCCATGACTATTTATGAAAGTGGTAAGTTGTTGGTCTCCTTCTTCTTATTGCTACAGCCTGTTTTATGGAATTAATTGCAAGTTTTATGTACTCAATCGTAATCAATTGTCTTATATGAGTGTGGACATGGAAGGCTAGCACCGAACAATCTATTCTTCGTTTCTAGCCGCCTTAGTGAACTTTCAAGGTTATGGATGTTTATGTTTCCTGATTGTGTATGAAATTGGAGCTGCATGTGATTCATGGAATTCCACAACTGATTAATGTTAACGCGACGGACACCTTTGAGGTTTTTCAAATCTTCATTTTGTTCTCTGACTCATGTTATTAGACCAACTGGAAGTGTTAACACATTGTCTCTGCCTTAAAGACTGTAGAAGCTGAAAGGATTTCAGTTGATCATGTTGCACAGCTTAAGCCGTCTGATGGAGGGTCTACAGCCACCCAATGTAAGTTGCTCTGCCCTTGCTCTGTTGTTCTTTCGACAGTCTTAGCCTGTGTATCTGGTTGGGCCATTTTGCTTTTGTTTTTTACCAATTGTTGGGCAGTTTTGCTGATGCAGCCTTTTATTGCAGTGGTTGCTCACCTTACCAGCGTACACAATTGCCATCAAGATGTTAAGTAGCAGAATCAGGGTGCTTCATCACTATCTTGTAGCTATGCAGAAGGGTATTTACGTTCTTCTTCTCATATCTCAGTTGCAGAATAGTTGATTTCATAGGGTTCCCAGTGAGTGAAGATCGTTCAGTTTAGACGTTACAAAACCAACCTATTTGAAATGTGCAAGATATATGGATTTTGGATAATCTCATGCATTTAGGCAGTAGTGTCACTGAGATACTATTGCTTTTGCAATATCTCCATCGAGAAGGGTCAAAGTTAATGGTTAGTATATTTTTTAAATGCAGGTGAGATTCCATGTTAGAACTCCTTGCTTCGACAGGTATCAAGCATTATGAGATGATTGCCATCTATTGAATCTGAAAAACTCCAAGATGATTTCCTAATGGGGAGTTCTCTCATTGTACAAGCTCCTTTGGATAACAACTGTACTCTCTCAAGAGTCAAGACTTCATCATCACAGTACATCCTGGTTAGTTAAAAAAAAAACATGCATACTCGAGAACATCTCATCATTGTTTGTGTGGTGAATATGATGAGTTGATATTCTGTTTTGATGCTCTCCAGGAATACGGCGACACGCTATTGATCACATACCTGGCCATGTTCAGCCGTGCCAGACAGGGAGTGTTCTTTCAAGGCGGAGATATTAGCTCGATTATTAAAAACTGTCCACACCTTGCGTCGGACTGCATTGAAGGCTGGTTTAAAGAATGCATTCTCCATGCTGTTTGGTGGTTCGTGTGGTTGGAAAGAAACCAGCGGGTTTTCAAAGAGAAGTCATCGACAACTTACGTGGTGGCTAATAGGGCGACGAGGAACACGATGGAATGGCTAGTGGCTCATGGTAAAGTTGAGAGGGTACAGGGCGAGACTTGGTTGCGTGAGACATTAGCTGGGTGCTGATTTTGATCGTTGTACAGGAGGCGTCGAGTGGATCGTTGTTGTTCCCAGGGCCTTTGGGGGTACAGTTTGATTTCCGGTTCCTTTTTTGGGTTGCGTTGGGTGTTGTTGGAGTTGGTAGGAAATGATTCTGTTACCCTTATTCTTGTGTCGTATCAAGGGTTTTCCAGGGTCTTTCTCTTTTCTGTAATTCTGGTTTCCTTCTTGGTTTTCAGGGCCTCGTGTGATCGCTCCTTGCGATCCCTATGGCTTGTACAGACTTGTTTGTTTTTTCAGTTCTTTAATCTATCGCCATTATAAATAAATAAAAAAAAAAAAAAACAAAGCGATCAACTATTTCCCTGTTTCAAATCCTTTTTTCCCCCGTTTCTTGTAGTGACAGTACACGTTTGGGGTTTCTGTTTTGTTGGGGTGGCAGTACAATGAACCAGGTGGTGGAAAAAGTTCAACACTGCATACGACAGGCACAGTCGAAGTGGCGGAAACATTATACCTCATCTTTGGTTTTGCACTATTATTATGACATGCACTTCGATTTCTTTTTACCATGAGATCAGGACTTGGTTATCTTTTGTATCCTCCGAAAGTGGAAATTGGGATGTTAAAGACAAATTTCAAGTCCTAAAACTTCCATCCTCTCCACGGTTTGAGGAACGAGGCGATTAATCACAATAAGTTAAATTTAAGAAAGCATTTTGGCTTCGACTAAGACATGTCTATGCTTTACTTGCATATTGCAATAAACGGTGGACTACTGGACTTCAACGCAGATATTGTATTGTGCTGTGTCACAGGTTGGGAACGTATATTGAATAGGAAAACACACAATCTGAAAGCGAAGGTAGAAGGTTCAGTTTTATGATCATGGTAGATGAACAAGTTCCAAACAAGAGAAATGTGAAGGTGCTTACAGAGAGAGATATGTGAAGCCTAGCAAGCAAGTACATTCCTAGGTTTTCCATGTGATCATTTCGGGAAATGCCAATATGTTGTAGTGTAGTTCTACTGGTCACAGACCAAATCTTGCAGATTTGATAGATTACTAAGGTTGTAAGGATGAGTTCAGGATTTTGAGGAAACAGTTCGAGGTCAGAAGCTTGTTACCCCCATTAAGTCTCCATTTACGAAGCTGTGCTAAAAATTGTCGGAAAGCAAGTTCCTATGTGACTAAATGGTCCTTGTCTACACGTACAGGCCTTGATACTTTTACTCTTTTAGTACCCAGTGGGTCATAATGAGTTAATCTAGGTTATTAAGATCAGAAGCACAAGCACTTACAACTGAAGTACTGAACACATACAGGGGAATCCTATTGCAGAAAATGTTCCTCTTCATAGAATCAAATCATAATCCTCAAGTGACACGAAAGTAAAAAAGCAAAAAAAAAAAAAAAAAAGCAAACATAGTTGATAGATGAATGAATGAATGAATGAAGATAGGCTGGCATACAGGAATTGATGTTGAGAAACATCAGTACTCACGATTGAAGATTATCAATCATCTTGCTGTCGGCATTTGCAATCCTGGCTCTGTATGTGCGATCTAATGAAATCTATGGTATGCCTCCTGCCGCAGTCGTTCTGCCAACCTATCAGCTTCAGCATTCAGACGATGGATTTCGTCTTGCAAAATTCTCCTCGTCTTCATCAAATCCGAACCCCGCGTGGCCAGCAGACGTTTCTGGTCTAACTGATTCTCTGCAGTTTGTGCAAGCTCAGCTTCTATCTGTTCTAGTCTTTGCAGATTCAAATGTTGTAATTGAAGCTCAATGTAAGCTATTCTCTCCTTAACTTGCCCATATCGGAAGTATCTGTCTCGTTGTTGTTCGCTTGCCATCTTCTCAAAGGTATCCTGCAATGTAGTATCAGTAGGGCATAGAGATATTGTTCATTAGTTCATTGAAGATAATTATGTTTTATCACATTTTGGTATTAACATGGAGAAAAGAGTGCAGCATATGCTGTACACATCTGCATAATCATAATCATTTACCTCCTAACCTTCAAATATGGAACCTTGCTTTCACTACTAGACATGTATGGAATGTATTGGTCAAAAAGGAACCTTGGTGGGTCTCATGGATTTACAAATATCAAATCAAATGTTTAACCTTCAGAGAGCTGCCTAGCTGTTCCTCATGGATTTGGAAGAAAATTTTAAAGACCAGAGATAAGGTGGGGCATTTAATAACAAGTTGGAACAATAAAGTATTCTGGAATGGCAAACACATGCTGAAGTTTTCAGTGACAATGATTTGGAATGATTTGAGAAGTTATACTCCTAAGGTACCCTGGTATGCTTTGGTGTGGGAGCATTACAGTGTGCCTAGGCATAGTGTTATAAGCTGACTGGTGGTAAAGGACAGACTTATGACTAGAGACAGATTGAAAACATGGGGAAAGATCTCTGATAATAACTGTGTTCTTTGAGGAAATGGCCAGGAACCAAGAGATCATCTCTTCTGTCACTATGTACTCTAGGACTGATGCAATGCTGTTTCCAAGCCATTCACTTACAGGGAGGGTTCTTCCCGCAGTTTGGCATGTATTTGCACTGGGCCATATCAAAATTTGGAGGTAAGCGGTCTATGGCAAAGGTTTGGAGGTTATTGTGGAATCTAACAACCAGTATGTTGTGGAGAGAAAGATGTAATAGATGCTATGGGCAGCAAGGACTGGATCCTGCTCAGTTAGTTCAGAAAATAAGGACTTTTGAGCTAATGTGCTTAGGAAACACTACTCTGCAAGCGGATTGTCAGGTTATTAATTGTAGTTGGTGAGTTCGTCTTAGTGTTAAGAGATGTATATAGTTGAGTTGTAAGTGCAGAGCCTATCTCTGTATTGTATTGTCCCTTGTAACTACTTAGGATTGGGTTCTCACATTGCAGAACCATAAAAAAACCCTTCAAATATGTAAAAATTTAAACTACAAGCTGGTGTTTCTATGATTGATGCATGCAAGAGGTTTTAAACAAAAGGGCTCAAATGTCTATATTAGAGAGACGAGGCTAGTCTAGAATATACAGATGGGTTAAAGAATTGGAAAGAAAAGCGATATCTATAACAAAGAACACAAATATCATCGTTCACAACATACAGCAACCACGTTCTGCGGCATAAACAGAGTTCTTCGAAGCTAAAATAAAACCCTAATTTAGGCTTTTGAATATACAGATGGGTTAAAGAATTGGAAAGAAAGGGGATCTCTATAACAAAGAACACAAATATCATCGTTCGCAACTAACAGCAACCACGTTCTGCGGCATAAATAGAGTTCTTCGAAGCTAAAATAAACTCCTAATTTAGGCTTTTGCATCCAATTGAGGTGTGTGAAAGAATACCTGAAGCTTAGAAGGCAATTGTCAATGAGAGACGGAGGAGAGAGCAGGGTCCAATCATCGTCGGAAGAAATCCTACCGCTGCGGGAGAGAGCAGGTTCCAATCATCGTCGGAAGAAACCTACCGCTGCGACGAAGATGGCGGCTGCGACGACGAAGATGGCGGCTGCGACGACGAAGATGGCGGCTGCGACGAAGATGGCGGCTGCGACGACGATGGCGGCTGCGACGACGACGATGGCGGCTGCGACGACGACGATGGCGGCTGCGACGACGAAGATGGCGGCTGCGACGACGAAGATGGCGGACGGAGGAGGACGGAGATGGCGGACGGAGGAGGAGTATCGCTCAGCAGATTTTGCAATTTAGAGCGCCCAAGAAACGAAACTCGCGTAATTCTTTGACGGAACCCAATATATATAGCTAGACAGAGGTCAAATTACACGCTTGGTCACTAAACCAATCAAATGTTTCGATCTTCTCCATCCTGAGTTCCTGACGTTTTTCCTTGTAACTAATCATTGAATTTATAACTACTACATCATTGGTCACTTGTCAATTCATCCAATTTCATAAAATTATGCTTATGTGACAATCTTTTACAATATTGGACATTAAGTTGACGTGTGAATTAAAAATAAAAATAAATTAGAAAGCAACTTGATACGGATTGGTTGTTTTTTAATTGATCATAAACAAATTAGATGTCAATAATTTAATGATCAAATATCATAGTTGACTACCATCTAAAATAATCTTCATGAAAGTAGACGACGAGTAACCAATAATAAAACGAGATGTAAAATTAATGACTAGTAAGGAAAATTTATGAGATATCGTGAAAACATTGATAAACGAAGTGATCAGTCTTATAATTCAGCTTATGTACACACATCTCTTGTCTCCATCTACATGTTATCCAACCCATCAGGAAACCAACTCACTTGAATAATGGAACCACCCGGTCGATCCAAATCGACCCACCCAAAACCCAATAAGGGAACCCAATGAGCAGGTTTTGAGGATTTGAGTTTGGGTAAATTAATTTCCCCTTGTTGGGTTCAGGTTTGGTCTGGTCGAACTCGCAAAACCAGACTTTGGAAATCTGCTCAGAGGCGGACTCAGGGGCACGGGACACCCCTAAATTTTGGAAGATGGATTATCCAACCCCCGATAGTAATTTATGTATGGAAAAAAATTACAATTAATAGCTCGGGACCATATGCGGAGCCAGGGGTGTTTGCCCCTGTCCCAAGACAGGGGTAACTTTTGTGGAGGAAAAAAAATAACCCACATATATTTGTAGAGGTCGAATTCAACACCTATAAGTAACATAAGGATGTTTTCACACTACACTATAACTCATTACTTGTTCATTAATTCATAAAAAATAATTTAATTATTGATTTCATTCATGATACTATTATTCGACAACAGCTTGTTAGGTATTATCACGATATTATTGCTTATGAGAGATATGTTGGGTTGAAAAGAATTGATGAATTATCTCAAGTAATGGTGGAGATAAAAGTGCATATATTAGATGGAGCTATATTAAGAATAATTTTCAAAGTCGAATTGGCAATGAGTTTGTTAATGATTGTTTAATGGGTTACATTGTAAGCGACTCACAATTAAGAGTGTAAACAATGAATGTATTTTGCATTTCTTTCATAATATGAAAACTCGTCGTGGTTATTTATGCAAACAATAATTGTACTAGTCAATTTTTTGTTTCTCTATGAATGAATTATTTAGGTATTAATAGTTTTAATTATATTTATTAAATATTATATATATATTCTGAATGGAGGACAGGGGTAGTTTGAAATCCTGCCTCCGCCACTGCTCAGGACACCCTGAAATTTGAAAGAACGATTATCATACTCTCGTTTGTAGTTTGCATATGGAAATATAAGTGATAGTTTGGGTAATTCAAACCCGGGACACTATATTACTAATAAATATAATATTCATTAGCCTACAAACTTTTTTGTTGTTCTATTCTAAACATGGTGTAATAGCAAAACCTTATTCTCTATCCTTAATTATTTTCATAACCTAACAATTAATTTAATTACAAGCTACCCTTAATTTGTATTGATTTTATGGTTGTACGGCAAGTGTTGAAAGTGTCTTTTCATCTTTGAGTTACATCAAGAACAAATTTGAAAGTCAAATATGCGTCAGTTCGTGAATGATTGTCTAGCAGGATATACCGAGACAAATTTGTTGAGCAGTGTAGACACCAAGTGTATTTTATAATTATTTTAGACTATGAAAATACATCATTGAATTTTTTAACTTATACGAGTTGAGTATTTTCTTATTTAAGAATGATATAATTTTTATTAATTATATAATTTTTATTTTACTTTATTTTTTGAAAGAGGACACCCCCTATGTAAAATTCTTGGGTCCGCCACTAAATCTACCCATGCATGCTATTTAAAATAACTAACAATCACATACAACATTCAAAATCATAATCCATCTTACAATCAATTTTATTTGAAATATTTAGCATAATTAGCACTAACCGTAATTAGTGCAACACAAACAGATAACTATTTAACATGAGTATACTAAACAAGTTCATCCAAAACCATAACTAACAATCAAATACAATATCCCAAACTACAATCCATCCTACAACCAGCTTTCATCCAAATATTAAGCATAATTGGCACTAACCATAGTTAGTGAAATACAAACACATAGCTGCCTAAAGTTTAAACAAAAGTGTACGAACAGCGGAGCTGCGGCGGATCCAAGACATAGTAGAGCACTTGATCGCATTTTACTAGAAAATAAGATAGCGTAAAAAAATATAATGACCCTAGTTTTTTACTACAATATCCATTGTAAACAATCGCCTTTTAATTAGTGAATTTGTGAACAATGGAGTCTACATACATATCAATAGCATACTCTCTTTCAAATAAAATGGTTAAGCAATCAACGAGAAACTCATCCCTCATTTTGTTGCGCAAATCAATTTCCACATGTTTCATTGCTGAAAATATTCTCTCCATAGTAGCCGTTGAAACGGGCAACATCAAGACTAGATAAATCAATTTGTATTGTGTGTCTATCTCTATTTCCACCAGTTGCTTTAGTAAATTTTCAAAGCAACAAACCGCATATTTCTTTTAGTCTTTTAGGTTTCATTGTTAGTTTTTTACTTTTTTTAATCAAAATAATTGGGACTAGAATTTGTAGGCTAAATTTATCGTAGTGATTTTAATATGTTCATGTTAATAATTTTTCTAGTTACATATAATTTTATTATAAAATAACACTGAGCTGAATGTCTAAAGTTGAAAAAAATCATAGAAACTATACTAGCTCCAAGTCTTCATCTTGTTTGGGGAGGCTTCTATGTCCCAAGTTCAAGAAGAGTTCGGTGCGGCATCAGGCCAACAGGTTAATAAACAAAAGTCATTGTGTCTTCTTCTCTGCCAATGTTAACCATCAGGATTGGATTTCTTTGAGTACAGTGTTGGGATTGCAGAAACGAAGAACCTTGGCAGATATCTAGGAGTGTCGGTGATCCACGATCGAGTGTCAAAGCGCACCTTCTCCGACCTCATCGACAAGTTAGACTCGCGATTGGCAGGCTGGAAAGTGAAGTCTCTATCCTTGGCAGGTCGGATTACTTTAGCACATTCAGTTCTATCCTCGATGTCGGCATATACAATGCATACCACCCTTCTTCTAGCCTTGGTGCAGGAATACATTGATAAAAAAATCTGAGCTTTCATATGGGGCAGCACGAAAGCGGGCAGAGGATACACCTTGTTGATTGGGAGACTATTTGCTCTCCGAAGAGGAGGGTGGGCTGGGGCTTCGGAATGCCACCCGTATGAATGATGCGTTCACGTTGAAGCTAGCATGGAGAATAATGACAGAACAGGACAACCTTTGGGTTTGTGTACTGCGTGCTAAATATTTGAAGAAAATGGTGTCGGGCTGGCAACCGAAAAGCACGGGGAGGTTTTCAAATCTCTGGAGAGGGGTTCTTCGGGTGATCCACCTTATCCCGGAAGCCTTGATGTGGTCAGGTCGCAACGGTAATCAAGCCTCATTCTGGACCGATTGTTGGGTTCAAGACGGACTGATATTGTCGGATCATGCACCTAACCTACCGCCGAAAGCACACCATTTAGCGGTGTCGAATTTGATCTTGAATGGGGAATGGAACTTCCCGTACTTGCAAGCATTTAACAGGAGATATTGAAAGATCGTCAAGACTCAAACCGGCGATCATGAATGTCAAAGTGGATCGACAAGGTTTAGAGTAAATCATCATCATCATCATCAAGTTTAGTTTCATGTCAATGTGTGTTTAGATTTTAGTTTGAGTTATGTTTTATCTTTGTAGTCTCCAAATGCTAGCTTGCACATGTTGTCTTGTAGTGCAAAGCTTTTGCCTATTTAAACCCAAGTATGAATGAGAAACACCCAAGACTTTAGGGTTTCATTTTCCCCCAACTCAACTTTGTTGTTATGGTATCAGAGCCTCTAGATCCTAGAGAACCCTAAAATCCTTCTACTCACCAAAATAAGGACTATGTCCAAGATCTGAAACTTTCAGATCATAAACCCAGCAAAAAAAAAATGTTCTTCATTGCATCTGTTGCCTACCAAATTCGTTTACCATCTTCCCCAAATTTCCAGACCCAATTCTTCTATCCCAATCTCTTCTGCCCACTCATCCTTTTCCCAAAAACCCCACAAATCCCATTTCACAAAAACCCAAATCTCCCGGATCCAAAACCCACTTTTCGTCAAAACCCATTCCCATTTTGTTGAACCCAAAACCCAAATCCCATTTTTCTTTTTTCAAACCCAGAAATCACCAAATCTCATCCATCTTCCGCCGCAAATCAGCACCCTCCTTTCCCCATCTCTTCCCCAGATTCCCAGATCGAGCAATTCCTTGTATCTTCCGTTCTTCGTGTTATAGATCTAGACTCCCATATCTTCAACCACCGGCAGATCTGGAAATCCGCTTCCAGACCACTTTGCCCGTCATCGTCCACACCTCTCACCAGTCAAAGACGGCAGGCAAGGAAGAAAACAGTCCGCTGCTAAAGAAACTGAACAGCGGACTCCCGCCGCCGGATCTGAATCGTCTCAGCAAGACCCGCCACTAGCCCTCTGCTTCATCGATCGTCGTCGCCATGACCAAGACAAGCCCAACGGAGGAGAATCCATCCCCGCTGGCCAAATCGCACGAAGAAGAAGAAGAAAAGGGGAGCCCAGTGGTCGAGAAATCTGTTTCATGTAAGCCTTCTCCCTTGGCTACCGCCTTTCAGCTGAAGGACACCAAGAGTCGGCCCCATTTCATTTCATCAATCAATTTCGAACCAGCAAGAAGAAATCGACTAGCAACAGTGGTGGGATTGAAGAAGAGGAAAGTGAAGATAAGCTCAGTGGTTCAAAAAGGCCGCAGTCATCAAAACCCTGCTCGAAGTTGTGGATCTTACCAACGCTGCTAGCAGGCGCCTCTCTGGATTCAATGAAGAAACTCCAAGGTGAGCTCTTTGAATCAGAGTTTGAAATTTCCCTCTTGAATGAGCAGAGGAAGGCTACAGAGAATGATATTGTGGGTCTTGAACAAGAGATTGAACTGAATTCAGTCATTACTGTGATTGGAATGGAAGCTTTGAAAGCTTTGATTGAAAAGAAAGTGATTAAAACAGAGAAGAGCGACCAATTTGTCAAGATTAATTCCATCAAAAGGTTGAATGTTTGTTTGCCGAGTTTCATGATTGTGTGGGAAGGAGAAGCCAGTGCTAGCTCCTGCACAACTGGAGTTCCAATTTTCTTGTTCTGAGTTCAGAGAAAATCAGAAGAACAAAGAAGAAGCTCCTACTTTCAGCAGCAGCAGAAAAAAAAAAGTAAGAGAAGCAACAGAAGAAGAAAGCAGCAGCCAAGAGCGTATACTATTGTTATTCATGTGTTTTCTCAACAACAAAGAAAAAGAAAAGGAGGAGCTGCAAGTTTCAGCAGCAACAAAAATGTTATTGTTTCAGCAAAGAGGAAGAGAATGGCAGAAGCCAAAGTTGTTCTAGCAAGGGAAGTAGCCAACAATGCACTCCCTTGTTGATTTTAGTTCTTTTTCAGATGGAATGCTAGCTAGCAAATCAACAACAGCATATCCGGCCCATATTTCGGATGGAATGTTAGCTAGCAAAATCAGCAGCAACATATCCGGACCACTTTGAAGATCCATCTAAAGCAGAAAAGCTGAAAATGAGAAAGTTGAGCCAGCTAGCCAAGATGCAGCGGCATTTTCGATTGAAGGAGTGCTTGTTAGCCAAGAAAAAGCAGCAGCATATCCTATCAAAACTGGAGAAACTGAAGCTATGTAGCTGAAGCTGGGGGTTGAGTAGTTGATGAAGAAGAAAGGAGTGCTAGCTAGCCAAGAAAAAGCAGCAGCATGTCCGAGTTAATTTGGAGAAACTCAAGCTACAAAGCTGAGTTGGGGGTCGAGGAGTTGAAGAAGAAGAAGAAAAAGAAAAAGAAGAAAAAGAAGAAGAAGAAGAAGCCGAAGAAGATGGGATGCCAACTAGCCAAAGATGCAGTGGTATCACCGATTGAAGAAGAAGATTTCAGCTTGTTAGCCACAGAGGCAGCAGCTTTTCAGAAGATGTTTGGGAAGTTAGCTAGCAAGATGTAGCAGCTTCACCATTTGAAGTTTGAAGGGAAGTTAGCTAGCCAACAGTGCGTCAACATTCTCAACTCAAAACTGTTTTTCTCTCCAAGCTTGGTGTGCACATTATGTGCTCACATTATGTGCTCACCCGCTTGCGGCGGCCGCGGGGGGGGGGGGGGGGGGGGGGGGGTAACAGGAGATATTGAAAGATCGTCAAGACTCAAACCGGCGATCATGAATGTCAAAGTGGATCGACAAGGTTTAGAGTAAATCATCATCATCATCATCAAGTTTAGATTTTAGTTTGAGTTATGTTTTATCTTTGTAGTCTCCAAATGCTAGCTTGCACATGTTGTCTTGTAATGCAAAGCTTTTGCCTATTTAAACCAAAGTATGAATGAGAAACACCCAAGACTTTAGGGTTTCATTTTCCCCCAACTCAACTTTGTTTTTAGCGTTCCTTCCTGGGAACATAGTGGAATTGATCCGTCTTCATCCGGTGCCCGCGCGGACCTGAAGCTAATCCCTTGTGGTGAACCATATGGAAAGCTCCAAGGCCGCATAGGGCGAGAGCTTTCTTTTGGCTTGCATCCCATCAACGGTTGCTCACCAATTCAGAGAGAAAACGCAGAAATCTGACGCAAAATGACTCCTGCCATATCTGCGGCAGAGGCGAGGAGATCACCTTGCACATTATCCGGGATTGCCCCTACGCATGAGCAGCCTGGGTTGAGGTATTGTTGGATGAACTCGATTCTACGTTCTATACTACTGACTTTTCAGATGGGCACAACACTACTTGTCGGGATGGAGTCAAGTCATTAGTTCGTCGCCGTTCGCCATATTTTGCTGGTCTTTGTGGAGGAACCGTGGTGGCGACAAAACTGCAAGTGCACAGTGTCGTGCAAGTAATAAAGTGTAAGTAAAATTATCGTTCTCTAGGGGATTGGTGAAACTCAATAATTAACAAATTTAGTTCAAGAAACTATAGGAATTGCAAAGGTTGTAATCAAGTGATGATTTGCAAAGATTGCACAAATTAAGTAACTCGATAAATAAACTATTTTGGAGAAATTGATATTGGAGAGTTCCGGGGGGAAACACAAGATTTTACTATTTTACCTCAGTAAATTTAATTACCCTTGTCAATCGATTTAATCCATATTTTTACAATCGGGATACCTATAATTTTATAGCTATCTCTATCGAGAATTACCACGTACTAACTAATTAAGACAATTTCTACTATCGTAGTTAACTGAATTAATTAATTAGCCTTAAGAACGATATCCCTGAAATGACTGCATAATTCCCTATTTAATCCAGTATCGCTTCGATAGGCAATTATGTTGTGTGAAATGTGTTCGGTTACTAGGTTTTCACTATCGTTATTAACCTAGAAAACTACAAATCATTGTGAAGGTGGCCAATCAACACAAAGCGTTAAACAATTCCACACGATAGAAAATGGAAGAAAAACAAGTCATGATTAAAACATCGAGGCTAGATAATGAAATCCATAAGTTTCCCCCAGAAATTGGGGATTAGTTCATGATGAAAAGAAAGTACATAAACATGCTAATGTTCAACATGATGACTAACTACCAAAACAAAGGAGTAGAGAAAGTACTAAGTGTTGAAGTTAATCCCTAACTTACAAGAGTCTTCCTCTCTTCAAAATGCTCAACTCCAAAGTGTGACAAAGTGAGCTCTCTCCTTTGATTTTTCTGTCTAAAACTAGTCTCCAAAAGTGTCTCTACTCTCCTAGTTGCTGCCCCTTTTAAATCCATTTTCTGCAGATTTAATCCCACAAAACAAGACACTTGCAGGTCACATTTCCAAGAGAAGGCTGCTGCTAGCTTAAGTCTCTTTCTTTGCAATAAATTCTTGCATCATTTTCTCTATTGGTGAGCCACCAAATCCATTTGCTCACTTCAAGAAATCTGACCCAATCCCAATAATTTCTAAGGGTTGCTGACAGTTGAGTGAAGATTTCAACCACAATAATTCGATTTGGGTCTTCATCGATTTGGCCTCCTGCTGGACGTTTGCCTCTGCACATATGCATTTTGACACTGCACCTGCATTCATCCACTGCACTTTGTTTTGTTCACAATCTTAGCTTCAATCTGTGTTAAATCGCTACATGTCTTGATAATGACACTAGGGCCATTCCATGGTCAATATGAACTAATTTAGAGCAATTTAAACACACACACATTTATGCACAAAATACATATATGTTTATGAAGTTTATCACAACCCCACACTTAGCATTTACTTGTCCCAAAGCAAAAGAGAGAAATAATTGAAAAGAAGCAAATAAACATACCACTAAGACTCATAGGACTCAAATAAAAGACACACTACTCCTAAGACTCGACTAACACCATTGTTGCTTGAGTGACGGTGTGACTAGTTGTGGACCTACTATGCTTTGGTGTAGATATCTATGTATATACATTATCGTCAAATTCAACCTTTCCATGCATACCTAGGCTTGCAAGTTAGATTACACTCCATCACATGATGTACCCTACATGTAGAATAAACACACTAATAGTGAATTGTGCCAAAACTCATTTAAACAAAGAGTAAGGTAAGTTAAGAGTAAAAGCATGGCATCTAGATTTCCTCACTAGGAATGTGTATTTCGCTCAATCACACAAGTGTTTAAGGGTTGGTGTTTACACTCAAATTTTTCCTTACTAGTGCTTACCTAAACCTTGTTCTTCAACCACAGTTGGACCGATCAGTACAAACACAAGCATATCAAGATGACAACGTTTGGGTAATATGTGTAAGGATAAGGGTTAAGGTGAGGTTTCATAGGAGGGAAATGGTGATGCTCACGAGGAATGAGTTACAAAGGTGGACCCAAAGCAAGAACTATCTAATATCGAGGCCTTGAATAAATGAAAAAAAATGCATAACATAAGCAAAACTAAGACTATACAACAAGGGAAGAACATTGATTCCTAAAGATGATACATCGATCCTTATTTATTTGCCCCCTTTTCTCTTTCTCTTTTACTCTTTTTCAAAACAAAAAAAAATTCAATCCTTTTTTTTGGGCTAATACCACTACAACACCCGAACTATCTAAGAAATGCCACTTATGTCCTATGCTTTTCAATATTCCATTTCTATCATGAACTATGATACTTTGTGCCATTTGTATCCTGGCGATTTCGTTGACCGTTATCTCTAACGGTTGACCTGACGGTGGTCAAAGAGATGTTGACTTTTGTTGACATGGAAGGAAACGTGGCATCCACGTAGATGCCACATCATACCACATATATTATTTAATTCAAAATCAAATTAAATTGCAAAATAATTAAAAATAAAAAAATAAAATAACCTTCTACCCACCGTCGCCTTCAACCCGCTCCCCACCCTACCCCGCCCTCAATTCTAACCATCGCTGTCGCCGCCTTCAAATCCGTTCCGCAAATCAGCATCTATGGCAACGATATCTCTCTGCCGCCTTCCCCCACGACAAGCTGCTCTTCCAGCAACCCCTCCATCTGGAAGACGACGAAGCTCTGATTCTCATACAGCCAGTGGAACAACTTCGGCGGCCGAAAGATGGGAGAGGAGAGAGGGAGGATGATGGATAGGGACGCAAACGACGACTAGAGATCGCAAACAACGGTCGGCGATGCCATGAGACACCGACGATGCAATCTTCCCCTGCTAGATTTGATTCCTCTCCAAATTGCTCGATCCCGCCGACCTGACCCTCCAAATTGCCCTAGCCCGCCGACCCAACATCGGGGCAAGATCAAGTTATCAATCGATGGGTGAAGGGCGAAAGAGAGACGGATTTGGATGGGGGAAGCTAGGGCCATGGCTGGTCGATTTAGGGCTCCTCTGAAATCGACCATGGAAGTTTCGATTCAGAGCAGTGGTGGAGGCAGGGGTTTTTTGGACGAATGAGGCAGGGGTTTTTGTCGAATGAGAGGGGTGATTGGAGCAACTTGTTGCGAGGAGAGCGGAGTACTGGGAGATGGTGGCGACTTCGCAGAGTCGGCGAGTTGGGAGGCGGAGTCGCGGAGAGGCGGAGGTGAGCAGGGAGGGAGAGAGAATGTGGGAGGAGGGTGAGGTCGGAAGTGGCCCAAAATTTTGCTTCTTTTTTATTTTAAAATGTTATTAATTTAAAATTCCATGTCATCTGCCACGTCAGCGCTAACTATAATTTCTGTTAAAATTAACGGTCAACGCCGGTCAACTCTAACGGAAAAAATAGTTCAGGACATAAATGGAATATTTGAAAGAATAGGACACAAGTGGCATTTTTGTCATAGTTCGGGTGTTGTAGTGGTATTAGCCCTTTTTTTTAATTTGATTTTTTTTCATTTTTCATTTAACTGATTTTTTCTTTTTTATGGGGGATGGGACTAAAAGACACTACATTGATGGTCAATACCTCTTTTCGAAGTAGTAGAAGACAAAATGATGCAAAAGAAGGTGCAGTGGCAGAATGCCTATGCAATATCTAACTGCATACTGCTGTGGCAAAATGCATCTCTCATTTATAGCTTCAACTACTACCTTAGAACATCAACTTTATTTACAAGACAATGAAAATGAAAATGGGTCACTATATTCACACAAAAGACCTCATTCCTCGTGAGAAGGGTTCAACGGGGATACAAGAAAAGGGTAAAGGTGAGAGGTGTGATCGAACCGAAAAACAAGGCCATGTCTCAAAGAGGTTGATCCTAGTTGTCAATAATAGGGTAGGCTTTTTGGCTCGAGTTGTACTAATGGTCTCTATCGTTTATGCTTGCATACATACAACACAATCAATTCGTGGTTTTGATCAAGATTACCGAAACACAAAGTAATGAAAAACTTCACACAATATGAAATTGACATTGAAGGTTCAAACTCACGGCTACTAGATGTCATACCCTACTCTATACAAATTATACTCAATTTTACCTAAGTTCAGGCACAATTCAATTCTAGTGAGTGAATTTTAATATGAGGGCACACCATGTGAAACAGGCAATCCTACATGCAAACACAAGTTATGCATTTCAAGGTTAACTTGGGATAACAGAGAGGCAGATTCATACACCGAAGCATAATAAGTTCACAAACCATTCACACAATCATTCCAAGCAACGACATTCTACCCTATCAAGTTCAAGACACAACACATCAAACACAGTGGGAACGACTCACATTCACCAAACATCATGTACAATACATACTCTAAACAAAACTAAAACTCTCCACCCCACACTTAGGATGGAACATTGTCCCTAATGTTCTGTACCTAGACTCTAAACATGCAAACACAAAAATGAAAAAGTAAGCAAAGGGAAAGATGAAAAACCTCGGGAGAAATGCTAGGCGGAAAAGACCCCTTGCTTTTCTTCCTCATCATGGCTGCTTCCCAAAGCTATTTCCTCCAAATATAGAGCAGAACCAAGTTGTCTTCTTCTTTGCTCAAACTTTGTACTTCACCATAGCTTGCAACAAGCAATATGCTCCATTCTAATCAATTCTTGACAAACCCATGAGCACTAGAGTCATTTCGAGTTGATGGAGAAGGATTTCTGTCAATTTGCTGAGCAGAATTTGGGTTTTAGAAAACCCTAGAAATTGGGCAAAAGTGATGGAGAAGGAGGAATGAGGAGTATTGGTTGGGTTGATAGAGAGGGTGGGTCACCAAATTGATGGATGGACTGAAGTTTGGGATTAATTTGGAAATTTTGGTGTGATTTTTGGAACAATCAGCAGAAGAACGAAGGAGAGGGAGAAGGAAGAAGAAGAAGAACGAAAAAGAAAACGAAGAGGGAGAGGGAGAAGAAGAAGGAGAAAAAAAAACGTCGGAGGGGATTTAACCGAAAGTTGCTTTTTTCCCGTGCTTCTGTTCTCTCTCTCTCTCTCTCTCTCTCTCTCTTTTTCGATTTTTTTTTCCTTGCAGCCGAGACTCCAAAGTCCATTCTCTCGCCACTTCTTCTCTCTCTCTTTTTTCGGATTTTTTTTTTGGTTTATGATGTCGTGGACACCTCTTCGGGGGGTTTTTTTTAACAAAAGAAAAGTGTTTCATGGTCCCTCCTTTCTTCTTCATTGCATTTTAGCTCTTCAAGTCCATTAGTGTTGCCTTCCACCCCACACTGCATTTCTCCATTGCAAAAAGCATTTCTCCACTGCACATTTCCATCAAAGCATTCTGCCAATGCACATATAAAATTGGAAAAATACCTTCCTCAACGAATTTTGAGCACAAGCTTTATGGAGATGCTTCAAACGTCCTAAAAAGTGAAATTATAAAAAAATTGAAAGAAAACAAACCTCGGGTTGCCTCCCAAGAAGCGCTTGTTTAACGTCATTAGCTCGACGTTGGAATGGCTTAGTTTAGGCGATAAGAGGAGATCTCCAGTAGGGATGCTCCTTCTATGTATTGTTTGAGTCTCTGGCCATTCACATTGAACACTCCATTGTCACCAAGAATCTCGATTGCGCCATGAGGGAAGACTTTGTTCACCGTGAACGGTCTGGACCACCTTGATTTCAACTTGCCCGGGAAGAGACGGAGACGAGAGTTGAAGAGTAATACCTTGTCGCCTATATTGAATTCTCGCCTTACAATATGTTGATCATGCCACCTCTTCGCTTTCTCCTTATAGATTCGGGCATTCTCATAGGCGTTGAGGCGGATTTCGTCTAGCTCATTCAATTGAAGGAGTCTCTTTTCTCCAACTTGTTTCATATCATAATTCAACTTCTTGATGGCCCAATACGCCTTGTGTTCGAGCTCCATCGGTAAGTGACATACTTTGCCAAACACTAGCCGATATGGAGACATGCCTAATGGGGTTTTATAGGCAGTCGTATAGGCCCATAATACATCATCGAACTTCCTCGACCAATCCTTCCGAGAGGAGTTAACGGTGGTCTCTAAGATGTGCTTCAATTTGCGGCTGGGTACTTCAACTTGCCCGCTGATTTGTGGATGGTATGGTGTGGCAATGCGATGTTTGACTCCATATTTGGCTAAGAGTGTATTCATCTCGCGACTTGTGAAATGAGTTCCTTCATCACTTATGATAACTCCTGGCACTCCAAAACGGGTGAACAAGTTCTTTCTCATGATGTTCACCACCGTCTTTGATTCATTGGTTGGTAATGCGGCTGCCTCCACCCACTTTGATACATAATCGACAGTGACGAGAATGTATTTGTTGTTGTAGGATGATGGGAAAGGACCCATGAAGTCTATACCCCATACATCAAACATCTCCACCTCCAAGATTGGTGTTTGTGGCATCTCCATCCTAGATGAAATATTACCTGTTCTTTGGCATCTATCACATGCAGCAACAAAGTTACGTGCATCATGAAATAAAGAAGGCCAATATAAACCCGATTGTAAGACTTTTGCTGCTGTCCTTTGAGGTCCGAAGTGACCTCCTATAGCTAAGCTATGACAAAAGTTGAGTACACTATAGACTTCATTCTCAGGAATGCAACGTCTTATCATAAGATCAGCATAATGCTTATACAAGAATGGATCATCCCATATGTAATTCTTTGAAATAGTGATCAATTTCTTGCGTTGTTGGTAAGAAGCTTCAGGAAGCTTACCTGTTGTGAGGTAGTTTGCAATATCAGCATACCAAGGGGCTCCCTTCGTTATTATGGCAACAATTTTCTCATCGGGGAATGAGTCATCGATATCCAAATTGTCAATTGGAAGTGATTTTGCTTCCAACCTTGAGAGATGGTCGGCTACCAAGTTCGCCGAGCCTTTCTTGTCATGGATTTCTATGTCAAATTCATGCAAAAGAAGAACCCAACGAAGTAGCCTAGGTTTGGCTTCCTTCTTAGAAAGAAGGTGTTTGATGGCTGCATGATCAGTGTACACAATGGTTTTTGAACCCATTAAATATGATCGAGACTTCTCAAATGCATAAACTACCGCAAGTAATTCTTTCTCAATTGTCGCATAATTCAATTGTGCATCATTAAGGAGTTTACTTGCATAGTAAATGGCATGTAACTTCCCTTCTTTCCGCTGCCCCAAAACATCCCCTACTGCATAATCACTAGCATCACACATTAATTCAAATGGAAGATTCCAATCGGGTGCTGTGATAATGGGTGCGGATGTGAGCTCCTTCTTAAGCTTGTTGAAAGCCTGCAAACACTCATCAGAAAAGTTGAAAGCATTGTCTTTTGCTAACAATTCACATAAGGGTTTAGTGATCTTAGAAAAATCTTTAATGAACCTCCGGTAAAAACCGGCATGTCCTAAGAAACTTCTAATTCCTTTCACATTGCTAGGTGGGGGAAGTCGTTCTATAACTTCCATTTTAGCTTTGTCAACCTCAATCCCCCTAGCTAAAATGCGATGTCCAAGTACTATACCTTCCGTCACCATAAAGTGACACTTCTCCGAGTTATGGACTTAATTGGTCTCTTCACATCGCTGCAAAACTTTAGACAAGTTAGCTAGACAATGTTCAAAATTGGTACCAAAAGTTGAGAAGTCATCGATGAAAACTTCAAGACTTGTTTCTATCATGTCGGAGAAGATGGCTGTCATGCACCGTTGGAAAGTAGCCGGTGCGTTGCACAACCCAAATGGCATTCTTCGGTATGCAAAAATCCTTGAGGACATGTAAAAGCTGCCTTCTCTTGGTCCTCTGGTGCAACTGGAATTTGAAAGTAGCCGGAGTAGCCATCTAAAAAGCAATTGTTAGAATGACCAGCCAACCGTTCGAGCATTTGATCGATGAAAGGAAGTGGAAAGTGATCCTTTTGGGTTGACTCATTTAACTTCCTATAATCAATACAAACACGCCATCCGGTGACAGTTCGAGTTGGTATGAGTTCATCCTTGTTATTTCTCACCACGGTAATTCCACCTTTCTTTGGGACAACCTGCATAGGACTCACCCACTTGCTATCAGAAATAGGGTAAATAATTCCTGCATCTAATAGTTTCATTACCTCATTTCTCACAACTTCCTTCATATGTGGGTTGAGCCTCCTTTGGGCTTGGATTGAGGGTTTGTAACCCTCTTCCATGAGTATCTTATGCATACAAAAAGTTGGACTTATACCCGTAATGTCGGCAATAGTCCATCCTATGGCTTTGATATGTCGTTGCAAGATTCTCAAAAGCTCTTGTTCCTGAGAAAGGGTTAGTGAAGCCGAAATTATGACAGGCAATGTGGAATCCTTACCCAAATATGCATACTTGAGGTGACTAGGTAGTGGCTTTTGCTCTAGCTTTGGTGGTTGAATTCTTGATGGAACTAGCGTTTGGCGAGTTTGAGTTTCTCCTTCATTCTCAATCTGCATGGGTAAAGCCTCAAGCAATTGTGCACTTTTTGACACGGTTAGGTTTTCATGTTCAACATCATCATCAAAAGCATCAAAATCAGAATCATAATCATAATCATTGTTGAGAACCTTTTCGGTGCATGATTCTATCACATCCACCACACATACATCATCATAAGAGTCGAGATACTTACTTGATCGGTAAACATTAAATCTTACCTCTTCTCCACATACTCTGAATGTAAGTTCTCCCTTTTGGACATCTATAAGTGCACCACCTGTGGCGAGGAATGGTCTTCCAAGAATGAGAGGCACCTCCCGGTCCTCATCCATCTCCAAGATCACAAAATCTGCCGGGAAGATGAACCTTCCCACTTTGACTAGGACATTCTCGACCACACCCTTTGGAATCTTCACTGATCTGTCCGCCAATTGGAGGGTGATCCGTGTTGGTTTAATCACATCTCTCAACCCCAATTTGTTGTAAACCGAGTAAGGCATCAAGTTGATCCCCGCTCCAAGATCACAAAGGGATTTAGTGAAATCCTTATCTCCAATGGTGCAAGGAATGGTGAAGCTCCCCGGATCGTCTCTTTTCTCCGGTATTTTATTTTGAATCACTGTACTACACTCAGAGGTGAGGGTTACCTTCTCAATATCGGACCACTTGCACTTCTTTGTAAGTAACTCCTTCAAGAATTTAGCATAGGTAGGCATTTGTTCCAATGCTTCCGCCAAAGGTATGTTGATGTGGAGTTGTTTGAAGAGATTTAGGAACTTTTTGAAGTTTGGGTCTTCCAAGGGCTTTATTAACCTTTGAGGGAAGGGTGCAGGTGGTTCATAAGGTTTAACTAACCACCTCATCTTTTAATTTTTCATGTTTTGGAGGTGTAGTTGACGAATGCATGTGCAGTGGCAAAGTGCTTGCATTTTGACCCTGCACATATGCTTTTGCATTTTCTTCATCAGAATTTTCTGCATCTTCCCACATGCGTGGTTGCTTCTTTTCCTTTGGATCTTCTAACTCCTTCCCGCTTCTTAAGGTGACGGCTACCACCTTGGTATCCCTTGGATTCCTCTCCATGTTTGCGGGGAGAGTACCCGGGATGCGACCTTGAATGTCCGCCAATGTTTGAGCCATTTGACCCATTTGTCGCTCCATTGCCAAAATGGATGATTGCACATTATTGTTGAGGGCCAATTGTTGTTGAATGTGGGTGCTTGTATGTGTCACAAATTGATCCAACCCCTTCATATTGTTGTCCGTTTTCTGCATGTGGGCAAGAATCAATTCTTCAAGATTCGAATTCTTCTCCTCTCGAGGTTGTTGAGATTGAAACCCCGGTGGTGGGTTGTTGGGACGAATTCCACTGGTGTTGTTATTTGACCATGAAAAGTTTGGATGTTTGCGCCATCCCGGGTTGTAGGTGTTGGAGTAGGCACCGCCTTGGGTTCTTTGATTATTGATAAATTGAACTTCCTCCAATTGGGCAGCTCCTATGGGGCATTGGTCTTGATGATGAGCACCTGCACACAACTCACAAGAAATAGTTTGGTCAGCGGAAACGAGAGAGAGGTTGGCCACTCTCCGTTCAAGTGCATCAAATTTGGCATCCAACTTGGCTTCGATTCGTGCTTCCAAGCCGGTGAATTTGTCAACTTCATGCATACCGCCTCTCCTTCGTGAGCTCTTTTCTCCACCCCATTCATTAGCATCAGAGCACATTTTCTCTAGGAGGTCATAGGCGGCTCCGGGCTCCATAGAAGTAAATCCTCCACCGGATGTTGTGTTCAAAGCTTGCCTGAACTCTCTTCTAATCCCATCAAAGAAGATGGTGATCACATTCCACTCCTCGAGGCCATGGCTTGGGCACTTCAGCAAAAGCTCTTTGTATCGCTCCCAAGCTTCACTTAGGCTTTCATCCTCGGCTTGTACAAAGTCTACAATCTCCTTTTGGGCTTTCATGGCTTTAGCGGGTGGAAAATACTTGTCAAGAAATGCCTTCTCTAGCTGCGCCCACGTGGTGATAGATCGAGGCGCCAGGTTTTGGAACCAATGAGCCGCTCGAACTATTAACGAGAATGAAAACATACGCAGCCGGATTGCATCATCGGACACACCAGGATTCTTCATGGTATCACAAATGCTACAAAATCTCCTCAAATGGTCATGAGGATCTTCTGTACTTGCTCCTGAGAATGTGTAGCCATTTGTGATCATGTTGATGAAGGATGGTGTGATGTCGAGATGGGTGTTGCTGGTTGGAATGACAACCCCTGAAGCTCGGGCTCCAGTTCTTCGGTTCAGCTTGCCTCGGATGGTTCGATCTTCACGGTGTTGATTGTTGTTGTGGCCTTGGGTAGCTCCCTCCTCTATTTTGCCTATAAGTGAAGAGATGAAACCCTTCTCTTCGTCTTGATAGCCTTTTGGAGAGGAGGTACTGATTTAGATTGGATGACTTTTCCTACCCTCGCCGGCTTCCGGTTGTACTTACACGCCTTCTCGATTTCGTGATTTAGCGGCAACAACTCCTTAGTCTCCGTTCTTCGCATACGCCAAGAAGAAATATTCCGAACTTTTCCTGCACACTAAAACACAAATCAAAATAGTTCACTCAAACAAAAATTTATTAAAACTGAATTTTTGACAATCCCCGGCAACGGCACCAAAAATTTGGTGGCGACAAAACTGCAAGTGCACAATGTCGTACAAGTAATAAAGTGTAAGTAAAATTATCGTTCTCTAGGGGATTGGTGAAACTCAATAACTAACAAATTTAGTTCAAGAAACTATAGGAATTGCAAAGGTTGTAATCAAGTGATGATTTACAAAGATTGCACAAATTAAGTAACTCGATAAATCAACTATTTTGGAGAAATTGATATTGGAGAGTTCCTGGGGAAACACAAGATTTTACTATTTTACCTCAGTAAATTTAATTACCCTTGTCAATCGATTTAATCCATATTTCTACAATCGGGATACCTATAATTTGATAGCTATCTCTATCGAGAATTACCACGTACTAACTAATTAAGACAATTTCTACTATCGTAGTTAACTGAATTAATTAATTAGCCTTAAGAACGATATCCCTGAAATGACTGCATAATTCCCTATTTAATCCACTATCGCTTCGATAGGAAATTATGTCGTGTGAAATGTGTTCGGTTACTAGGTTTTCACTATCGTTATTAACCTACAAAACTACAAATCATTGTGAAGGTGGCCAATCAACACAAAGCATTAAACAATTCCACACGATAGAAAATGGAAGAAAAACAAGTCATGATTAAAACATCGAGGCTAGATTGAAATCCATAAGTTTCCCCCAGAAATTGGGGATTAGTTTATGATGAAAAGAAAGTACATAAACATGCTAATGTTCAACATGATGACTAACTACCAAAACAAAGGAGTAGAGAAAGTACCAAGTGTTGAAGTTAATCCCTAACTTACAAGAGTCTTCCTCTCTTCAAAATGCTCAACTCCAAAGTGTGTCAAAGTGAGCTCTCTCCTTTGATTTTTCTGTCTAAAACTAGTCTCCAAAAGTGTCTCTACTCTCCTAGTTGCTGCCCCTTTTAAATCCATTTTCTGCAGATTTAATCACACAAAACAAGACACTTGCAGGCTGCATTTCCAAGAGAAGGCTGCTGCTAGCTTAAGTATCTTTCTTTGCAATAAATTTTTGCATCATTTTCTCTATTGGTGAGCCACCAAATCTATTTTCTCACTTCAAGAAATCTGACCCAATCCCAATAATTTCTAAGGGTTGCTGACAGTTGAGTGAAGATTTCAACCACAATAATTCGATTTGGGTCTTCATCGATTTGGCCTCCTGCTGGACGTTTGCCTTTGCACATCTGCATTTTGACAATGCACCTGCATTCGTCCACTGCACTTTGTTTTGTTCACAATCTTAGCTTCAATCTGTGTTAAATCGCTACAAGTCTTGGTAATGACACTAGGGCCATTCCATGGTCAATATGAACTAATTTAGAGCAATTTAAACACACACACACACACACACACACACACACACACACACACATATATATATGACAAAGGCTAGCGTACGCCGGGCGTACCTTAGTCTATCGTACGCCCGTTGAGTTTTACTATTTAGATCATGAATTAACTGGAGTTTTTGGCATGATACTATACCCTAACCTCCAATGGATAAACCCCAGTCCCTAATTTTCTAACCCAACTCATGAGATTCATTTAATCTTAAAAAGTAAATCAACTATATATATATATATATATATGGGGAGTTCTATGGTACCCCGGGTGAAATCTGGGGTACCGTATACCTTGAGTAAGAAAACGCTATCCAGAACTTGAATTGACCGATCTTTCGGAAATGATACTATACTCTAACTCTTAAAGATCAAAATGTAGGTCTTAATTCTCTAAATATTATACCCCCAATATCAATTTAATTGGAAAAAATAATCGACGGTTATGATTCATCCAAATATAGGCAAAAAAATCAATGCACCATCTTAGAGTTTATAGTTTATGATTTAGATAATTAGGACCTAGGGTTCACTCATTAAGGGTTAGTGTATAGTATCAAGCCCAAAAATTATGCTAATTCGAAATCTACATAGTGTTTTCATACTCAAGGTATACGGTACCCTGGATTACACCCGGGGTACCGCAGAAGCCACCATATATATACACTAACCCTTAATGAGTGAACCCTAGGTCCTAATTATCTAAATCATAAACTATAAACCCTAAGATGGAGCATTCATCTTTTTGCCTATATTTGGGCGAATCATATCCGTCGATTCTTGTTTCTAATTAAATTGATCTTGGGGTATAAGATTTAGAGAACTAAAACCTAGATTTTGATCTTTAAGGGTTAGAGTATAGCATCATGTCCAAAAGATGAATTAATTCAAGGACTAGATAGTGTTTTCATACTCAAGGTATGCGGTACCCCGGATTTCACCCTGGGTACTGTAGAACTCGCCATATATATATATATGGGTTACACTCGTATGCTCCTGACACATAGCATGCGCCAGATTATCTACACCGTTGATCTAATCTAACGCGCATGATTATTTCTAATGAAATTAATTATTAATTGTCAATAATAATTACTTACTACATCCATTAAAAAGTTATGTGTAGAATGTAGTCCTCTAACAATTTTTCTTATTACTTTTTGTTTTAAACTACCTTGTTTCTTCCGTATATAGATTTACCAACCTAAATTTTGTATGATTGATTATTTTTATTCATCTAAATTTGTTATGTATTTCTTTCTCACCCAGTTTCCTATAGATAATCTTTCTCCAAATTAAAGGACAATCCCTTATGGAGGTCTGGTGCCCCTTTTTTCCTTCCCGAAGTCATTTGTGGCCATTTGAACAGCCAGGTCATCGTCATTTTAATGAAACCCTAAACCATTCTCACAAATCACTATCATCAAAACCCTCCTACCGTGGCCCCATCACCGATAAGTTGATTTCCTCCGTCTTCCATCTTTCCCTTATGGGCAAGAACTCGATGATTTCTGTTCTTTTTTATGCTCGCGACTGAATGGAGTGACAAAAAATCGCTGAATTGAGAGCTCGAGCAAGAGTTTATCCAGGCGCTGAGGCCCCAGGGCCCGGTAGTTCCGATGCATGTGGTTTTGAGACTGAGGTACGCTGGCTTGATGGCGACCCGCAAGCTATTGGGCTCCCCGTCGATGACGAGCGCATCGCAATCGATTTTGCCAACAATTATAAACTCTTTCCAATTCCTTATCCCATGAACGAGATCTCGATTCGACAAATTTCCCTCGGTCCTTCAAGTTCGCTCAGAAAACAAAACAACCATATCGACTTTTTCACTCCGGATACGACGGTGGATCGTCGTCAATTAAGTTGATCGACGATGGGCCGACAGGTTGGGAAGGGTTCTGATGATGCCATGATGGTGAAATTGGGGGGAAAATATTTACGGCTTGATGATGATTAGAATTGAAAAGGATTTTCTGGTTTGCTGATGATGATGTTGTTAAAATGTGAAAGGGAGAAAAAAGGATTCAATGGATTGAATGTTCATACAACTTGTTGCCTTCTGCACCTTTTTATCTGGAATTCTATAATGAAAGAGAAACTAAAGAAGAACAAACTGGCGTTTGGTAATGGAATAAATTTTGATGGCTGTTGTTTTTCTTTAATTATACAAATTTTGGGGGCTTGAAATATCACTAAATGAAATTACGTATTGCAATATCAAATATAGTGACAAATATTGTTGGAGGACACTATTGCATGTATAATTATTTAAGGGGGGCAAGTAGTAATTTTTTTATTATTATTTATAATGACCGTTAGATTAGATCAATGGTGTAAAGGTCTGGTGCATCGTATGTGTCAGGAGCATACGAGTCGTATATATATATATATATATATATATATATATATATATATATATATATATATATATGAAAAACAACGAATCGCTCACTCTCGACCAGTGGGGTTAGGACAGAATTTGATGCAAGATGTGTGCATACTCATACTCTCATTCCCTAACGTCTCTTCCCATGACGATAGCCTCTAAATGCTAGATTAACAAATCAAATGTCACCACTAACTAATCTGGAGGTCTTAGACACATGTTCATATGATTGGCTAGCGTCTTGGACATGGGGAAAAAGCCTTTTAGGTGGTGGAAAAATTAATCGCACAAAGTTCCACAGTTCCAAACCCAACAAAACGACACTCAACCAAACTAGTTACTTTCTTTCTCTGCTATTCTGCATTAACCCAATTTTAAGAGCACATAAGTGAAGGACGTAAAAAATCAGCATTTCCTAGCCAAACTGCTAAGCAACACTAATGTCATGGGCATTATTTATATTTCTGGTGGCAACTCTCTTCTGCTTAATAGTTTAATTTTTTTTTTCATTTTCCTTCGATTAGAGAGCTACAATATGCCACCTTCATTATCTTTTTCATGCACCTACCAAACTTTTTAAAAACGACCTCCAACACTCACATAATATTTAGCAGAACAACAGAAAGCATGCAAAAACCACTCTGTGGAACCTCTATGAGATGCAAAAAGGGTGATTTTTCATTTTAGACACGAAGAAAGAAAGTTACACGGCTCAAATGGGCTGACTAGGGGGTATGATACCCCGGGACAGTTAATTTGGTGGTGGGCTAATCCTATGCCTCCCTCATCTTAATTAGTGACAACATGAATGCTACACATCATGGAAGAGAGATCTATCGCACAAGAAATAAACGAGCAGACTCAAATCTCACATGGCTACCTATATGCTCTATCTCTCATTCCGATTCCCTGAACTAGATGCATAAACGACTGTAACAAAATGAGTGATCAATCCAAGTCACAGCTGGTAAACAAACAGTCGAAAATTGAACTCCTACACAACTCTACTGCATGTCTCAGTCATCATTATAAGCTATCCTAGTCACCAGCTAGTTACCACGCATCCATGCTAATAGCCAATCGATTCACCACATCCAATCACAGTGCCAATATGATCTTACAAACACCCGTACTTGGAGCCCTCAAATCTCAAGATTTGGAAAGCGGACTAGGCTCCAAGCACACAAACATATCCTGAAGCCAAAGACAAACACCCCCACACTTAAGCACGACATTGCCCTCAATAGAGAAGAGGGAAAGCTAAGGGGAAAGATGTTACCATGAAAACGAACTATAGTGGGACTGGAAATGGGACCAGGGACCAGTCAGCAGCAGACTGGAGGGACCAGATTCTGAAATACATAGTAAGGCAGAACACAACCAGGGTAAGAGTTAGGAACATAAGTGTCAGCCCCATGGGACACAATAAAACAAAACAAAACAAAACACACCGAAATCCAGTTCGACCCAAAACAAGAAACACAAAACAGCAAAGCACAAAACACATGGAGCTCGCGATCAAGCATTAATTCTCCCCGTCATCATCCTGAGGTGGAGAAGGGTGTCGAAAGGTATGAGTAATGTCCACATCAGCCTCCGAGCATAGGCGCTCTAGCAGGAAGTGAGAGTAGTGCCTGCCGTCACGCTCACGATCTAGGCGTGCCTCGATTCGATCGAAGCAAGCCTCCATGGCGGCCCAGTAGCCACCGGGTGGTGCAGCTGAAGAAGATCCGGCTCCAGGGTCACTGAAAAAAATTGCAACGGGTCCTGGATGGGTGGAGACGATGGAGGCTCGGCTGCTTCGGCCTCATCGAACTCAGTCGGGCGCAGGCCCTTGATCCAACGAATCCGCGGGGTCTGTCCTCGAAACTCAAACCATCTCCAGGGAGCTCAGGGTCATGTCGGGGAAGTCCATGGAGCGCCCGACTAAAGTGCAGTCGTCCAGCTGCACGCCGAAGTACCGGGCAAGGCGAGTGATGTAGGGCCCGCCGTCTAGTGTTGCGACCTTCATGTGGTTCCTGACCCGGGAGAAGGAAATTGCTAGCAAAGAGCCCAGGTTGAGGCTGTCCTCAGCACAGGCCATGGAGATGAGGGCGTACATGTGTCTCTTTGTCACATGCACGGATGCCTCCTGACTGGGAATGACAAAGTGAGCTAGCAGCGCCTAAAGGAAGTACCACGGAGCCTGCAGCTGCCTGACCTAGTCCGGCTGTGCACGTAGGGGACGACAACATGCTGGTGCAAGCAGATCCACTGTGGGAAGGTAGGATCGACCTCGCGCATGTGCGTTGAGTCCAGACCCAGGGTGGTGGTGAACTCGTGGTAGCTCAAGGTGTGGTGGTGACCTCCAAGGAAGAAGATGACCGCGCCTTCATGTTAAGCCAGCTTCTTCCTAGTGTGGCTGAAAGTGTTGTAGAACTCCAGAGTGAGCTCCTCACAGATGTCGTCCTAGAGCTCTAGCAGGCGGCGCCACTGAGGATGAGGGATGGCCGCCGCGATGACGTCGTGGCATAAGAACTAGTCGAAGTAGGCGAGATTGAGGCTGTAGTGGCACCCAATCTCGACCGCTCGCATCTTGGCGAACGCAACAACGTAAGCCTTGGTGTACCAGAGGCCCTGGAGAAAATAATGATCGAGGTTGACCATTTTCCTGGAGACTCAAGAAGGAAGGTAGAGCGGGGGAGAAGGCGGGAGAATGCCTGACAGATTCAGACCCGGGAAGACCCGCGGAGGCGATTTTTGGCGAGGATGAAAGGTTGGTGACGGGGGAAAGGAGGGTGCCAGCAGGCGCACCTCGCCTAGAGGAACCCAACGCCGCGAATGGTAGGTGAGATTCTGATGCGGAGTAACAGACGTACCTCGCCCTTTTATAGATGAAGCCTAAGTTACGGCTTCATCGGGCGAGTTACAGCCGTAACTTGGATCGTAACTACCTGACTTCGAGCGAGTCGTTCAATTACGGGATGATCGGGTGAGTTACGACTGTAACTGAGGCCGTAACTCCCTGATCGCCCGAGACTAGAGAGTTACGGGCTGGGGAAAGAGTTACGAGTGAGGCCATAATTTCATCCCTTTTCCCGTAACTATCTGGGGTTGCTGATTGGAAGTTACAGGCGAAGCTCGCCAGTTACACCCATGATCGTAACTTGCTTGTTAACATATAAACCATCACAAAAAATACAAGGCTACTGACTGTTTCTTGAATAAGGGAACCCCGACCAGCTATAGTGCTATTTTTCTCGTTCCTATGGTCTATGCGATCAAACAGCTGCAACCTTTACAACGTCGTTTCATTTAAAGCAGAACATCTAGTGATGCGGTCATGTCGAGCTGCAGATATGTATGTTTCAAGCGGTAGCCGACTTCGGAACTTGAACTCTCTTCCTCGTGAACAATTGCGGATTAGAAGACGGCCTTCTAGCAGGGATTTGATGCTGCAACGGACGAGAGTGAGGGAGGGTGAATGGTAGTTTAAAGCTCTCTCCTCTTCGTCATTTCTTTAGGTTCCTTCATTCGCAACTAGAGAAAAAGAATGAAAAAGGAAGAGTGTAGAAAATATCGAGTTGGGTGAGAAATGGATCAAAAACCCTCAACCAGAGTAGCTTGGTGAGACTGTTATTTATAGCAGTTCAAGCTTTACTGTTTGCCAACGGTACAAACAATTACAATGCCACTTGGCCAGCAATGATAAGCTAGTAACAACTAACTGCACTAATTAAACTATAAAACATAAAGTGTTGTGTTTTGGGACGAAGGCTTGAAACACTCCCCATATAGTGAATCGTCTTTGAGTCCCAAAACGTGTTTCGTTCTTCAATGAAACCTTCTTCTCCAGCTCTTCTCTGCATCTTCAATCAGCTCTGTTGGAGATAGCGATGACAATAAAACCCGAACCCACAGGTACCCTACCCGACCCAACCCGGTCAACGTGGGGTAAAACCCTTGTTGACGGGTTTTGGGCTGGGTTTGGGTTTAAACCCGCTACATTGTTCACGGGTTGGGTTTGGGTTTAGGTATACCCGCCCCATGGGTAACCACCCACACCCATATAATTAATTTTTTCGGTATATTTAATATTCTAAACAATATATCTTCCTTAAACAACTAATTTTTATTTAATGTTTATGGAGACATGTCTAATTTTATCTTTCTAATTGTGTAAAATGAAGTATATATTATGGAGTAGAGAGTGAAGAAACTTAGTTGACAAGGATAAAGAAGTTTTCAATTAATCATGTTGTTTATAGATGTTTATCTAATTTTGAACAATTTGTATTGATAATTGCGATTTGTTTGTATGCTAGAGATTGGTATTTTTTGTATGGATAATTTGTATGGGAAAATTTATGTTAGACTTTTATTTTGAAAGAAACTTGTTATTGTAATTTTTTTACATAAAAATCCACAGCTACCCATGAACCCGCGGATACCTAGCGGGTTAGGTTTGAGTTTTTCAAACCCAGCGGGGTTTACCCAAGGATTTTTTTTGCGAATAAACCCATGGATTTGGATTTGGGTTTCGCAAAACCCGCCCTAACTCGACCCATTGCCATCCCTAGTTTGAGACAATGTCATCTGAACTGCTTGACTACTTTAACAGAGGGGAAGAAAGATAGGGACGTAGAGCAATCTGATAGCTTTTAAGGATCAGGGGGTAGTCAGAAAAATCCTAGAAACGACCTAGGATGGTAGAATCGTCCATAGAAGCCCATCTGAGCTTCACCGGAATAATCCCGACATGGGCTTCGGCGTCATCAACTACGATGATAATTCTGAAGCTTGGTACCAATGCATAGAGCTCGTCGCCAAGAGCATCACAGATTCAATGGAATCGAATTCCGATCTCAAACGAGGGAGAAAGTTTGTACGTATAATTGTACAAGTTACAAGTTTTGGAACTGTTTCTGACAGTTAGAAAATATAGGGTACTATTCGGAAATTTTTCATACTAATCGTAACCAGCTCGTAGTTTCTTCTTTTGACATCCAATCGTCAAAACATTTGCGCATACAGGAGCATTTGAACGAGGAGGATTTGTAGGTGCCAATTACTGGAATTTCAGAACTTAATTAATTCTCGACTTGGAATCGGCGAATATAGGTGTGTGCTAGGGGACCTAAATTATTGCATCGATTATTATGCTTAATTTGCATATTTGGATGGATGGATTACATGTGATATTGATTTGTTCGAAGATTTGATGATTTGGTGATTGTTCTTGATTGTTTAGAATTTGGAATGGATTTGATTCGGAAAAGCTGCAGATGGATTTCATTTGGAATGGCACGTTGGAACAACAAAAGATAAACTTAGTTTACTGGGAAATTCGCAAAGTGCCTAGAAAAAAGGGGACTTAGTATACCTGACCTTGAATGTTGTAATTTATCTCTATTAGGAAAGTGGTGGTGGAGGGCTGTTGTTGAGAAAGACTATTGGGGATTGTTTGGATTAGGAAATCGGAGCATGGATTTTCCAACAATTCCTTGTCATCAGGGATTTCGTCACAATCCTTTGTTTGGATATACAAAAAAAGTGAGGATTTAAGAGATTAGGAATTTCGAAATTCCTAATATAGAGATTTCAAAATAGTTGATAAGTTGATGAACCCCAAGTATTTCAAAATCTCTACCTATTTTTTCCCAACCTTCCCAATATACCCTTCCATTTATTCATCGATCAGTTCAAACCTCTCACCTCTATCTCTACGGATACGAGAGTCAAAAACTGTAGGGACTTTCAATCGCCGGCTACGCATAGAAATTTCCCAGCTCCGACGTCGTCTGCCTCTCCGCCATCGCCTTCAACGCCATCGTCTGGCATCTCCTCCTTCACTACCATTCGCTCTTCCAGTTCAAACCTCTCATCTCTATCTCTACGGATACGAGATTCAACAACTGCAACGACTTTCAATCGCCGGCTACGCATAGAAATTTCCAAGCTCTGACGCCGTCTGCCTCCCCGCCTTTGTAAACATAAATCATAATAGCATGGATTTTAGAATTAGATGATTTCACGAATCGGTAATAGATTAAGGAAACCTACCTCGATCCATGACGAGAGCGGCGATGGCGGCTTGAGTAGTAATCACCGTAATTGAGTTTCTCCCTCTTGACCCTTTTAGGTTTTAGGTTTAGAGATTTCTATGACGGCCAAGAAATTCTACGTAATGGGTTGAGAGAGGACCAATCCTAGGGTTTCTTTATATAGACCCAACATCAGGGTATATTAGGAAATTACCTTTCATTAATCTAACCAATATATGAGTTACCTTATATATTAAACCATTAAGTGATAATTACATTTGGGCCACAATTATTCCCTAGTGATCTATACGGGAATTGGGCTTACATTCTCCCACTTGGCTCATGTGTCATTATATATCACAAGATCTAATAATAAACATAAGTGTGCACATCGTAAGATAAATCCATAATATTTGGTTCACCATAAAGTCATAATCAAGTATGAAAGCTAGATTAGGATCATGGTGGTTCTATATCAATTTATCGACATAGTCTCTTCCATGTACTACAAAACCAGTTTCATGCTCAATATGACACATAACAAGGTATTCATATTGGTCCAACAATAATGTCTTTCCTAAAGACAAAAATCTTGTTCTGTCCACATAATTCATAATGTATATATACTGATCATAATAAACAAAACAAGATTCATAACTTTATTCGAGAAACAAAATAAATGAGCTCAAAGTGTCAATCCATGAAACATAAAATAACTTTAGTCATGACGTCCTATAATCCCCATCCTTTCGACATGTTCAGTAAATGTCTTAGGAGGCAATCCTTTTGTTAATGGATCATCAATCATAAGGTGTGTGCTAATATGCTCGATCGACACCCTTTGTTTATGAACTTCTTCCTTAACGACAAAGTATTTCACCTCCATATGCTTAGCACCCTTCGAATATTTGGCATTCTTAGAGAAGAATACCGCTGCAGAATTATCACAGTTAATTTTCAGCGGCTTGGCGATAGTGCTGACAATTCCAAGTCCAGAAATAAAATTCTGCAGCCATAAACCATGATTCGTAGCTTCATACCAAGCTATGAATTCAGCTTCCATAGTGGATGTGGCAATAACAGACTGCTTCGCACTCTTCCATGAAATTTCCCCTCCGGCTAGAAGGAACAAATAGCCAAAAGTAGACTTCTTGGTGTATACACATCCAGCATAATCTGAATCTGAATATCCAATCACCTCAAGGTGATCAGATCTCCTAAAGGTGAGCATGTGGTCTTTTGTTCCTTGAAGATACCTTAGTACCTTCTTTGCAGCTTTCCAATGATCTACTCCTGGATTACTTTGATACCTGCCCAGCATTCCGACAACAAAACTGATGTCTGGTCTGGTACAAGTTTGTGCATAATTCAAACTCCCAACAATAGATTCATAAGGAATGTGTTCCATTTGCTTGCGTTCCAATTCATTCTTTGGACATTGTTTGAGACTAAATTTATCTCCCTTCTGAATTGGAACGACATTTGCAGAGCATTCAGCCATGTTGTATCTCCCTAGGATCCGGTTAATGTATGATTTCTGAGACAATCCCAACAGTCCTTGTGATCTATCACGAAATATTTCATTTCCAATCACATAGGATGCATCACCCAAATCCTTCATTTCAAAGTTCTTAGAGAGAAACTCCTTGGTTTGATGTAATAAACCAAGATCATTAGTAGCAAGCAAGATATCGTCAACATACAGAAAACTAAAATTATAAACTTACTCCCACTAATCTTCATACATATACATCGGTCGACGATGTTCTCCTTAAATCCAAAAGATGTAATGGTATCATTGAACTTAATATACCATTGTCGGGAAGCTTGATTAAGTCCCTATATTGACTTCTTTAATTTAAACACCATATGTTATTTTCCCTCAACCACAAAACGTTCAGGTTGATCCATTTAGACTGCTTCATCTAAATTCCCATTCAGAAAGGCGGTTTTCACATCCATCTGATGGAGCTCTAGATTATAATGAGCTACCATTGCCATGACAATCCTTAAGGAGTCTTTCTTAGAGACGGGTGAAAATGTCTCTTTATAGTCAACACCACTTTTCTTAGTGAAACCTTTGGCAACAAGTTTGGCCCTGTGTCTTTCGATATTGCCATTAGAGTCGTGTTTGGTCTTCCAGACCCATCTATTACCAACTTTTTTACAACCTTCAGGCAAATCAACAAGGTCCCAAACTTCAATTTTATACATAGATTTCATCTCTTCTTTCGCGGCAGCTAACCATTTATCAGAATGCTCACTTTCCATGGCTTGTGAAAATGAAACTGGATCATGATAGAGTCCTAAATCAGATTCTAACTCGTGAAGATAAACCTCATAATCATCAGAAATTGCAGGTCTTCGATTTCTTGTAGACCTTCTTAATGCGATTTCTTGTTGTTCATCTATGTTAGGTTCATTCTCAATAACAATATTAGGTGGTGCTTGACCGTTCATTTGTTGTTCTTGCAAATCGTTATCATGCTCAACATGTGCAGGAGCAACAACTTGAGAAGAGGGAAGAGGCAAAGAGATTTGCACTCTAACTTCTTGAATTTCCACATTGCGTGGCTCTGAGCTCCCACTAACTTCACCATTCTCAATGAACCTAGCATTTCCAGTTTCAACAATTCTCGTACTATGGCTAGGGCAATAAAATCGATACCCCTTAGGTTTTTCTGGATAACTAATGAAGAAACCACTGATTGTTCGTGAATCCAGTTTCTTTTCATATGGATTATATATTCTCACTTCCGCTGGGCAACCCCAAACATGCAGGTGCCTTAAACTGGGTTTCCTTCCCGTCCACAGTTCAAAAGGTGTCTTAGGAACTGCTTTACTAGGAACCCTGTTTAACAAATACACAACAGTCCTTAAAGCGTGCATCCACAATGATTTGGGTAAAGATGAATTGCTTAACATACTCCTAACAATATCCATTAAAGTTACGGTGTTCCTGGCATAGTGTATTGAGCACAAATACCACGTCTTTCTAGGAACTTAGCAAATGGACCAGGGCACTGTCCACTTTTATCATATTTTCCATAATATTCTCAACCTCTATCAGATCTGACAATTTTCACCTTTCTTTCTAATTGCCTCTCAACTTCATTGATAAACACCTCAAGGGTATCTACCGACTGAGATTTTTCATGCAGCAAATAGATATATCCATAACATGAAAAATCATCGATAAAGGTAATGAAATACTTTTCTCCACCAAGTGATGGAACATCAAAAGACCCACAAATATCAGTGTGTATAATTTCAAGGAGTTGTGAGCTTCTTGTGGCTGCTTTCTTAAGTGTGTGTTTTGTGTGTTTTCCTTTAATACACTCAACACAAATTCCAAGGTCAGTAAAATCCAAATGAGGAAGGATTTCATTCTTTACTAACCTTTCCATTCTTTCTTTGGATATGTGACCCAAACGTTTATGCCACAAGTAAGCAGAGGATTCATCAAATAAACCACGCTTAATACCAATATTATGATGCAAGGTTAAGAGAGTCTCAGCGAATAGGGTATCAAGCTTTAGTTTGTACAAACCATCAACAAGGGTACCAGAACCCAATAAAACATTATGTTTGAACAAACTAATAGAACCATTTCCAATGTTCCAAAAATACCCAACCTCATCTAGTTGAGACACAGAAACTAAATTACGAGAATTAGAAGGAGCATAAAGGGTATTGACAAGGTCCAAATGATGACTAGTATCTAAAACCAAATGATAAGTCCCAATAGCTTCGACTGGAACTTTGGCTCAGTTTCCCATATAGATGAACTTTTCATTTTGCCTTATGGTTTGGGTCGTAAGGAATCTCTGCATCGTTTTGGAAACATGAATGGTACAACCAGTATCAACCCACCAAGTATTATAAGGAACCTCAGTTAAAATTTGATTCGAAACATACTGAAGCACTAGTCTTACCTTTCTTTCGAACCATGCCTTTCTTTTCAAGCAATCTTTCTGATAATGTCCGGCTTTCTTACAAAAGCGACATATATCCTTACTTGGTTCCTTCTTGTGGATTTTGGCAGATGACTCATTAAGATTTGATAGTCCTTCCTTGCCCTTCCCATTATTGTTCCATGGTTTGTTTCCAGCTCCTTTATGACCAACAAGATTGGCAGAATGATTTCCTGGTTTCTTAAGCCTTGCTTCCTCTTGAATGAGCATGCCATTTATCCTTTAGAGTATTGTAATGCACATGGAATGTGCCATACTCTGGAGGTAAGGAATTAAGGATGAACGTTACTAGGAAATTTTCATTCACTTCCATTCCCATGGTCTTTAGTCTTGCTTCAATATTCGTCATTTCGACAATATGCTCATGCATGGTACGAGAACCATCAAACTTCATGGTGGTTAGCGTACCCATCAGTGTCCCAGCAAGCGACTTATCAGCAGACTCAGATTGATAGCTTTCTTTCACGGAATTCATAAATTTTTTAGCACTTTCAGTATCATTGAAAGTTGACTTAATGTTGTTTTCTACAGTCATTCACATAAACATTAGGCTTAGTATATTAGATCTTTCCCAAGCTTTATGGAAAGACTTCTCCTCAGCACTGCTAGCATCAACAAGAGCAGCAGGTTTCTCACTTAAGAGTGCCAAATCAAGATCCAGAACACCGAGGTGAAACTGAACCTGTTCAGCCCATTCAGAGAAGTTGAGGCCATTAAACTTAACAACAGACGTGGCTTGCGAATGAAGAGAAACAGGAACAGATGCTGCAAACATATATAACATGTACTCACACATTAATGCTTTGGGCAATAAGCATAAACTATAATACAGATTTGGAAGCATAAAAATAAAATATATATTGGTGCTACCTTTGGGTAAAAAAACAATATATATGCAATAAATAATCGTAATTGATGCTCAAAATAATCATATAATTGGTGATAGACATACTCAAATTAGATATACTTGCAATCTTTGGATATACTAAATATATCTAACCAATCATATCAATTTACCACGATAATGTTCATGAATTATAAAATGAGCAATCAACCTTTGGGCGATTCAAAATATTTTATAATCACGAACTTCAACTTAAAAGCATCACATAAACATTAGCAGTTGAACTTGATTCAACTTGATATCTATAAACCTTCTAATTTGGCAACTTTGGTGACTAACAAATTAATCATAAAGTAGATATCAAATGTAAAATTTTAACTTAAGGTAAGACAGTTGTTAATAATGCTTTGAAATACGCAGACCCAAAACTTGAGTCTCCAATTGCATACTGTTACTAATGGAAAAACAATATTAATCATCATTGAGACAAACATAAGGCTTTATCAACCTTCCCAAACTCTTAATTAATCGAACGCATATACAAAAGCAATTGTAATCATCCCTAATTGCTTTTATCATGATTTTTAGTTGAAAATGAAATAAAGGAAAGATACTGTCATCGCATATCATTATAATTGAGGAAACAAACATATCAATATATCATGTAAGCATAAACATACATGCACTGCACATATATATGTTCTTGATAAACGGCGAATAATTGCTCGACAGGCAGAAGAACCAACCGCAAAGAAGTTAAATACAGTTGTGTACAAATCTCGAACGCGTGGACTCAATAGAATAAACAGATGATCAATTAGAAGTATCAACAAGCTTTAATCATGCATAAAAGATTGATATACACGCACCGGAGACTAATCGAGCATAATACATAATCGAAAATCATCCATTCATATAAACCCTAAGGCTCTGATACCACATTAAAGAAAATTATTTCCAAAGACAACCCCTACTGTGCACTTAGACTGTAATTACTATTCATTGTGACCGAAATTTACTGTACACTCCCCCTGATTGGCTGCTTGCCTGTGCGTGGGCCCAGTTGCTTTTTTAGAGTGTTGGGATTGGGGCGGTGGTTTTTGCCCGTTTTTTTTTAGCTTGGGCCGGATCTTTTGCGCGCTGCTTTGCGAAGTTGAGCGCGTTGCCTGCGGAGCAGGTTAGATTTCCTCCTCTTTCTCTGGCTGTCTTTTCTCGCAGACCTTCTTCTCTCTCAGGGCTTCTGGTACGAGACAGGGATTTGACTAGGACCTGCTGAAAATAGAAACGGAAGCTCAGTTCTTGGTGGTGGTCTCGAGATGTCCTCTTCCTTTTCACCTTCTCTCCCTTCTGTCTCCTTCACTCCCTCTCCCTTCTCTCTACCTGCGCCTTCGCCCAGAAACCTCCAAAGCCTCTCCTTCTCCAACCCCTTCTCTCTACCTGCGCCTTCGACCAGAAACCTCCAAAGGCTCTCCTTCTCCAACTCCCTTCTCTCCCGTCTCTCACCTCATCTCTCTCTCTCTCTCTCTCTCTCTCTCTCTCTCTCTCTCTCTCTATATATATATATATATATATATATGGTGAGTTCTACGGTACCCAGGGTGAAATCCGGGGTACCGCATACCTTGAGTTAGAAAATGCTATCTAGAATTTGAATTGACTAATCTTTCGGACATGATACTATACTCCAACCCTTAAAGATCAACATCTAGGTCTTAATTCTCTAAATCTTATACCCCAAGATCAATTTAATTAGAAACAATAATCGACGGTTATGATTCGTCCAAATATAGGCAAAAAGTCAATGCACCATCTTAGGGTTTATAGTTTATAGTTTAGATAATTAGGACCTAGGGTTCACTCATTAAGGGTTAGGGTATAGTATCATGACCAAAAATCCTGCTAATTCGAGGCCTAGATAGTGTTTTCATACTTAAGGTATGCGGTACCCTAGATTTCACCCGGGGTACCGTAGAAGGCACCATATATATATATATATATATATATATATATATATATATATATATATATATATATATATATATATCAAGGTTCTAAAAGGCGCTAGGCGTAAGGCAGGCGCTCGGCTCCTGACTTGCGCCTTGCCTGATTAGGCGTAGCCTAGGCGCGCCTAGGCGTTCAGAGCATAAATGGAAAAAGTTCTCAAATATTTCATGTTTTCTGGAATAATTCATATAATCCAAGTGCATATAAAATTAGCAATGCCTAGTTCTTAACAGTAAACACTTAACATAACAAATAACAAGCAAATACTGACCACTTCCTAGAATCACAAGTTCATAAAATATCGAAATACTAAACAATAGTCAATAAGTTCATAGGAAAATGTTCATTCTTCATCATCCAAGTAAGTCCGTCCAGCCACCACTTCATCTTCATCATCCTCAAAAGCAATCTCCTCACCATCCTCCTCCTCTTCCTCCTCTTCAGACTCTAATTCTTCATCATGGAGCTCTCTCACTCGTGCACTCCTGCGAAGCTCACTCTGTTCACCCACCATTGCATCTGTAACAGTACTCGAGGGTGCACAATATGATTCATCATCCTCATCTACGAATACATACATAGCATGGTCATCCCCTTCCCGTGTTTCTGATTTTCTAGGGCAAGAGGCAATTTTCTGATTTTCTAGGACAAAACGAAGAGTATTGGGTTTAACCGCCTAAGCTCGCCAAGGAACGCCCAGGCACGCCTTCTCTCCACTAAGCGCAAACTAAGTGCTATTCCTACCTACTAAGCGCTACCAACGTCTTTTATAACGCCTTGGCCAAGTCAAAGCGATCCTCCACCGCCTAGCGCCTAATTGAGCCTAGGAATGCGCCTAGGCGCGCCTTCTTGAACCCTGCTCTCTCTCTCTCTCTCTCTCTCTCTCTATATATATATATATATATTTCTTTTCCTCTTCAAAACTGGCGTCCACAAGAAGTGTAAGGAAGCGGAGGGCCGATGCTGGGAGGTTAAGAGCGATCAACTCCGTTCAGGGAGAAAGAAGGTAGAAAACAAGGTGGAGAAGAAGGGCCTCGCAGGAGATTGAGCAGGCTGCAGTGCACTCCCACCCCTTCTCCCCCTGCTTGGCTGGAAAAGAAACCCAACACTCAGGTGATCTCTACTGTCATAAAAGGACTTCCTTTTTTCTCTATTGTTTTTTCTCCTTGAAAGTGAAGAGATAGATGAAAATGCTTCTGCACCCCCTTTTCCTCCTATGGTTCGTTCTGTTTTTGGATGGGTTTTGTCTCTATTGTTTTTCTTTAATCAACTTCTTTCTCCCCTTCTCGGTTTCAGATTCATCTTAGAGAGCAGTGAAATCCGAGAGGAGATTGGAAAGATCAGTCAGATCCCGAAAGACGTGAGTTGATTCCCGACATCGGAGCAAGGAGGTATTGGGACTTTCATCGTCGATGATGACGTTTGCGGTGGGAAACTGAAGAGCGGATTCAAGTATACTGGTGTTCTCCGGACTCAAAGTGAACGTTCCCTGATTTGTCGGTTCATATATGAGTTTTTAATGAATTTGATTTTGGGTTCTTTTTTACTTCCAGATCTGCTGCTAGGTGCAAAGAACGGCTCTCAATTGCAGATTCACTGCAATTAGAGTCGAGGTAATTGTGGGATTGAGCGGTGATTTCTCATCGCTAATCCATGTCATCGCTTTCTGCTTCTATCCTCATCCATAATGCTTAACGACTTTCGCATCTCTTTGCGTTCTCTGGATTTTGGTGTTTCTTGCAGATCCGAAAGGTGTTTCCCCATCTTCTTACCAGGCAGGAAATCGCACTTTCGAAAGCTTTAACATACAGGTCATAAGCTCCTTCTCAGTTACGAAGCCTATTTTGTTTCTCTATTTTCATTATGGTTTTGCTGCCGGGATTTTTTTGTTGCGGGACAAGTAGATCTATGTGTAAAGTTGGCAAATCCGTATATTTATGTTTTTGAATGAGACATGCTTGGTTTTTTTCAATAGCGTTATTCTGCTAACCCTTTAAGTGGTTAGTAGATACTAACACGGTGGGATCCTCGTCCACGTCCCTGAGCCATGATCGAAGGGAGTGGGCTTATCGGCGCCGTCGTGTGAGGGGAAGATTTGACAGGCCCAAGCCGAGCCATTTTTGGGAGAAGTGGGCCCACAATTCAAAAAAAACCCCCCTAAATTTTCAAACCCAATCCCTCCTCTCTCCCTCAACCTCCGTTTTTCATTCTCCCAACTCTCTCCAAAAAAATCTTTTGTTTCTCTCCTTCTCCGTTTCTTCATCTCCCGAAAACCACCACCAAAAATTCCAAGCGACGGCTGCAACGAAGACGAAGGGTGCGAGGTCGGCGACGACTTGTTTGAGTCCACTCCGACAACGACATTGAAGCTATCCCGATGTGGAAGAAGTTTTTGGAAGGTTTTCGCCGTCCTTGAAGAAAGAAGACGACGGTGTCGCCGACGAAGAAGGAGGATGCTTTGGTTCAGGTTGGCGTCTTCTCCTCTCCTTATTGTTGATTTTGTTTGTGGAGATCTGGGTTTCGTTTATCTATTTCAAAATTTAGGGTTCATGCGATTCGACTTAGGGGTTCAGGGTTTCGTTTCTAGATTTGTAGATTTAGGGTTGGATTACATATATTTTATTTAGGGTTTCGTGGATTCGACTAGATCTGAGTTTTTTTTTTTTTTTTTGCTTCATTTTTTGGATATGAGATTCGTCATTGGGGATTTGGGATTCTTGTCGGGGGATTTGAGATTCGCTTTCTGTGCCTTGGGATTCGATTTGGGGGATCTGGGATTTTCTATGGCATGGATCCGGGATTCGATTTGGGAGATTTGTGATTCTTTATATTTGATTTAGGGTTTCATGGATTCGACTAGATCTTAGCTTTTTTGCTTCATTTTTTGGATCTGAGATTCGTTGTTGGGGATCTGGGATTCTTGTCGGGGGATTTGAGATACGCTTTTTGTGCCTTGTGATTCGATTTGGGGGATTTGTGTTTCTTTCGATTTGGGGGATCTGGGATTTTCTATGGCTGGGATCTGAGATTCGGGATTCTTGTTATTTGATTTAGGGTTTCATGGATTCAACTAGATCTGAGTTTTTTTTTTTTGCTTCATTTTCTGGATTTGAGATTCGTTGTTACGGATATGGGATTCTTGTCCGGGGATTTGAGATTCGCTTTCCATGCCTTGGGATTCGATTTGGGGGATCTGGGATTCTTTCAATTTGGGGGGGTCTGAGTTTTACTCGTTAATATGTTTGTTTGTTGTCTTGGAATATTATTTAGCATGCTTGGGATACCAGTTCGTTGAATGTGGATATTTTTTGGGGGTTCTGAGTTTTGCTCATTAATATAGTAGTTTGTTGACTTGTGATATTATTTAGCATGCTTGGGATACCTGTTTGTTGAATTTGGATATTGTTTGGGGGGGGGGGTTCTGAGTTCCGCTCGTTAATAAGGTAGTTTGTCGATCGGGGATATTATCTAGCATGCCTGGGATACCATTTTGTTGAATGTGGATATTGTTTTGGGGGTTCTGAGTTTTGCTCTAAGATATTATTTAACATGTTTGGGATACTAGTTTGTTGAATGTCGATATTTAGCATGCCCATGATGCATGGATATTTTTATGCTAGGTCTGGATATTTGTATGCCCTATATGGATATTAGTCTGGACTGTGCATATGCCAAATGATTTCTTTTCATGTATTTCAGGAATTTTGCAAAATGACAAGATCCAAAAGCTGTTCGATTCCAGCTCCTCCATGAGAAGGGAAGGTGGAGGCACATCAGTGGCTCAAAACTATTGCTTTCTCATTTCTTATGTGGTTGTGCTTTTTCGGATTTGAGATTTTGGGATTGCCAAATTGTAATGACATTGAATACTAGTTTTATCGCGGTTTGTCGATAAAACAACTCTTTTTTATTATGGATTTGAGTTTGTTATTCAGGAATATTATTATGTTAGGTCTGGATATTATTTATGAAATGTATGGATATTAATCTGTGTTGTCTGGATATTATGCTCTCATACACGTCCACATAGACACCTTTCTAATATCCATTCATTGCAAAACAAATACAAACACCACCCAGTTTAATATCCGACCACAAGACGACCACCTAAACCTAAAAACTAAACCTTAACCCTAAAAAAGAAACCTTAAACTCTAACACTTAAACCCTAATCACTACTTCAAATCTACTCGAGTACCAAACCCTCTTTTTGCATAACACAAAACCCTAAGATTAGTATCGGATGGCTCCAAAAAAGTATCTGCACCATAATCCAACAGACTAGTATCCATCACACACTGACTAATATCTTATTATTGTACACTAATCTAAATAGTTACCAAAAGTGCTAGATGCTTAAATAAACAACGGATCATATCAGAATAGTTACCAAAAGTGCCCCATTAGAATATCCAAACATCCCAGAAAAATATTTGAAAACCTGAACTAATGAACCCTAAACCCTAAAACTAAAACGAATATCCACACTACCCAGACGAATATCCACACCACACAGTCTAATATCCTTCTTTCTCAGACGAATATTGATAGCATCGTATTTGCACGTGTTTTCACTCTGGTTTCCTGTCCATTTTGGCTCGAATTGATTGTTCCTTGGCCTATTTTACGCTAGGTTGTGTTGTTTTGTCGTATTTCAGGTCCTAGCAAGTAAAGAGGTGCATAGGCGCAAGTTTCGGGTCATTTGGAGGTCAAATGGCGAATCACAGAGAGAATTACGGGCAGCCCCTGCCAAATTACGGCCGTAATTGGCCAGGGCATGCCCGTAATTAAATGGCCGAGCCTTCTCCCCTGCAATTCTTCTCGGTGGTAAAATTACGGGCAAGACCCTAAGAATTACGGCCGTAATTCCCAAATTACTGGCGGTAATTGGGAAATTACGGGCGTACCTCCTCCTCCTGCATCTTAAGTGAAACGTGCGTTTTGGTGTGAATTACGGGCAGGAAGTGATTACGGCCGTAATCCTGCCCGTAATTCGCCCAGAGTCGGGTTTTTGGAGGCAGATTCGAGCCAAGGAAGGGGAATTCGATTTTCTGGGCAAAAACAGAGTTTTAGAGAGAGAAAGAGCGAAGAACAAACCCTAGGAGCTATTTTGGAGTGGATTTCTCATCATTGAAGCCCAGATTGCGTCCCTAGGAGTGAAGATTGACATCCCAGAGCAGATTTTCCTCATCTTTATGAGTATGACTACTCTGATTTCTGTTTTCCTTTCTCTCTCTATGGAGTAGAACCTCTCTCTCACTTGGGTATGAAGAACCCTAGTTCCTTGTGTTAGGGATTTGATTGTAATGACTTGGGATGATGTTACTGTTTGATTTTAATCGAATGACGCATGTTTATTGAATTGATTGGAGTCTGATCAGCTTTTCTCAATTTCTGCTGCAACCTGAGATAGATAGAATCTGATTAGGTTGTTAGAGCCTCTTCATTCGATAGTAGGAGACTGGCTATACGAGAGTTAGCCAGTTTACTGCTTTGTACTGGAATTCAATTCCACTAGTGGAGTTCTGTGTTCATAGCCTCAGCTTTCTATCCCGGTGAAGACTAATCGTCTGCCGGGTAGTTAGACTGAGAGGGCTTGGTCAGCTTAAGAGATTCCAAGCTACTGTCGGATCTTCCGCAGTCTAATCAACAGTAAATCAACCCAGGGAATTACAATTGAACCTAACTAAGGGGCTAGGGGGACTCAATCCCGAGTGACTCTTACCTGCTTTTGAAAACCGAACCATTTCCTGCTTTCTTACTGCTTTTGCTTTAAACAACAATCACTCGAATTAGTTTGCTAGATAATAGAGAATCACGGAGTAAGCAGTAGATCTAGACCCCGGGTTGATATTTAAACTTGCCTGTTACTGCATTCCCAGACTGCGATTTCACTTGGTCGCAGTTTGGTGTTGTGTTTTGGTGTGTCAAATATCAAGTGATCCCAAAATGGATATTATCACTATGACAGACTAATATCCACCACATACTGACTAATATCTGATAGTTGTAGACTAATCCGAATAGTTATCAAAAGTGCTAGATGCTTAAATAAATAAAGGATCACATCGAAATAGTTACCAAAAGTGACATTAGAATATCAAACGTCCCAGGCAAATAATCGAAAGCATGAACCAATATCAATTCAACCCAAAGCTAATATCTGAACCACGTAAACTAATATCCATTCATTGCAAACGACAACAAGACTAATAACTAAACCATTAACCCTAAAAAAATAAACCTCGAAACCTTAACACAAACCCTACAGAACAATATCCAAACGTCTCAGAAAAATATTCATAACACATTGACTAACATCCACCACAAACTAAATAGTATCCAGCATGCACTGACTAATATCCGCCACACACTCACTAATATCTTATAGTTGTACACTAATTCAAATAGTTACCAAAAGTGCTAGATGCTTAAATAAACGTTGGACAACATCTTAATAGGTACCAAAAGTCCCCCATTAGAATATACAAATGTCCAATAAGATTTCCGAAAACATGAACTAATATCACTTCAAACCAAAGCTAGACCCTAAACCCTTAACCCTCTTCCCAACACAAACCCTAAACCATAAAAACTATTGTTATTTAATGGACAGTTACCAAAAGTGTCTCATTAGAATATCCAAACGTCCCAGTCAAATATACAAAAACATGAACTAATATAAATTCAAACCAAAACTAAACCCTCAAAACTGAACCATTAAACCCTAAACCCTAAACCTTAACACAGATCCTACAGAACAATATCCAAACGTCTCAAACAAATATCTAGTGACACCTAAATAATATTGTACATATAACAGAATAATATCCATAACACACGAACTAACATCCACCACACACTAATAATACCGGATGGCTCCAAAAAAGTATCCAAAAAAGTATCGGATGGCTCCAAAAAGTATCCACACCAAAATCCAACAGACTAGTATCCATCACACACTGACTAATATCTTATTGTTGTACACTAATCCGAATAATTACCAAAAGTGTTACATGCTTAAATAAACAAAGGATCATATTGGAATAATTACCAAAAGTGCCCCATTAGAATATCCAAAGTACCAGAAAAATATCCGAAAATATGAACTAATGAACCATGAACCCTAAAACTAAAATGAATATCCACACTACTTAGAAGAATATCCACACCACCCAGTCTAATATCCCACCGTCTTAGAAAAATATCATGTAATCCCAAAATTAAGATTATCCATATATAACAGACTAATATGCATCACACACAGACTAATATCTTATTGTTGTACACTAATCCAAATAGTTACAAAAAGTGCTAGATGCTTGAATAAACAAAGGATCACATCGGAATAATTACCAAAAGTGCCCCATTAGAATATCCAACGTCCCAAAAAATATCCGAAAACATGAACTAATGAACCCTAAACCCTAAAACTAAAAAGAATATCCACACTACCCAGACAAATATCCACACCACCTAGTCTAATATCCTTCTGTCTCAGAAGAATATCATGTGATCCCAAAATGGATATTATCACTATGACATAATAATATCCACCACATACTGACTAATATATGATAGTTGTAGACTAATCCGAATAGTTACGAAAAGTGCCATTAGAATATCCAAACTTCCCAGACAAATATCCGAAAGCACGAACTAATATCAATTCAACCAAAAGCTAATATCCGAACCACGTAAACTAATATCCATTCATTGTAAACGACCACAAGACTAATAATCAAACCTTTAACCCTAAAAAAAAAAAATCCTAAACCCTAACACTAACACCCTAATCACTTTACCAAAAAAGCCCTATTAGAATATCCAAAAGTCCAAGAAAATTTCCGAAAACATGAACTAATATCAATTCAAACCTAAGCTAGAACCTAAACCCTAAAATTTCTGAAAATTTCCTAGTGTGTTTAATTTGATGTAAGAAACAATTTTCCAATCCTTCACAAATTGAAAACCCGAACCATAAACTCTAAAACTTAAACTCTAAATTGGTGTAATCAGTTTCGGGTGGTTGGGTTATTTTGGGCCGCCGTTAAACATTAGTTTAATGATGGATATTGGCTTGCGAAGGAAGAATACTAGTTCATTTCAACAATGATGCAAAGCAATATCAACATAACAGAAAATAATATCTACTGAGAACAAATAAATATACACATAAACAAACATATATAAATATCACTTAGGGCCCACAATTTTCGTTCTCTTTCCACTCCTCTCCATTCTCCCGCCCAAACTCAAGTCGGGCCCACCACGCCACTTGCTCGGCTCGCCTTCTGCGCCGCACGTTGGGCCGACTTCTACACGGAAGACCATCTCCAGCTCACTTAAGTGAGCCACCACCACGCCGCCTCTCTCCTCCGTTGGATGAAACATGGGCCCACGTGGCCCAAAATCCGGCCCTGTTAGTTTCTGCTAACCCTTTAAGCAGTTAGCAGATTAACTTCTGCGGTTTTTTTGGTTTGATGGTCGAGTTTACTTTAATTGTTGTGCGATGCAACCTCATTCTCTTATCTCTTCTCTGCTGCTCACTCGCACAGAGCTAGGAACTCGAACTGCCGAACTCCTCGAGGATACTGCTGTTGTTCTGAGGATCTCTTTCTTTCGTTGCTGGTAAGTTATGGTTTGCTTTTGGGTTTTCATTTAGATCAGTTTTCCAATCTCTAGATCTCTAATATATGTCTTTTCTCTCTTGATCTCTCTCCGATCAGCAGATGCACTCAAAGGAGCCAGAAGACACAAACTACTGATCGAGGTAGTTGTAGACACCACATTTTGTCCGGGATAATCGTTTTATTGAAAATAATTATTGTCACGTCGTACTACGATTATATTTAAAAAGAAGTTGAAGATAGTTTGGTTGAGACTAGCAGTTGCAAGTCAATATGAACCAACAATTGTCAAATTTGCTCCTAGTCAATTCTAGGGCATAATTAGTTAAGATAAGATCGATTTAAGTTAAGATTAGCAGTGGCAAATCTTAAATATAAATTCTCAATTGGATGGAAGAAATGGCTATAGTGCAAAGTCTTTTTTGTACACTTTGGATTTGGATTCGGCATTTGAAATGGGACTAATTGAATAGTGTAATGAGCTTTATTATCAAATATTCAAAGTTGATACATCGTACAACTTGGATAATGACCTCCAAATAAAGCGAGAATTATAACTAATTACAATAAACTAATTACAAATTGAAGTGATTGCCTTCCTACTTTGAGCCCAAACAAATTGTGTACCTGCAAAAATAAAAGAGAGGAAAACAGATTAGTTTTAGCCCAAATTAAAATTATGAACCTAATTCAGACCCATGACTTTTGGCCCATACTTGGTCAACATGACCTAACCCAGTCAAAAGGCCCAATCATAGAGTCAACCTCCGTCAACTCAGGTCAATGTACCTTATCCCATCCCAAAGGACCAGCCATCATTACTGCCATTTCTTGAAAGGAGTAAAACGGTCACCCCCTCCCTGAATACCAACTGAAAACTAACAGCATAAGTGGCAGCTGCCTCTTCAAAGTGTGACAGACGGCTACCCCCTTGGAAACCAATCAAAAACTAACACCAATCCAACCATGAACTAAAAACTGCCACCACTCCTAAATGAACAGTAAAAAACAGATATAAATAGAAGCTTTACCACAATGTTCAGGGGGGGGGGGAGGAGGAAAAGGAAGAAAAAGAGAGTTCTTGAAAAGTAAATCTGGGAATTGGCAAGAGCTTTAAGACATTCAAGAAGTAGACAAGAGCGTTAAGAAGCACTACCAAACGAGAGCAGAGATAGCAAGAAGCTGTCGATATCGCCATCAAACATCACCACCAAACGACAAAGAAAAAGGTTGGTTTTTCTGCACCCCACCAATCATACAAGCGTGTATTCATCCATACATTCATGTAGAAAAACTCATTTAACATGCTCGTAAATGATGATGCTTCTAATTTCATAATCCATAGTTAGGTTGCTCAAATTTGTATGTGAAGTGGGTATTACGAAATTCTGATTTTTGTGACATGTATTCCTCTTTACGCCATTCACTTCTTTCGTTACATGCTACAATAGACAGTTTCTTTTTTATCACCCACATACTATGAATCAGCTTAAATTGCTTTTAGTTTTCTAGCAAGCATAATTCTTGCTAAGTTGCTAGCTAAACTTAGTGCTATTATCAGCTAGGCTAGTTCATTTACACTTTCAACATACCAATAATCCAGCAATCCATTCAAAACAGAAAAAGAATTTAAATCAGACCCTTGGAAGAGTATTTTAAAAATACCTCTTTTTGTGTTTAAGGGCACCCCCTTTCGACCCAATTACCAACTTTTGGTAATTACAACTTCTCTTTTTAGTTGTTATATTTTCGCACGCCTAACACCATAAAAGCCCTGATGCTATTGAAAATTTCAGATTTTACCAATTCATACCAGTTTTTTAATCAATCATATAACCAAATCCCAATTTAGAAGAAAGCTTCCCACCAATATGGTGGTCATAAGCAGTAGCTTCGACCTCATATTACGCTAGGATCATTATAGACACTAAAATTTAATAAAGCAAGCTTTCGTTTTCAACAAATCCAAAACCAAATATTAAAGCCGAATGAGCCCAACAGGGGTACGAACCAAAACTCTGTTTTCTTAACACCACAGAAATTAATAGATAAAATACTAGCCACAATAACCAATCCATTAGTCATAAGTTAGGAAGAGAATCACCTGTTGGTCTCTTTAAATCGTAGGGATCTGTTAAAAAAAAGAAGAACCCTAGATCAGAATCCAAAAATAATGTTGATAAAATTAACCAGAATAACGAAATAGAAAATAAAAATAACCTACCCAAAACCAGACCCTCGCCATCGGCTCTGGCGAAGGCCGCGCCGCCGTCGACCGCTGCCTTTCCCTTCCGTCTCTCGACGAACATCCGAGACAAAAACAACAAAATAATCAGAATGCGGATTTTGAATATATATAAAAAAAACAAAAGAAAGCCTACATGCAAACAAAATCTTACCCAGATCTCTTCATCATCCTCGTCGTTTCTGCGAAAGAGAGTAAGAAAGGGAAGATGGATCGAGGGTCACATCTAGTTCTCGGTCTAGTTTTCCGGAAATAAAACAAAATAGGGATTAGAAACTTGAAAACCTTAAAAAATCAAATCTAAAGACAGTGGAAATCGCAAAATAAAAAGGGGAAACAAACCTTCAAAACTCGGTTTTTATCATCACCGGCGGCGCATGTCGCCGTCATCGTCGTCCTAGTAGCTCGGACGGGGCGAAAAGAGACGAGGCGAGAGGCTTAGAGCGGCGGCGGTTAGGGTTTCGCAAGGGAAGAGAGGGAGCAACAAAAAAGAAGATGAAAACTACATCGGTGTTGGCGAGCGCTTGAAAAATACGACACCAACGCTGATGAGTGTTTGAAAAGTACATCGGTGCTGGCGAGCGCTTGAAAAATACGACACCAACGCTGATGAGCGTTTAAAAAGTACATCGGTGCTGGCGAGCGCCTGAAAAATACGACACCAACGCTGATGAGCGTTTGAAAAGTACATCGGTGCTAGCGAGCGCCTGAAAAATACGACATCAACGCTGATGAGAGTGTGAAAAATATATCGGTGCTGGCGAGCGCCTGAAAAGTACGACACCAACGCTGATGAGCGTTTGAAAAATACATTGATGCTGGCAAGCGCCTGAAAAATATGACACCAACGCTGATGAGCGTTTGAAAAATACATTGGTGCTGGCAAGCGCCTGAAAAATATGACAGCAACGCTGATGAGCATTTGAAAAGTACATTGGTGCTGGCGAGTGCCTGAAAAATACGACACCAACGCTGATGAGCGTTTGAAAAATACATTGGTGCTGGCAAGCGCCTGAAAAATATGACACAAACGCTGATGAGCGTTTGAAAAATACTAGGGATGGCAATGGGTCGGGTTGGGTCGGGTTTTGCCAAACCCAAACCCAAACCCATGGGTTTATCCGTGAAAAAAACCCGGGGTAAAACCCATTGGGTTTGAAAAACTCAAACCCAACCCAACCCGCTGGGTATCCGCGGGTTCATGGGTACCCACGGGTTTTTGTCGTAAGAATTTACAATAACAAGTTCCTATCAAAAATAAAGTCAAATATCAATCTCTCAAATACAAATTACCCATATATAAAACACCATTCTAGAAAATTCAAGCAAATCACAAATTAACTATACAAGTTGTTCAACACCAATTTAGAAAACTCAAGAAAATTGAAGCAAATCACAAATTATCCATAAATAACATGATTAATTGAAAGCTTCTTCCTTTCAATTAAGTTTTTTCACTCTCTACTCGATAACATCAACTTAATTCTACACAATTAGAAAGAAAAAATTAGACATGTATCCACAAACATAAATAAGATTAGTTGCTTAGAATATCAAATATACCGAGAAAATTAATTATATAGGTGTGGGCGGGTACCCACGGGTCGGGTTTACCTAAACTCAAACCCAACCCAACCCGATGAATAGTGAACGAGTTTAAACCCAAACCCGGCCCAAAACCCGTCAACACGGATTTTACCCGCGTTGACCGGGTTGGGTCGGGTGGGTACCCGTGGGTTCGGGTTTTGTTGCCATCCCTAAAAAATACATTGGTGCTGGCAAGCGCCTGAAAAATATGACAGCAACGCTGATGAGCGTTTGAAAAGTACATCGGTGCTGGCGAGTGCCTGAAAAATACGACACCAACGCTGATGAGCGTTTGAAAAATACATTGGTGCTGGCAAGCGCCTGAAAAATATGACACAAACGCTGATGAGCGTTTGAAAAATACATTGGTGCTGGCAAGCGCCTGAAAAATATGACAGCAACGCTGATGAGCGTTTGAAAAGTACATCGGTGCTGGCGGGCGCCTGAAAAATACGACACCAACGCTGATGAGCGTTTGAAAAATACATTGGTGCTGGCAAGCGCCTGAAAAATATGACAGCAACGCTGATGAGCGTTTGAAAAGTACATTGGTGCTGGCGAGCGCCTGAAAAATACGACACTAACACTGACAAATGTTCGAAAATATAGCAGTTACCTTTCATATTACGTAGAACAACGAATTTTACGCTTCAATATCACACACAAACACACAACTCGATTCTAACTACATTTCTAACTACATTTCTAAACATCACTTATTTTGGAGTCTTTGACACAGTAATCGTCAAAGTTACTTTTGAAAAATGTGGTGTCTTTATAGAAACTTTGTATAACTCTTTATACAAAGAGATATACAAAGGGGGGCAACTGTAGACACCACATTTTGTCCGGGATAATTGTTTTACTGAAAATAATTATTTTAACGTGGTACTACGATTATATTTAAAAAGGAAGCTGAAGATAGTTTGGTTGAGACGAGCAGTTGCAAGTCAATATGAACCAACAATTATCAAATTTGCTCCTAGTCGATTTTAGGGCATAATTAGTTAAGATAGGATCGATTTGATTAAGATTAGCAATGACAAGTCTTGAGCAACAAATAATTAACTGAAATCAAAATAGTTGAGATCACAGGATCGAACTAATTGAGATAATAAGATTAGTTGAGATCACAGGATCGAACTAATTGAGATAATAAGATAAGCAGTGGCAAATCTTAAACATCAATTCTAAAAATAATAGAGGTGCAAAGCTTGAGGTTCGAACATGGGCGTAATAGATGAAATGGAGGCAGAAGCTTTATAGTTAAATTCGACACATGGTACAAAGTATGAACTAAAAGTAATTACAATGACTGCCTGTTACTAATAACAACAAAATTTGAAGTTTGAACACCATTTCAAACTGGGCCGACTCATCAATTAAAGTCATTGGGCTCCTTTTCACCTCTCTTTGAGCCCAGACCAGATCAAAAACCTTCAAAATGAAAAAGAAAATGATCAGAGTACAACCCAAGACAGAGCCCAAGTTCAAGCCCAGTACCGGCCCAAACGAATTCAAGGCCCAACTCGGCCCAATCTTATCCAAGCAGTTAGTCAGCACCGACTTTCATAGGTGGAGGCTTGACAAGCAGCCTTGAGGATCAACCAATCAGAGAGAAGCATGTCATGCTCATCATCAATCACAGACTAAGCAAGGTGGAGGCCTCATATGCAGCCTTGAGGATCAACCAATCAGAGAGAGGCATGTCATGCTCACCATCAGTCGCAGCATGACACTCGGCGCGCAATTCTAGCTATAAATGAGCTCTTTGGGCTCTGTGTTGAGGGGGGGGGGGGATTGGAAAGAAAAAATACATACAGAAATTCTAACTCTAATCTCTTTATTACAACACGATACTGAGTCCAGGGATTGAATCGGAGCAGCATCAAGAAAGTATTCTTGGAGCAGATATCTTAACGAGGTTGGTGTTGTTTAACTCTGCTTCCATTATTATTGGTAAATTTAAGGTCATTTAGCATAGTCTCTACTCGATCATTGCAGAGTTACAATCATTCATCAGCTTGCCTATTTGTATTCAAGCAATTTACCTTACAATCAACTTTATATTCAAGCACTCTATTTGCTTAAATAAGATCTGCTCATAGTGATGGCATGCTGCTTCTTTCAATTTAGCACTTGTTTACTTGTCTCATCGATTGATAGTCTATTTTAATCTTATGCTATACCTTCATATTTCCTTTTTGCGTATAGTTGATAAACACTATATCATCATACACAAACAAACAAAATCAAATCCAAATCTATGGCAACTATAAACACAAGATTATACCATTCACTAACTCTGACCAGTTTTTAAACCAACCAAAATCCTAATCTAATAAAAATCACAAGCAGAAGCAGTTATTTACAGGCGACAATCTACCAAATCACAAGCAGTGGCTGTGATAATTAATGATCTAGCCTATTATAAGTAAAACTAATTACGTTTTTAGGCAACTGATTTGCACATTAAGAGTCAAAAAGCATACAAAAACAACCATTTTAACCAAAAACACAGATTTACTATCAGATTCGAAATTCAATAACAAGCAAATCCCCTTTTCATATTTTTAACCTCTAACCATACTAAGTGGAGTCCAAAAAAATACCATTTCGATTCACACAAACTCATACATAATCAATTTTTTTTAAACCCAGATCTATTGGCTACCTAAAAATCGTATAATCTTTTTTAGTTCAAATTTCCTAATCACACTAACTGAGTTTAGGAGATCCTTACCCAAACCTGGGGAATGGATCAGGTGAGTAACCTTATGGTGAGTAACTATGAGTAACCCGCCCACATCAGCATGACATCAGCATCCTCTCTCTCCTGGAAAGCCTTTAATTTTCTCCTCTTTAATCTTTGACGGACGATTTCTCACTCGTTTTAAGTCGAAATTTAATTTTGTTTGCACAGTTAGATCAGATTAATTGTGCTCTTCAAAATGATATCCACTTTGATATATTTTTCGAGCAAAAAAAATTGAGTCATTTTTTACCAGTCTATACCATATGGTATTGACTGGTATTGAAATAAGAGCATACCTATGGTTTGAAAAGCGTACCATGGTGGTATGAACAAACCAAGACTGTAGGATGATTGAATACATGATAGTAGAAGTATATTAATTGTCATTTACGACTTTTAACATTGTATACCATAAGATACCATAAAATACCACCCCGTACCAGGGTGGTATTGTATGGTTTGAAAAGTGTACCATGGTGGTATGAACAAACCAAGACTGTAGGATGATTGAATACATGATAGTAGAAGTATATTAATTGTCATTTACGACTTTTAACATTGTATACCATAAGATACCATAAAATACCACCCCGTACCAGGGTGGTATTGTATGGTATTGTGTGATATTTTTTGGTCTTGTAATTTGTTCACCCAGAAATTTGTAGATCCAATAGATCATGATGAACTCGTCCCTGCTGTGCAAACGTTTTCAAAAACGAATGAAAAACGAAGAAGATACCATATGGTATGCAGTTGGTACCGAGAGGCCAGAATATTTTTTTCCTCAAAAAATATTGAAAATTGATCTCATTTTATAGAGCACGATGAACTCGTTCCATCTGTGCAAAAAAAATTAAAATCCGAGTTAAAACGAAAAAGATATGAATCAATTAAGAAAGCTAGTGAAAATAAAAATGACCTTTAATTCTCCATCCTTAGATCTGGATTTTCTAAATAGAGGGTCCAGATTTGGTTATTGATGGGTGCATAACCATGGGTTATGCACCCTATCTTGAGCCCCAAACCTGCCCACTTCTCTCATCCTGACGAAACAAAAAGTAGAAGGTTAGTACCGACCCAAATCTAAATATAAAAAGAAAGAGCCAAATTCACCGGTCCTCTCACCCTGTTGCCGGCGGTTCTAGCCGATAGCGAGTCCACCTTCCATCATCAGCGACCCCCTTTTCTTCTCCCTCGTTCATCACCCCAATCCAAAACAAAAAATATACATCAGAACAACCAATAAACAAAAAAAGTTCCAAGCCTACCTCGTTTTACCCTCGGTCTGGCTCATATCGACGGTCTGATCCCGTCTCCCTTCACACAAAACCAAATCGAAACCCAGAAAAAATCAGAATCCCTCATTGAACTAGAAAACCAAAGAGAAACAAACATACATGTACTGATTTACCTAGATCAACCCCGCTTTCACGGTCGATTAGGGTCCCGGCCAGATTTGAGTGGCCGACGGCGGTCGAGAGGGAAGAACGAAGAGCAGAGGAAGAAGCAGATTCGAGAGGGGGAAGGGCGTCATTTTCTTTTGGTGTTCGGCGGCTGGGGTTTATTTCTGTTTCTCTGGAGAAAAGAAGAAAGATGAGAGGGAGTGAAGAGAGAGAGACGAGAGAGAGGGATGAGCGGCCGCCGCTTTGCTTAGGTTTAAGATTAGGATTTTCTGAAATTAACGGGGCTTTGCCACCGTGTTTTTGGGCAATTACCAAACTGCCCTTCCCCCTTCTTTGCACTAAAACGAGATCAACAAAAAATTCGTGGTCAAAGTGGTTCGAACCCTCGTCCTAGGGGTCGAAAACGATCTGAGTCTGGCAACTTAGCCAGTTGGGCTACTGGCCCATCATGCGTAAAGATAATCATCTCATTCATTCTTGTTTGTTTTAAAATCCTTAATACGAAATGTTAGATGCGAATTAAGTTTATCTCGCTTCTTTTCTAATACGTCAAAATACTTCCTAGTAACTTAAATCCTTATGTTCTCTTTTCATAATTTCATAATAATCCATTTTAATTTTATTAACATAAATTATAATACAAGAACCACGATCAGCGGAACGTGGCAATAATTTTATTTAAAATCATCAAAGCCAAGCGAACTACGTGGACTTTGATCCCGTATTACGGGTACGTAGGCAACCGATAAGGTTCGAGTCCAACTAACCAGTTAACTTTATCTTTAAATTGTACGTCAGTGGACGTATAATTAAATTACAACTAATACGATAAAACTATTTAATGGTCCAGTGGGACCCTAAAATTACAAAATAATTATTAAAATACACCCAACTCGTATAAAACTTATCGACTTAAGTAGTACCGATTTAGGGCGTTGTGGGGGTGTTGCTTAACTTCCCCACACGTAACCGTACTCCCGAACCCAGAACTTTATTTCGCAGACCATATCTCGGTTCTGACCTAAGGTTAGAGCCGACCGAAGAGTGTTCGTTCTTAAAACGAATTTATCTTCTACAAAAATGGAAGCCATCCAAATCCAACTTTATTTTCGAAGTTAAGCCATGAGACTCCCATGATAAGCAATTATGAGCACCCCACTGGTGCTGAGATTTGGGACACCCCAGTGGTATTGAGTGATTATAAACACCCTGCTATTGTCAATATTTTAAGCACCCACTGGTGTTGAGAGTGTGCATATGATCCACTAAAATCAAGAGACAAACACCCTACTGGTGTTCATAAATTACGTGAGCTAATAGTAAAAAGGTGTAATGAGCATACGACATCATACTACTTGTAGAATCTCGGCACTACTACAGTCGACTTTCGCCAACAAATTGAGACTCAGCTTACATGAACTCAAATAGCCAAATCTCGAAGTACAAGGGACACCACATTACGGATAGGAAGCTCTCACAATGTCTCGTGACAAGAAGACCGGGAAGTTCAGGGATCCCATTTATCAAAATCCAAGAATCACACGAGTGAAGCACTTATCTATACAAACAAGCGCATGGTATCAAAATCCTCACTTCTACAAAAATAATAGCCCATTCAACCTAGCTAACGAGAAGTGACACCCGCACGATCAATCATCAAAATGGACTCTCGATCCTTTCAATACTCGCCCCACCAAAGACAAGCGCCAGATTAAGAAAGAAAAAGCATAGTCGGGGGCATGACAAAGTCAAGTAAGTCCCACACAAAAAAAAAGATCGAAAAGCAAACAAAATGTCGTGGGACTTACAATCTTGGTGCCCCCGATTTAGCATTTGAAGTACCAAATACCTGCACCAAGTCAGGGTCTTAGCAGATCAATCTCAAGATACACCAAAAAGGACCTTCGAGTAAGAAAACTTCAGTGATAAGAAAGCCGTTCTAGCCAAAACCCATCATCCAAAGTACTCATCATTTTGAGAAAAAGCCAGAAGCTGAAAATCCACAACATTCAACATTTAGAGGCCAAACAAGGATCTCGACAAGTCCCAAGCCAGATTGCACTCACGAAAATCATAGCCTCGGCTAGTGAAAAATACAGGGGACAAACTCAGCTGAAGATACATTCCCAGAAAATCCACCAGTATTTTCGAACAAGACTTTTTCAGCAAAAAGATCCAGATAATAGTGGTTCTTAATCCATCCAGTCAATCTTATACGTTGGGGGCAAAGCAAAAATCCCTCTTCGAGAGGCTTTATACTGATAATGTCAAGATTTCATATATTCGTTGCCCATATGAATAAACTACACTTCAAGAACAAGGAGACTCATACCATCAAAGTCATATCGGACAAAAGCCCCTTTCATGGGAAGCCAATGTCTGCGACGAAGCCATATGGAGGTCTCCTAAGTCAATCATACCAAGGGCTTCCATATTTGAGTAGATCTTCACAAGGAACACAGTTGGCCACAACATAAAGGCGACGTCTCAAGTGAACAGAATCTTAATGTAGCTGAAGTGTCGTACACTCAAATCACCTATAGGAATAAGTGATGAGCGAAATCCAAACGGGAGCTGAGGAGCTCCCCTACCATTCAATACCTCACGGGAGCTGAGGAGCACCCCTACCAAATTAATACCTCACAGGAGCTGGCGAGCCCCTCTATCAGTCAACAACGCACGGGAGCTGAGGAGCACCCCTACCATTTAATACCTCATGGGAGCTGAGGAGCACCCCTACCAAATTAATACCTCACAGGAGCTGGCGAGCCCCTCTATCAGTCAACAACGCACGGGAGCTGAGGAGCACCCCTACCAAATTAATACCTCACAGGAGCTGGCGAGCCCCTCTATCAGTCAACAACGCACGGGAGCTGAGGAGCACCCCTACCATTTAATACCTCATGGGAGCTGAGGAGCACCCCTACCAAATTAATACCTCACAGGAGCTGGCGAGCCCCTCTATCAGTCAACAACGCACGGGAGCTGAGGAGCACCCCTACCAAATTAATACCTCACAGGAGCTGGCGAGCCCCTCTATCAGTCAACAACGCACGGGAGCTGAGGAGCACCCCTACCATTTAATACCTCATGGGAGCTGAGGAGCACCCCTACCAAATTAATACCTCACAGGAGCTGGCGAGCCCCTCTATCAGTCAACAACGCACGGGAGCTGAGGAGCACCCCTACCATTTAATACCTCATGGGAGCTGAGGAGCACCCCTACCAAATTAATACCTCACAGGAGCTGGCGAGCCCCTCTATCAGTCAACAACGCACGGGAGCTGAGGAGCACCCCTACCATTTAATACCTCATGGGAGCTGAGGAGCACCCCTACCAAATTAATACCTCACAGGAGCTGGCGAGCCCCTCTATCAGTCAACAACGCACGGGAGCTGAGGAGCGCCCCTACCATTTAATACCTCACGGGAGCTGAAGAGCGCCCCTACCCATCAATACCTCACAGGAGTTGTCGAGCCCCTCTACCATTCAACAACGTACGGGAGCTGAGGAGCGCCCTAACCATTCAAAACCTCACAGGAGTTGCCGAGCCCCTCTATCAGTCAACAACGCACGGGAGCTGAGGAGCACCCCTACCATTCAATACCTCATGGGAACTGAGGAGCACCCCTATCAAATTAATACCTCACAGGAGCTGGCTAGCCCCTCTATCAGTCAACAACGCACGGGAGCTGAGGAGCACCCCAACCAATCAATACCTCACAGGAGCTGGCAAGCCCCTCTATCAGTCAACAACGCACGGGAGCTGAGGAGCACCCCTACCAATCAATACCTCACAGGAGCTGGCGAGCCTCTCTATCATTCAATAACGCCTAAGAGATAAAGAGCGCCCCAACCAGTAAACACCTGACCGGAGCTGGCAAGCGCTAAAGAATTATAGCAGAAGATGATTAAGAGCATCAGAATAACCGTCGACGCTGTCATGCGTCAAAGAAGTACAGTAGAGTGAGTATCAGAAAATTTCGCGTTGGCGAACGCTATATAAAAAACGTAATTTTTCCATCATTGGTGAAGACTATCAAAGAAATGGAAGTCGTCACAATTGGTGATCAAATACAAACCCACAAAATTACTTACAGTTCTCACATCACTCCAAATTCACATCCTTAACACAACCATGACGCTACTTTTTCAAAATGTGGTGTCTTTGTAGAAACTTTGTATAACTCTTTATACAAAGAGACATACAAAGGGGGGCAACTGTAGACACCACATTTTGTCCGGGATAATCATTTTACTAAAAAAGAAAACTCACTGAAGCATGGTACTACAATTATATTTAAAAAGGTAGCTTGAAGTGATTTGGTTGAGACTAGCAGTAGCAAGTCAATATGAACCAACTAGTACCAAGTGTTTGTTATCGAACTAATTGTTTGCAATGGCAAATCACAAACTACCTAAATCGTTGCCTACAATTGCGTATAGTTGCGAATCGCGAATCTGTCACTTTAGTGGCCAAGAGATATCTAGAGGGTTGGCTCATGATGAATGTAAGTGGTCGAATTTGATTAAGAGAACCAAGCTTTATTATCAAATGTTTGTCTAAACATACAAGAACGATTACATTTTATAATAAGAGCATAAATGATGATTAATAACACATGGGTTGGTTCAAACAAATTACAACATTATTATACATTATACATAAAAAGCAGAATCTGTAAACTTCATTCATTGTTGGCACTGGTCAGATCTGGTGGCCCAGCTTGTTCTAACAATTTGGTCTCCTTTGGTCACCACTTCAAGCCCAAAACAAACTACAAGCCTGCAAAAGAAGAAGAAAGCAATCAGAAGTCAGAAACCTCCCATCATCTCGGTCCACAATCAAGCCCATGTCAACTGACACTTAGTCAACCAGATTTCCCCTGCCTGTATCCCAACAGAAGGGGCAGCAGCAGAAACTACCACCGTCCTAGAGAAGTAGGAGGGCGGCCACCTGTTCAAAAGACCAATCAAAACTCACCACACAACAACCTGCAACAAAAAGGAAGCAACAGAAAGGAAGCAGTTAAAGTAAAACCAGATTTAGGCACAAAATGGCTGCTGCAGGAGCCACCCCCCTCAAAACTACCAACAATTACTTGCCAACACACACATATGAACAGTAAAAACCTTGGTATAAAACCACTCTTACAACCAAAGGGAAAGGGGGGATCGGATCGGTTTTCCTTGAGTGAGAAACAGACAGGGATTGGAGTCTAGATCTTTGAAAAACAACCAAACGAAAAGAAGAGAGGCAGGTTAGAGCAGCAAGAGATTAGCTCAAGAACAAAGAAGTCAGAAACATCAAAAGGGGGCTTCTGGCTGGAAATCCAAAAAAAGAGGGAAAGAAAAAAAACATAGGAAGCTTGAGAGGAGAATAGAGAAGCAGATCAATAGAAGATAAAGGAGGTAACAGCAGCACGCAAAAGACGAGGAAAAGGCATCAAGCATCAAGCATCAAGCAGCCAGCAAAAACCAAACAAAGGAAATCAAGCTAGAAGTTCCAGGTTGGTAGTTTTCGGATCCACACAACACCCATATTTCATGTACAGTATAAATATACTCATTCATCTAGACCTATCAAGCATAGGTGGAAGAAGAAATGAATGCTCTACATGATATATTTGTATGTATATGGTTATCTTAGATAACTTCCAGTTAAGAGTTTTTTTTTCTATTTATTTGAAATCAAATCATGCTACAATTTAACCAAGCCAACCGAGTTGATAACAGGTTAAACAAAACCACACTCATCTAGCATCTATAAATTTGACAAATGCAATAACAAAAGCAATAAGTAGATCGGTTCTGTTCTTCTTCTAGATTTGTTTTTTTGTGGATATTGCTGCTCTTCATATTTCAGTATCTTGTGATTTAAGTTTTTTTCTAGATTTGTTTAACTCAAACTCTCTCCATGTAAAACAATAGACAAAGAGATTTTTCTAGAATCCCTAATCAATTTAAAAACCAGTTTCTGTACCAGTTAAACAGAAACGCTTGACCTCAATCAACCCATAAATCATAAGCAGTAGCTGTGATATTAGGTTATCTCAATCACTTATAGCTCAAAAACTAAGTAAAACAAACTATTTACAAAGTTTCATCATAAACACTCATTCACCCAGCAAATTAGAAAATTGATTCCTAACAATTTAGGACCCCATTGAATAGAAAATAGACAAACATAAATCTCGAGTTATGAAGGATATCACCACAATCTGTTAATCTAGAACCTGCGAAAGTAAGGAGTAGAATTAGATTCGTCAAAAGTTTCGAATATAGAATACACAAAACAGAAACACAGATCTAGCTTACCCAGAAAGGGTTTCAGAGGTTCTGGGGTTGGCTCCCGCCGACGGCAGCTGCTCCTGCGCCGGCGGCGTCGACTCCTGCTCCGGCGGTTCCAAGCCGCCCTCTTTTCCTTCGATTGCAACCCGAAAAACCCCGAATCCAAAATAAACGCTCAAAATTATAAACAAAGGAAATCTAATTAAAGCCTATTCGTCAATCTTACCGAGAGAAGAAACCGAAGGGTTTCGGTGGAGTCTCTTGCCGGCGGCAAGGCTCGCCGCCCTCTCTTGCCCTCGCATAAATCCAAAACCCAAAAACATCAGAGTTCGGTTTTTGAAATAGAAAACCAAAAGAAATCCTACATGCAAGCCGTAATCTTACCCAGTTCGCCATTTTTTTGGTCAATCTGGGGAGTTCGAGTCCTTCTTGTGTCTGGAGATCGGAGAGAAGAAGGAAGAATGAGATGATTTCGTTCTCGGGCGTGGATGATCTCTAGGTAGTAGATCGAGCGGGGAAGAAAGCAAATTCGAGAGGGGAAAGGATTTCGTTTTTTTTGTTGTTGTTTGTGTGTAGTTTCAGAGAGGCGAGAAGAGAGAGACGCGAGAGAGAGGCGGCCGTTGGCCTTAGGTTAGGATTGGGTTTTTTTTTGTCTCAAGAGATGATTTTATACCTCATTTGGAAATGACGGTTTTGCCCCTAGGGTTACGACATATTTACGCCCCCTTGCCACCGTGTTTTCGTGAAATTACCAACATGCCCTCGTTTTGTCTATGTAAGTCTGTATGAAAATATACGAAAAATTGTGTTCGGAGTTTTGAACTCGGGTCCTTGAGTATAGATGTAAAATGCTTTAGCCAGTTAGGATGATAGCCCATCATGCATTAATTTGCCCATCTTGTTTAAATTTATTCATTTTAAATCATTAATACGAAATGTTAGATGCGAATTAAGTTTATCTCGTTTCTTTTCCAATACGTCAAAATACTTCCTAGTAACTTAAATTCTTATATTCTATTTTCATAATTTCATCATAATCAATTTAAATTTTATAAACAAAAATTATAATATGAGAATTACGTTCAGTGGAACGTGGTAAAAGTTATAATCAAAATTATCATAGTCGAACGAACTACATGGACTTTGATCCCGTCTAACGGGTACGTAGGCAACTGATAACGTACGAGTCCAACTAACCAATTAACTTTATCTTTAAATTTTTACGTCAGTGGGCATATAATTAAATTACAGCTAATATGATTAAAATTATTTAATGGTCCAGTGGGACCCAAAAATTACAAAATTATTATAAAAATACACCCAACACGTATAAAACTTATCAACTTAAGTAGTACCGATTTAGGGCGTTGTGGGGTGTGATTTCACTTCCCCACACGTAACCGTACTCCCGAACCCATATCTCTTAACCGCAGACCATATATCGGTTCTGACCCTAAGGTTAGAGCCGATTCGAAGAGTGTTCGATCCACTCCAAGTAAGATCGATGGCGACTCCCAAAAATGCCGAAGCGACGACATCGGACCCCGAGTGCCCAAAAATGCCGACTCCCAAAAAATTACAACTAATACAAAGAGATATACAAAGTGTAGTTAACAATTGAGAATGGCAAATTGGTTGGTAATTTTGTTATTTAATTAATAGGAAATTTAATTTTGTGTTTGCAGGGTCACGCAAGTGGAGAATTTCGAATTTGGTCAGAGCAAGCCAAGCTAAATAGGTAACTTAGTGTGTTTGTGGGTGTTTTTTCATTCAACAATTAGTAATTGATTTTTTAGAGCTCAGCTATTAGCAAATGAAAGTGTCTATGTGTTCATGTAACTATGAACTAAAACTAATCTATACCTAAATAAGACATCGTGATGTATTCACAGCTTACGTGCTCCTATGGACTGATTGTAGGAGTTTTTATGTGAAGGACTAAATAGAAACAAATTGATTTGTATGGTCCTAACTCCTAAGCAGTACTTTCAAGTAAGTCTTCCAATCGTTTCCCATAAGGCAGTGTATCTGATTTCAATTTTCTGAGTTTCTTTAAGTGAATTGGTTCAATTAGGGCTTCAAAGGACATGAAACAGGTTTTAACTATATTGCGGTTACCTATGCTTTTCGTTAACATCCAGGATTTGTATTGGTTAATCTAGAATTTTCTCTCATTCTTCTCCTCATTGCTGTGGATCTACTCTTTATTAGTGCTCTGAAAAATGAATCATGTAGGTGACCCACTCTTTATTAGTCGATGCATAGTTGTTACCTACACACCTTAAGGATTCAAAGGATGCCACGGTTGCGACTAGGTTGTTGATATGAAGTGTTGCCTTCCATGATGCTGTTTTGTTCTCATCTGCATGTGCTAGAAGCAGTGCTGTGAAGCATTAGTCTCTATGATAATTGTGGTTAGTAGCCCTCTTGCTATATGGTTCTTTATATTCATAGTGTATCAAATAGTCAAGAGTTTGTTACAACAGCAATTGTTCTCATTTTACTCTCTAAGGACACATGTTCTGCTTTTGGATGTGGGTAGATGCATGCTTTTCCTTTTGGGAAATCTCTCCTATTGATCAGCTCTTATAATGTAATAATTTAGGTAGCCTAGCTATCCATCATTCAGTGGATCATAGGGTTTCACATGATGCTTTTCTAAATTGGACATCTTTCTGACCACTATGAGACTGAATTTCTCAATTTATGTTTTGTTGGTGTATTTTTCATACAAGTTTATTTTCTATGGCACATGATGTATGCCAATTTAAAGTTGGCCATTTGCTTTGGAAATATGGTTTTTTAGCTTGCTTTGCGTTCAAATGTTCAAATTTATAGTTCTTGAGTTCCATAATATGATGGGTGATTATCTTCAGGTGTTTATGGATGTGGAAATGTGTGTTGAATAAGCTTGAGTAGACTTGGAGAATCTGACTGTAACTGCTGTTTTTTTTTTTTTGCAGGTCTCGAAAGGGATGCAGACCTCTCTAATCAGTGGTTTTAGTTGGGAGTCAATTGGAACACGTTCTCCATACTTTCCATAGCACAAGAGAGGCGTTGCAGCTACTCAGTCCCGAATTACAGATTTCTTAATTCTCTGCTGATTTTTTACTAGGATAAAGTTTAGTAGCTGAGTTAACATTGTCTAATTCCTTCTCTCTATTCTGGCAGTGAGTTGATCTACAAGAAAAAGAAGGATTCTTGGTGACCAGGAGAGATCAAGGACTTCTAAACTAATGAGGATCTAATTGAAGTTTCAAATTGGTTGTAATGCCAAGTGTTGATATAGGAACATATAACCAATCGTTGACCTCTATTCTTTCGCACTTGAATACATTGTTCTATTTTTAAGGTTAGCCTAAACTTTTCAATTCCAAACTATCTTTCGTTGGAAAAGGCATTGAGAATGATGTTCATATTTTAAGCTGTCGCATAAAATCTGGGTAAATTGCAAGGTTAGTCACTGAAAGTACTAAAATATTCATGTTTGGTCACTAAAAGAATTTTATTCCATTCACGGTCACTGGAAGTGCTTAACATTTCACAATTGGTCACTCTCCGTCATCCTCTGTTAACACCTTTAGTTTTTTGCTGAAGTGGCTACCAGAAAGTCTAGTCACCAAATTTTGGCTCAACAAAATCAAAAAGTAACCCGCCATGTCACTAATATATGCAATGTCATGTAACCCGACCCGGCGCTTCCTCTTCTCCCATTGATGGCTACGTCTCCATCAGAGTCGACCTCCCTTTTCCGACGCAAAATCATCCCCACCACCGCTCTCTCTTTTGGCGGTGACCGGTGCGGGTTTGTGTCGTAGCATAATGCGAGAAGGGTCTTGGGCGAAAGATTTGTGAGTTGTAGAGAAGTCGGTCTGTTCCATCTAGAGCAGTTCGGAGTGGCAAAGTCCAACAAGGTCTCCTCTTGAAAGGAAAATAGGGGAATCCAAAAAAAGCAGGGGGTGAAGAGGATTTGAATCGTCCCGACTATAATATGTTCACCAATCATTTCGGTAGATCCAGTCACACTGTCAACCGGCATGGCAACAATATAGATTCCCCAACCCATGGTCTATCTTTTTCTTTACAAAATCATGGTCTATCTTTGCTCCCAACCATTAACCAATTTTTTTTTTATTAGTAAAGCTTCCATCTTTTCTCTCTTCTCCGCTTCTTTCCCAATCATTGCCTGAGCTTCCACGACACATTATGGCCTTGCCCATGATGCTTCAAGTTCTGGTTGTCGTCATTAGAGTCTTCGGCGACAGAACAATCCACTTCAGCTTCTGGATCTGCAGAGAAAGAAAGAGAACAAAAACCCAAAATCCGATTTCTCACAAGAGATTCTCAGTGTTCCCCCTAAATTCTTCAAATCGATTTGGTCTAATTAAAGAACTTCGCATCTCAGGGAGGTTCAGCTTCTTCTTGGGGGTGGCGGTGGTGGGCTGTGAAGGTTGAGAAAGGTTATTTCCGCTGGTGGAAGAGTCGCTAACTTCCCCTGAAGCGGTGGAAGAGTTATCCAAATCGATCGGCATGACGATAAGATTCGTAAGGGTTGGGTACTTGGGTTAACTTTTAATTTTTTTTTTTAGTCAAAATTTGGTGACTAGACTTTGTGTAAGCCACGTCAGCAAAAAAACTAACGTTGTTAACGGAGGCTGACAGAAACTAACGGAGAGTAACCAATCGTGAAATGTTAAGCACTTCCAGTGACAAAAATGGAATAAAACTCTTTTAATGACCAAACATGAATATTCTAGCACTTCCAGTAACCAATATTGCAATTTACCCCATAAAATCTATACCTAAAAAAATGTACTTTTGATCAATTTTTTCGATTCCAAGTAAATTGATATTTTCACTACAAAAAAAAAACAGAGTTTTACTTGAGTGTAGTTAGCAGGACTTGAGACTTCGATGGGCCAAGTAGGCATGTATGATTTGGTGCAGCAAGGAATACTAGGATAACCATGATAGGTTGATGAGTGAGATGGAAAATTGTTTTTAGCTCTATTGAGGTTGGTCTTTTTTCTTGGATTCTGAACTGGAACCGTTTTGTTAGGTTGGGTTGTTTTTTCCCACCTTCATCTCATAAGCAGGAATGGTATTGATAGGAAGTTGTTTTTTTTTTTTTGGCTATAGGTATAATATGATCCTCTACTATGCAGTTTTATAAAACATGTTCCTCTACTATTTTTTACATCAAACATGCCCTTATGTTAAAATTTTCATTAAAAATGGTCAACCACGGTTGAACCGAGATTCACACGACCCGGCATCGAAAAAATTGGGGGTGAAATGTCAGTTTTTCCTCCTCATTTATTTCTCCATGTCTCGTTAAAGTGAAATTATCAGAGGTATTTGGCTATACCAAAGAAACAAAACAATTCTAAAGTGAAATTATGAGGAATATTTTAGACATAGGTTCGCCCAAAGCAAGGTTCGACCATGGTTGATAGTTTTTTAACGCAAATTTTAAAAGAAGGGCATGTTTGATCGTTTTTACAAAGTATAGGGGCATGTTTGATGTAAAAAAATAGTAGAGGGGCATGTTTGATAAAACTGCATAGTAGAAGGGCATATTATACCTATAACCCTTTTTTTTCCCGGTAAGATTGATAAGTTCTTTTCAGATCCGCCACGGTAAGATTTTTTGTCATGACGAAGTACAATCCCCAGTACATTTTGTGCGCTCCTATTGTAATGTAATCATCTATGTCGTCATTCTTGGTTTAGCGATGATGATGCTTAGTGTGAGTTGGCAAATCACGCAGTTCTACATCCAATGTACCCTGACGGCACAAATCAACATACCCCAAGGCAGAGCGCGGGATAATTCCTAGTGTAAAAATAAATCATAATAGCATGGATCTTAGAATTAGATGATTTCACGAATCGGTAATAGATCAAGGAAACCTACCTCGATCCATGACGAGAGCGGCAGTGGCGGCCAATGTAGTCAAAAGCGCGATTTTACCTAGAAGCGGAAAAGGGGTAAAATCGTAAAGCGTAGAATCGAAGCGTAAAAGCGTAAGTTTTTTAGGCATCCTGTAAAATAGCTAAAAATTTGCTAAGTACGACATGTGTTGTATAAAATGTTAGTGTATAAATTATATAGAAGTGAATAACTACCTACAATAAATCATGATTGATATCATCTTAAACATACATCATAAGCAACTCATAAACGACATAGTCACACAGATATCATCTTAAAAATCCAACAAGCTGGTTTAAGTTTACATAATGACACAAGTTTAATAATCCAAATTCTTGAAATTGAAATGAAAGCACACAAAAGTTCGAAATGATAGAAGGAAAACTACATTAAATCATCGCCTTCAACATTGGCATCCAATTCATCATTGTCATCATCGTCATCGCCATCATCAATAGGATTATCAAATCCACGGTCGCCATCAACACAATTAGCATCGCCACCATCACCATCAACATGAATAGCATCATCACCTCCATCCTCACCAATAGAAATAGTAGGACCAATTTCAACAGCATGATGACCTTCCTCACCATCATCAACTCCTAAAGCTTCAGCTTGTGATGTTTCTTCTTCAGTGTCACTACCACAAATCCATTCATTCTCGTAGTCTATATCCTCAAAATCAATTTCAAGCCTTCTTGCTTTCTTGACATTACTTCCCACCAACTTGTTGTTGCACATGACATACACAAGATCATTCATCTTTTGTGTTTGAAGGCTGTTCTTTTTCTTAGTATGAATCTAAAAAAAAAGTTAACATGTAAAAATAATGAATGACAAACAAACCAAACTTGTAAACTTATAACCAACAAACATGATAATTGATATCAATTAAATAAAGTAGAGGCAATTTGTTACTTACCCTCTCAAATGCACTCCAATTGCGCTCACACCCAGAAGCACTACAAGTCAAACTCAACACTCGGATGACAAATTTTTGAAGCTCTGGCACTTCATCTCCAAATGAAGTCCACCAATCAGCAGGATGATGCCTATCCTTTAAGGTCATTGCACCATATTTGTCAAACATGCCTTGAGCATGATGAAATACATGCAACTGTTCCATAATCCTAAACTTCTCTTCATCATCCTTTGCAACTCTACTCACACATTCATACAAAGCTACTTTCACCTTTGGATCATTATAGTTAAATCCCATACCATGAGAATGGTGAATTTGGGGATTCAACCAATATGCATCATAGTGAAAGGGCCTACTCATTTGATCTTCCCACATTTTGTCAATTATCTTCAAGATAGGTTTATATCTACATAAAAGACAATAAATTCACAACTTAAAATAATAAAAACATAGAGATTTGTCTCATAATACAATAAGAAAACTAAGTTTGAAAAATTACCTTTTTCCACATTGTTGAAGTTGCTCTTAATCTTCTCCTTTGCTTGGATCATCTCAAAGTATAAGAAAGGCATTGCTGGTTTTTCATCAGAATCAACCAAGCGTAGAACCTTGACTAGAGGTTGAGAAGCTCTAAGGCAAATTGACACATCTTGCCAAAATCTGCCATCAAGTACTATCGCTTGAACTCTTTTCCCTTCCCGAAGCTTAGCAAAGCCGCTCTTCCTCCACTTGTCAGAAGAGAACATTCTCATTAAGGAACCTTTGTTGTCATGGAGAGATGCCAAGGTCAAATATGATGTAGCGAATCTAGTAACTGCAGGTCTAACCAAATCTTTCCCTTCAGTGAACCCCCTCATCATGGCAATCAACATTGTTCTGACATAAATAAATTTTGTGATCTTTTTACCCTTCCCAATTGTAGTCTTGTGCACCTTAATATTCTTCTCAAAATCCTCCAACATCAAATCCAAGCAATGAGTTGCACATGGTGTCCAAAACAAATGCTTCCTCTTCTCCATCAACATTTGTCCTGCCGCCTTATAAGCCGAAGCATTATCTGTCACAATTTGAACAACATTCTCTTCTCCAACCTTCTCAACAACTTTATCCAACATCTCAAACACCTTCTCAGCAGTCTTTGAAATCTCAGAAGTGTCAACAGCCTCAAGAAATACAGTTCCACGAGGACTATTAACCAAAAAGTTACAAAGAACTTTTCTTTTCTTATCTGTCCATCCATCAGACATTATAGTGCAACACACCGCCTTCCATTCAGCTTTAAACACCTGCAATTTACTCTCCACTTCCTTCAATTCTTCTTTCAGATAAGTCTCCCTAATCTCATGATATGAAGGATGTTTAAAACCAGGAGCATGTCGAGCTACATCTTCCCACATCTGGTTATATTTAGAACTTCTAGTTGCATTGAATGCAAGTGCATTTTCATACCACCATTGTGATATTGTCTTGCAAGCCTTTTCTCGGAGATCTTTCTTCAAAAGTGCACTTATGGTTTTTTGTTTACTACTGCCACTGCCTCCAGCCACATTTGAATGAACTGAATCCTGATTTGGAACATCACTATCATCTACATTCCCACCAAGACCAAGATCATGAAGCTTCCTTGTCTTAGCCTCCTTCCCTTCTTCATTCAGATGGAGTAGCTCTAGCATTTTTGCCCTCACTTCATCTGGAACACTAACACAAGCCACATAATCCTTTCTTGTTCCTGCAAGATGATGCTTGAATCGGGAAATACCACATACTTCCTTGTCACAGTAATTGCACCTCACTTTCTGCCCAGTGCCAAGTACATCTACACCATGCTGCCAACCGAGATCATTACGATTTGCTTTACTATTTGCCACAGAATTACTTGCACTAGTACCGGCACCACCGCTCGACATTAGTACAATTCTGCAAAAAGAAAACAGACATTCAAATCCAAGCAATTCAGTTTTGCTAATACCAATTCCAAGAACATAATTAAACTTCATTACAACAAAATAATACGGCTGCGCAATCTAGGAATGTGGGTTTCCTCTTTGCTTCACAGTTCACACACAAGCCACAAATAAACAGCAAACTTTGGCTGAATTCTTTGATTATATTTCATGTAACGATCAATTAAATATATTTTATTTAATTGTCTTATTCAATAGTATGAAATCTGAATGAGATCAGCCAATTTCTTCCTTATTTCCCACCTAATTGATGCATTTGATTTCATATAAAGAAGAAAAGTGATTTCAAAACAAATAATTGATGTGGTGGTGGGTCTGGGAAAGTAGGAACATAATAGAACAGGAGGAGAAAACAGAAAGAAAGACTTACGATGAGACTGCAGAGTGCAGAGCACGATGAGGCTGGAGGACGGCGGCGGGAAAGAGTTGCTGAGGAGTGAAGACGGCGTCGGCGGTTCCTTATGCAGCCAGCGGTGGACGACGGCGCCGCGAAAGTTGATGGGGAAAGACGACGGCGCCGCGAATGTTGAAGGGGAAGGACGACGGCGCAGCTGCGTTGTGGGAAAAGGAAGAAGGCGCCGCCGGCGCCGGCGCGTTGTGGGAGAAGGAAGGAGGCGCCGCCGGCGCAGCTGCGTTGTGGGAGAAGGAAGGAGGCGCCGCCGGAAAGGGTTGTGATGCTGCAGAGAGGAGAAGAAGAATTAGGGTAAAAATGAAACCCTCGAGTCCTTCTGTCGACTCGACCCATTTCGTTCTCTTTTTTTTTTTTAATTGAAACACCTTAAAACGGCGTCGTTTTGGCTCATTTTGGCCATTTCCGGACTGCACTCAAAATCGTATAAAAACGGGCAAGAATCGCGTTTTAAACGTTTTTTTCCGCTTTTACCGATTTTACGACCGTTTTTGTCCGATTTTGTATAAAATGTGAATTCACGTAGAAACTAAAGCGTATTTGTGGGTTAAAATGGTAAAAACGTACGTTTTTACGCTTTAAAGCGCGATTTTGACAGCATTGGTGGCGGCTTGAGTAGTAATCACCGGAATTGAGTTTCTCCCTCTTGACCCTTTTAGGTTTTAGGTTTAGAGATTTCTATGACGGCTAAGAAATTATATGTAATGGGTTGAGAGAGGACCAATCCTAAGGTTTCTTTATATAGACCCATCATCAGGGTATATTAGGAAATTACCTTTCATTAACCTAACCAATATATGACTTACCTTATATATTAAACCATTAAGTGATAATTACACTAGCGCTACAATTATTCCGTAGTGATCTATACGGGAATTGGGCTTACAGCCTTCGCCTTCAACGTCGTCGTCCAACTTCTCCTCCTTCACCACCGGTCGCTCTTCCCAGTAATACACCACGAACTTTCCCTTCGTGACCATGTCGTCGTCGGCTCGTCGCATATGCTTGGACTTGAAGTCGGCGTCCTCGAAGTACTCGCGGGGGTCTGCCCCGCCATCCGTACATCGTCGACCGACTTCGAATTTAGATACCAGTCGCTCTTGGGTTTGCGATGAATTAGGACAAACCCAAAATCGGGGACCTGGAGGGCGAGACGGCGGTGGTTCTGATCCTTATAAGACTGACGGCGGCACGTTTATCGTTGGAAAACTAGGGGTCGGGTTTGCAAATTGCATGGGGCCGTGGTGGTTTGATTGCAAACCGCACCCCCACCATGCGGTTTTGGTCTCTTTTTTTTTTAAAAAAAAAAATCCTAACCTAGGTGGAAACTCCAAACGAACGTATCTTTGTGTTCGGGTATCCGATCCTCGCGATTTTTTTTTGGATTCCGCATAACTTTTTTAGATCTTGGAAGCCGCAAACCGGCGAATGCGATTTGGTCTTACCTTCGTCCCAAAAAAATGTCGTTTGCTACCCCGAACGAGCTTTTTTGTGATTTCGTCAAACTTTGGACAACCATAACTTTGTGCTCCAAAATTCAAACGACATGAATTTTTTTTTCATTTTGCATAAATTTTTAAGGATTACAACTTTTATCATAGACATAATTTCGACATGTACGTGGATTGCTGAAAAGGGAAGGTAAGCTATTCCCAAAATCCTGTATTTCCAAAAATATTTCATGTTTTGAAAATTTATTCCTAGTAACAATTGTAGTCCTTAAAAAGTTATGCGAAATGATATCTTTTTTCATGACGTTCGGATTTTGAAGCACAAAGTTATGGTTGTTTAAAGTTATTGAAGATTTTGTAGCTTTCAAGGAGTAAAACTTTGTCAATATATTATTGTTTCGAGAGAAAAGTTGTAGTTGAGTGGTGTAGATGTTGTGCTAAATTTAGTGAACTATTTATTATTTGGGTTCGAACCACCACTCTCACAACATGTTGCTTTTCTATCTCTAAAAAATAAAAAAATTCAAATGGGATGATGGGGATTCGAACTCAGGACTTCTTGCACACAATAAACAACTAAACCAATTATGCAAAGGCCACTTATGATAATTATTTTGAAAATAATAAATATATATTACAAACCGCATGGTGAGGTTGCGGTTTGCAACCAAACCGCCCCAGCCCCATGCGGTTTGCAAAACCACACCCTACCCATGCGGTTTTCATCGAAAAACGCGCCCCCGGGTGGCGTTTTTTGCCTAAACCGCTAGTTCGGGTGGAGGTTTTTGGGAAAGGGTTTTATTTTTGAAATTTTTCCGGGTTGGGTGCTATTTTTGAAAATTTGTTTTAACAGTGCTATTTCTGGAAAAATCCCTCCAAACAACCCTTGGTGGCGGCATCTACTTGGCTTAAAATACCCGAACTCAAACTCAGAATGGTTGATGGGTTCTTCTCAAGGAAGTTCGGGTTGCAGGCCCATGGAGTCATATAAGCAAATTGAAAGATTTATTCTCGAGTAGGGCACAATTTTTATTTGGGTAAATTGTAAGGTTGGTAACTGGAAGTGCAAAAATATTCACGTTTGGTCACTAAAATAATTTTTTACATTCGTGGTCACTGAAAGTAGTTAACGTTTCACGATTGGTCACTCTCTGTTAGTTTCGATTAACACCGTTAGTGGTTTGCCAACGTGGTAACCAAAAATGTTGATTCATCCAATTTTGACCTGCCACGTAATAAAACAGGACATGTCACGTCAATTTTACCCACCACGTCACATTCCCAACCCAACCCAACCCAACCCAACCCAACTGATGACCCAACCCTCCATATTGACTCCCCGACCTAAAACTCCATTGGACCAAAAGGACAAGGAAGAAGGAGCTTCAATCTTCCAATTCCAAATCCCAGCCGAGGGGAGCATCTACTTTTGATTGCTGATGCTATAGTGACCAACTCTTCCTCGAAGCCAATCGCCCCTTGCCTCCTCTCGTCTTTACTCTCAAACCCAAGTACTCCCAACCCCAGAACACGGCGGAACCCCAAAAATGATGCATTCCCAAACGCGGCGACGCTGCTACTTCTATTCGGGAATACAGATAGTCAACGAACATATCGAAGATGGAATTTGCCGCCCAGATTTGTCGCCGACGAAGACAGAGGCTGGCCACCACCCTTGGATTCGGGCCCCGACTGTCCTTGGAGTTAGTTTCGCTCGCCGAGTCTGAAATCGACGGGGCAAAGAGGCGATTCTCCCAGATCTAGCTTGACTAGAAAAGGCTGCGGGATATTCTTGAATGTCCAATTGGCGTCAGCGTGGTGCAGGACTAGTGTGCGGAGATGAAGTTGTCAATGGGTGGGGAGACGAAGACGATAGCAGCAGCACTTCTGGGAGAGACGGATTACAATTTCCCCTAGCCCTGTGGATCCCATCTCAAGAAGATGATGAGCATCGCCAGAGGGAGGTCGGGCGAGGGCGAGGAAGATTTGCAGAGAAGGATGGTTGGGCGACGGAGGGTAGCAGTCGACGACAAGGAGGAGGCACGTCGCAAACAGAGGAAGAAGAAGAGGAGAAAGGCTGAGAAGAGATGGGGGAGATTGAGGGATGTGTAGAGGAATTATAGAATTGGGTTCCTTCAATTTTGTTTGGTCAGGTCACGGGTGGAATTGGGTTGGGTCATGATGTGGCAGGTCAAAATTGGATGAACAACATTTTTGGTTATCACGTAAGCAAACCACTAACAGTGTTAATGGAAACTAACGGAGAGTGACCAATCATGAAACGTTAACTACTTTTCAGTGACCATGTATGGAATAAAATTCTTTTACTGACTAAACGTGAATATTTTAGCACTTCCAGTGACCAACCTTGCAATTTACCCGTTTTTATTTCACCAAAAAGTGGAGGGTCCATAAGAGAAGGACTAACTCCGAAAGTGAACTATCCGGTTAAGAGAAAAATTACATAGATGGCATAAGGGTGAAAAACACAAAAGAAGGAAGTGTTCACGATGGATTAAAGGAAATAGTACAACTCTCAAATAGCAGGTGTTGCAGGCTAGCCAAATCTTGTCCTAGGAGGAGTTTGCATTTGTCCATACAGAGATGACAGATCTAATTTTGTATGTGATGCTGGTTTCGCTTGGTTATCATTTTGGCAAGATAGATGACCTTCACGCGATGCTCGCCGAGAACTACCGAAGGGTGGCTGCTGCTGTTTATCCAAATAGTTCGGTGCTTGACAATATCCTTTTTGAGAGTGAGAGTTTGTCTAGGTTATAGATTTGAAATTTGAGTTGAGAGGGGGTTGAGAGAGAGAAGAAACGTATTAAATTTTCTTGCTTCTTTACCACTTGATGTGTAAACTGTATCTCCCTCTCACCCTTCTCCGGGTCTGGCCACTACGGTGCAGTCAGTTACCTGTATGTGGGATGGGGCAACCAAACCTGGGTCTCATTCGGCAGGAGGGATCGTGCTTAAGGACCTCGCTGAGAATATTCTGCTGGCTCGTGGCGTGCAGTTTCCGGAGTTTGATAACTCTTTGGTGGCTGAGGTGCTGGCTCTTCGGGAAGCAGTAGCTTGGTGCCTAGAGTTGGGCTTTCAGGATGTTTTTTTTCAAGGTGATGCTCAGAATGTCATTGATAAAATTACAAGGAGGGATGCGAATGATGTCCAGATTGGGGCGGTTTCGGAGGAGCTTATTGGGATGTTTGCAGATCATAGTGCTCTTAAAGTTCGTTTTGTAGGTCGGAGTAACAATAGGGTAGACCATTTGGTGGCTAGAAAGGCCCTTGCTTTGTATCCGGCTACAAGTCGTTATTTTGATTTCCATGCCTGGCTGATATCCAAGATGTAATATTTTTTGATCCAATCAATACATATGATTATCTTTTGTAAAAAAAAAAATGTGTAAACGGCAGGTCCAATGAGACTTCGATGGTTGCCGAGACCCGAAGGGGGTTTCTCAATGGCCTCTTTAAATGATGAATTGTTGAAAGAAAAGTGTCCATGTGTTGCTGATTTACCTGCAAAGACTATTTGGCAACAAGTGAAACCGCTAAAAGTTTGCTTTTGTCATGTGGGCTACATACCTTAAGAAAATCTTCACTCATGACAACTTGAAGAAGAGGGGGTGGATCGTTCCCGAGCAGATGGATCTTATGCCTTGATGCGGAAGAGGAATTTGATCACTTGTTATGCAATTGCAGATTGGTGAAAGAGGTTTGGCAACTACTAAGCAGATTCATAAGTATAGATAGAGATTTGATCCATAATGATGTTGAAATTAAAATAAAGTTTAATTAAATAATGTGCAAAATATCAGAAAGTCCTAAGCTACGGAGAAAGTGTTGTGTGTGCAGAATTGTGTAGAAGAAGAATTAATTGTTGTTAGTTGGCAGTTGTGGCATCTGGTTAATAACTCCATGCATAACTCAATAAGAATCCGCCACATCAGCGATTCCTTCTCTCTCCTCGAAAAGTTTTAATTTTTCTTTTTTTAATGTTTAACGGAGAATTTCTCACTCGTTTTAAATCGGAATTTAATGTTTTTTTTGCAGTTAGATCAGATTAATTGTGCTTTTCAAAATGATATCCACTTTGATATTTTTTGGAACAAAAAAATTTGTCAGTTATTACCAGTCTATACCATATGGTATTGACTGTACCATATGGTATTGACTAATATTAAATAAGAGCATACCATATGATATGAAAAATACAACCCCATACCAGGGTGGTATAGTACGCTATGGAGTTGGTAACGAGAATTATGAAATGTTTTCACCCAGAAATTTTTGAAATCCAATAGATCATGATTAAATCGTTCCTTCTGTGCAAAAATTTCCGAAAACGACTAAAAAACAAAGGAGATACCATATGGTATGGAGTTGGTAACGAGATGTATGAATTTTTTTTCTCAAAAAATATTGAAAATGAAATTATTTTGTAGAGCACAACGAACTCGTTCCATCTGTGCAAAAAAAAAAAAAAAATTGAAATCCGAGTTAGAATGAAGAAGATATGACCCAATCAAGAAAACTAGGGAAAATAAATTCTTTTAATTCTCCATCCTTAGATCTACAGCCACTTAAAAGAAGGGTCCAGATTTGGTTACTCATAGTTATGCACCCTAAGGTTATGCGCCCTATCTTGAGCCTATTTCTCCCACCAAACAAACGTGCCCACCAAGTTGATTTAAGGAAATAAAATTAATTTATTTCCAACAAATTGGTACCTGAGTCCGAGTTATTCCTGAGTATACTCTGTGGTTGTAGCATAGTCTGAACTTCCACATCAGAAAAAAAAAATTCTCATGTTGTTGTTATCACGATTGTCCATTGCCGAAAAATCCACTTTCCCTATTCAATTCCCCCACCTTACCAAAACCAATTACAAAAATTGGTGTATTCGTATGAAAGCCTTGTTGTAATCCCAAGATGCTTGGGATATTGTTGAGAAAGGTTACGAGATTCCACTGAGGATTCTCGGTTAACTCGAGCTGAAAAGCAGGTATCGAGAAAAAATAGAAGGAGTGATCAAAAGGAAATGCATGGGATATTTTATAAAAGAAAATGCAAGGCGTGAAACCACTAAAGAAGGTTCGACTTCAGACACTGATGGGAGATTCGAATCAATAAAAATGAAGGAGGATGAATCTGTTTCAGATTACACCGCCCGTGTGAAGTCTGTCGTCAGCAAATTGAAGCAGTATGGTGAGAAAATTGAAGAGACCAAGGTGGTGGAGAAAATTCTACGATCACTATTACCGAAATTTAACTATGTGGTGGTGGCCATGGAGGAAGCTAAAGACTTATCAAAATTGACGGTGGATGAAGTCATCGGCTCACTGCAAGCCAGAGAGGAAAGGCTTCATAAAAGAAATGGAGAATCGTCAGAATAAGTGTTAGCTACAAAAACTACCACTAAGGAGAAAGAAGGTGCATGAGGAGGAGGTCATAAAAGAGGTCGAGCCAGAGGCAATTGTAGAGGCAGAGGAAGAGGTCGAGGATCATATCAAAGCAGAGATGGAGGAAATGTCACCACGAAATATGAAACGTCCACCAGAGGCAGAGGTCGTGGACGTGGAAGAGGAAGTTGAAGATCAAATGAAGGTCATGATAAATCCAACGTCCAGTGCTAGAATTGCTCGAAATAGGGAAATTGTGCATCGGATTGTTGGAGTCCCCCCTAAAGAGACGGAGGACCCAAAAATTAACGTGCAAGAAGAAGTCAAAGGCACATTGATGCTATCAGATCAAGGAGATGAAAAACCGAGAGACAACATGTGGTATCTTGATTATGTTACATGCAACCACATGTATGGTAAAAGAAACATGTTTGTGGAAATGGATGAATCAGTGAAGGGAAATGTCGTATTTGGAGACTCCTCGAAAGTTCCTATCAAAGGGAGAGGAACTATACTCATCAGGTTCAAGAATGGCCCACAACAATTTATCAGTGATGTGTACTATGTCCTGGACATGACTAGTAACATCCTAAGTTTGGGTCAATTGATGGAGAAAAATTATGAAGTCCATATGGTGAATTGTCAATTGCAGCTACTAAATGAGAAGAAGCAGTTGCTGGCCAGAGTCCCAATGTAGAGAAACAAAATGTTCACGCTGAACATTTAGACGGAAATGACGAAGTGCTTGAAAGCGTGTGTGAAGGATACTACATGGCTATGGCATCAGATTTGGACATCTTAATTTTGGAGGATTGAAGTTACTTGGTCAAAAGAAGATGGTGCATGGTTTGCCCGTGATCAATCATCCTGATCAACTGTGTGAAGGATGCTTAGTTGGGAAGCAATTTGGGGCAAGTTTCCCAAAGGAGTCCCTGTCAAGAGCTAAAGCACCGCTTGATCTTGTCCATGCAGATATCTGTGGACCGATTACCCCCAACATCGTTCAAAAAGAAAAAAATATTTTCTACTGTTCATTGATGACTATAGTAGAAAGACATGGGTGTACTTCTTAAAGCAGAAGTGAGATACATTTGAAGCTTTCAAGAAGTTCAAGATGCTGGTGGAGAATGAAAGTGGACGCTACATCAAAGTAATGATATCACATAGAGGAGGGGAATTCATGCTAAAGAAGTTTAGAAGGTTCTGTGAATATCAAGGAATTTGCAGGTTTCTCACAGTCCCCAGATCCCCATAGCAGAATAGAGTTGTTGAGAGGAAGAATAGAATTGTCCTCAACATGGTGAGAAGCATGTTGATGAGTAAGAATCTACCAAAGGAGCTATTGATTGTGCAGTCTACCTGGTGAACATGCCACAAACAAAGAGTGTTTGGAATCAAACACCCTAAGAAGCATGGAGCAGAAGGACACCCACAGTCTCTCACCTCCGAGTCTTCGAAAGTGTCGGATATTTGCACATACTAAATCAAGAAAGGAAGAAGTTAGATGATAAAAACAAGACGTACTTATTCCTGGGATACTCAGAACACTCAAAAGGTTACAAGATGTTTGATCCCGTGGAAGAGAAGCTGATCATCAGCAGAGACGTGGTAGTTGATGAAGAAGCAACATGGGATTGAACTGCATAAGCAAAGAAGAATTATACCTTTTATCCAAGGTTGTCAATTCGCGGGTTGACCCAGACCCGGTTGAGCTAGTGGGTCAAGGGTTAATGGGTCACCCGGTTTTGCCCGGAAATATGGAAAGCGTCATTATATTGTATTTATCCTGATAAATTATATCAAATCTCATCTAACATATGAGTTATAACATATAATATTACACCAAAATAACATTTTGTACTTAGATTCAACATATAGTGAAAATTCACACACACTTATATAACATTAATATTCAAATGTTCCATTTAGGATTCCAAAGATTGAGTTAGGCGAAAAGAAAAATCGGAAAATAGGCGCATTTCGCAAAACAAAGAAAAAAATAACACAATTTGACCTCCAACCCGGTACCTTGTGGCGGTCGACCCGGCGGGTGCGTGCCACCCGTTTTTTTCACCGGGTCAGGGTCAATGTGGGTCAACCTTGCTTTTATCCCTTCACTATGGATGAAAGTGATGAAGTACCGGATACAGATACACCTATATCGAGTCCACCCAGTCATAAAGAGCCTGCCAGCCCAGAAGGAGAATCAAGTGAAAGTCCCCGAGAAAGGCCACAAAAGTATACACGCCTTGAAAATCTATATGAGGAAATGACAACCATCAAAGGTGATTAATTGACACTCTACTGTCATTTCATTAATGATGAACCAGTGGATGTTGAAGAAGTCATCACAGATGAAAAAATGGAGTAAAATCATGAATGAGATTCAAGCAATTGAGAAGAACAAGAATTGGGAGCTTGTATCACTTCCTGAGAACCACAAGCCAATTGGTGTGAAGTGGGTATTTAAGGCGAAAAAGACTGCAAAGGGAGAAATTGTCAGATACAAAGCAAGATTGGTGGCTAAAGGATACAGTTAGAGACTAGGCATTGGCTATAATGAAGTATTTGCTCCCGTGGAGAGAATGAAAAGTATCAAGATGGTCATATCCCTCGCTGCTCAAAATGGATGGAAGATACATCAGATGGATGTAAAGTCATCTTTTTTAAATAAATATATGGAGGAAGATATCTATGTGGAGCAACCCTCGAGATATATCATTGAAGGCCAAAAAGATAAGGTGTTAAAATTAAAGAAGTCATTGTATGGTCCAAAACAAGCATCGAGAGCTTGGAACAATAGGATTGATAAGTATTTTCAGCATAATGGATTCAGTAAATGTCCACATGAGCATGCCTTATACTTCAAGGTGCAAGGGGGAGCAATATTGATTAGGGTTGGGTTGGGAATCTAGACCAAACCGTATGGGAAATCGCGGTCTAGACCGTATCGTATGGTTTGGTCTGGACCGTGAGACCAGAACTATGGTCTGGTCTTGTTTGTGGTCTCCTCTTTTAGTGCGTGGTCTAAAGTTGTCTGGACCGCGGTCTACCGCCGTAAACTGTAACAGACCACGACACACTACCTACTAACTCAGACAAAAATAACACTAAATTGAACCATCATTTGTGTATTTGAAAAACAAAGTTAGTTGATTCTTCATCTAGTTGAGAGCCAACAAATTGTCAAAGGATCGCTTATGTGTTATCTCCTTATCAAAGAACCACACAAAAACTAGAAAGACTCATAAATAATATTCACAAATCACAGACAATGTCTAGACTATGTAGTCGATAAAAATTAAAAACGAGAAAAAAATTCGTTCACCTAGATGAGATAAGGAAAATTATTGAGAGATATGCGACCATCTTAGTAGTTCAAAATTACCTCAACGTCATCACAAAGGTTATCAACCGGGAGAACCTTCGGATCACTCGAGAGAGGAGAGAAGTGGTAGCACAAAGAGGAATAGGGAAACAAGGATATTTGATGTGTGTGTGTGTTTTAAAATTGAAAAAACCCACTTCTATCCTCATATTTCTTCTCATTTAATTACAATCACAATTTTTTTTTGTTTCACTAGCATATTGGTCACTAGAATTTTTATTTTGATAGATATCGGCGAAGGGTTGGAGGGCGAACAAGAGTTCATTTTTCTTAACATGGTCTACCGGACCGCACCCAATAGGTGTGGTCTGGACCGTATAGTATATGGTTTGGTCCATGATTTGTGTTCCAGCCTCTCGGTCTGGACAACAGACCGTATCTTTGGTCTGGTCTGGATCGGACCACACCGTTTACCACCCCTAATATTGATGGTTTGTTTATACGTAGATGATCTCGTCTTTATAGGTAATGATACACAAATTTTTGAAGATTTCAAGGAGACTATGGTTCGAGAATTTGAGATGATTGACATTGGACTAATGTCATACTATCTTGGAATTGAAGTAAGTCAAAAGGATGAAGGAATTTTTAAGATGGAGAATTGTAATCCTGTGAGCACACCAACTGAGTGTGGACTAAAATTATACAAGGATGACAAACGAGAGAAGGTTAACTCAACAGAGTTTAGAAGTCTTGTGGGAAGTCTGAGATACTTGACTTGTACATGACTAGATATTCTCTACGTATTAGATTAGTCAGCAAATACATGGAGGAGCCAACTATATATGATAACACCTAAAATAGGTGTTATCGAGCCTCTATTCTCAAGGCATTTGCATGCCAAAACATGCATTTTGGCATAGGTATTCTTGATATGAAGGTTTTCATAGGGGAACTGATTCACTAAAACACAACACCAAACTACGACGAAGTATAATCGCAGTCTGGAAACGCAGAATAGTGGGTAAGTTAAATTTATCAACCCGAGGGTCTAGATCTACTGCCTACTCCGTGAACTTCTATTATATAGCAGGACTAAGTGAGTGAAGTTGAATTCAAACCAAACAAGAAAGAAAGTAGTAAATTGTCTGGTTTTCTCAAGCAAGAGAAGAGTCACACGGGACTTAGTCCTCGTAGCTCCTTAGTTAGGTCCAATTTGTAATTTCATTTGGTTGATTCACTGTTGATTAAACTGCGGAAGATCCGACAGTAGCTTGGAATCTCTTAAGCTGACCAAGCCTTCTCAGACAGACTAACCGACATACGACTAGTCTTCACCGGGATAGAATGCTAAGACAATTAACACGGAACTCCAGTATTGGAAACAAATTCCAATACAAAGTAGTGACCAAACTCTAAGAACCTATTCAGATTCTATGTATCACAGGTTGAAGGAGAAATCAAGAGAAGTTGATCAAGATTCAATTGACTTAATAAACACACTTCAATCGATTAAAATCAATCAGTATATCATCCCAAAAGTTATTACAACTCAAATCCCTAACACATGGGACTAAGGTTCTTCATACCCAAGTGAGAGAAAGGTCTACTGCATAGAGAGAGAGAGAGAGAGAGAGAGAGAGAGGAAAACAGAAATCAAAGCAGTCATACTCATAAAGATGAGAATAATCTGCTCTAGGATATCAATCTTCACTTCTGGGAATGCAATCTGGGTTTCAATGGTGAGAAATCCACTAAAAATAGCTCATAGGGTTTGTTCTTCGCACTTTCTCTCTTTAGAACTCTATTTTTGCTCCAAAAAGTTGAATCCCTTTCCTTTGGCTCGAATCTGCCTCTTCAACCCGATTATGGGTGAAATACGGGCAAGAATACGGTCGTAATTCTTCCCTTCCCGTATTTTGCCAAAAACGCATGTTTTGGTTAAGTCTCAGCGCATCCAAGGGCTCCTCTCGGCAGTGAAATTACAGGCTAGACATTAAGGAATACGGTCTTATTTTTGGGAATACTGGTCGTATTTTGTACCTAAGCCATCACCAGGCTCGACATAAAAAAATACTGGCAGTAATTTGTGAATTACGGCCGTAATTAGGGGAAGGCTGCTCGTATTTCTTCCTCGGCTCCACTTGTGAGAGGCTTTTGAGTGACCAAACGACCTACGATTGACCCGAAACTTGGGCCTATGCCTCCCTTTACTCGATAGGACCTGAAATATGACAAAATAAAACAACCTAGCGTAAAATAGGCCAAGGAACAACAAATCCGAGAGCTAAAACAGTTAAGAAACAAGGGTGCAAACATGTGCAAATACGACGCTATCGAATTCCCCCACACTTAACCGTTTGCTTGTCCCCAAACAAACCAAGTCAGATACAAGGTAATCTCAAAACATTTTAATCATGCAAACTTTGGGGACATATCATATAGGCACAAAACACGTGAATCGTACTGGCTTTTAGACATCAACACATGAGCAATCTCCACGACAACCTAGACAACCAGCATTGATGACATTCGATTGCAGCAAAATCGGGTAGAGGAAGAGTCTCCCTTCTGTTCACCAACCAACATAGACTTGACTCAACCACCTATTCAAGACAGTCGCCACATGCATGAAATTCAAGACATCAGAATCAAGACCGAGCAATCTAGGTCCTCACCAGGGTAAAAAAATGTAAAGAATATAAGGAAATGAATCGCTCCCTCTCGACCAGTGGGGCCAGGACAATTCGATGCGAAAAAAGCACATGCCTATTCTCTCAATCCTAACATCTATTCACCATGATGGCAGCCTCTAAATGATAGAGTTCACATATCGAGTGCCACCACTAACTAGTCAGAAGGTCTTAGACACGTGTTCAGATGACTGGCTAGGGTCTTGTACACGGGGAAAATGTCTTTTAGTTGGTGGAAGAATTCATACAAAAGGTTCCACAGTTCCATAACCCACACAACAACATTCATTCAAACCATTTACTGTCTTTCTGCAATTTCGCATTAATCAAGTTCTTTAGAGCACAAGAGTGAAGGAGGTCACAACATGTTAGCATTTCTAAGCCAAACTTCTAAGAAACACTATTTAATGAGCATGATTAAGATTTTTGTGGTGGCTCTCTTTTGTTTTCATTTATTTTTTCCTTCTTTTTTTTCTTGAGAGAACCATCCATTTTACACATCTTTTATCCTTGCAATCACATGCCCAATTTTGAAGAACTACCTCCAACCCTCATCGTATTTCTAGCAGAAAACAAAAACCACCCTATGGAACCTCTAAGAGATGCATAAGGGTGAGTTTTCATTGTAAACCGAAAGGAAGAAAGTACACGACTCAAAGGGGTTGACTAGGGGATATGACACACCAGGACAATCAATTTGGTCATGAGCTAATCCTATGCCTCCATCATCCTAACTAGTGGCAACGTTAATGGTACACATCATGGAAGAGGGATCTATCGCACAAGAAAGAAACGAGCAGGCTCAAATCTCACATGACTACCTATATACTATATCTCTCATTCTGATTCCCTGAACTAGAAGCATAAGCGAATGTAAAGAATAAGTGATCAATCCAAGTCACAGTTGGTAAGCAAACAGTTGAAACAATGAACCCTCTACTGCACGTCTCAATCATCAATATAGGTTGTCCTAGTCACATAAACAAGTTGTCAGGATTATATTGACTTAATAAACACACTTCAATCGATTAAAATCAATCAGTATATCATCCCAAAATTTATTACAACTCAAATCCCTAACACATGGAACTAGGGTTCTTCATACCCAAGTGAGAGAAAGGTCTACTCCATAGAGAGAGAGAGAGGAAAACACAAATCAAAGCAGTCATACTCATAAAGATGGGAATAATCTCCTCTGGTTGGCTTTGTGATAACCACCTAGATGGGTGGTTTTGAATAAGAGAAGCACAGCTAGATTCAATCCAAAGATTGAATCAAAAACTCTGTAACGAAGAACACAAAATAGTGTTTGAGTTTGTGTTTGGGATGGTGATTTTGTGCAACCTTCTCGAAGGGAAGAGAGGCTTGAAAACTGAGGGTAGAAGCTTGGCCACGAACATTGGGATTAACTGAATGATACAAGCTCAAAATATCACCTAGAATCAGCTAGGAAGATCTCCAAATTCACAAAGCAATCGCTATGGAACTCAACCTTGCGATTTATTAATTCAACTCTAAAATCTGAAAATTACAATGAACCAAAGCTACTTAAATAGACTTAGCCAATCCTACTACTCTTAGAGAAGTCCTAAACAAATTACAATTGGAAAAGAAAATCAAAACCAACAATGAAAAGGAATTAAATACAAAACAACAAAGGAATCCTAATCCGAGAAGGATTAGGATTGCCTGGTTTCCAAAGACAGAAACTCAGCTTCGACATGATCTTTGGAGCTTTCGATCGAGGCCTTCTAGTCTTCATTCTAGTCATCCAATTCCATGTTGTTGTAGCAGAAGAAACCTACTTTCTTGATGTATGAATCTGGACCATCGACTCTTCCTCAATCTCCAGAAATCGAGCTCCAAAGTCCCCTCCTCGAACTGTCTCCACGCCTTAGTCTTTTTCTGCCAGTTTTCCAGTTTCAACTTCCACTTTTGCACAGGATGTAAAACAACCTTCTGGGTTTCCAATTGATCTCCAAAGCATGTCAACGTGTAGAAGGTGACAGCATCTTCAAAAAAAGAAACCCCTCAAACATCCATTTCCATTGAACCAATAGAGAGTTTCACACGTCCAAAGTTGGCTACCTGAAACTGTAAAAGGACTTAGCCAAAATTCAGTGTTCTTTAATGTACTTAGCTTACCTTCTTGATCAATAAATTCCAGCTTGATTAAGGACCAATTTGAGATCATATCAATCCCTCCCCCATAAAAAAGCTTTGACCTCAAAGCTTTGGACCTCCTTTACTCATATGCCTCACAAAACTGCTCCAAAATTGGGTCGATGAAAGGTTGCTCGAACTGGAATTTCTGGAAAGTCGTAGTAGTGTTCTTCAGAAACAAAATTGGGGCTTTCTTCTCCAAGGATCCGTAGGGCAATTCAGAGCCACCATTGGCTTTAGCAGGCATCAAATTGAAGTTCTGGTTAGGACTCATGCCTCGAATCAATGTAGTCAAAATCGCGCTTTAAAACTTAAAAACTTACGATTTTACGTTTCTAGGTCGCTAAAACGCTTCTACACAAAAACTTAGTTTTTACTACTTACGTAGTTAAAAACTTCGCTTTAAAACTTAAAAACTTACGATTTTACGCTTCTAGATTAGCAAAACGTTTCTACGTAGAAACTCGCTTTTGACTACATTGCCTCGAATCATCGTCCCCGTCATCGAATCATTGTCAGCTTCCGTCCCGTCATCGTCGAAGTTCAAACTCTTTGAACCCAGAAAATCCAATTGAAAATTGGGCGTTTTGGATAGAGGGATCTCTGGGTGGAATGGACGTATCTGAGAGCTTCCTGTGATCACCCTAAATGATTCTGCATCAACCAATTGCTTCGATTTATCCCTACTCACTTCAACCCATAGACTCGATTTTTGGTCGAGTTTGCTCGTTTTCAGAGCAATTTCTGGTCGAATTGTATTAGGCAATCTAGGTATATTCGTCCCAATCCAACTTCTATTTGAGCTTCCTAGCGCAATTCGGAACATGCCTACAGTCGCCATATGGATCGACTCTTCGCAATTGCTCCGACCAATTCATTCTCTCTCCTGCTCTGCTCCGACGATGGTTGGCAGGGTCGGCATCGACGGATCTTCCTTTCTTTCTTGTACCCAGTCAACATGTATCGCCGAGTGACAAGGGTGGCGGCATTGCCTCCCTCTCCAGACTTACCACTTGACTTACCATTAGATTGACATTGACTGGCTTCAAGCTGTCGACGATCTTCTCAGACTTCTTCTGGTGATATGGGCTTCAGCAAAATCTCCTTCCCCTTGTGCCAAACTTTGTAGCAGTTCAACCCTCCATAGTGGCATACACCTCGGTTGAATTGCCAGGGCCTCCCAAGAAGTAAATGCGCAGCTTGCATCGGGGCGACGTGAAATTCGAACTCGTCGTGGTAAGCTCCGATTTCAAACTTCACTCGTGCTTGGCTTGAAACTCGAAGCGCTCCGTAATCGTTAAGCCAATGCAGGTTATAAGGGTCTAGATGCCTGTTAGTTTTTAATCCGAGTTTGTCCACGACATCCTGGCTGATCACGTTGGTACAGCTGCCTCCGTCAATGATTACCAGCAAGAGTTTTCCGGCAACCAAACAACGGGAATGAAATAAGTTTCCCTTTGGCTTAGGTTTGGTTGCGTTTCAATGGTTAAAGCCCTTCGACTAACAGTTAGAAGCTTACTAGGTGGAGGCTCGACTTCAATTTTCTCATCAACTTCCTCGTCGCTGGAATTTTGCTCATCGTCGGTGAGAAACTCGCCGTCTCTGATCACCAGAGTCTTCAAGTTAGGACACTGGTTGGCTTTGTGCCCTCTTCCGTGGCATTTGTAGAACTCTATCCCTCCAGAGCGTTCTTTAGTGGTTGGTTGAACGCTCCTGGGATTCAATTTTCCTGAATCGGGTCGCAATTGTTGGGAATTGGAATCGGAGCTCGACTCTGCCGCCAGTTTGCTCATCTGAGCAAACCTCTTGGACGCTTTCTGCTGTTTTTTCCACCTTGATCGCGAGATGGAGAGCATCCTCTAGATCAACGAATGACATAAGGTCTACTTCCTGCCGAATTTTACGACTCAATCCATGAAAAAAACGTGCCACCGTTGCTTCCCGGTCTTCTCTGATGTCGGCACGCATCATCAGCAATTCGAGCTCTCTGAAATACTCCTCTACGTTCCTTGAACCCTGTCGAATCCCTTGTAGAGACTCGTAGAGCTCACGTTGGTAGTAAGCAGGTATGAATCGGTCTCGCATAATCCTTCGCAGCTCGTCCCAGGTCGCGATTGGATTCTGATTATTTCTCCATCGACGAAGTTGCAGCTGCTCCCACCATTGTGCAGCGTAATCCGAAAATTCATAAGTAGCCATTGCTCCTTTCCGGATCTCGCTAAATTGTCCACACTGAAAGAAGAGGGTAATTTTCCTTTCCCAGTCGAGGTACGATGAAGGATTCATTGTCCCCTGAAACGACGGTACAGACAGCTTAATTACTGACGGCACTGTCGGCTCCGCATCTTGCCGCCTTTCACGCCGATCGCGATGATGACGTTCTTGATGTGGTTCCGCAACAACCAACTGTCGTTCCAGCTCAGCAATTCGTTCCAACAACTCTGGGTTGCCAACTGGGTTTCCTTGGTCGAGAACTTCCCCTGCTCGGACTCCATTCTCTGGTAGAGTCAGAGCCTCAAACTTCTGGTCAATTTCATGTTTAAATTGACCCAATTGATCCTGGATTTGTGTCTGGAACCTCTCCTCCATACGATCTAGTAGGGTGTCCATGCCGAATGCCTGTCCTGACATGGCTGTCTGCTTCTTCTTCCTCGTTGGTTCTAGAAACACTGCTGCAGGGTCTTCAGAAATAGGCCCTTTCGACCTTGTCCAGGGCGTCGTGGCAGTGACGTTGTCCTCCGTTCTGGCCACTATTTTGAACCAGGCTCGTGATGCCACTTGATAACCCCCTAGATGGGTGGTTTTAAATCAAAGAAGCACAACTAGATTCTATCCAAAGATTGAATCAAAAAATCTGTAATGAAGAACATAAAACAGAGTTTGAGTTTGTGTTTGGGATGGTGATTTCGTGCAACCTTCTCGAAGGGAAGAGAGGCTCAAAAACTTAGGGTAGATGCTTGGCCACGAACAGTGGGATTAACTGAACAATACAAGCTCGAAATCTCACCTAGAATCAGCTAGGAAGATCTCCAAATTCACAAAGCAATCGCTATGGAACTCAACCTTGCGGTTTATTCAATTCAACTCTAAAATTTGAAAATTACAATGAATCAAAGCTACTTAAATAGACCTAGCCAATCCTACTACTCTTAGTGAAGTCCTAAACAAATTACAATTGGAAAAGGAAATCAAAACCAACAATGAAAAGGAATTAAACACAAAACAACAAAGGAATCCTAATCCGAGAAGGATTCGGATTGCATGGTTTCCAAAGACAGAAACTCAGCTTCGACGCGATCTTTGGAGCTTTCGTTCGAGGCCTTCTAGTCTTCATTCCAGTCATCCAATGCCATGTTGTCGCAGAAGATACCTAATTTCATGAGGTATGAATATGGACAATCAACTCTTCCTCAATCTCCAGAAATCGAGCTCCAAAGTCCCCTCCTCGAACTGTCTCCATGCCTTAGTCTTTTTCTGCCAGCTTTCCAGTTTCAACTTCCACTTTTGCATTGGCTGTAAAACAACCTTCTGGGTTTCCAATTGATCTCCAAAGCATGTCAACATGTAGAGGGTGGCACCATCTTCAAAACAAACCCTCAAACATCCATTTCCATCGAACCAATAGAGAGTTTCACACGTCCATAGTTGGCTACCTGAAACTGTAAAAGGACTTAGCCAAAATTCAGTGTTCTAATGTACTTAGCTTAACTTCTTGATCAATCAATTCCAGCTTGATTAAGGACCAATTTGAGATCATATAAGCAAGTATGTGCACAACTTGCTCACAATCGACCCTTACCCGTCAAACAAGAGAAGAAGATTGAAGAGGAAAAGGTGGAGACTATAGAAATATCCAACCCTTCCTTTCAAAAGTTCCTCAATGAACAACGAGAGTTGGACAAGAGGTGGGAAGCAACGCAAAAAGAGCTCGAATGAATTCGTTCGAGACTCGAACCAGTACGCCTCTTGGACGATAAAGATGAAGAGGAAAACGAGGAAGAGGAACAAGTCTCCACGGTGGGCAAGCAAGAGTACATTGAAGATCAATCTAGTGAAGAGCTTGCTTGGAGACACATCATAGCTCCCGATCAACAAAGAGTGGATTTACAAGAGAGCCTTGATGTGGTGGAAGACAAACTTAAGGAAGAGAACGAGCTTGATATTCGATTTGGGGAAGAAATGAACGAACAAGAAAGAGAGGAGGTTGAAGACACAATTGGAGTCCAACCATTGACAAGGTTGAAGTGGATGAAGCTTCCACAAGTTACACATACTACTCAAGCTGTCCACTCGATCCTGATACACATTTAGAGAAGGATCCATTTGCTGATTCTCTTTGCCAAGCCAAGGCCACATTGATAAACCGATATTAGCACATGTATTGCCCACTATTCTTGGACCATTTCAGAGTCAATTCTCATGTTTTAAGCTGATTTCACGCTAGGTTGTGCTTTTAAGTCATGTTTCAGGACTTGGAGCAGAACTGGAGGCTTGGAAGCGAGTTTTGGGTCGGAAAAGAAGAGACAAGGAGGAGCTGGAAAGCAAAATACCCGGTTAGGTTACTCCAATACCCTACCGGGTATATGAGGTTAGGGACCAGATTTTCAACCCCTGAGGAGCAGACGACCCCCTGATCAAGAGCCATAAATACCTGATCGGGTATTTTCACCCAAGGTCGTGTATCTCACCAAGGCCAGTGCGCGTCGTTTTGATAATACCTGGCCGGTTCCCTAAATACCCGACAGGGTATTTGGACCGGGTTTCGGGAGCTGGGGCTGTTACAAGCAGATTTTTGGTTTTTGGTCTAGGATCCAAGTTATAGAGCAAGAAATAGAAAGACCTAGAGAGAGAAAGTGACTAACCCAACCTTTAAGGTGAGTTAGATCGAGTTTTGATGACATTTGAGCTCGATTGAAGCCTGGAGAAGTGTCGATTGGCAACCAAAAGCTGAAGTTCATCCTCCAAAAGATTATTTCTGCATCTGAAGCTGATTTCTCTTCTCTCTCTATGGAGTAAACTCCCTCTCTCACCTGGGTTTGAAGAACCCTAGATTTATATGTTAGGTTTGGTTTAGTTGTATAAACCCAAGTACATGATATTTTGATATTAATTATATTCAAATGAGGCATGATTTTCTAAATTGCATCAATCCTGATCACATTCTTGTAGTTTCTGCTTTGACCTAGAAAGAGAATATTTTTGCCTAGGTTGATAGAGCACCCTGGATTGAAGGTGGTGAATTGGCTACTTTAGTCAAGAAGTCAATTCACTGCTCTGTACTGGATTTACTCCAGTAGAGGAGTTTTGCACGTTAGGTCCTCAGCTCGTGTACTCCGGTGGAGGCTAGTCGCCTGCCGGGTATTCATACTGGGTGGGTCTGAAGACCTTTAGTCGAGACTTCAGACTGTTTAAGAACCTTCCGCAGTATAACTATCATGATATCTCGACTTGGTGAATTGCAACTTGGCTTAACTGCAATCTAGGGGGGACAATATTTGGGTGACCTTTCTCAAACTTGAACCACAACTGTACTTCCCTTTGTTTGCTTAGGTTAGTTATAAATTCACTACACCTGAACAACTAGATAACAAGAGTTTCATGGAGTAGTTATCACATCAAGGACTCGGGTTGACAAGTAAAGCTAAATCCGCTATACTATGCATAAGTTTGTGGTTACACTTGCCACTTTCTAGTGTGACGGTAAAGGCTAATCACACACCACCAAAAACCTCTCGGTGGATTCAAGTATGGTCAATCAAGATTGCATTACATGGTATGGGGCAAAGAGAAGAAAGAAGAAGAGGTCTCGTGGGTGGAGACACAATTCTTACCAAGTCCATGGGCCATTCACGTCATCATCTGAAGCATCCAAAGCTCGGGACTTAAGACACCACCTCATCGACGAGAACCTCAACTTCAAGGAGGCCTTGAGCTGGACTGAGTACTTGAAGACAACAATCCGGTGAAATGACATAAAAGACACACTAGTTGAGAGGCAACCCAACATCGGTTTGCATTTTCTTTTCCTTTACCGTTCAATAAAGTACTTGCATGTTTGAATTTTGTTTTTAGGTTAGTTTGTAGTTTAAATAGTAGTGAACGACCATGCCTTAGTTAAGAATGAGTTCTAATGGACTAAGGTGAAGGGCAAATTATGAAATGATGATATGTTGTTGTGTGTTGCATGATTGTGAATGAATGTTTGTGGTTTGGAGGCCTTGTTGGGCATGAATTGCATGATTCTAGATGCTTTGATTTTCGTCCAACAAGTGCTCGATAAATACCCAAACCACATGATTTGTGCTTTTAATGATTTAATGCACACCAAGTGAACTATAATGCTTATGTTAGACCCCTAGAAGCATGTTTGAGGGGTAGTTTAGAATCTTGATCGATTGTTATAAGGTGTATGTTTCATTTGCTCACCAAAGCTTACCACTTCGATATGATTTTTGAGCAATCGGTCCATAGCCCTACTTTAGTCATTTAGGTTGTTTATTGCCTTTGGCCACGACATTAAAACCCCTAGATTGACATGTTGTCAATAAAACCAATCAATCAAGATTGTTAACTACCTAATTCGACATTGTTTTCCATTTTGCACCCTTGTTTTACATAGTAACCATCATTAAAACCCCTAGATTGACATGTTTTCAATAAAACCAATCAATCAAGATTGTTAACTACCTAATTCGAAATTGTTTTCCATTTTGCACCCTTGTTTTACATAGTAACCATCAAGTGTGGGGGCTGTATAAGATAGGATCCTAGGGATGATGAGAAGTTTTCAATGCATCCTTTGATTTCTGATGAAATGTGTTTGGCATGGATGGGTATGAATCGTTCTTGTGTGTATTTACCTTTATAAGGGTTAACCCTTGATGAGGAGAGAGTTCTAATGCTCCTCCGTAGGAAGTGCAACAAACTTCAACTTTTCAATCAATGGAGAGATAGGACCATTTGAAACTCCACACAACCATTCGAGCCTCAAAGCACCACTACACCATAAGCAATAATTCAAACAACTACTAGAAATGTCACCTTGAGGTCCAGAGACCGAGTCCAAAAGGCGATTTCTCAACTTTGGGAGGAGATAAACCCACCACCCTACCCTTTGATCCCCCAATCACATCGAATAAGCATTTTGGTAACTTCGTTCCCCTATCCTTTTACCTTTCTCACATTTAGGACAATGTGTTCCTTAAGTGTGTGTGTGGGGGGGGGGGGGGGGTTATGCATGAATGCTTGTCTAGAATGTTGTTACTGATTATAACCTCCTACCCCATGAATGTTTAAAAGCTTGATCGAGAGAGTGTGTGCTTTTAGAGTGATTGTGGACGATGATTTAGCATTTTTCGACCACTTGGAGTATGCATGGCCAAAATTTTTCAAATTTGAGGGCTCCAAGTTGGCCCCTTTTGCATTGTCCCTACTCAATGTGCTTTGATTTGATAGATAATTGATGTGTTGTGCTCACTAGATGGTAGTTGCATGATTAGAGTACCGGTATTTGGGTAATTTTACTATCTTCTTCCTTTTTTGTGAGTCGATAATATGTGCTATCTTAAGAAGAACATGTGTGCTGGATTCTCTTGTTTGTTTGATTTTTGAAATCGAAGCTTTTGAAAGATTTGTGCGTATTAGATAAGAAAGAAAAGAGAGAACAATCTTTTGAAGTTGAGGCTCATGTGACAGAAAACCAATCCTCACGGATTAGGATAGCTTTACCGCGTCACGACCATCTTTACTACTTACCATCCCCCAAGTATCTTTCCTCCTCATGGAATCGTACGCCAAGGTCCAAAGTACCTTTTAGCGATTCATGAGACCTCAAAACCTGGGGCCGGATAGAATAACAACACGGTACAAGGGTCAATTAATCAAATACATTAAAATTAAAATTAAATTAAAACACAAAACAACTAAATACACGTTTCTGATTTCTCCACTCCCAAATCCCAATCCCTACGGATCTCAATCGTCCCACCGTTCCTTCTTCTTCCGGCGCCGGCACAAATCCAATAACTCTGGCACCACATCGTGGAGCGTACAGCATGCCTAGAGTCGGGTGAGGACATCGACGACAACAACGACGACGGTCGCTCTTCAGAAATTCGCGAAAACGGTGGTGGACGAGGAGCATCCGTGTGAGGGGATACTGGAACCGGATATGGGGCAAAGCCCGATGTGGCGAAAATCTGGTCGATGCGGCGAAGGAGGGAAGAAAAACGAAGAAGGAGGATCTGGTTGTCCCACTTCACCCCCTGCGGAAGTCCGATCTGGAAGCGTGGAGGAGAGATCCAACCACCAACCGTGGCGGCGGAGCACTTGTCCCTTCTCTAGCGAGGGTTGGATTTTCTATGATTTTTGGGTTTTCTTGCTGGGTTTTGCTGACCATTTAATTGATTTTGGTTTCTGTGTTCGATTTCTCCTCCTCAGTTTCGCCGGTTCACAGGATCTGCTCCAAATCGATGATTAAAAACCCAACTTTGCATTCTCTTGTATGCTCTTTGTTGAACGATTCCTTTGCACTATTGTTTCCTTAAGGAGGTTGAACATAACTTCGACCAATGATTGAAGGGTGGAAACTTTGCTTGAAATTTGTTCAATTCATCGTCTTTTGGACTTCCTATTGTTGGCGCTTCGGTGACTTTAGGTCCTTTGTCACCTGCATATAATCTTCCAGAATTGCTTTATCATACTTTCTACTGCAGCGGATGTGAAAATGAGGTACCCTGCAATTAAAATTGGCATTCGAATTTCTTATGGTACAACTTCAATGGAGGTGGACAAGCAAACCAGAAACTTCATAATGCAAACCGCAAACACGTTAAAGCAAACCACAAAAAGCATACAAGAAACCTTCTAATGCAAACCACAACTTCCTTAAAACTTACCAGAAACCCCACAACCCAAACCATAAAATTTTGGAAAGCACACCACAAACTTCTTAATACAAACAGAAACACAATAAAGCAAACCAGAAACCTCCTAATGCATACCACAAATCTCCTAAAACAAACCACAAACCTCACAAAGCAAACCACAACATTTGCGAAAACACACAGAAACCTCCTAATGCAAACCACAAACACAGTAAATCAAACCACAAAAAAGAAAACCTTAAACGTCCTAATGCAGACCACAAATATATTAAAACAAACAAGAAACCTCACAATGCAAACCACAAAAATTTTGAAAGCAAACCGGAAATTTATGGTGTGCTTGGTGCAATGCACGTCAACGTGGAAAATGGAGACTAATAAACGACAACTCCTAATCGTAAGAAAGAATAAAAAGCACCTTCGTGAGTTCTTGTGCTCATATGTGTTAGAGAATATTCCGGAGCACACTTTGTATGTTCGGCCTAAGGTAGTGGGTAATATAGTCCTCACCCGAGATTTTGTGCTTGCATAGTGAGATTATAGTAACGTTCATCCATCTCCGTTTACTCTTCTTTATGCATTGAAGAACTATGTTGCATCCCCAATTGATTTTTCTATCATGTTGCATTAGGTTTGAGTAGGTTTGCTTGGGGACAAGCAAACGCCTAAGTGTGGGGGATTTTAGGTGTTATCTAGCCTATATTCTCAAGGCATTTGCATGCTAAATCATCGTGTCTAGGCTACATATCGAGTTATTTATGCCCATACTCTTTCCTATTTGCAAAACATGCATTTTGGCATAGATATTCTTGATATGAAGGTTTTCATAGGGAACCGAACCCAATTTGTGGTATTTTATGCTTTCCCAAGTGTTTGTGATGAAATTCCAGGTCTTATATTCATTTAGGATTTATTGGGAATCGATTGGAGTTCATTCGGGCACGATTGGGAAGCATAGAAGCAAAAAAGAGAGAAAAAACACTAGTCACGGCCACAGGTCTCTACCCTTGACTAGGCCGTGACGATGATCGCGACCTGTGATCGTGGTGGCGATCAGTGGCCACGATCTCCAGCAGGAGACCAAGAAGAAGTCATAGAGTTTCCTCACCCGGACCGCGGTCATGGTGTATTTTGGCCGCGATAAAGATCGCGGCGGGGATAAAAAAAAAATCGTGGTCGTGATCTTGTCAAGGAGGTCGCGATTTTGGAACTTAAAGATGTGACAAAATGCGTCATTTCGAGCGATTTCGAGACGTTTCAGCTGGTGACACCCTAATCATGGCCTGTTCACGACCTTTACCATTCGGTCACGCCCTAGAGGCAATGATTGCGAAGTCAGCCCGTGATCTTCCCCTTCCCAAAGGCCTCGACAACTACGTTTTGAGATCACGGCCTAGAGACCAAAGATCCTGCCCGCGATCTCCTTACCTCAGGCCGCGAACTTCCCCAAATCCATAATGCATATAAATACAAGACCCCTTTCCCCCTTTTGAAGGGAGCTGATTTTGAGAGAAACTTTCTATTCTAGAGAGAGAAGAGAGAGAGAAGCTGAAGGAGGAAGAAGGGAGAACTAGGAGCAAGTAGGCATCTTTTTCAAAGTCATCTTCTATTTCTACCAGGTATCTTCTTCCCTCCTTTATGGAGTAGTCCTCTAGGGTACTAGGGGTTCTAAACCTCAAATCCTAGTTTTAGGGTTTACTATGTATGTATGGATATTCTAGGGTTTGAATGAATGAATGTGTTTGTCTAGTTGATTTTAATGTCACTCTTTCCTAAATGATAACACTTGGGTAAGTCGCCCTAATCTTCCCTTTTAGCCTACTTTATGCTACCACACTAGGTATGGAGTTCTAGGATTAGACGGGTATGCGCCATCTGGCGAGTTTAGGTTAGATGTGTAAATGTGAGCCTATAGTGGTCGAGGCGACCGAACCCCTGCTATAGGTGGCCTTCCTAAATGAAACCCGGGATGAAACCTTGGTGTAGACGGTGGATAGTGTCCATTGAAATTAACCATAAGCTTAATGCCCCAGATATGATACCCTAGATCGAAGTGACTGGAACATGTGTTTAGGGGAGACGTATTCGGAGGAGTGTGGATAACCACGAAAGTCTACGGAAAAGAGCTCACTCACCACATTCGAAGACCCTAAGTATCTAAATAGACATAGTAACCCTAAGCTAGGAGGAGGGATAGTTCCCTGAAGTACCTGCTTTTAGCTTTGATCAATCTATTGACTAGTGTTTCTTCATATCCTCCACTAAAAACCTCAAAAACCGATTAACTAATTAGCAACTAGGTGGGAAGTAGGCTAGGGTACCAGGACCCGAGTAGCATAAGACCTTGATTACCACTATACGACAATGTCGTTCTATTTTAAACTTGTCCTGGGATGGGATAGTTGTTGATACGTGCTAACCTCTGACAATAATTTGCACGAATGCAAGTGATCAAGCTTTTTGGCGCCGTTGCCGAGTAACCTTGGTAACTAGTAGAAAACCATTAAGTTGTTAGTTAGTCTTTATCTTGTTTTGTGGGTTTGTTTTATTTTGTGTTCTTGTTTGTGTTTTTATGTGTTTTTGTTATTTTTGTGCTTTGTTTTTCACCCACTCTTCTCCCTGAAGGGTGGTAGTGTGTGTTTGATTTTCTTTTTAGTGTTTTTGTTTGTGTAGAAACTTTTGAATCCTGGATCCTTATGACTTCATCAAAGTGTGGGGGGTATTTATCAATATCCGAAGATGGTTACCCCGAAACTTCATGGAACAATCAAGATAGTGGAAGTCAAGGGTTCGGATTCTTTTACCAATCCCCCTTCCAAGAAGAAGAACCATGCCAATGGGGATATGGAGAGGCTTCCTCATTCCAAGAAGATTTCCTTCCATAACAGGAGCCAAGAAGCGAATTATAACTCTTGGTGTAGTGGTTTACCCAGGGATCCGATGAAGCATCCTCAAGTTTGGAACAATCTTTCTACACTCCACAATCATTAATGAGCCGATTGGAGCTCATGGTGGAGCGGTTCATCCGGGAACCCAAAGCGTGTTCCGATGTGGAACCCTCAACCACCACTCCTAGCGACCCATCTTTTCTATGTTCAACGGAGGAGTTCCTCCAAAAAAACAGAGAGACTAGGAGAGATTGTAGAGCAAGCATGTGCACAACTTGTTCACAATTATCTCCTACCATTTGAAGAAAAAGGAAATGATGTCGAAGAGAGAGGTTTTGGAAGAGGAAGTGAGAGTCAAAGAAGAGGAAGATCTTGAACGTTCCCAAGTGGAGGAACGAATTGAAGAAGAGAGAAGGGAGGTTGAAGAAGCAAATGGTGTCCATGATGAGTATGAGATCATGGTGGATGGATCTTCATAAGTTACAAGTGCTATCAAAGCCTCCCACCCGACCTCGATGCACTTTTGGAGAAGGACCCATTTGCGGCTATTTTCCAAGCCAAGTCCAACCCATCGGCGATCCCTTTTGCTGGATGCGATGAAAGTCAATGGAGTGTGCACTACATGGCGTGGGGCAAAGAGAAAAAGGATGAAGGAAAGAAGAAGAGATCTAGTGGGTGGAGCCTCATGAAAATTCAAGTTCAAAAACCCTCAATCATGGACTCGTCCAATGCTCGTCACTTGAGACACCACCTCACCGACGAGATCCTCAACTTCAATGAGGTTCTAAGTTGGACCAAATACTTGAAGATAAACGTCCGGTGATAATACTTAAAAGACGCACTTGTTGGGAGGTACCCCAACAACCGATTTGCATTTCCTTACCTTTTGAAAATAAAACTTGTATGTTTGACTTAGCTTTAAGTAGTTTTATAGTTTTAACTAGTGAATGAATCCCTTCTATGTCAAATATTATATGAATGATTCGTGGAGACCAACTAGTTGCTTAAGGAATGGTTGCAATTGTTATTGTTGAGCATGTGTGCTAGCTTCACCTACCAATTAAGCTACATATGGCTAGGGTATGGCATGGCTAGCACAATAGGATCCTAGAATGTATGTTTATGCTTATGATTTTGTATGCGTGTTTGGAGGCTTTGGTTGGCTTTATTTTTATGAACTTGTAGAGTTTGAATGCCGCCAACCAAGTGCTCGATGAAATGCCCAAATGCACATAAAACTTGTTTTTCTTGATCCAGTGCTTTTCAATTGAACTTGTTCGATTAAGATAGACCCTTAGGAGTTTGGTTATGACTTGATATTTAATCTTTGATGCATGATCCTTGACATTGAAATTTTGGCTCACTTTTAATTGTGTGCTTCGATATGCTTTTAGAGCCAAGAGTTCAAGCTATTGTTGTTGTCTAATGAGTTGATTCTAGATTTAAACCGGGGTTTAAAAACCTCTTGATAGAAATGTCATCCTTGTGTTCATGCACCTAGACCTCTATCCTAGTCATTCCAACATGCACTTTTTACCTATACACCTCTAGTTTCTACATTGTAACACTTAAGTGTGGGGGTGTATAGAGTGAACCTAAGGATGGATTTTATTGTTTAATTGATCAAGTGAGTTGCCTAATGGTTTATTTGAACATGTTTTGTGATTTTTCTCTGCTCATGGCGATCCAACCGAGAGTGGGAGACTAGTTCTCTTAGCTCTCGACAACGAAGGAACCAAAACCGCCCATGATGAGAAGGACCACAAATTTCAAGAGAAGAACCATAACCTCAAATTGAAGAGCAACCACAACAAGCACAACAAATCAGCCAATGGAGGCGACTATAAGCTATGATGGACCATCTTTGCAAGAAAGAACCTCTGTTGTGGTGATTAATGGTTAAATTTTAGTGTTTTTGGAACCTTGAATGTTACACTCAAAAAATTTCAAATTTGAGGGTTCCAAAGCGCAATTACCTACTCGATGTGCTTTGACTTTATTAGATTGATTGATGTGTGGTGCATCTTAGGTGATAGTTGCATAGTTTGAGTATCGATACTTGAGGGATTCTACTACTTTCTTCCTCTTTTGTGAGTTGATAATGTTTGCTACCTTAGGAAGGCATTGGGTGCGGGATTCTCTTCTTTGTTTGAACTAGGAAATTTTACAATTTGCGCTTAAGAATAGGAAAAGAGGTTCTCACGTGAGGGGCAATCGGGCAAAGAATTGAGATCAACCGTCAAATGATTGTTCTCTTGGCTCGGAGTGCCCTTCAAGGATGTGTTTGGGGTTCAGATAGCTTCATTGCGTTTCGATCATCTCTTACTACTTACCACCCCCCCCCCCCTCAAACACCTCTCCTCCTCACGGAATTGTATGCTAAGGACCGAAGGTACCTTTTAGCGATTCATGAGACCTCGTAGCTCTCGTTTGTACCCGACATGTGTGACAACCCAATGTGGAGTGCAGGTTGAGACGTGGTGCTCGGGCGAAGACGAATCTGACCATCAATTTTCCCACATGTGACCTTGAAAGGGAAGGTTATGATTCATCCGCTCTTGGTCATGAGGGAGAGATGTTATTATACAAAGAAAAAATTGCAAAGGTTCGGTGTGATGTGCATGAACGAAGTAAAAGAAGACCGAAAAAAATGACAACTCCTACGTCAAAAGAAAGAATAAAAGCACCTCCAATAGTTCTAGTAGTTGTTTGTTGTCTGAGAATCCACCGGAGCACAGTTTTTATGATCGGCCTAAGGTAGTAGATATGGTCCTCACACGAGAGTTTGTGCTTGCACAATAGGAAGGTAGTAGCGTTTATTCATCCCTGTATACTCTCAACTATGCAATGAAGAACTAGCATGCACACCTCATTGATTTGTCTACCATATTGCATTAGGTTTGAGTAGGTTTGCTTGGGGACAAACAAACGCCTAAGTGTGGGGGAGTTTGATAACACCAAAATCAGTGTTATTTACCCTACGTATCGAGGCGCGTTTTGTGCCAATTCATGTACTTAAATGCTTGAAGATCGTCAAATGCATCCCTATCACATTCCTATTTGATTTCGATGTGATTTTAGGGTGATATGTGTGAATTAGGTACAAAACATGGTCAGAAGTGTAGATAAGGGGCAATAATTGAAGATCGTGGTCTAGAAGCCGAAGATCACGGTCGGGATCACAAGCCGTGAAGTCTAGCTGAAGAACGCGACCCAGAAGCCATAGATCGCGACCGTGATCTTAGAGGCTCAGGACGCGAACTTCGCGAGGAATGAGCCCTGGAGAAGCAGAGAGGCTCCACAGTCAAGTCACGGCCAACGTTCATATTGCCCGCGAGGAAGATTGCGGCCGCAAATCGTGAATCGCGACCGCGAAGTCAGCCAGCGATCTTCCCCTTCCGAAAGGCCTCGACGACTACATTTTGAGATCACGGCCCAGAGACCAAAGATCCCGCCCGCGATCTCCTTACCTCAGGCCGCGAACTTCCCAGAATTCAAAATGACTATAAATACAAGAGCCCTTTCCCCCTTTTGAAGGGAGCTAATTTTGAAATAAACTTTCTGGTTTTAGAGAGAGAAAAGAGAGAGAAGCTGAAGGAATGAGAAGAGAAGGATAAGAAGGAGGAGCTAGGAGCAAGGAAAAATCTTCTTCCACCCCAAGTCTTCTTCTATTTCTACAATGTATATTCTTCCCTCCTTTATGGAGTAGTCCTCTAAGGTACTAGGGGTTCTAAACCCCAAACCCTAGTTTTAGGGTTTACTATGTATGTATGGATATTCTATGGAATGAATGAATGAATGTGTTTGTCTAGTTCATTTTAATGTCACTCTTTCCTAAATGATGACGCTTGGGTAAGTCATCTTCACTCTTAGCCTACTTTATGCTATCGCGCTGGGTATGGAGTTCTTGAGTTAGACTAGTGTCGCAACCGCCCCTCGGAATCGGGGGATCTGTCGCGTCACACTCGGAGTCGCCATCGACCTCAATTGTAGTGGATCGACCACTAATTTACCCGATCTCAACCTTAGGGTCAAAATCAGAATCTGGTTTGCGAAACCAGAGATTGTGGGTTCAGGAGTATGGTTACGTATGAGGAAGTGTACTCACACCCCACAACACCCAAAATTGGTACTACCTAAATCTATAAGTTTGTAAGAGTTGGGTGTATTTATAATTTGCGCCTTATTTATGTATTTAATTATCTGATTCGATTAATTATGTGTTTGTTATTAATATTTGATCATACATCTATTGATGCAATTCTCAAAATTAAAGCAAATTTTTGATTAGTTGGACTCAAACCTATTGGTTGCCTACGTACCCGAGTAGTCGGGATCAAAGTTCACGTAGTTCGGTTCAATTTATAGATTTAAAAAAAATGATTCTAAAACGTTCTACTGATTGTGTTTAAGATGATAATTTGAGTTATTAAAAAATTATGACCAATAATTAAACATAACACAATTTAATAATCACAGTGACTAAATGTGAAATTTACATTTAGAAAATGGATTCACATTCGAAAAGCAGCTGCCTCATCAGCAAGCAGGCTCGTTACAACAAGAGGGGCATTCTCGACCCAAGAGATAAATTCATTCCAGCCCAAGAAACTGGGCTAAACAATGTGCCACCCCTAATTAAATCAGGAAAAGTTATATCTAGGTTTAACTACGAGATAAGTGCATCTTCAGAGAGTCTGCAAATTGGAGCGGCGGTCAATCTGAGCTATGAACAGCGGCGATAGCCGTGGAAAAAGGCGTCGCGCAGAAGAAGCCGACGCTACTACTATTGACAGGTTAAGCGACCTCCCAATACTCATGGTTCATCACATCCTTTCATTCTTGGACGACACCAAATCTGTGGTTCGAACCTCGCTGCTGTCCCGGGGTTGGAGACACGCGTGGAAACATGTTCCTGTCCTCGAATTCCATAGGGGTTCTTTTCCCCGAGCCAGAGAGTTCGATAGTTTTATTGATAGGGTTTTGTCTCTCCGCCGTGACCTTAGTCTCAGCAAGGTTGTATACGCCGAGACTTACCTTAGCCCAGAACCCCCGCGCAATGAAAAAGCCGACATCATCGACAGGCAAGTGAAGGTCATCAGCTATGCGTTATCTCATGATGTTCAGCAGTTAGTTGTTCACAGCTGGGAAGCCAATCAGGAGACAGCTGCACCCTATTGCGATTTCAGTTCAATATTCCCGGTGTGCGGCAGCAACAATGCTACTGGGAATTATGACTGTACTAAGAAAAAGAAGGAGGCTGATCTGAAAACCCTAGACTTGAAATGGATCAACCTGGATCCTGGATTTGTAGCCTGCTCTGTTTTCCCAATGCTGACGACCTTGAATCTGGAAAGGTGCGCGTTCGGAACAGAGGGCCTTATTCTTTCTGCCAGCATTCCATGCCTGATCAATTTGGTCATTACAAATTGTCGCCTGAAAGGAAAGGCAACGGAGATCAAGGCAAGGAGGATCAAGGTGTATGCACCCCACTTGCTTAGCCTGAAGCTGAACGGGATGGTGGGTTGGGAGATTGAAGTATTTGCACCGAAACTCAAATCCTTGACTCTCTTTCAAGACGTGACATCCGCAGGGTTCTTCAACACAACCCTTCCTGCTCTGGATCATGCAGATATTGCATTGACTGAGGGTCGTTACTTTACCAAGGAACGGGCAGATCACTATGTGAACTCCTTGTTTCAAGTTTTGTGTAATGCTAAGTCTCTGAAGCTGGATCACACTGCCTTCCTGGTATGCTTTTGAGCAATGCAGTAAAAATCATCATAGTATCGTTTTGGTGAATCAGAAAAGCAAAAGAGCGTAAACTTTTACCAAGTTTTGAAACACAATTTTGACTACATTGCTGATTATGAGTGTATAATGGATTCATATATTGTCTTAGTTGTATATGTTTGACCTCCTTATTCCAAGTTTTTCTCTGTTGTTTTTTCTCCAGATACTGAACAATAGGTGTGAGTTTCTGGAACAACAACCGTCAACCCACTTTAAGAGGTTGGAGTCCTTGATTTTGCCGTCCAACGATCGACTCATAGACTACTTTTCAAAAGCATCTTCTTGTGAGAAACTAAATATCTTTGGTGGAAAAGGATATGTTTTATGATTTTAGCTCGTTTATTTACTAGCCGGATCGCTCGCTTACCAATGGGATATGGGGAATTTAACAACGATACACATTCATACTAGCATATTGCCCGGACAGTTGGCCGGGTTGTGGTTGTTTCATTTACAACATATATCTTGCTTTAGGGTGTCCTTTGGCCCGTTTATGTTTTTACGAAATGCTCCGTCAGTTGTCACGTTGTGTTTATTCTATTTATGGTTGAAACTTGAAACATTGATGCCATGAGAGTCATTTGCCTATTCCCCTTTATTCCAGTCTGGTGAATATAACTTTTTCATGGCGGTTCGATAATGTAAATTAAAGTTCCATTGAGTTTTTAAAACAGTTCTATCATGGCCTCTTTTTTCCACCTATTGGAATGCAACTGTTGCATCTCATTGCCCGACCAATTGGTCAGGTGAGTTTTATCACCATACTTATAGGTACAACCTGACAACAGGTCGTTATATTGACTTAAATTTAAATTAAAGTTAATTTACAGTACAATTGTGAAATCGAAATCCAATCTATTTAATGTGTATTAGACATAAAAGATATATCTATGAGATAAAAGAATTAAAATTATATTACTGAAATATAATATATATTTATAAATATCTCTTTACATGACTTTGGCCTAGTAATGAAATTCACTCACTATCTTAAAAAATAAATCATTTAATAAACTCAATATATAACAAACTTAAAAAACTCACCCAACCACCTTCCTATGCTCTCTTTGTCTCCCTCCTCATTCCCCTCTCTCCCTCTCTCTCTCTCCCTCTCCTCTCCCGGCCTTTTTAACATGAGAGGTACTAATTAACGCCCTAACATTTTAAATTTTTCGCCCTAATTTAAGCAAAGTGGCATTTTTGCCCCTAAAAAATTCCCATTCACCTGCTCAGGCAGCTCAGCCGTCAGCCGCCCTAGAAGGATTCCTTGCGGAGGCCTTCACCACCAAGTTTCTCCCATGACTCAAATTACCCACCAGAATGTATTGACAAAGAATTCCACCAAGCAACTGTATCACTCTCTACATCAGAACCCAACAAATCGATCAGTGGTGCCATTACGAATGGCCTCTCCCAAATTCTCTCATGAGGGATAGTAAGCACGTCAGAATTTACCCTAAACTTGCCATAGAACAAAATGTCCGTTGGGAAGGTAACGATTCCTCGCGGAGCTGTCGACCGAAGAATCATCGCCGAGAAGAATCATAGCCGCCGTCGCCCTAAAAATCATCTCGTCTCCCCGAGAAGAATCATCGTTTTCACCCTAATCATCGTCGGGATCCCTCGCGCGATGCCTGCTCGGTGCGCCGCTCAAGGACGCAGAAAGAATCCTGCCGCCGTTCCTGCTGTGTCTCGCCTGTCAATTCGCTTGCCATCACGATGGGTTGGGATTAGGGCCGCGACGAGCAGAGCAAATTGGATTAGGGCGATGGGTTGTGTGATAGGGGTAATATGGTCTGTTTGGTTAATTTAGGGCGAAAATTTTAAAAAGTTAGGGCGTTAAATAGAAATCCAGTTTAAGATTAGCGTTGGGCATGTGAGGTCATAAGGCCCATTATAATAAATAAGGATTAATATATTTGTCTCATCCTAAATTTTCCCAGATTTACCATTCTAGTCAATTCTTTTGATATTTAACATCGTGGTACAAACTAATCCTACACTTTACTAATTTGGTCAAACCCGAAAATTGATCGTTAGTTTTGACTGTCGTTAACTAACAGTCGACCCACCACATCACTCTTCGGTGAGCATAATTTTTTTAATTCTACATAAAAATAAAAAGTATTTCTAAATTAAAGTAAAAATAAAAATGGAAAAAATTGAGGGTTTGGAGGTTGACTTAAAATTGCCTGCGGTAGAAGTCTTGGGAATTTAAGCTTCTCAATTCTAGCGTCAAAACTAATGGTCAACTCTTGAGTTTGGCCAAATTAGTAAAATGTAAGATTAGTTCGGGCCACAATGTTAAATACCAAATGAATTGACCAGTATGTTAAAATCCGAAAATTGATTGTTAGTTTTGACTGTCGTTAACTAACGGTCAACTCGCCACAACACTCTCCAGTGAGCATAATTTTTTTCTAAATTCTACATAAAAATAAAAATTATTTCTAAATTAAAGTAAAAATAAAAATGGAAAAAATTGAGGGTTTGGAGGTTGACTTAAAATTGCCTGCGGTAGAAGTCTTGGGAATTTAAGCTTCTCAATTTTTGTTTTAATTATAATAATTTTTAGAAATTATGTGGAATTTAGGATTTTTTAAGTTTAATAATGTTGTCTGGGCAGTGACGTGGCGGGTTGACCGTTAGTCAAAGGTCTCAAGCGTCAAAACTAATGGTCAACTCTTGAGTTTGGCCAAATTAGTAAAATGTAAGATTAGTTCGGGTCACAATGTTAAATACCAAATGAACTGACCAGTATGTTAAAATCCGAAAAATTGATCGTTAGTTTTGACTGTCGTTAACTAACGGTCAACCCGCCACAACACTCTCCAGTGAGCATAATTTTTTTCTAAATTCTACATAAAAATAAAAAATATTTCTAAATTATAGTAAAAATAAAAAATGGAACAAATTGAGGGTTTGGAGGTTGACTTAAAATTGGCTGCGGTAGAAGCCTTGGGAATTTAAGCTTCTCAATTTTTTTTTCAATGTTTTTAATTATAATAATTTTTAGAAATTATTTGGAATTTAGGATTTTTAAGTTTATTAATGCTGACTGGGCAGTGACATGGCAGGTTGACCATTAGTCAACGGTATCTACCGTCAAAACTAACGGTCAACTCTTGGGTTTGGCCAAATTAGTAAAATGTAAGATTAGTTCGGGCCACAATGTTAAATACCAAATGAATTGACCAGTATGTCAAAATCCGAAAATTGATCGTTAGTTTTGACTGTCGTTAACTAATGGTCAACCAGCCACATCACCCTCTAGTGAGCATAATTTTTTTTCTAAATTCTACATAAAAATAAAAAATATTTCTAAATTAAAGTAAAAATAAAAAATTGAAAATTTTGAGGGTTTGGAGGTTGACTTAAAATTGCCTGCGGTAGAAGCCTTGGGAATTTAAGCTTCACTATTTTTGTTTCAATTATAATAATTTTTAGAAATTATGTGGAATTTAGGATTCTTTTAAGTTTATTAATGTTGACTGGGCAGTGATGTGGCGGGCTGATCGTTAGTCAATGGTCTCTAGCGTCAAAACTAATGGTCAACTCTTGGGTTTGGCCAAATTAGTAAAATGCTATGTTTTCAGAACCGAACCGGAGGTTGAACCGGAAAATTTAGTGGTTTAGGGTTCACCGGTTAACCGTTACAAAACCGTTGGTGACCCGTTGATAGAACCGTTAATGATATATAACATATAAGACTTGTATATTACACTAATTTAAGAATGAAATTATCATTGACCATAAACAAGTTGAAATTCATATCATCACGAAAATATCTAATAAATCATTCCAACCATCTCACAAAAGAAACCACATTTTTTAATTCAAATTAAAAATTACGGTTCTAGTTGGTAGTAGACAATGTAAAATCGACAATAAGGTTGAGGAAGCATATATAAAATTAATAATTATGATTTGATGGCCTTAGTTTATGTTAAAATAGTGAACCAGTGGACCAGTTAAACCGTGCCGGTTCATCTGATTTTATGTTGAATCGTGAAAAACCGTTTGGTCCATCAATAACCGTTCAAACAATGAACCGGACCGCTATCGTAACTGGTTTGACGGTTCTACTGGCCCGGCCGTTGATCCGGTTCGGTTCTTATAACAAGGGTAAAATGTAAGATTAGTTCGGGCCACAATGTTAAATACCAAATGAATTGACCAATATGTTAAAATCCGAAAATTGATCGTTAGTTTTGACTGTCGTTAACTAACGGTCAACCCGCCACAACACTCTCCAGCGAGCATAATTTTTTTCCAAATTCTACATAAAAGTAAAAAATATTTCTAAATTAAAGTAAAAAAAAAATGGAACAAATTGAGGGTTTGGAGGTTGACTTAAAATTGGCTGCGGTAGAAGCCTCGGGAATTTAAGTTTCTCAAAATTTTTTTCAATTTTTTCAATTATAATAATTTTTAGAAATTATTTGGAATTTAGGATTTTTTAAATTTATTAATGCTGATTGGGCAGTGACGTGGCAGGTTGACCGTTAGTCAACGATATCTACCGTCAAAACTAACGGTCAACTCTTGGGTTTGGCCAAATTAGTAAAATGTAAGATTAGTTCGGGCCACAATGTTAAATACCAAATGAATTGACCAGTATGTCAAAATCCGAAAATTGATCGTTAGTTTTGACTGTCGTTAACTAACGGTCAACCCGCCACATCACTCTCTAGTGAGCATAATTTTTTCTAAATTCTACATAAAAATAAAAAATATTTCTAAATTAAAGTAAAAATAAAAAATGGAAAATTTTGAGGGTTTGGAGGTTGACTTAAAATTGCCTGCGGTAGAAGCCTTGGGCATTTAAGCTTCTCATTTTTTGTTTTAATTATAATAATTTTTAGAAACTATGTGGAATTTAGGATTTTTTTAAGTTTATTAATGTTGACTGGGCAGTGATGTGGCGGGCTGATCGTTAGTCAATGGTCTCTGCCGTCAAAACTAACGGTCAACTCTTGGGTTTGGCCAAATTAATAAAATGTAAGATTAGTTCGGGCTAAAATGTTAAATACCAAATGAATTTATCAGTATGTTAAAATATGAAAAAAAATCAGGCCAAAAAAATATATTAACCCAATAAATAATCATCTATTCGTTTCTCTACTATATGGCCTATAACCAACTTATTAATGAATGGTTTTTTAGGTATACCCCTCCACAAATTATACAGTGCTTTTGAGCTGCTGAATTGGCAAAAATCATATATACACATTCAATGGCCTTCCAAAAATCAAATTAAGGGGTGCTTTTGCTTTTGAGTTGCTGAACGTATAAATGTGTTTGGAAGTTGGAATGTAAGGAGGATCAGTATCACTTTTTGGTGTCCGTTTCTCTTAGCGGGCCTAATTATCTGGCCCAAGAACTGGCAAGGTGATATAGTTATATATTTGGTCAAAAATACCCCTTCGCAAAATAAGAGCTGCTTCTCGGCTGAGGTGGCAAAACTCTGATATACACTCCTCTCTATATATACTAGTTTTGTGCCCGCTCGATGGGCGGTATGTTTAATTGGTTTTTCCTTCTTTTATAAGTTGTTAGGTTTTCAATGATATTGGCTTGCTTTTTTTATATTTATTATGACTATTTGATATATGAGATTTTTCTAATAGGAGAGCATCCACATTTAGTTTGGGTTTGGTCATAATGGATGATCATGTAAACAAAAAAAAGTCACAACTTCATCATCAGTTTGAAGACTGTGTCATGATCTTCATATCTTTAATTGGCCAACGGTTTTCAACTTTATATGTTGCACTTGCATATGATGTTGCATTGATTTTGTCATTCATGCATCCATATGTTTGAGCCAAATATTGAGACTTGTGAGAATCTAACATTTCTCTCAACCTCGTGACAAACTGACAACAAATTCACATAGAGGATTCAAATTATCATATGCAAATGATCAAATTGGAGTCAATTTTCAAGTTCTTTCTCCATTTGACGAATGCATAGCTCTTGTACATTTTGGTGGTAGTACACTGCTCAAATCTTTAGTAAATTTATCTCTTGATTGGTATGTATAATTCATACCCATCATTCAAATTATGGTCGACCTTGCCACCCATTTAATAAAGTCAAAAAGTACCATTTTATATCCTTAATTACTCACTCTCAAAAATACTTCGCAACTTCATTCCACACTAATAAAACCATAGTAACTGAGTTGTAATTGATTTTGTCACCTATATAACTTAATTGAGGATACCATTTTAGATTATTATGCGTACTTGAATTTCGACATTTCATCATATGCAACGATCAAATGGAGTTGTTTTTCAACTCAGTTATATGTTTCGTGAATGTATAAATCAACAACCATAGCAGTTGAATCTTCTCCTAGTAGTATATTTCTTAATCAATTATAATTTTGTCATCCAACTGAAAACACGTATAACTCTCGTCCGTCATTCAAATTATGACCGATTTTGCTAACCATAGAACTAAAGCTGATGATATCATAATAGATCTTTATTGACTCCCAAAAACTTACAACTTCGCTATTCAACATTAATAACACTTTGAAAGATTAAGGGGACTATCGAGCACCTAAACATTGATTTTCTCTTGTTACGACAAATTGAAACTTTTTTGTTGTTGTGTATTCAACGGAAAAAAAAACTTTTGTTGTGCACAATTCTTTTTCCATTGTAATTTCCTTTTTTTTTACATAACAGCAAAGCAACATTAACATGTACTTGAATGAGGTCCAATAGTGAGATACTCACATATTTGCTAACCAACTGCCTAAGAAATAAATATGGTTAGATAAATGCAAGAGAGAGACAATTGCATATCATGAGCATGTAATCAAAGTCTAGTTGCACTCCTATACTACCCGCTGTCTATACTTCTATAGTTGTGTATTCTCTTTAACTGTTTAGTAATTATATAAAAATGTTAGTTAGAGAGACACTTTGTCTCTACCTTACATATCATCCAACATTAATTCAATATCAAAGTGGTATACATGATTGAAAAATTTTAACCAAAAAATATAAACGAATATCATTTTTTAGATCATGGTTAATTCACTTTTATGTACAAAATTATTAGGGTAATGTCTATTTTTTATCCAAACGTTTTTCAGATTATTTTATATCATCCAAACCTATGAAAATGCTATTAATTACCCAAATCTTTCGTAATGCATCAAAATATTAGTCATTTTTACGTTATCGCTAATAGTTTTGTACTCTTTTCGTAGTTCAAATGCTAAAATTTTGGAATGTTGACCTTCATGTGTCTCTTCCAAGTCAATATTAGGTTGCCAAATCAATATTACTAACTGAAAGTTAACATTTGGTTAATTTTTTGTATGTTGATAGATTTGGCTAATAAAAAAGAATCCGAAAAAGGTTTCGATAATAAATAGTCATTAGCCAAATTATTAACATCCGACTTCAATTGAAGAAAATACAATACAATTGATAACTAAAGGTTATTAAAAGATTTTATTGAAATTTTAACCCTGAAATCTTTCCGAACTTTAAACTTGCGACGTAACTTTCAGGTATGCATATGAACTTGACCCAAAGTTGTTTATCATCACGCACAATAACAAAGAAAAGAATTATGTCCAAAAAATAGAAAGAAAAACAGAGACATTAGAATTGCATTAGGCAAAAAACTGAAGACACCATTCTTCATAAGTGTGCATGGAAGTTAGAAAATAAAAATGATGGATGTAAAATAAAAGACATGAGTTGCATTAGAGAAATATTTATTATATCCTCTTTAATAAGATAGAGATGTTGAATTCGGTCTGTAATCTGTATAGACGAAAAAAGCATAAAGAGCACGATCTATCATGTGAACAAATATTTTCACGACAATCAACAATTATCTTACACAAATGAAATTATCATGTAGCATTGTAGCACATGACTGAACTATATTAATATATTTTGTAATTTCATAATGTATAAACGAACATGTAACATGAATATATGATTGTGATAATATCTTTTACTTAGAAATTTAGTATTTTGCCTTCATAATATTATTTTCAACTAATGCAATAAGCACACAAAACATATTTTTTAGTAAATAATAATTTACTTAGCAAGTTAGTATTTTTTATTCCATAATATTATCTTCAACTAATGCAATAAGCACACAAAATATTATTTAGTAAATAACAATATAAGTGTATTATTAGTACACGTTCTATTAGCAAAAACAAATATATGTGTTAGAGTATGAAAGGCGTTGTCCTTTGATTTCTCAATTTCCAATTTGAAATGAACATGACATAATAAATAAGAGTTTGGATTTGGATAATAATTGAATTTAAATCTTTCATTCTAATTTTTCATTTATATTTTTTTCCAAATATATATAAACTTTATCGAACATAAATCACAAAAAGGAAATCTCATTGAGGGCTGGACTTTGAAAGCAAACCGTAAGGTATTAATCTAAAATTGGTGGAATTCATTTGCCCTATGACAGGGCAAATGCGTAAAGCAACCACGAATATGACTACATGAGTTAACATGTTTAAAAGAAATGTAAAAGGAGAAGAATGCTTATTATAATTAGTTTATAGGCACTAAAATTTTAGTCGGAGTTGGTGAAGAGAGGAGGTGAATAGTTAGTTTTATACGTTGGTGAATTAATTAAGGTACATAGAGAGAGAGTAAATTAGTATGGGTGAATTATTAGTCAAAAGAGGATTAAGGAGGAAATAGCTATGGCTGATGTGGCACAATGTTCTCACAAAACAGCCATAATATATGTTATAGATAGATAGATAGATTCCAGTGTTTTTTATGTTAATTTTTATAATTTCTAATTATTTAACGTGGCAAGAGGATTTGTTTGGACTAAAGCCTCTAACATTAATCTATATCTCATATTCGAATGTGGGAAGAGATACCTTGAAAATATTAGAGATGCAACTTTGTAATTGGTCAAGTGTATTCTCATATATCACTTAAAGTAATTTTATGTTATTATGTTATTATTTGGGTGGTTTCGTGTGTCCTTTTATTCCCTTTTCTTTTCAACGTCATTTAATATTTTCTAATCATTCTATTAGAAAAATATCTTTCCTAACCATTTATTAGTTTTGTGTGGTCACTGGTCAGTGGAAGGACTGGGTTGGGACTTGGGATACCTAAAGTTAATCAATCTACGGTCAAAAACAAAACAAAAAAAGGTAATCTATAACTTATATACCGAATTGAGGAGCCGATAAATGGAAGCCTGGTGGCTAAATAGATTTGGCCCAATATTAGGGTTATATATCCGTGCAGCCCAACAAAAACGAAAGGAAAATACAGTCCAAGAAATATTGAAAGGGCAATTATAACGTGAATCAATGGGAGAACACAAAAGCTGATGTGGCAGTTTGTTTTGATCAAACAGCCATAATATATGTTAAGATGTTTTGATATTTCAAGGTTTAAGGGAATCAAATAATATATATACATGGCCTTAGAGTTTAGTGTAGCTTTCGTTTATCATTCTTTGTCAATTTTCCCTATACCTTGCACTTCGATCACTCCATTTTCAATAATAAACCATAACTCAGGATCAATTGAAAACATAAAGAGATCATATGTTTCTAATTTAAATACCTCCTACCTTCAAACTTGGGCGATCGGAAAAGGGTATATCCATGTCGAGTATGTTAGTGTTGTGATATATTATGCACGATTGAACCTCTCCTAGCAACTCGAGTTATTGGGAGCAACTGGTTCTTGACATGGTATCAGAGTCTTCTGTGACTGAGAGGTCTTGTGTTCGATTCCCGATGACCTCCATTTGTTAAGCACATGGTATTCTTGTCTTTAGACCTGTGCAAACTTCAAGCCCTTGTGAGTGGTTTTCGTTTGAGGGGACGTGTTAGTGTTGTGGTATATGATCCACAATTGAACCTCTCCCAGCAACTCGAGTTATTGGGAGCAACTGGTTCTTAACAGAGTAAACCTACCGATAATAACTCTGATTGAATTATGTTTTTCGACGAGAAAATAGAATTGATTGCATATTTGACTTCTAATCAAACGATTTCTAAAAACGGTTCACTCTTCAAACAAAGTTCGAATAAGTGCGTTTGATTTATGATTTTTTTTGGAACGGAACTACCATTAAACTACTTCTACTCCTATGGAGGTTCAGTAAGTGCGTTCGAATAATTGCTCCATGTTTCCTCGATGGTGGCTGACGTGTCCCTTGAACGTGGGATGAGTAGTAGCTCATCTCTCAACTGTTTAGGTGTCTCTCTTGAAAGCATGATATGTTTTGGAATGTAGCTAAGTCTTGTTCCCATCCTCATGCTATTTGTGTCTCATTGATTGTGGTTGTCTTATTCGCACTCATGCCCCTCCTGTCTCACGAGTATGTAGTTATCATTCGTGACCATGGCATGACTGCAAATCAATAGTCCATGTTAAGATAAATTAACAAGTCTGGGAGGGCAATGACCCTCTCGCGAGAGGGCGAATGTACATGACTGAGAAGTCTATGGACGTGACTCAAGTGAGACAAGAGGACCCTGGCCACGCTTGAAAATAGTAAGTATGAAAAGGTCATGTCGTGTCACGAGAGAGTTCACGACCGCGAATTAAGAGGTCATGCCATAACAATCCTCAAGACGACAAAACCGAATGCCTAAAAATTACTAAGTCCAAGACGACCATGGCCCTCATAGACTTTTTGGGCATACGGTCTCGAGGCTTGTCATTTCATGACATCTCCATTCACGGTTATGAACCCTCTCGTGACATGGCATGACCTTCTCATACATATTATTTTCGTGCCCACGGTCCTCTTGCCTTGCGTCCATGGACTTCTCATACTTGGTAATTTCTCGTGACATGGCCTCTTGATTTGCAGCCATGCCATGTGCTTATTTTGTTGTCATGAATCATGTGACTCGCAGAGACTTCTTCTTCGCGTCCATGATCCCTATCGTAAGACGGCCATGGCCTCGAGACGGTCATGGCCTCTTCCAGACTAAGTGTTTTTATTGTACACGACTTGAAGACCGTGGTTTATTATTCTTGTAACATGGCTTGACATCTTGTGAGAGGGTCATGTCCCTCATTGACTCATGTCCATGCTCACAAAGAATTAGTGGCTTGAGCTTAAAAGTCAATATCCATGAGGTCGAACTTAGATAACATTAATTATTTCAATTGATATGGCCTTATAATATAGTTAATTACCTTGTAACCATCAATGTGGTACAAGATTATTTTTAGATGTAAACAAATACATCCATAGGACAGATCAAGTTCACCCTTTAGCTTCCCTTATGGATTCTATTCGCAGGTTATTGGCGCAGGATTGGTTGGTCAACATCGGGCATACATATCGCGAAGGGAATAGAATCACGGACTGGCTCTCAAAGCACGGTCTCGTCTATCCCTACGGTATGTATGAACTTGTTGATCCTCCAACTCCTCTAATTGGTATTCTCCAAGATGACGAACGTGGCATTGCTTTGCCTCAGAACATCTTCATGCCCTCTCCATCTCACCTATAACCCCCTGTTTCTTTTTCTTGGTGCTTTGCGCCTCCTGTGAATAAAAAAACAAATACCTCCAACTACTTAGTGCATAAAAATTATGTATTAAATAGTTGACACCAACTCGATCACCTAATCGGCACAACCTATTCAACGAGATTAATTACCACCCATGTCCTTCGGGTAGCATAAAAACCAGAAAGCCAACCTTTTCCACATAACTTTTTTTAATGGCTTCTTGAAGTTGGTGGCATACAAGCCATGTTTGCAAAAGAATGGGGGAAACCTTCTTCTTATTTCGCGGTCATGAACCATGTGACTCGTATAGATTTATTCCTCGTGTCCATGGTCCCTCTCGTAAGACGGTCATGATCCTTCCAGACTAAGTATTTTTATTATACACGGCTTGAGAACCATGGTTTTTTATTCTTATGGCATGGCATTACCTCTTATGAGAGGATTACGTTTCTCATTGACTCGTGTCCAAGCTCACAAATGATTTAGTGGTTTGGGCTTAAAGTGAATATCCATAAGGCTCAACTTAAATAATATTAATTTTTATAATTGATGTGGCCTTATAACATCATTAATTATGTTGTAATTCATCGATGTAATACAAGTTAATTTTCAGGTATAAACCAATTGCTTACCCTGGTTGATTTCACCAAATATTGTCTGATCTTATTCCACGGTGATCGGTCCTGATACCAAATGAACAACCCAATGGCTCGTGCCTTCACTTCTCAATCTCTAGGTTTTTCAAAGAAGAAAAGTGAAGCAAGAGACGGAAGTAGTGATGCCAATAGGGGGTGGGTACCTCAATACTATGGATGACAATTTGAACCCGCTCTGCCGGGTATTACCAGACCCGACACACAATAGCATGAGGCGGAGTATGGGTATCTACTTCCGACCTGCCCTGCCCTGCCCCACCCCATTCTTAGTCCAATCTATCTCAATTTTTTAAGATATCTATTCATATTTCTCTTATTTTGACTTCATTCATAAATTGTGTTTCCCTTCATTTTATCGTAAAAGTAAAATTTTGTGTATATTTTACAAATAACATATAAGAGTGGGTCGACCCTCCCCGTCCTATTGCCATCACTACTCAATGCCCATGCCCTGCCCCACACTACTCTGGGTCTGGGCTGGTAATACCTGTGCGGGTACGGGACAGGGCAAGTCGACCCACTCTTACATGTTATTTGAAAAAAATGCACGCAATATTTTACTTTTTACGATAAAACAAACTGAAAACTCTTATGAATGAAACTAGTGATGATAGAATGAGTAATTGAGTATAACTTGTTAAAAGATTAAGTCTAACTAGTTGAATTATAGTCAAAATAGGAGAAATACATATAGATACTGTAAGAAATTGAGAAAGAATGGCCAAGAACGGAACGGGGCACGACAGAATGGGGCTGAAGTAGATACTCATGCCATATCTTACATTACTACAGGTCGGGTAATACCCACCCATCGCGAATCAGGTCGGGTAATACTCAACTAGACGGGTTCAAATTGTCATCCTAGACTGGAGAGACATCGATAAAAGAAAAGATTGGAGTGACCATTGAGAGTCTCTCTTTTCTCTTTCTCTTGCCGAAGCTCAATTGGGCTTTGGGTAAATTAAGGGCCCAATGCTTACAAGGAACAATATGGCACCGAGTAAATTAACACAAGTTACCTTTCTTCTTTGGCAACTTTCTTCTTTGGCAAAATTCATCTATGTAGCCAAAACTTTCAAGTTTGTGCAATAATAGCTACTTTTGGCGAAATACAGAAAATAGCCAGAATTTTGAAATTTTTATGAAAAATATAGCCATTTTCGTTACATACTTTAACGGCATTAGTGACACTGTTAGTCAAATTAACGACATGTCTACCTGACTACTAACTCACCATCTCTTTTGTTTCCACCTCAGCCTCCAATAATACGTGGATGCCACGTCATATTAAAAAAGTAATTTTTTAGCAAATCGTTTAAAAAAAAAATTATTCGCATGTTCTTTCTCCTGACTTCATCATCTTCGATTGAAGCTCTTCCCCTTTTCCTTCGTCACCGACGACAACCCTCTACCACCTCAGCATAAACCCTCTCCCCACTCCTCTTCGTCTACTTCTTTCTCCCAAAAAACCCTCTATCCATCTCCGCCACCGTCTGGAATCCCCATAGCTCCCTTCCCTTCTTGATTCTACTAGGATTTAGGCCTTTCCTTCTTGGTTCTACAGGAATTTGGGGTTTTCTTTGGAAACCCTATCGCTTCCACATCTAATCTCCACCAACAAATTCAACCACTATCACTTTCATCATCGAGAAATTACCCAATTCTAGCAACGAAACTCATCTGTTGAGTTCCTCACTACTCCAATGCGAATCGAGGGTCATAGTTTCATCGCTCCATCCATACTCCACGCAAATCGAGGGCAGAGTTTCTCTCCTCCCGTCCGTTGTCACCTGTGTGTCTGCTTAGATTGGCGTTGCCTCGAAGAACTATGACGAGCTGACGTCGGGGGTTGAAGTAGAGTCAACTCCGCAAGAAGAATCAGAAGAATAGAGTGAAGTCCGACCGCCAGTGGAGTTGGATGGGGAAGTTGATCGGTTGCTCTGCTATTTGAAGTTGAACGATTGCTCTGCATCTTGTCCGGATCTTCTATCTCATCGTCACTATCCCAAATCCAACAATCAAACCTCATCGATTTAGGGTGATTTGAGACGTCGTCGCTTCTCCACTAAGCAACTCCTCATCTCCACGAAGCAACTCCTCATCTCTCAGAAGCAGCATAAGAAGAAGTCGGTCAAGGCGCTGAACGGAGGGTTTTGTGAGGTGGAAAGTTGAATCGGTTTTTCATCCGCCAAAGATGATGATTTGGGTTGGAGCAGGCTACGATTGTAGCTTTGCGCACTTTGCAGATCTAGTCAACCACAAACAACCACATATATTTAGAAAAAAGAAATCAGTTGTCAGCTACAGATCAAGGGTGAAGAGGGAGCAATGATCAGTCATCGACTTCATTCAATTCGTGTTCGCAATCAGGGGCGGAGTCAGGATTTGAATCTCGGGGGGCCGAAGTTGTTTAGTTTACCATGACAAAAAAAAGTTTATAGAATTTTTATTATCATAACGCAACAAGAATTGAGATAATTATTTACTATGTGATATGCTCAAAACAAATGATTAAATTACGGGGAAAAAATTAATCATGCATTTCAATATGTAGCTCATTTTTATCATTTTCAAACAATTTATTGTCTTATTTCAATATGGAAAGGGCAAAATAACACTTAATTTGGTGTAGTTTAGGTGAGAACGTGGCTTGCAACTTGAGAATGGCAAAAACAAGAGCTAATTTGCTATAGGCAAGATTAGAACCCTTACAGCCATTTTGTAAGATCGACTATTCTACCACTCGTCTAGCCCTTCGTTTCTAATAACACTATTGCGCACAAAGTAAATATAACAATAACATCTATTTTATACGTAAATTTTCACAATCCGAAGCGATTTTGTACGTAGTTTCGAAATTCTCGTGGGGAGGGGGGGCCAAAGCTCCACCTAGCTCCGCTCCTGTTCGCAATGATAGGATGAACTTTTTTAGTCAATAATCAAATATATGTTACAGTTGCTCAATTGTTTATCATCTAATCATTGTCTTATGTAACTCCACCCTCGTATTCTCTTACAAAGAGTAAAAACTCAATATGCCTTACTATTTCCTTTCATGTATCTGTTTGAAAAAAGTAGAGAAAGAAATGCTAGAAATCTCATTTTGAACAAATAAGAAGAGACGTTTGTTTGTTTTTATGGAGCTTGATCCAATTTTTTCATTTTCTTATTTCAATATTGCGCGTTATTTTTATAGAGAGAATTTGTATGAGAAAAGGGATATGAACAAACCAAAATGTTGCATTTCGTGTTATTAACTTAATTTATGTTTTATTTATAATGATGATAATTTAAAGAGTAAACCAAAAATATATAAGCAAGAATTAGAACTTGTCCACTGTGGAAGGGTGAGAGCTAGCCATTCGTTGATGTGACACTAATTTAGTTTTAAATTCCTATAATATTAAGTAATGATGGTTTATAATTTTTTGAATTTTTTTATAAACGTTAAGAATTCATACAAATATTGTGACATTTCATATACATTTGAATACTCAGATTTATTATAGGCAAATTTATTGTAAATACAAATTGTTTACTGTTACAAAATAAAAAATTCCTATTTGATACTTTGATATTGAAAAGATTTTATTATTGCCAAAAGTTGGCATAGAGTCATAGACTCGCACCATATAACCAAATGACATATTACAATTGCCTTATTAAGCTCATTCATTTTAACCCAATACCTTGATTTAGATTCTTGTAACTATAAAAGTTTTGGGTGCGCCTACGGTGACATGCATGTCACGGTGACTTGCATTTTCCGGTCGACCTCAGTTAGGATTAGGTCGACCTCATTTAGGATTAGGTCGACCTAATATGTTGTTTCAGTGTAAAAACAGTTTCATGATGCCTACTTTGGAGATTCATATCATACAATTGGCTAGATGGAAATTGAAGATTAATGACTTGTTTTGAAGCTGGAGTGTCCCTTTACATATTGAAGTGATTAAGAGCTCGATAGGAAGTTTAGAAGATCATTTTTGAACCTGATCAAAAGGCTATGCCAAAACTGGGAAACTGCCTGAAAATGGTTAAGTATGGAAACGTGTTTGTGAAGCCTACTTTGGAGCTCAATTCGAGAAGTATGAATGCGAGTCGAGTCCAGGGGCCTCTACCACGTTAAATTAGGTATGTTTTTGTATAAATTCAAGGCATTGGATGAAAGATTGGATATCTGTAAGGCTTCAAACAAAAGGGTAGAAGTTGCTACGAAGGCTGTTTTCTGGCAGACTTCGAGCACAAGCAAGCTGCCAGATAATCAGCCTTTGTAGCAACTTCGAGCCTTTTGTTTGAAGGCTTAAAGATATCCAATCTTTCATCCAATGCCTTCCCTTTGTAGAAAAACATACCTAATTTAACTTGGTAGAGGCCCCTGGACTCGAATCGCATCCATGCTTCTCAAATTGAGCACCAAAGTAGGCTTCACAAACACGTTTCCAGACTCCATTTTCAGGCAGTTTCTCAGTTTGGGCATAGCCTTTTGATCAGGTGCAAAAATGGTCTTCTGGACTTCCTATCGAGTTTTCAAGTACTTTAATGTGTAGAGGGACACTTCATCTTAAAAAGAAGTTATTAATCTCCAATTATCATTTAGCCAATTGTAAGATATGATTCTCCAAAGTAGGCACCATGAAACGGTTTTTACACTGAAACAACAGATATTTATTTATTTCTCAATCCTCAAATTTTGATTTGTCTAAAAGACATTCAACTATTAATAAAAATTGTTCAAACCTTATTTGATCAATGCCTAGGTTAGTGATTGATGAAATGTGATATTTATCGTATATTCTCAACAAAAATTCCTTTAACATTCACATGTGTAATTTTTTAAGGTATATTGTGTCTCGTCTTAAACTATGAAGTCAAAGTTCGTCAACTCTTATACTTAAATCATTTTGAAAACTTTGATGTATAATCCTAGACAATAACTCTAAATCTGAAAAGAAAATTTATTAGCATACTATTTATTACTTCAATTGAGCTTGCTCAACCAAAATCATCTAAATCAAATATTTTAATGTGAACTTAAACCAAATTATAAAATATTGCACATGTGATTACTTTTCATTTGAGAAATTTCAGGTAGAACATGAATATATTATTATTGCTCGATCAAGTTATATTTTGACAATTATTTTATTATATGAAATAATTATTTTAATTAGTAGACATATATATTATAAAGAAGAGAATGTTTAATATATAAATTCATATATTTCATTTCTCAAATTTGATTGATTGTCAAATGCTTAATTTGTTTCTTTGTGTCATTATAATTTATTTAATAGACAAATATATTATTATTTATGTGCGTACTTATATAAATTGTTCATCAATGTAACTTATTATTAAGTTTTGGTTAAAATGAGTAGATAATTTACTTGATAAGATTTACTCATATATTTTTTGTTTAAACAAACCCGATATATGTCATTCTTTGTTTTCATCTTTATATTTTGTTTAATTGACAAAAAATATTATTATTTATGCTTGTTTTTATTTACATTTCAATGTAATTATTATTAATGTTGAGTAAAAGTAAGCATAAATACTAAAAGAAGAGAGAGATAACTTAATAAATAGATCAATAATAAATTTTTTTGTTAGTAAAAAAAATGTTCACCTAGGCAACTTGTTATTTCTCCAAGTGCTTATGTGGCAAGATGTTACTTTTGAATTGCCATAATATATAGTATAGATAGATATAGATATAGATAGATAGATATAGATAGATATAGATATATAGATAGATACATAGATAGATATAGATACATAGATTCTCGGGGATATCTATTTTGTGCTGTCATCCTTCCTTTAAGCCAGGACATGGCTTGCCACCCCGCCATGGTTATCCAACCTTCTGTTAAATGTTGATAAACCAACATCTGTTTACCCATGTCGATTTAAACACAATGTTTGTAATTTCCAGCAACACAAACTGCAGAAATGCTATGTAACCGTGTAAACCAGAAAACAGAATGGTAGAAGAACAGATTTTGAACACAAACAATGGTTGAGCTTTAATGCATCAGATCCACTTTTCCATTTAGTTTTTCAATCTGTTCTCAGTTCTCACACACACACAAAAGGAGGAGGCAGCAACCTTTTTAAAGGCTTAACAACAAACCCTAGATTGATCTACAACTACAAACAAACAAAAGCTTAAAGACAAAACCAAGTACACAAGTCACTTTCAATGTTCCCTAGAAACAAAACAAGAAGAGGCATTGGCAAACATGCCCTTCACAGTGGTCCCTCAACATCCTTAGCTTCAATCCAAAGTTGCAGACAGTCCAAAACATCTTCCAGCTGGTTCTATCTTCATCTCTTTCAAGCAAGCTTTCTCTGTTTTCTCAGTTTCTTCAGCAGCACTCTTCATTTCTTGTGCTCCAAGACACAGATAGGTTGAGAGGGATCCACCTTGTGACATATTGAAACACTCCTCCTTGCCAATGCCACTGACCATTCCAATCATGTTTTTCAAATCTTTAAACCTTGGTTTGCTCAGTGACTTGGTAAAAATGTCAGCAGACTGGTCTTGTGTAGAGCAGTATTTCATAGAGATCAATCCTTCTGCTTCAGCCTCTCTAAGCACATGATACTTGATTTTAATGTGCTTAGTTCTTCCATAGAACACTGGATTTTTAGTCAGGGCCATAGCAGACTGATTATCACACCAAATGACAATCGGTTTAGTTTGCTCAAAACCCAAATCTGCCATGATTTTTCTTAACCAAACAGCATGGTTGACAGCTTCTGAACCAGCAATGTACTCAGCTTCAGCAGTTGACTGAGCTACAATGCTTTGTTTCTTTGAACTCCAGCAAAAGATTGCAGATCCCAGTGAGAAGGCAAAACCAGAGGTGGTTTTCATGTCTTCAGAAGATCCTGCCCAATCACTGTCACAAAAACCCTCCAAACACACTTCCTTACCTCCTTCAAACTTCAAACCAAGATCAGTGGTACCTTTGATGTACCTTAGCAGTCTTTTAGCTGTATTATAGTGGATTTGAGTTGGAGATTGCATAAACCTTGCTAGCAAACCAGAGGCAAAAATTATGTCTGGTCTGATTGCAGAAAGATACATCAGGCTTCCAATCAAACTCCTGTAGACCTTAGGTTCAAATGAACCTGATCCATCTTCTTTTGTCAATTGAATTCTCACTGGAAGTGGTGTAGCAGCAGCCTTGGCATTCTCCATTCCAAACCTTTTTAAAACTTCATTTGCATACTTCTTCTGGCATATGAAAATGCCTTTCTCAGTCTGCTCAACTTGAATGCCAAGAAAATAAGTCATCAAACCCAGATCAGTCATCTCAAATTCATTCATCATGCTGGTTTTGAAGCCTTCTATCTGCTTCACATTGCTTCCTGTGATCAGAAGATCATCCACATACAATGAAATCATCACAGTTCCAACCTCATCAGTTCTCACATAAAGGGTTGGTTCACTTGGACTCTTAGCAAACCCCAATCTCACAAGATAATCATCAATTCTGGAATACCAGGCTCTTGGAGCTTGTTTTAGTCCATAAAGAGCTTTCTTCAGTAGATAGACATGATCTTCTTTCCCTGGAATCTCAAAGCCTTCAGGCTGCTCAACATATATCTCCTCCTGTAAATAACCGTTCAGAAAAGCAGATTTCACATCTAGCTGATGCACTTTCCAGTTCTTCTGAGCAGCTATAGCCAGTAGGAGTCTTATAGTATCTAGCCTTGCCACTGGTGCAAAAGTTTCACCATAGTCAATACCAGACTGCTGAGCATACCGTTTAACCACAACTCTTGCTTTGAATTTGTTGAATGAACCATCTGAGTTTAATTTAATCCTGTAAACCCATTTAGTTCCTATCACTTTTCTTCCAACAAGCCTTTTAACTAGAATCCAGGTTTCATTTTTGTCAATCATTCTGCATTCTTCTTTCATGGCTGAGTTCCAGCCTTCATGCTTCAGAGCTTCCTGAAAAGACTCAGGTTCTTCAATGGCCATGTTGCATCTTTCATACACATTGGTCAATGTTCTCATGCCTCTTACAGGCGTGTGATCATAGTTATCATGATCACTCTGATCATCTTCTTCAGACTCCAAATCCTCAGGTTGATCTTGCTCAAGAACACGATCTTCATCAGCCTGAGGTTCTGGCTCATCATCTACATCTTGGTGATCTTGAAACTGAACTGTCACCATATCATAGATGTCTTCAGATTCATTTTGAGGAGATGACCAATCATGAGTGGCCTTCTCATCAAAAATGACATCCCTGCTCAATTGGAACTTCTCAGTTATTGGATTGAAGATCCTGTAGGCCTTAGACTCAGTACTGTAGCCCACTAGAATCCCCATTTCAGACATGTGATCAAGTTTATCCCTTTTTGGAGCTGGAACATGAGAGTAACACACATATCCAAAGGTCCTAAGATGAAGTAGACTTGGTTTGAATCCATTCCAAGCCTCATATGGAGTCATCCCTTTAACTGACCTTGTTGTTAACCTATTGAGCAGGTAGACTGAAGTGTTCACAGTTTCAGCCCAGAACTTCTTAGGAATATTCTTCTCAAACAACAGACATCTAGCCATTTCCATAACTGTCCTGTTCTTTCTTTCACTTACTCCATTTTGCTGTGGAGTATACCTGACTATGAGCTGATGAAGTACACCCTCTGAAGCCAGCAGCTTCTCAAAGGCTAGAGAAGTGTATTCTTTCCCATTGTCAGATGTCAAAATTTTAATCCTTCCATTGCTTTGATTTTCAACCATAGCCTTAAATTTCTGGAATTTGGGAAGAGCTTCAGACTTGTTTTTTCAGGAAATAGACCCAGCAGTATCTTGTCAAGTCATCAATGAATAACAAGAAATATCTACTTCCACCCAAGATTCCATCTTGAAAGGTCCACATATATCAGTGTGAATCAATCCAAGCTTCACAGGAGCTCTCCAAGTGTGTTTCTTAGGAAAGGGCAACCTGTGTTGTTTTCCAAGCTGGCAGATTTCACACACACCTTCATTCAACTCAAGAGCAGGTAAATCCTTTACCAAACCCTCTTGAGCCATTTTAATCAAAGTATGTTGACTGAAATGACCTAGTCTACTATGCCACAAGGCAGATTGATCATTTCTAGTTACTACAGCCATGTTGGCAGTTTTCATTTTCAGGGCAAAACTCCTTTGAATCATAGAGAGATCAAACAGTTTATCTCCCTTTGAATCATACACAACACAGGACTTGTTTTGCATTTCCAAAGAGTAACCCTTTTCAAGCATTTGTCCTACACTAAGCAAGTTCTTAGCTAGAGCAGGAACAAATAAAACTTCAGGGATTACCTTAAGTCCAAAGGCAGTTTGCACTGAAACTGATCCTTTACCTTCAACAGATAGCAGATCACCATTTCCAATCTTTACTTTAGACTTGTAGGACTTGTCCAGATCCAGAAAATACTCCTCATTGTTAGTCATATGATTTGTACAGCCAGTATCCAGAAGCCAGTCCTCACTGCTGCTTGTAGCTGTGAAACAGGTAACCATGAACATCCCTTCCTGCTTGTTCTGTTCATTGGCTTCTGCAACAGCCACTTGTTCCCTAATGCTCTTGTTTTTTCAGACCTTTTCAACGTGCCCTAGTCTTTTACATGATCTGCACTGCACATTAGGTCTATACCAGCAGTAGTTCTCAGTATGATTAGTTTTCTTACAGATGGGACAAGGAGGATAGACCTTCTTCTCAATTGGTTTTTCAGTCTGCTCCTCCTTACCCTTTTTCTTCTTTTCAGGAGCTTTCTTGACTCCAGAACTTTGCCCTTTTGCCTTTTGTTGTCTTACAACCAGAGCTTCTTCTGAGTTGTCATCATTTCTGATGGAACTCCTCAACTCAGTTACTTGTAAAGAGTTAATCAGCTGAGTTATGCTCAGTGTAGACAGATCTTGAGTCTCTTCCATAGTTGAAATCTTAGCCTCAAATTTCTCAGGCACAGTGACTAAGATCTTCTCAACAATCCTAGAATCATCAAAAGTCTCACCAAGCAGCCTTAGTTGATTCACATTTTTCATGATTCTATCCAGATAGTCCTTGATACTTTCACTTTCTTTCATTCTCATACTTTCAAACTCTCTTCTCAGATTCAGAGCTTGCATTTGCTTACCTCTGTCAGACCCTTGGAACTCTTCTTGAAGTTTGTCCCAAGCTTCCTTTGCTGTTGTGCAAGTCATGATTCTTGTGAAGACTTCCTTAGTGACTGCAGCATGGATGCAGGTAAGAGCTCTGTGGGTTTTAGCTACCTCTTCAGCATATCTGGTTTGCTGATTTAGAGAAGCATTTGCTGGAAGTGGATCAACCACTCTTCCATTCACAGGCTCCCAGATGTCATTCCCTTGCATGAATGACTTCATCTTAACAACCCAGATCTGGTAGTTTTTACCATTGAAACTTGGGAGTGAGGTCAGAGAGAGGCCAGTTGAAGTCATTTCTGGCTAACTTGCAACTGGCAGAGGTCAAGAAAAAGAAGAAGAACACTCAACCCTCACAAAACCTCACTGATTCACTCCAAAGAAAAACCTCACGATCCCTTTCAAAGATCAAGAGGGCTCTGATACCACGTGTCGATTTAAACACAATGTTTGTAATTTCCAGCAACACAAATTGGAGAAATGCAATGTAACAGTGTAAACCAGAAAACAGAATGGTAGAAGAACAGATTTTGAACACAAATAGTGGCTGAGCTTCAATGCATCAGATCCACTTTTCCATTTAGTTTTTCAATTTGTTCTCACACACACACAAAAGGAGGAGGCAACAACCTTTTTAAAGGCTTAACAACAAACCCTAGGTTGATCTGCAACTACAAACAAACAAAAGCTTAAAGACAAAACCAAGTACACAAGTCACTTTCAATGTTCCCTAGAAACAAAACAAGAAGAGGCATTGGCAAACATGCCCTTCACAGTGGTCCCTCAACATCTTTAGCTTCAATCCAAAGTTGCAGACAGTCCAAAACATCTTCCAGCTGGTTCCATCTTCATCTTCATCTCTTTCAAGCAAGCTTTCTCTGTTTTCTCAGTTTCTTCAGCAGCACTCTTCATTTCTTGTGTTCCAAGATATTGAGAGGGATCCACCCTGTGACATATTGCAACAACCCAATTGATCCCCAGTTCCTTATTTTTGGACTAGGAGAACATTGAATTGTGTAGGTTGGATAAATATGGAGAGCTTACATCCCAGTTTGTGTTTGCATTGGGCACTGAGACTCAGGTGCTTTGCTGTATGTTGATAGAAAAACTGAAATGTCGAAAGAAAAACTGTGTTGAGTTACAGTACAGTGTTTGCATATCATAAAGACTTGGATGCTTTACTAAATGTTCCTCCTCATGCATCACGTTTGATGGAAGTTGTTCCTTGCACATTGCTAATATCTCGGTGGTTGCCATCTTGTGATTACTGATTATGTATTGTTAACGTGAAACCTTGTTCGCTTGAGAACTGAACCCCAAAGCAATGGTGTGTAGAGAACCTTTGAGAAGATGGCGAGTCAAGAACAACAAGAGAGATATCTGCGCTATGGGCAAATTTTGGAGAGAATAGCTTTCTTAGAGCAACAACTACAACTTTTCGAACGGGAAAGACGAGAAGAAGTCGAAGGTGCTCTTGCAGCGACTGCACTCAATGAGCATGTTCATATTCATCAGTTGGCCACTCAGCGTTCGGAGTTGATGAGGACTATCATTAAAGACAATATCAATCGTCTGAATGCTGAAGCTAATAGGTTGGTACTGCAACTACGGCAGGAGGCATTACAAAGATTGCAGTAGATCGCACATATAGCGAAGCTAGGATTGCAAATGCCGACAGCAGGACGATTGATAATCTTCAATCGTGAGGGTTGATGTTTCTCAACATCAATTGCTGGATGCCAGTTTATCTTCATGCATTCATCTATCAACTGTGTTTGCTTTTTTTACTTCCATGTCACTTCAGGATTATGATTTGATTTTATGAGGGTAAATGCTACATTTGGTCACTGAGATTACTATATCGTGTCATGTTTAGTAACTAGAAAAATTTAATATTAATTTTAGTCACTCGAATTACTGAAACCGTTCACATTTAGTCACTCTCACGTTAGCCTCCGTCCAACTCCGGTCACTCGAATTACTGAAACATGTCACATTTAGTCACTCACCCCTTAATTTCCGTTCAACTCCATTGATATGTTTCAGTAATTCGAGTGAACAAAATTGATATTAAATTTTTCTAGTGATCAAATGTGGCATTTACGCTGGATTGATTTTGGATTATTGGTTTCGTTTAGAGCTTTATTTGCCCAAACTGATGGGTTTTTATCATCCAATTCTATTGGGTCGGTTGTGAAACCCATATCAATGCAATCTGATGGGTGATGGGTTAATGCCAACACCCAGGATGTTGGGTCCATTGGGTTTTACCCATGGATTTGGGTTGATAAACCAAAGACCGAATATTCAAAACATCCAAACGTAAAAGTAAAACAATCCTAAACTCACTTCTTGGTAGGGTTTGTCTGTGTAATGCGTCTGTTTCTGTGTTTCATGTGTCTTAGACGTGTAACTTGGTTCGATTTATACAATTATACTTGGTAATAACTAACTATATCAAAGAGGTTGTTTGTGACTTATCAAATTCGGTTCACTCTCCAAACGTAACTGAGTTGATACTGAAATCTTATTGTGTATACAATCGTTTTTCTTATTGTGACTACTCGCCTCGTTCCTCAAACCGTAGAGAGGATGGAAGTTTCAGGACTTGAAACTTGTTCTTAACATCCCAAGTTCTTAACATCCCTATCTCCACTTTCATTGTATTAGTCAGCAGAGGGTTAGATAAGTAGCAGAGGTCACCTGCTGCTCTTGTAAAGTGTATCATTCTTTTGTAGGATCCGACTTAGAGAATGGAGGCTATCAGAAGCTTAATAATTTTTTTTTGATTGCCTATCACTACAAAAAAGACTGGCAGATGTTACCAGATGATTGGCGTCACAAAAGACCTTTTATCGTCACAATAGGGTTGTTTTGACGAAATACGATCGTTGGTGAGTCGTGGTGGAAAGGTCCCTCGCTAATAGTTTAAATTTATTTGCGCCAGAAAATCATACATTTGTGACAATGATTTTTTGTCGTTATGCAAAATATCGTGATCGGAAAAAAAAATGTACTTAACGAAATTGTTTGACCCAATCTATTTTTAAGGGGTGAAATATTATTTGTGAGGAGTGCATTTTGTTAAATAAACTATAAATGATGAAAACGTGTTTGTCAGTAAAGAAAAAATTCGTTAATAGAAAATTACATTTTTTTTATCCGAAAATACCCTTTATACGTTTTGACAACAGCTGTTTGTCATAAAAGAACACTTTTTGCGAGGGTTAATTATGTTCCCAAAACACCCCTGTGGTATTTATAATGACTATCTTGCGTCACGAAAAACTATTCGTACTAATTGTAATTTTAGTTTCCAGCGCGAAAATAAGGTCAGAAGAAAATATCGAATATTTGTGACGCAAAATTTCCGTGGGAAGAAATGTATTATTTTAGACCAAATTTTGTGTTCATGTAACCAGATTGTTGCGTTAAAAATAGGATTTTTGTAACACAAAATATTCGTCGGAAGAAAGATATTATATCTAACCAAATTGCTGTGTTAAAAAAGAATATTTGTAACACAAAATATTTGTCGTAAGAAACATATTAAATCTAACCAAATTGTTGTGTTAAAAAAGACTATATGTAACCAAACTATTTGTCAGAAAACATATTAAATCTAACCAAATTTTTGTGTTAAAAAAGAATATGTGTAACACAAAATATTCGTCGGAAACGGCTTACTAAAGCTAACCAATTTGTTTCATTACAAATAGAATATTTGCAACAGAAAATATTCGTGGGAAGCAACTCGACAATTCTAACCGAATTTCGTGCTACTGTAACCAAATTATACCGTTAAAACTACAATTTTTCCGATATTTTAAATATTTTTACTATAATTTATTTGTGATGAAAACTGAAAATAATAATAATGAATTGTATTTTGCAGGTAATTATTAAAAGCATAAATGAAATTATTGAATGCAATATATTAGCAAAAAATGAAACTTCTCCATAAAATTAGGTGGCCTAACCACCAAAATTGTCTTAAACGCACACAGAAACCACCTACAACACTTGTTCAAACATATAACAAAACAACCGAACACATAACATAAACATAATCCGATTGAAAAATGGAACTTGCAAAGTTCCTACGGCTGCCTTCTTCCTAGCTGCAAACTTCCGATTGAAAATTGGAACTTGCAAAGTTCCTACTGTTGCCTTCTTCCTAGCGCTGCAAACTTAGTAATCATCATCATCAGGGAGAGTTTTTCTCATCATCAATACCGTCATCATCTTCATCATTCACTTCCCCGTCTCCATCCTTCATCTTCATCATTCACCCCCTTGTCTCCAGCCTAAATTACAAAGTTAAATAGATCATGATAAGGTTCATACCAGTAATCATGCTCAACCAACTAAAAAACAGCAACAAACACTTACCATTGAGGACTCTGCCAAAATAACTCCTAGCCTCTTCAAGGTGTCCTCGACAATTTGAGGAATTCCATTCTTCACCTGTACTAGCACTTCTTTCAGCATGCTTATCATCTCATCATTCTTCGCTTTCTCTTGCCTTCGGTCCTCTTTGCACCTTTTGCTGCAGCCCTGACAGAGGTAGGGCCAAACACATCCAAACCACTTACCCCATAACCCATTCCCAGCACACGTTTCCTAGACTGTTTTCCTACAACCTCACCATAAATCGCAAACTGGTTCTCCTCTTCCCCTTGACTCAACTTCTCAGCTTCCTTATTCTTCAATTCAACCTACACACATAGTATTTAATAACTAATACGCTGAGTTTAAATGATTTTAAAAACGTAGAAGAAAGCTAAAATTACTTAACAAGCAATGTACTTACATGTATGGTCTGAGCTTTTGGGGTGGTGAATTCACCATTGGCCTTCTTAACATGGAACTTCTTGAATGTCTCTATAGGATCTGGTTCTTTTCCCGTCTTCTTGATCTGCAAAAAAAAAAAAAAAAAAACAGGAGCAGTGAGCTCACACTTCTCACAATTGGCTTCGTTCTTATTAAACACAAGAGAACAGATCGTGTTACCTGATCAAGCCTAAACTTTGCCATGGGAACAGATCCGCCAGTAGCAGTGAGCTCAGACTTCTCACGATTGGCTTTGTTCTTATCACTGGTGCTCTGGCGGAGTGTAAAGACAATACAAATTAGATACAAACACAAATAATCATAATACACAAGTTTAGACAGCAGTAAATTACCTTCCAGTTTGGGTCACTCCACTTGTTAACCATATCCCTCCAAATATGAGCAGGGATTTCAGTAGGTGGATTGTTAAGCCTTTCAGCAAGGGTAGCATGTTCAGAGAATACTTGGTTACGGAACCCATACATCCACTGGGAAAAGTTCCTCTTGATATGTTCATTGAGATGAACATTGAGTTCTTCCTCTGGCAGAGATCATGTGAACCCAGATTCCTTGAAACGAGCAATCACGGTCTGCAAAGCAGAAGCCGGGTACTCTGAGAACCTTATCCATGGTCCAGTGATGCTCCTTTTGAAGATGGCAGTGAGTTCATCGGCAGCCTGTGGTGTGACGATCCTACAAATACAAGAGAAAGTTCATAAGCATTAATCGACTCAATGGAAATTATTAGGTTCTACACACAAAAGGCAATATCTTATATATTTACCTGTTGTCATGTATCTCAAGGTGAATGTCATGGCCCGGCTTCACCCCTATTCCAGGACCTCTGCCTTTCTTCTTGTGAGCCGAAGAACATCCCCCAGTAGAATGAGACCCCCTGGTTTAGGTTCGCATCCTCTTCAAAAGCTATGTCATCATTCTAGGGATGAACTTCTTCATTCTCTAGCTCATTCACTTGTTGTTCGCCCTCTCTTTCTGCCTGCTGAGTTTCTGGCACGGTTTCACTTTCCTGAGTAACCACTTCGACAGTCTCTATAGGGGCTGACCTTTCTGGTTCCTCCACTGGCCTTTTGGAAGGCTTTGTCTTCCCATCCTTTTTTGGCCTTCCCATCTAGAAGAAACAACATTCACATTATTACGGGGACAATTTAAGCACAACTAATACATGAAAAGGAAAGGAACCGAGAGAAAAATAATAACTTTGTGCAATCAGACTTAAGCTTTTCGTCTGTGGTTTTTTGTTTGCCTGAGGGGGAGGGGTTCTGTCTAGGTTGTGAGGTCGTTCGTTATAAAATAAGAGGGATATATATATAGGGTAAAGACTAGGGTAGATAATTGGGGTAAAGAATTGGATACATATAATTTTATGAGTTGAGTCGTCGATGAGTTGTTTCTAGGAATAAGGTAAGAAATTGAAAGCTAAAAACTCGATCGGATGAATCATCAAACGGGCAACTTAGAATTAATAGTGCAAGTTAAATGCAGAGTTAATCCAGACGCTTCGTACTTCCTAGAAACTCTGCAATCAATTCCGATGGATCGCCTTCTCACGTTGCATGTCTCGCGCCTCTCCATCTAATGGTGGATTCTCCGCTGTCTCCTTCATTGCGGCTTAAAGCGTCGAGAGATTCCAGAACGATGCTTTGCTTCATTAAACCTTGAACTCGAATTGTGACACCGCCCTCGGCAATTTCGATTCAAGGGATCGGAAGTCGCGCGAGCTCGATCGACGAAGCAGAAATCTAAGGCTTCGTCTGAAATGAGGACACAAAAGAGGCGGAGGGGAATTTCCCCTCTTCCACAGCCACATTCGATGAATATACATCATCATGCGACAACGTTTTAGTATTGAAACGTCTGGCATTTTAGTGCGGCGGTGGCGTTTCAGCAAACCACCAGGGTGTTTTTTATTTGAATAATAATTATTCTATACAAAGTTTCTAATATGCTAACATGCTCGGCCTTATATATTTTTGCAAACCACCAGGGTGTTTTTTATAAGTGATTTAAATAGCATTTGACATAATATATTTTTGCAGTTATGCTAATATGCTTTTATATAAGTCATTTAAATATAGTAATAAAAATTATCTATATACACCTAATATATTTTTTTATGAATATAGTTATTTTAGATTTCAATTTTCTAACAAAACAATACTATAATGTATATGTTTAACTAAATCAAAATTGATAATAATGGTAAAAGTAACAAGTTCATAATGTATGAAAGCAAATTTTAGAAGTCCTATTACATGATTAATGAAATTCTTCATAACCCATGCCACGCAGATTTAAGTTAACATCGTCCTCCTCATCCTCGATAACTCGACCCCCATTAGTCATTTCGTCTTCTTGGTATGCTTGTTCTTCTAAAATTTCTTCGACATCTGCCACATTATAAAAATTCCTCGGCCTTGTCTCAACCACCATGTCCCATTCCGGATCTCTGGCACACTACACATAATACACTTGGGTTACTTGACTTGCCAAAACGAAAGGTTCGTCCGTTGATCGCCTTCGTCTTCTATGGAGGCTAATAACACCGTGGCCATCCCTCCTATAGCCTACGCCTTCTCGCGTGGTGTCATACCATTCACATTGGAATAACACTACACGAAGCCCTTCGGTATACCGCAACTCTATGATATCTTCAATTACGCCATAGTAAGGAATCCCCACACCTTCCTCGCCTCGCACCATGGCTCCACTATTTTGACTTGTTTTTCTAATCTCGTGATCTTGCGTGTGGAATCTAAATCCATTGATGCAATATCCCGAGTAGTGCAACACTCTTTTGTCCGGCTCTCGAGATAAAGTCAACATAAATGGATGCAAAGTTGCAACATTGTCATCAATCATTTTGCCCACCTGCATCATCAAGCAATTTTTTTGTTGGCTTCTACACAAATATCATAATAAGACAAAACTTCAAAAAATTTCGTTGTGGAATAGTTACCTGAATAGCGAACCACTTTTGGAATTCTTCCCTATGCACTCTATCAACCATTCTCACACCGCGTCCAGCCAAAAAATCCTTGTGTTGTCTATATATATAGTATACGTACATATGCAAATTCTTAAAATAATGATTATTGTAGCAATACTCACAGTATTGAAGAAGTATAAATCGTACGTACCGCCTAAAATCCTCGACTTCATCATAGTTTTGCAAGACATAAAATGTTGCAGCCTTGAACAAATCATCTTTAAAGTCCTTCATGATGAATGTACCAATGACGACCGACACGTAGCAAAATGGACAAATTATGTGGGTGAACGGTTCCCTCCGCAATACTATCATCATTTCTTTCAGGATGATAAAAATCGAGTTTCCACATCCGTCATGTATTGCGAGCAAAATGTAACGCACTCATTAATCATGTATGCTTCATCAATAGATCCTTCTAGTCTTGCCTTGTTACGAACCCAACCTTTCAATTTCTTCAGATACCTAGTAAAAAAGTAGGAAAGATTAATAGTTAATCCTATTCATTGGTAAAAAAAACTAATACCAATTTGTTTTGGACATGTTTCAAGAATTAGTGAAAAAACGAAAAACAATAAATTTTTGGACATGTTTCAAGAATTAGTAAAAAACAAAAACAATAAATTTTGGACATGTTTCAAGAATTAGTAAAAAACGAAAAAAATAAATTAAAGATAATGAAATTCATACCTTTCCACTGGATACATCCAACGATATTGGGCGGGTCCAGAAATTTTTGCTTCCCAAGGTAGATGGATGGCCAAATGAATCATGATATCGAAGAATGCCGAGGGAAATACACGTTCCAACTTACAGAGGGTTATGGCGATTTCAGAATCCATTGCTGATAACTCTTTCAAACTTAGCTCCTTCGAACATATATTCTTGAAGAAATTGCCAAACTCAATTAAGGGGTCCGCTATAGCCTTCGGAAAGAAGTCCCTAGCTGCAAGAGGAATTAATCTTTCCAACATGATACGACAATCATGAGTTTTCATTCCTGAAATCTTCCCTTCGTGAACATTCACACAATTCCTCAAATAGGCAGAATAACCATCTGGAACCTTTAAGTATGATATCCACTCACAGATTTCCCTTCTCTGTGCTTGCAAGAAGCTATATAAAGCTCGAGGTAACACTGTTCACCCGTTCCTCTCTACAGGATGTAATTCATTTCTCAATCCCATCTCCTGCAAATCTTTGCGGGCATTTAGACTATCCTTGGTTTTGCCTTCAATACTCATCATTGTACCCAAAACAATGTCACACACGTTCTTCTCAATATGCATGACATCTAAATTGTGGCGTAACTTAAGTGAACTTCAATACGGCAATTCAAAGAAAATTGAATTTTTTTCCAATTATGTTCTTTACCTCCATCGATCTTTTTACCCTTTCCTTTTATCCCAAACACAATTTGATTGAATGAGTGGATATGATTTGATACCTCGAGTGATGACAATTGCCTTGGTCTGGGCCTCTTCTCTACTCTACCGTTAAATTTCTTCTTTTGTTTGCGCCACTTATGATCCAATGGCAAAAATCGACGATGATCCATTTAGCACTCCTTATGCCCGTTCGTCAACCTCAAATGCGTTGTTTCCCCTGCACACAATGGACAAGATAATTTACCTTTCATACTCCATCAAGAAAGATTAGCATAAGCCGGAAAATCGTTGATGGTCCACAACAATGCAGCTCTCATGATGAAGTTCTCCTTCTTGAATGCATCATAAGTTAACAAGCCAAGCCTTCATTCCACAAAGCCTTCAAATCATCGATAGCAGGTCTAAAAAAACATCAATACTATTACCCGGAGCTTTTGGGCCAGGAATGAGCAATGTTAGGAAGGTGAAAGGATTCTTCATGCACTTCCAAGGAGGGAGATTATATGGGAATAGAAGGACCGGCCACGTGTTGTGCTTGTTGTTCATATTGCCGAATGGGTTGAAACCATCAGTCGCTAGTCCCAAACGAACATTGCGGGGTTCAGAACCAAAAGATGGGTCAAACTTGTCCAAAGCCTTCCAACCCTCTCCGTCACATGGATGCCTCAAGATCCCATCTTTTAAGCGGTTTAGAGCATGCCATACCATATCTTCAGCATTTTTGGACGACATGAATAATCTTAGTAGTCGTGGTTTGATGGGAAATACCGTATAATTTTGCACAGAATTTTCTTATCTCTGCCCTTCTTATCCTCATAAACTTTCTTCCACCTAGATTTTTTGCATGTGGGGTGCAGCTCGGCGTAGTATAGGACGCAATCGTCCTCACATGCATCTATTTCTTCGTAGTGTAGCCCAAGGACTTTCGTAAGCTGCTTTGCTTCATAGTAATTCTTCGGAAGTGATTTCGCCATAGGAAATATAGCCCGGATATACTTGACCAACTGGGTAAATGAATTGTTACTCCAGTTATTCTCCCACTTGATTTTCATAAGCTTTGTGACGAATGACAATCTTGACACATTCGAAGCACATCCCTCGTACAACGGTGATTGGGCCTCTCCAAAAAGTTTGTAGAAATTTTGAGCTTGGGCATTAGGTTCTTCCGGATTCGCTAATTGAGCCATGAGGTCGTTCAGAACACCAAGCATATCATCTTCGCCCATATCGTTATCTTCACCCATATCGTCATCATCTCTATTTTCTTCTTCCATGTTGTCATTACCCAATTCTGGACCTTCATCATCATCATCATCTTCATCGACCTCACCATGGTAAATCCATTTAGTGTAGTCGCTTCTCATTCCCTTATAAAGAAGATGTAATTCTACCTGTTTCACTGTCATTCTACGCACATTACCACATTCCACGCAAGGACACCTTATTAGACCATCATCGTCTTTAACATGGTCTGTTGGGTACTTCGTGAATTTTTTCCACTCCCGCAAAGTACTGTGTACATGCCCGATTCTTCAATTGTATCCAAGCTTTGTCTATAGGTTTCATACCTACAGATGTAGAAAATTTACATTGTTAGAAAATATTACAAACAAAGTAAAACTAACTTATTCATGTAAATTAAATTATTGATTTAAAAATAATTGTTAATTACAAAAAAATAGTTAATCACATTCAATATAATTTTAATTCAAGACCAATTAGGAAACTTAAATACTTCCACTTTAAGCTACATAATCACATTCATTCAATAAAATAATAAATTAACAATAAAACATATTAGCACGTGTATGGTGTACAACTAGAAAATGCCTAAAAACACCAATAAATTAATAAAAAAAAGCTGGAAAAAATTACATAAACGAACCCCTTACCTTTCTTCGCAATCGTCCCAAAACCGCAGCTGATAGCCACACTTAGCTTCTCCCAAGCGTCGTTCCAGACTTCCAGAGTTCCAGTCGACTTCTCAATCGGCGGTGCACTCCGGTGGTGGGGAAACGGTAACTCCGGCGGTGCAGTCTGGCGGTGCGGAAACGGCAACTCCGGCGCTACAGTCTGGCGGTGAGGAATCAGCGGTGCAGTCTTCTCAATTTGCTATTTCAGAGTTCGTTCGATTGATTTGTTCTTTGTTCTTACTAGTTTTTTATAAAGAGTTCTTTCTATTGATTTGTTCTTCCCCCTTTCTCCCTTTGGCCGTAATTAAGAGGATGATGTGAACGAACGAACTCCAGTTTTGATGCACTGAACAGTTTTGATTCATTTGTATCGTTACCATTTATTGTAATTTCGGAATTAATTGGTCTGCAGGGGAAGAACAGCCTGACATTCGTTTATTGTTCTGCAGGGGAAGAACCTAGCGTTGAATGGATCTGCAGAAGATGGGGAGTTCTCTACAGATATGTTTCTGTTACACAATAATTAGAAACAGAAACACCAAAATCACACAAATTGCATGTAGCGTAATTGGTGTGTACTCTCATTTATGAACAATAGGTCCTAAGTTCAAGTTGCATCACAGACTTAATTCTTTTTAAAGTTGTTTTTGTGACGCCAACCTCACTAATCTACTGTATGTGAAATCAATATTAGTTGTTTTTGTGACGCCAACCTCACTAATCTACTGTATGTGAAATCAATATTTGTGACTAATTATTTCTAACCAATTCATAGCAACAATTGGAAAAGATGATCTGAAGGGTAAAAGAAGAATATTTCAAAAAAAAATTCTTACGACATCATAATTCGTCAGCAGTGTTTTGTTTTTGACGATTTATTTTACTATTTTTGACGAACACGAGTTTCATCACTAATATTGTTTTTCTTCTTTAAGGTTTTCAAACCAATTGTTCATTACCAACTGAAAATATGTAGTCATTAATACAGGGCAGGTAGCTACATGTAGTGTGCATTTGTTCTAACCATTTTTTATTGACGACCTTATTATCATCGTCGAAAAAAATATAGTTTTCTGAAGGATAACTAAAATCCTCGCAGATATAAGTATAATTGTCGAAAAAAATATAGTTTTTCTTAAGAGTAAATAAAATCCTCGCAGATTTAATTATTCCAAACGGTACTTTTCCGAGGAGATCTTTTGGCATCACATAAAATGTTATGAATTGTAGGTCGGTTTTTTGGCGTCACAAACAATAACTATTTCCGTCGTTTTTTGTAAGTTAGTGAGTAATGTTATTCATTATTGACGAAAATTAAAATATCGTCTGTAAAAGTGCCACAACCTTCCTCATATATGTGAAATTTACATTTAATGAGGAACGATTTAGACATTTCTGATGAATTTAACTGTTAGTCGGAAATAACATAAGGATTTAAGAGCAAAAGAAAAGTTTGTCACAAAAACGGTTATTTCAAACGAAAAAAATGTGTCGTTAGAAGGTTCTGGTCACTTCTGCCAGACTTTTTGTAGTATATATATAAAAAAAAAAGATAACCAAGTCCTTATCTCAGGGTAAAAAGAAATCAAAGAGCATGTCGTACTAATAGTGGGATTCTTTCAGAAATAAAATTGTTTAAAAAAATTACAAAAACAACACTCAATCCAGAAAAATTCCAAAAATAGTACATTTTTCTCAAAAATCACTAAATGGCAAGATACCCAAGATACTGTTTAAGCACCCTGATTCTGGGCAATGTGTACGCTGGTAAGGCGAGCAGCCATTGCAATAAAAGGCTGGGATTTTTCCAATAATAACACCTTTAAAAAAATTCAAAAATAGCACTCAGCATATAAAAATTACAAAAATAGCACCATTTTTATCAAACCGCACCTTGGAGATGCTGTTCGTGCCACGTCAGCTAGGAAACCGCACTAGGAAGCTGCGGTTTGTGTTTCCTCCGGAGCGCCCTTCAAGACCGTTGGATAAGGTGGCGATCCAATGGCGGACCGCACACCACCTCAACGATCCACGCCATGGATCGAAGACTACACCTGCCTGCTGCGGTCAGCACCTCGAGAAACGGAAACCGCACCCTCCCGATGCGGTTTCATTGAATGCAAAATTACCAGACTGCCCCTGGAGGGTACGGTCTGAATAGTATAAATACCCCCCCTTCTCATTTCTTCACACCACAACCCATTCTTCACTCTCTCTCTAAAATTATCTCTCTATCCCCTCCCCTCCCAAAAAGCCTAGGAAATAGTGGTCTGTTGGTTGCGGCTAAGTCCGATCTACCATCAGAAAACATTTCTTTGGTTTTTCTGTCCGACTTTCGCGAAAAAATGGACGAGTGGTTCCAAGGAGAGAGAGTTTTTAATTATTATATGTACTAACGGTTGTTGTTATTCTATCGTAGGTTGGGGACGAGGTAGATATATACAACCAACGCTATTATTTGGATCAAGGACCTATCGATCCACCCGTACGACCAACCCAACCATCGTTCAAGGGATGTTTGGAACGATCACGAGGCACATACAATTCTTCATCATTTTTCTTTCTTTTATTTTGTTAAGTACTTGGTGGAATATAAAATAAATTTGAAATAATTTAATCGTATTGGTTGTTTTCAATAATTTAATCGAATACATAGCGCCACTTACTTCGACTCTTTATAAAGAGATGCACGTCTAAGGAAATGAGGTTTTAAGCGATTATCATGATTCTCCCATTTCCTGGGAAAATCGGGTATTAAGAGATCCTCGGATCCCCCCTTTTTCTGTCAAAAAGACTGTGTTTCTAAGAAGATGTATACCTCTTCTAAGAGTCTAACGAGTGTTGCATTGTATTCGATTAAATTATTTAAAACAACCAATACAATTAAATTATTTACCAAACAACCAATACGATTTATGTTTATGTGTACAAAATGAATTTTAAATTATCTACCATCCTCGCGATGTCCGGTCGTCACGCTAAACTCGCCATTTGCCCGATTCATAACGGTTACACTATGTCGACTGCTCTTGCGATTGTCATTCTCCATACTTCGGTGACTTTATAGGCATGGACCTTTCCCTGTGCCTCGTTTGTCCTTGCCCAGTGGAGTTGATTGACGAACCATGCATTTGTTCTCCAGAAGTCATCTCCACAATGGCAGAGATTGGCAGTGAACGAACACCCTTGTAGGCAGAGTTGATACTCTCACTTGAGTTCGTTGTGGCAATACCTCATCTTGTACCTCCGTCTTTATGAAATGTCCACATGGATAGGTCGTGTCCATCCAGCCACTGTGCCCCTTCAGGGCATAACTCGCGCATCTTCTGCAACTTCTCATGGAATTTTTTCTCTTGGTATACAACAACCGAGGAACACACATAAAAGTATTACGTTAGTCATAATTCGGCAATTTAGTACAATTCGAACAACCAGCAGGTACTCTCGTTAGACTCTAAGGAGAGGTATACATCTCCTTAGAAACACAACCTGGTTGACAGAAAAAGGGGGGGATCCGAGGATCACTTAAAACCCGATTTTCCCAGGAAATGGGAGGACCATGATAATCGCTTAAAACCCCATTTCCTTAGGCATGCATCTGTTTAGAAAGAGTCTAACAAGTGTACCATTGAATTTGATATAAGATATTGTTGTTTGACAAAATTAAACAACCAATAGAGAGCTTACCAATCCACCACAAATTATCAGCAAGCTTCTTTCGCTTGAAATGATGGTTCCAATTGCTCTTGAAGTGTCGTATGCACCACCTTTGGGACCACTTCCATGCTGGATCCAAACCTAAGATGGCAGCTCTAATGTCGGCGTGCCGATCAGAGATTATTGTCAGGGTTGTCCTCCTAGTGACGTGGAGCTGAATTTGCCGGAAAAACCATCCATAGCTATCAACATTCTCTCCCTCAACAATGGCGAAGGCTAAAGGAAAGACTTGTTTGTTTGCATCCGCCCCACTGGCAATCAGGAGAGTGCCCTTGTACTTGCCGGTAAGGAATGTACCATCCACTTGGATCACAGGGAAGCAGAAGCCAAAACCATCAATAGATGGCTTGAATGACCAAAAAAGTCTTTTGAAATTGCATTTGTTACCTGGCTCTGGCGGTTGTATCTCTTCATCTTGGTATCGAGGGGAGAAAACAGTGCCAGGGTTAGACACCTTCAATGCCAAAATCAACCTGGGAAGGAATGCATATTATTCTTCCCAATCACCAAATACGGCGGCCAGAGCTTTCTGCTTTCCATGCCACGCCTTCTTATAGTTAATCATATAACCATAACGACTTGCAATGTCAGCGATTATGACTTTCACCTTCAGGTCAGGATCTTGCTCAATTAGATGTTTGATAGCCGCAGCAACCACCCTGGATTTCAACTGTCGATGGCCTTGGGATGTTATGGATGACACACATGTGTGGGTGTTCACCGCACGGATATGACCCAATGGTCGTGTCTCTTGCTTTTGATGGCCCGAATCCTAACATTGCATCCCTCGTTATGATTACGACATCTGACTATGAGCTTTTTCGCGTTGGAATGAGTTGTGTGCCATTCAAAATGCCGAGTCATTGCTTCAGTATCAATGGCGTTTCGCACTTCCTTCTTTGAGCCAAATTGTTGGCCCTTCATAAACCCAGTGAGTTGACCCCATACTGGAACCTCTGGGGGTTCCATGTCCCTGTCGACCATCTAATTGTCGTCTGGAATGTGATTGTAGTAGGGGACTGGTACACGGTCATGAGCCACCTCATCATCATTATCTGAGTCTGACTCTGGTCCTGAATCATCAGCACCTTCAAGAGGGTCGGAGCTGTCTGCACCGACGTTGTTCTCTCATTCATCATCGGAGGGGTCACTAACTGGTGCTGGCAGGGCATCTTCCATCTGATCCAGCTCATGAAAGGCTCATTCATCAGCTCCATAATGGTAGTTATGAAAACTACCGCTGCCTGATTGGAAGTTGTACTGGGGTTGGTTGGCATGGTCCGGTTGAACTTCTTCTTCATATGACGGGAAAGATTGATGATGACCTTCACCTTGCTCTTGGTGCTGAAAATAGGAATGAGGATCATGGTAACTTTGGTAGGGATGACCTCCATATAATTCACCTCCATCATGGATACCAGATGTTTGACCGTCTCCAGAATGACCTCCAATGCCTACGACCGCCTCGGTGTAAACGAACATCTTGGCTTTGGAAAGATTGTTGGAACCTAAGAATTCGAGCATGGCATCTACTTCATCCTGAGTGGTTATGAGATAGTCCTCGTGCCACAACGACCCGCCTTCTCTGTTTGGATATCGGTACACCATACTATCAACTCTTATCGTGCCATCCATGCAAGTAACGTTAGTACACATTTGATAGAGGTCTTCAAGCATCGGTCTGGTAGTGACCTTTATTTTCTGAAAATTGCCACCGACGTAGGGGACCCCCTTTCCGGTCTCTTCCATGTAACCATTCCACCGTAACCCAAGCGTGGACTTTTGGAAAGCCATCTGCAAAAAACCCGTAGTTCAGTTAATATCATAAAAATCTCAAATCACAATAAAAAGTAATACAAAATAAACTTACGAGTTAACGTTAACCGCAAAAACACTAAGGAAGTAGGGAGCTACAACAGAAAGTTGAAAAGGGAGAAGGAGAGGTGTGAAGAGAAGAGGTTTCCCGGGCTGTCTTTTATAGGCAAAATCATCAATGAAAACCGCATGGGGAGGGTGCGGTTTTCATCTGCCATGCAGCCCCACGTCTGTCAACCTGCATGGCTACATGTTTGATGTCAGAAAATAATTACGACACACAAACCGCATGGGGGGTGCGGTTTTGCTAGGTTAGTCCAAGAACCGCACCTAGGCCATGTGGTTCTGTTAGGTCAGACCCAGAACCGCATGGCCAAGATGCGATTTTGACTCAGAATCTTAAACCGCACCTTGGGCTTTTTACAATCAAACCGCACCTTAGAGGTGCATTTTTTTTTAAAAAGGTGCTATTTTTATAATTTCTTTGAACTGAGTGCTATTTTTGTATTTTTTTTAAATGTGCTATTTCTAGAAAATCCTTAAAATGCTGCATCAGCAAAACTACCCAACATTTGGTAAAAAACATAAGCAAAATGGCCCAACCAGCTACACAGGCTAAGACCGTCCAAAGAACAACAGAGCAAGGACAGAGCAACTTACATTGGGTGGCTGTAGAACCTCCATCGGACGGCTTTAAGTTGTGCAACATGATCAACTGAAATCCTTTCAGCTTCTACAGTCTTTAAGGCAGAGACAATGTGTTAATAATTCCAGTTGTGCTAATAACATGAGTCACAGCACAAAATGAAGACCGAAAATCCTCAAATGTGTCCCTCGAGTTAACACTAATCAGTTTTGGAATTCCCTGAATCACTTGGACGTCGTATCAAACAAAAACCACAATTTCTCATGAGGTAATAAACCATGAAAGCTTTTCCACCAAGTAACAAGAAAGCACCCTCCACATATAAACCATGAAATTCTTAACACGCTTCTGTTCAGTTCAGTTCAGTAGATGGTATGATGAAGCATGTTGGGGGTATTACCCAGCAAGCTAGGAGATTGGGCTCCCAAAGGAGGAGTTGGGGGGCAAAGCCCAAAAGGGTAAGAATCAATACCCACTAGTGGCCTTTGGGCCCAAACAAAGAGAAGGACCTCAAGAGTAAAGCACCAAAAGCCAGGTGGCGGCCAACCGGCTGGTGGACCACAGCCTGCGGGCGCCTGTCGTGTGTCAGGTGTCAGGAGTCTGACAGGGCGGTTAGCTGTCTCACAGAGCACCAAAAGCCAGGTGGCGGCCAACTGGCTGGTGGACCACGGCCTGCGGGCGCCTGTCGTGTGTCAGGAGCCTGGCAGAGCTGTGGGATGTCAGTCAGGTGTCAGGAGTCTGACAGGGCGGTTAGCTGTCTGGTGGCGCAGAGCATTAAATGAGAATGGTGACGTGGCGGAGATCAGCCTCGGGTTCGGTGAGTATAAATAGAGGCAGTCGACAGCATTTACGGAGGTGGGCTTCTCTCACTAAACTATTCCTCGACACTTATCTCTCTAGAAAAGGGCACTGACTTGAGCTTCGGAGTGCTAACGGGTCGGCCAAGGCCCTTAGGCGCTTGTGGGTGCAGGTTCCGGGCGCCTGAGTGACGGATAGGTGGAAAAGTGGAGGATAAGCGTTCGGAGGTATCTAGGCTCAAACAATTGGCGCGCCAGGAAGGGGGCGAAGGCGCACGAAGACGATAAGCGCATGGAGAACATGAACGAAGGGAACGATGGAGAAGGCAATTCCAGGTCGGGGAACTCGGATCACGATGAAGGCGAGCGTCAACTGAGTCAAGAGAGGAGCACGGATGGGGAGGGACAAGGAAGCCCTAGGCGCCTGTCCGCTGATGATAGCGGGTCTTTGACGAAAAGAGAGTTGTTTCGAATCATAGCCGACCAAGATCGGGCCATAGCGGCGCTCAAGAGGGAGTTGGAAGGGGAACGAAGTGAAGATGTGATGATGTACAGCCCAGGGGCGAGAAAGCGGGAAAGAATGGGGGAAGATTCAGAGTCTCTACATTACGGACCGCCGCATGCCTCCGAGCAGGGGCACGACGCGTTTGGGCGCCCACGAGATGGGAGGCTAAATGTCGAGCGCGCGCAAACGGGCCCAGAGGACGTATGGGCGCCTAGGAGGATTGCTCGAAGGTTTGGTGTTCGGCAGCCCCTGGCACGATGCATCTTAATGGAGCCAGCGGGAAGTACGATCCCCCCGTTGCCGAGTTATGATGGGGTGGCTGACCCGGAAGACCACCTGAATAGCTACTTCACTAAGATGCAGCTCTACAACAGCTCCGACGCCACATTGTGCAAGGTGTTTCCATCCACATTCGCAGGCGTGGTCTTGGATTGGTACCACCAAATTGAGGAGGGGCGCATAGAATGTTTCGAGCAATTTGCTGAGTTGTTTTTGTCCAAGTTTGCGAGCCGAAAGCGTCGAACATTGACCATAGGGGCGTTGTTTAAAGTCAAACAGAGGGAAGGCGAGGCGCTCAGAGAGTTCTACGATCGTTGGATCTCGGTTGCCATGGCGGTCAAAGATGTTCAACCAGCCGTGTTAGGGGTCTGCTTGGATGCCTGCACCTCAAGCGAAGAGCTATGCCGGGTCCTGTCCAAGCGAGATGTAGTATCCACCGAAGACCTTGACCGAAGAGTACAAAAGGTGATTATGTTGGAAGAAACTTTGGCGGCGCGAAGGGCTGAAAAGAGGCGCCTAAGAGGTGATGAAGGTGAGGTAAGGCAGGTGCCCAGACCTGGTCCCAGAAGTTTCGTCCCACCAAGGAGGCCAGAGGCGCCACGCCTTGTGCCGAGGAGTGCTGCAAATTTTACAGAGTACAATGATACCCTCAAGAATGTGCTGCAATATGTGAAGGATAGGGGATATCATATACGGTGGCCGGGGCCCATGCGCGGCCAGCCTAACGAAAAAAATCTTGACAGGTATTGTGACTTCCATCGCGACAAGGGGCATCACACGGCCGATTGTTACCAACTAAAGTCCGAACTTCAAACTTTAGCTGACAAGGGCATGCTCAACGACTTCGTTAGAAGGATGGAGGACAGGACGCATCGAACCTATGTGACGAGGCAGGCGCCGGAACAGAGGAAGGCGCCTGAAGAACCAAGAGCCCAAACCGTGGTGCCGCCCACGGTCAGTGAAGCGCCCAAAGAACCAGAAGCTGAGCCGGCGCCTATTATTCCACCACCTCCGTTTGAGGTGGATCAAGAGGGAGAACCTAGTCGTGTAAGGCTTACAGTCGAGTCCATAACGGGTACCCTTGACTTGAGAGAGAAGTTGGAAAGATCTAGGCGCCTGCGAGCTGCGTCGCTTGAAGCCAGGGAATCCGTACACATCCACTTTAATCAGGAACCGGATGAGGCGTGCCAAGTCCCGTCGGAAGAGGCTCTTGAGATACAAGGGGTGATAGCCGGATGTAAGGTGAAGAGAATGTTGGTAGACACAGGCAGCTCTATGGATGTACTCTTCAAGAGCACCTTTGAACGAATGCAGCTGGCGCCTGAGTTGGTGCGTCCCTCAAATTCGGTGTTGGTCGGATTCTCTGGGGCGCCTGCTCAAGTCATCGGACGCGTACGCCTCCCCGTGACTCTGGGGGACGAAGCGCATTGCGTAACGCATGCGGTGGAATTTGGCATCGTTGACTGTCCGTCGCCATACAATGTGATACTTGGCCGACCTCTTTTGGCGCAATTCAATGGGGGTAGCCTCGACGTGCCATCAGACGCTGAAGTTCGTCGCTCCCCAAGGCGTGGGCGTCTCGCGAGGAAGGAATGTCCCGCGATATGCAAGAGAAGAGGAGTCAAAGAGTCGAGGTCGGAAGCATAGACTGAATATCATAGACATCCGTCCGGAGGATGCGCCCAGGGCGGAGCCGGTAGATGATGAGATAGCTGTGATATTGGACGAGGGGCGCCCAGACCAAATGATACGAATATCATCACAGGCGCCAGAGGCTATGCGAGCGCCCTTAATAGAATTGCTGCGGGAATTCGGAGAATTGTTTGCATGGAGCGCTCGGGATATGCCCGGAGTGTCCCCTGAAGTTGCGGCTCATAGGCTGGCAGTGGAAGAAGGTAAAAGGCCGGTGCAACAAAAGCGACGAAACTTGACCCCCGAGAAAGAAGAGGCGCTCCGCATGAAGTTGATAGGCTGCGAGAGGCGGGGTTTGTGGAGGAAGCAAGGTACATTACGTGGCTCTCCAACGTAGTGTTTGTCCCAAAGTCGTCGGGAGATTGGAGGATGTGCGTGGACTTTACTAACCTCAACCGGGCGTGCCCGACGGATGCTTACCCTATGCCACGCATCGACTTGCTGGTATATGCAACGGCGTATCATGAAGCGCTCAGCTTCTTGGACATGTTTTCAGGCTATCATCAGATCCCTATGGTGGAGGAGGACCGGGCGAAAACGGCCTTCATGACACCTTTTGGCAACTTTTGCTATCGTGTCATGGCATTTGGTTTAAAGAATGCAGGTGCCACTTACCAACGTATGGTAAACCAAGTCTTCCGCAAGCAGATAGGGAGAAACGTGGAAGCATATGTGGATGATTTGATAGTGAAGAGCAAGAGGCGCCTAGATCATATCCTGGACCTCCGGGAAACTTTCGAGACAATGCGCCGATTCAATTTGAGGCTTAACCCCAAAAAGTATGTGTTCTTTGCGGAGGCGGGAAAATTCTTGGGTTTCATGATAACCAAGAGGGGGATTGAGGCCAATCCCAGGCAGGTGGAGGCCATCAAGAACTTGGCGCCCCCGAAAACGCCGAAAGAGGTGCAAGTGTTGACGGGGAGGCTGGCGGCGTTGGGACGGTTCATTCCGCGAGCCTCGGACCGGGGCGCCCCCTTCTTCAAGGTATTGAAAAAGGCCACCAAGTTTCGATGGACTGAAGAATGCAACAAGGCGTTTGAAGAATTGAAGGGGCTACTCATAGCGCCTACGGTAATGACCGCGCCTAGAGCCAAGGAAGTGCTATACTTGTATATAGCGGTGTCCCACGTCGCTGTGAGCGCTGTACTGATATCCAAAGACTCGCTAACAAATGAAGAGCGACCGGTGTATTACGTCAGCCGCACCATGGTTGGCCATGAGACGCGATATGCGCCCATAGAGAAGGCGGCTTTGGCGGTAGTAATGGCCGCGAACAAGCTCAGACCTTATTTTCAGGCTCATAGCATCGTGGTGCTCACCAACCTGCCACTAAGGACGGTTCTCGGGTCAATGGATGTGTCTGGGCGCCTGGTGAAGTGGGCCGTGCAATTAAGTGAGTTTGATATAAGTTACGCGCCCCGTCCAGCCATCAAGGCTCAAGTGTTGGCAGACTTCATGGCCGAGGGTGTGGCCGACGGAGGGCCGGGCATTGAGGAGTGCTGGCAAGTGCACGTGGATGGAGCAGCAAGTCGGGCAGGCGCCGGGGCCGGCATGGTGCTCGTTAGCCCTTTAGGCGCCCTTCATGAAATTGCGCTTCGTTTTGCAACCCTCAAAACGAACAATGCGGCTGAGTACGAGGCTGTTCTGGCCGGACTTCATTATGCGAGGGAGCTGGGCGCCCAAAGGGTTAATGTGAAAACTGACTCAGCGCTGGTGGTCAATCAGCTGAACGAAGTGTACGAAGTAAAAGAGGAAGCTCTATGCGCCTATGTGCAGTCTGTGCGGAAGAGGTGCGCATGGTTTCGAGAGGTAACTTTCACGCATGTCCCAAGAGAGGAGAATGCTCATGCAGACGCTTTGTCTAAGTTGGCTACGGCTTT